>CM023457.1:111426633-112132085 GCA_013339765.2 Haemaphysalis longicornis
GACCCGCCAGCAGGACGTCGTTCACCCAGCACACTCACAAGACAGCCACCGACCCGCAAATCTTACTCAGCCGCAGATTTCGTTGCACATTCCCCTTTCGTGTTTTACCGATTCCTATGACAGACGAATCAACAAAGTTTTTTTTCTCGCAAGACATGTTCGTTGGAAGGTTCCACGATTCCACATCATACCTCACTGGAAAGGCCCGCTCGGGGCAAAATAAAGTATCAAGTACCATTGAAGAACCAAACCCACGCAGACTTTTCAAGCCTCTCGTCGTACATCTGATTGCACATTAAAATCGTGTTTGTTGTTGCGGGCGGGAAGGCACTCTACCATCGTTGACACTGCGATCAATTTAGTCTCTCCACCGACTCGTGTTAACTGGCGAATAGGAGAAGAAATGTTCATCCCCTCGTTGATCTGGCCAAGAGGGAGCTCTAATGTCGCTGGCAGACCGCACACTGAGCAGAACAGCTGTGATTTGTGAAAAGGTATTTTACAGAAAGGAAATACTCTGGTGCGGTCACGACGAGGCTTTCAACGATAGACAAACTTACGGAAGCTAATTGCAAATGCCGCATTTATTGAAATTTCGTTTCTAACGTGTGCAACTAGCAAGTCCATACTTGGTTCTGTGAATTCAAATTTCGGGCGTTTAGTTAGCCGATGCTACACTTGGGCGATGATAGAGGCGCCTTGTAGCGGAGGATTCCGAACTAATTTTGACCAGCTTGGGATCTTTAACGTGCACCTAAATATAAAAAAAAACTGGCATTTTCGCTTCTCGCCTCCATCTGAAGAGCAGTCAGCACGGCTGGGATCGAACCCCCGTCCTTGTGCTCTGCAGCACAACGCCATAGCCACTGAGCCACCGCAGCGCGTGACACGTGCTTTTGTCAGGCAGTCGATCCCGTTTGAGTGCGCCATAACAAAGTGTCATCAAGCTATTTTCTAATAATGGTACCCAAACTAATGCATTTGCTATGCTCTTTTTTTTTCTTCTTTTCTTCGGTTTCCCAAGTAGTAAATGTACAGTTGGTTTATTTCTCCTACGCTGCCTTTTCTATAGCATCGTGCCTGAGTAGCCATGACCTTGTCCATCTCCGCTCCCTGCAATAACCTCCATGGAAGATTATGTAAACGTAAAAGGAAGTCATATTCAGAGACATACTGCCAACGTGCCCAATTTTACACTCTGGTTGAGTGATGACGTTGTTCGCCAATGCATGCACGGCACGGGTGGCTTCGCCACTCTGGCGCCGGTCACACTGGTCAAGGGTACAGGAAAGCGGCTATTACAGAACTGGCAAAACCAATGAATAATTCGCTGTACGTTCATTTTTCTCAGTACCATAAATTAACCCTTAAACATTAACTGCGTCTATTGTCACTTCCTGGTATTCACGGCGCGAAAGACAAAGACACTGAGAGACGGCACACAACAGATGCTGTGAGAAGTCACGTCAATTGTTTCCTTTTACTGGAGTTTGTGTCCGCTGCATACATTTAGTGGCGATTTCGCCAATAAACATCAGTCGAAATCAGCGCCTTCCCTTCGCTCTCTTGTCTTTTGTGCGCTGTGCATTCTAGTCCAGGCTCAAGCCCTACAACAAGCCCCTACAACCCCTAAATTGTGTAGCGAACCATTCAGAGCCTCGCAGAGCCATTCAGGTACAGGTTCTTCGATTAACTGCTACGGCGTAGCGTCGTTTCGAGAACTACGCTACCCGCATTCGCGACCCAGTCAGTACGCGGGTTGTTCAGCCGCCTCCCATTCACATGACGCGCCCCCAGATCTGGCACACCGACGCTGCCTGGCCGTACTTGACCGTACAGTATGTGGAGCATCCGATACTGGGCAACAATAGCGCGCCGAGTTTGGAGACTCGTATCGGCCTACTTGCGGGCTCTACCATCACGTACACCCCCTTGTCGCCTCCGCCGCTCTCAGTCATGCTCTACCGTATACCTTTGCTCAACCCTGCAGAAATTTTCATCGGGTCCCGCCGCCACAGCAAACAGCCGACGTGGAGCCCGCGCGAACTGTGACCGTGAACGTAAACGTAAAATGGAGTTTGGCCTCCACCCTAGCTAGTATTATGAGTTTTAGTTTACTGCCCACACCAGTAAGGAGCAACGTTTTCCTTCTCTTCACTGTGCAGTAGTAGTACAGTCGATCCTTCTTATAACGAACACTGACATAGCGAATTGTCGGCTGTAGCGAACTAAATACGAACTTTGGTTGGTCCCGTTTTATTTCAGTGACACTTATTCCTTTTATAACGAAACGAAAACCGCCAGATCCACGCGCCATATCGGGTATAACGAAGAAATATTTTGTTCACGTGAGGCTTTAAACTCGGTAGCTAGTTTAAAAAAGCATAACATGAAATATAGAAGATAACAGTTTGTAAAACTATAAAAGTAGAAAAGGTAGTTTCGTGCATGGACACTGGGGAAAATTTCATCCGGCAGTGCTGTGAATAGGCGGCAAGCGAAGATCACATCCTTCTTAAAATAAATTAGAACGCAGGCCTGATTCTTTCAGACGTACTTTGTTTTGTTGCAATTTCACGTTGATATGTTCCGGTCTATTTAGTTTAAAATGCCAAAAGGAGACAGCTAAGGATTACCTTGTGTATAGCGGGTTCGAAGCCTACAATAATGACTTTATTATCAGGATTTTTGCGTGAGCAAGACCGTCGACTTGTTAGAGCCGATTTATTTAAAATGATTTACTGCCCCGATAAAACTTCGTTAAAACGAGGTTCGACTGTAGTAGTACAGATTAGTGCAGTACTACTACCGCTTGGGAGTGCAGTAGTAAGCAGTATAGTAGTGGTGTAGTGGTGTAGTAGTAGTAGTAGTAGTAGTAGTAGTAGTAGTAGTAGTGGTATAGTAGTAGCAGTAATGCGCACACATGCGTAGCATGCAAACCTTGAGTGCGTTGAACTAGCACGCATGCCCGGCGAAATATTCCCGAGCCGGCAGCATACGACAAGGCAGGTTCCGCCACTGCCGCAAAATGGCAGCGCGGCCAGGAAGGCAGCTGAATAAACTGCATGCGTTGCCGACGGCGTAATTTGGGTGACAAGAGCCAAACCTGGGCCCGTGCGCCACATCGAATAAAGTAATCGCGTAAGCAATGCCACTGACGACTAGACTGGAAACTCAGTAAGCCACGCGTGCGCCTAGAACCAGCCGCCATAGCACGCGTTCGGGTCGGTGCTCGCGAATACAGTGGACTTTAGCACTGGGCGTTCAGCTAACTGAACGTTTCATACGCGAACGTGGGGCAGTGGCACGTGGTAATTAAGTGACACGCATACTGAACTGCTTGAGGCACAAGGGTACAAAAACATTCGCCAGGATACAGCTGAAGTCTAAACAGTCTTTATACATGTGCGATCAGGCGCAAGCTTTCCCAACTTAAGCGCTTGAAACAAATTTTACCTGATTAGACTTGAGCTTGGTTGGTTCAAACACGAAACATTGCTGCCTCCAACGTGACACGGACGAAGAGGTTAGACACGGAGCGAGAGAAGCGCACACTACCGACTAAATGGAAGCGTTTGTATGCATGTGACAGGAAACGTTAAACATTCTAGCGTAATTCATTTATGACTATGTTACCAATGCGCAGACTGCAGCAAGTGCGTTCATGAAACTACAATGCGGTGTACTAGGCTGCCGAGTTATACGCGCGCAGCCCAGAAAACGTGAATACACTTGCGAACAAGACGGTGACAGAAGTCACTAGGGCGGATGGCATATCTGTGACGATCGGAGCGCGAGCAGGGTCGAAGTTGGCTTCGCTTCGAGGATACGGCAAACTTCATAGAGAGACGCCGCGCCACCGGGCGAAGAACGGGTTAGGCTGTGTTCTCGCAGCTTGCCCGTGACTTTTGACAGCACGACTTGATGACCTTTTCACTCCCGCCGAAACTACTGCTTCCCGCGCTCGCAGCGGACTCTTCGTGCCGCAATAAGAACGGCCCGCTGATTGCTACTGAACAGGAACAGGCTCATTCGTGGCCAAGCCGTGGTGCAGCGTATTACTGCAGCCGTTCATTTACGACAATCTGCGGTGCCTGCGCGACATTCCACGGCCGCTACCAATAGTGAACCGAGTTAATTTTGGGGGTTTAACGCGCCGAAGTTACACCCGGGCTATGGGGCGCGCCGTTGGCTCCGGCTTAATTTCCACCACCTTAATAACGTGCGCCGAAATGTCGACACGTGGGCACTTTCGCTGTTCGCCTCCATCAGAAAAGTGGCCACCGCAGCCGAGATTGAATCCGCTTCGCTGGGCTCAGCAGCAAAACGCCTTAGCCGCTAAGCCACCGCGGCGGGTCGGTGAACAGCGTTCGGATAAGATACGCAAAAAGTACGCGCTTCACTGCGCGGAAAATTACTGTCGGCAGCATTTTTGCTTCCCTGCCCTGCTCGACTAAAATGAAAGGTCACACTGATGCCCCCCATGGCGCTTCATTGCATTGCAGGCACTGCAGGAGTCAGACCACCTCCCGGCCATCAACACCGTATATGTAACTCTAATGTACGCTCTTAAAAAGTTGTGGCATTGACTGCTAGGTACCCTCCAGCATATAATTGTGGAATGCGCTCACAACCCAGCCCTACCACCCCTCTCCACCTGTTCCTTTCCTGACCTGTAGGAGACACTGTTGACCAGCTGTCAACCGGAGGACCAGACTCTCCTGGTGACACGGGCCAAGACGGCGAGGGCAACGCATGGATTCCCGGACTAGGGTTGCACTCTTACATTTGAGATCATTAAAATGTTTTCTCTCTCTCTCTCTCTCTCTGGCATTCACTAACGCAACACTGAGAAATTACTTGTCCCAGTATAGACTAGGTGCTTAGTAACTGGAGGTAGTAAACGCAGCACTAGTCAGAGTTACTAAATTACAACCAGGAGAGTAAGCACCAACGCCCTTCTGAGCTACATGCGTTTACTAATTGGCCATGCATAACTTAGTCATAAGCACGAACTTAATCTAGTGCATGCTACTTCCTGCACCCAGTTAATTTCCTAACCATGCAGTTGCTAGTGGCAGAACTATACGTACCCTACCGCGGGGTAGTAAGGTTCGTAAGGAGTAAGCAAATACGGTCCGTTACTACCCTTTTACGAGATTTTTTTATTAAGAGTAACTTGTCAGCGGCAGCGCAGATACCGTTTGTTCTTCCGTGCTGATTGCACGCTGACTTCATCCAGATAACCGCTGTTACCTGATACCTGTGGCCTGCTTTCACGCTATTCGTGAGTTATAACCTTGAACAAAAACTCATGCAAGAATTCCGGGAACTGCGGGAAATCTCCGAAATGGGAGGGAAAGAGATCATAAAAATTAAGAGTAGCACGTCGTCCGTAAATGAAAGTTGTGGTGAAGACGACAGTGAACTGCTTGGGGAAGGACAATGAAGAGTCGCAACAATATTGCTAGGTTACAGGAGGAGAGTAAAGACAGAGTCTGGAAGATTCTGAAGCTAAGCTCATGCAAAACGAACAATATTCGCGGAGCTACAGCATCGAATTGAAAAGTGCACCACAGATGGGTTGGGAACAGGTCAAAGAAGTGACAAAAAGAACTTGCCATGGCGGCAACAACGGGGGTTGATGATGCAGACTTCGACACTCGCCATCGTTGGCGAACCCCCCGTTTGCGCCAAACACTTCGCACGTAGCCTCCACAATGCGTTCCTTGAGAAAACCAAAAGACGCAAGCTAACTACAGCTGCTCTTCGCCAGGAGCCAGCAGTTACCATCTACGTGAACGAACATCTGTTCCTTAGAGTGAAGCAATCGTTTGACGCGACGGCTGCCAAATGACGTACATGCATGCTGCTGGAAGAATGCGTACACATGAAACGGAAAGACGTGTCTCCGCAAGACCGATGACGCAGACGCCATTCCCGTCAACTGCTATTGTTTGGTGGCCGGGGGAAATGTTTACTTAATAGAAATTCAGCCAGCTCAAATGAACCGACTCATGCAAAAATAAAGAAAATCCATATACATCGTTCTTTAATCTCAACGTTCAGTCATTAACAAATGAAAAAAAAATGAACTGGCAATATTACTGGATATGTTCGGGGCGGATTTTACTGTGACAATATTGACAGAAACTTGGTTACGCAGGTATCGCAGGCGGCTTTAAAGAATTTATTTTATTTATCGAAGGGCAGCTTGGTCAGGCGACGAAGCAAAATCAGTCTACTTTCAGGTGGAGACCTCAGCATAATTTACGGCTACAAATTCCCAGTGCTAAAAAGGGCTACATTCAGACATTACGGCAAGCAGTTTCCACAATGTAAACAAGAAGGCAACAGGGTGACTCGGGAACGTGTGTCTCATGAACAGCTGTTCCCTAAAGTGAAAGAACTGTTTGACGCTGCAAATTCCAAAAGACGTAAATGCGGCGGGAAATGCGTGGAGCAAGAAACGTAAACCTCTTTCTGCGCAAGACTAATGACGCAGATGCCATTTCTACGTACAAAACACAACAATTACTCAGACACTATTTTCAGACAAAAGCGAACATATTGAAATATTTATGCCGGTTTCAAAATCCAGTCAGCATTCCCGAGTGTTTCATCGGGTATATACATCCAACCAATCACAAATCCGCAACTTCAACCTTCGGATTCTGTTCATGAATGGGATTCTAGTGATGTCGCTTATACCAGATTTATGAACACGTAATTTAGGGCGATAACTTTTCATTAAAAATTAAAACCTATAGGGTCATGGCTTTTCAGCCACAATTCGGCGTAAAAGAAGGTTGTAGAAAAATTTATTACAACAACGATCCCGCTATTTTAAAAGCGAAGCTATTCTTGGTGAAGGCTTTCATGGGACGAGACGTGGTAACGCGGGCGTAGCGATGTGGAGAGGGCACAGCCTAGCGAGCGGAGAGCGAGCGCCAAGCGCCGCAACGTTGTGGAGGCTACGTAAGTAGTCCGCAATGGAAAATAAGCGGTATCACTTCGCCTCGCGTCATGACTCAGATGCGGGCGTCGGGGAATACTGTTTACATGGCTGAAAGGAAAGTGGCGAAACCGTTCGACTCAAAGTTCGGACGCGGTCTCCTCGCAGCATTCTACTTGGACACATGGCGCCATCTCTGAGTTCCTCTTGAAACGAACACTCAAAGCATCAGTAACTGTACCTAAACTATGCCTATCCAGGAAACACTAGATGATTGATAATAGTGTCAACAGTACTTGAAGTTACTGCTTTGAGCAGCGTTGCGCACCAGTTCCCTCGTCGAAGGAAGTGCCCTATTTATTTATTATTATTTATTTTCATATTACCTGCAGCGCCAATAAGGCATTACAGCAGGGGGGTATATGCAAATACATGAATACGATTCATCACATGGGGAAAAAAAAGAAAACTGACATGAGAATAAGTGGTACAAATCTGCACAATAGCGCGTCAAATGTACAAACAGTGTCACAATGAAAAATTTACATGTGCGACAAAAACGTGTGGAACAGAGCATCAGATGTACAATTAACAATATTACTTGGTAGTTTATTCCATTCCCCTATGGAATGGGGAAAGAAAGAACCCTTGTACACATCAGTACGGCAATCAATTTCACGAATTTTCCACTCATGCTCGCGTCGCTTAGATACAAAGTGCGCGCTCTTAGCCTTGGTCTTAGCCTTAGCCTTGGCCTTGGCCTTATCACGCTCTTAGCCTTGGCAGCGTCACACGCTATGTATGAAACGGAGTAAAGACGAGTGCGCTTGGCGATCCTTTCTGGAATTTTCGGAAAATGGGTAAAGTCGCGCGATATCCGGAAGAAGCCGCCGCCCGTCTGAAGTGCGCGCGATCCAGTTGGCGCGCGAACGAGAACGGCGTCGACGGGCGAATCCAGAAGCCCTGGCGAGGGATAAGGAAGCCATGAGCAAGCGGGGGAAGGAAGATCCCGACCGAGGTTCGAACGAGAGAAGCCAGAGCCAAGCGCGAAAGGATTGCCACGATCACCGAGTCTAAAGTAAAGCAAGCCGAAGCACAACGGGCAGTGTACAGAGCGTCACATGGATAGATAACCGCTCAGCCAGTCTTGTACGAATCGGTCTGCTGGCCACAGAAGTTCTATGCTTAGCCTTACGATTAGGGAACGCCACGCAGCTTCGATGTTAACGTCAGCGTTCGTGACGTTAATTCAGCGAAGCTGGGCTAATTTTCTTGAAATATAAAGCATACCGAAATAAGCAACTATAAACTATTACTTCATGAGCGTAGTTTTGGCGATAGTGTGTAACGAGCCTCAGACGTCGTCTTGAAAAGTTAGATTTCCTGTTACATACACCACAATCTCTCCGTAAGCATCCCTGATAAACTTCACGAACGAGCGTTACTGCCTTCCATCGATACTTAATCTAGCAGAGCCAGCAAGACGACGATTATCGCAGCAGTCCCATTGCCGGTTACGACGTCCCGTTACGCGGGAAGAGTAGTGAGCAATAACTGTTTCTAACCCTTGCTGATTGCAGAGAAGTTTCTTTTTTTTTCGTACAATGCACACCATCTGGACCCCCCGACGAGGCGGCACACGCCGCTGCCCGCGTTCATACCCACCGCGCCGTTTCTCAAGAAGGCCAAGACGCACACTCCCTTCACTCTCCCAAGCCTACTCTTCTTTTATCAAGCGCAGAAATCCTAGCGCAGTGCCGTCACGAACGACGACAGTTCCCGCCACCACATCCCCATCTATCCAGAGCCTAGGCGACTGGCTCTCGCCTACTATATACCCACGGCAATCTCCATCCCACGTACCACAACTCCCTGCTACGCTACCTGTAATTTCTGTCCCGAACCTGTCGCCCTGTACCACATGGTATGGGAGTGTCAGAAAACCCTGTCCGCTGCCCCCAATCCTTACCCAACGTACGAGCAGTGGGTGGTACAGCTGCCCAGCAAAGACATCTCAATCCAGCAGCCTGGTAGAGAGGGCGAGGGCAGCCAGGGCTCCCCGGACTAGGAGGGTCCCACCACCGGGCGGGCGCCCCACCATCAGCGTCTAAAGCTCGTCTAAATATTTTTAGGGGCTCAGGCTGTCGCGTCTCCTGTCGCCGTCGTCGTTTCATGCAGTCACGGTACTAAAACACCGGGGCACTCGTTTTGCAACGCCTCGCGCTAGAACGTTTCATATCTGTAGGAAAAAAGACGTACTAAGAGAACACCGATGCACTTGTCTTCCAACGCCTCGTGCTTCGTTCTAACGCCTCGTCCAAACGCTTCGTGCTTCAAGCAAAGCTGTATACCTGTATCCCACCACAGTTATATCTCCGTTGGCAAAAACGCCAAAGCGCCGAGGCACTGCATGCTTCGCCCCTCCCCAGGTTTGACATTAGTGGAGATGGCTGAGGTTTTTTCACTCACTCAATCACTCACTCCCACTCGTGCTTCAATGGCACAAAAAAAATGCCATAAATGGCTTCCAAAAATAGGTCCTGTAAGACATGTTAACATTTTGTGTCATGCGATTGCCTACATTTATAAATTATTCTTTCGCTCTGTTGTGGTTCCTAAAGACATGCAAATTGCCCGTGTAACACCAGTTTCTAGACATGGCGGCAAAAATGTCCCATTTAATTATAAGCCAATTTTAATATCAGAAATGTTTTCGAAAGGAATTGAAGAAGTACTGCCTACATAGGCTGCTATCATACCTCAATAAGCATTATTCCACGACTTTCAACACAGCTTCAAAAACCTGAGACGGTACTGCTAACCCACACAAACATTTGCTTCCAAAACAATACAATTTCCACGTGAGTTTATTCAATTCCCTCATATCTTTGGCCTTATTAATCACAACATGTTCATTTTCAAACGGGATCCAATATTCAAGGCCTGTACGGAAATTAACGACCAGCGGAGCTATACCGATCCGAGGGAAGAGGGGGGAGTACAAAGACATGCGAACAACGAATAGGACGGCCTTCAGTAGATGCTGTGGACATCTGGCTGCCGGATTTAGACGCCCCGCCCGGGATCAGGTTTCCTATGCTGTTAGAATAAGGCGTAGACCTAAATTGAAAGCCGGCTCAACGGAGTGACGCTTCACATTTATAATGGCCAGAGCCTTAAATTGAGCGAAAAAAATTGCTGCGGCTTAGCTAAGCTAATCCTGAACACGCAAAGTGAAAGCTTGGCGTAGCCTAGTTAAGTCCCGGTTTCACTTGGTTAACCTTTTATTTAGCTGCAATCATAGTACTCGTCCAAAGTCTGCGTTTGTCTACGGTTGTGGTCCCGCTTCCGGCATTTTCCCGAGACGAACGAACCGCCGGGCGATATCCGCGGGGTGGTCAGACGGCGCTTGCCGACGACGCCTCGCTGCCGCCAGCTCCCGAGGAACGCTCAGACAAAGCGACCCGGCCTCGCTCTCATCCACGGCCAAGCTCGCATGCACACGGCGAGTCACGGAGTCAGACGCGAACAAGCTGCGGATAGCGCATATTACAAGCCAGCGGCGGCCGGCGCAGCTCGGCCCGGCAAGTCACGTGACGAGTTGCCAAGGATACGGCGCAGCTGCGGTAAAATGAAGGTCAAAATTTACCGTGACGGGAAAACCGCTCGACAAGAATAGTAAAGAGTTGCTTTAAAAAAAAAAACAGCGTCTGGCGTCCGTTAACGAAAACAGGTTCATTCGTAGGCATTCGATGGCACGATGCGTTCTGTATCATTCGCCGTTCCGTAGCCCGAGCAGTATAGGTGGTCGTCCCCGCCAGATACAGCGCAGATCAACGGAGGAGAAAAACAAGCAGCTGAGTTCGTCGCCCATGAGCTTTTATCACAGGGAGGCAGGAACGAGGAGCGGCGCAACAAGTAGGTGACAGATCGAAGCCATTCGAAAGCCTTGAGGTGCATCGCAAAGCCACGCGTCTCAGCGGCCAAACGACAGAGCCCTTCGACAACGCGAGGTGAAACAAGGCGTCGGAGGCGCTCAACCCGACATTCACGCTTGCATATCCACAACCCGCAAAGTGTGCTTAGGTGTTTTCGGATTTTTTAGCTGCGCTTTTCACACCTCTGCGTCGCCAAGCAAAGTTCAGCCTACAGCATGTACCATGTGAAACGCGCACTTTTTAATTACTCAAGTTTCATTCGTATTTCAGAGGAAAAAGGAACGAACCACAGCCTTCCACTGAACTTCACATTCCGCTTCTGAACAAACGTGCACAAGCACGGCAGCATGCACGCGCGGTTCTTATCCACAACGACGAGACCGTCGTCGAGACCTAGGCACAGACTCATTGTCGGAACTGCCTATCTGTCGCCGCTATGTATAGCGCGGCGACGCTTGTTTCTCTACTCCTTGGCGCACTGACAGAAGAAGAAACGGATATCGCTTTATCTGAGTCGGCTTCACCGTCGTCGCCGTCAACAAGGAGCATTTCGCATGTGTTGCGAGAGCTGGCCGTTCCGAAAATAGGTCTTGGTATCGTGACCAGACAGGTCACAGACATCTTGCGCTCGCGCTCTGTCCCCTGAAGCAAACATGAGTCAACATGCGCTCTGGAACTGTCCCCACGACCCCCATCCCCAGACGGCGAGTGCTGGGCTGACGCGCTGGGAAGATCCGACCTGATTATCCGCCGGGTAGCCACGGCGAGGGCTGCTCCGCCCACGGCCGCTGTATACACGTGCCGTGGGTGAACGAAAGCCGTGAACGAAAACCGTTTTTTGATCGGCTTGGCCGGTACCTCAACAGTGAGAGACATATGTTAGGTGACTAACAGCGTATGTTGTCCTTGCGATAGGGTTGGGAAAATATCTGAACGTGGCGCAAGTGCGCTACTACTAACCATAATTGTTCATGAACGCAGTTTGGAAGACGTGGCGCTCCTAGTAGCGAAAGATAAACCTACCCAGTTCACTCACTTCCAGGGCGGAAGTCATGTTCGTCTCGACCGCACATATGTAGATACAAAGCTGCTTATCTTGTGTAGAAATTACCAGTGGAACATGTTGCGTTTAGTGACCACAGTCTGGTAATCTTTGAGATTGGATCTCAACGAAGAGCTGGAAGGTTTCAGTGGATCAGTGGAAGTTAAATACGAAAACTTCTGCTGGACGAGGCATTTGTCGAAAAAGTAAACAAGATTAAGAACATTCTCCACAGGAAGGCCGAAGACGCCATCTTATTATGGGAACGCTTTAAAGAGGAGGTCAAAATCGCAGCAATTCAAACGTCCTGCGCAATAAGAGTTAAAGAAAGAAAAAGAGAAAACTGAAATGCCAGTTGGACTATTTGTTATTTGCAGACAGCCTACAGCCAGGAACCCACACACGCAGTATTAAAGAGGTAAAGACACAACTCGAAGACGCTTGAAACAGAAAGATATAACGGAGCGGTAATACGGGCCCGGGCTGAAAGATTGTGGTTAGGCGAAACGCCCACGAAACGCGCTCTCGGAGATTTAAAGCGATACGCAGCGAAGAACAATATAGTGGCGATTTCATGCGCTGGTGCTGTCACTCGAGATAAACAAAAGATTGAACGTGCATTTGTGGAGCACTATAGACATGTCCTGGGCCAACGTCAGCCATACACAGATGGATTTAAGGAGCAGTTTTTACCACTCGTGCCGAAGCAGGACGAAGACGTTAAAGCAAGCTTGGAGGCTCCTATCAGTGTTCGGGAAATAGAGCAGGCCATAGATGAGCTAGGTAGAGGAAAAGCGCCTGGGCCTGATGGCGTCAGCGCTGCTTTCTATAAAGAGTTTAAATGTGAACTTGCAGAGGCTCTTTGCAACGTTATATGGCTCGCGTATAAGGAAAAGACGTTGCCCCCGCCCTTCCGTAGATCACATGTAATCCTTATACCCAAAACAGATGATAAAACAAAATTGTTATCCGTCGAAGCATATAGACCAATTACACTTGCAATGTAGATTATAAGGTATTTATGAAAGTTCTGGCAAAACGTTTACAATGTGTTATTCAGTCTCTTGTTAGCCAACACCAAACCTGCGGCATAAAAGGTCGCTCAATCACGACAAACCTCCATGTGTTTCGGAGGCTTTTAGAAACCGTTGATTCATTGGGAGGACGAGTTGCTATCTTGCAGTTAGATCTGGCTAAGGCCTTTGATCGTGTAACACACGATATCCTGTTTGCAGTACTCGAACAGGTGAATGTCGGCTCGATTATTTTAGAGGGGGTTAAGATGAGTTACACAAACTGTTTCACGAGCCTGAAAGTAAATAAAAAAGTTAGCGAGAGCTTTGAAGTTGTGTCGGGCGTGAAGCAGGGATGTTCTTTAAGTGTCCTGCTGTTTGCTATTTACCTGGAACCAATTTGTCTGAAATTGTTAAATGGTAACCAGATAAGAGATTTTACGTTGCACGAGAGCGTGGTAAGGATTTTTTTGCTATGCTGATGATGTTGCGCTCGTGTTCTGCGACAAAGAGAGCGTCGGTAGAGCGGTTCGAGTAGCGGCGGAATTTGGAGCAGACCGGAAGCGAATCATTGGAGCAAGTGCAATAGGGCACTTGGCATGGGACTGGGAGGGCACGCCAGAGGAATTTGCAAACGCCAACTGGAACACCTCCCCCACTAGATAACTTAGTGTGCCATTACAATGGTACCAGAAACCCGCTGAGTTATAGTCTGAGGAAACTGAAAAAGTCCGGAGTGAAACGCTAAAATGATATGTCAATATTTGCGCGCGCTTCTGTCTGTAATGTATTTTTGGTTGCTAAAATATGGTATGTGCTTCAGGTGTTGTGCATGTCAAGGGTCAACGTGCAAAAAATTCACAGGGTTTTTGCTGTGTTTATTTGGTGCTCAGGATGGGAGCGCATGAGTCGTACGAATCTTTTCATTCCCGTTAAAAAAGGCGGTCTCGGACTGGTGCACCTATTTCTTAGGCAGGTTGTCTCTACGTTTATTTTCCTGAGAGACCAGACAGACCCTTTTCCACGAACAGTTGTGCAGACGAGATTGGTGAATAGTTTTACGAATACCTTGCTCTGGTTCTGTGATGTGCGCGGGGAAATACGTGTTAAGGAGAGTTAAACAAATGCCTGTGAACATTATGACGCAGTGGGGACATTCTCCGGCGGACACTAAAGAAAGAACTGCCGGTATCTCCGTACGGAATACGTTTCCTTCCAACGCGTAATGATGGAGGCATGCCACTTGACATGTGGCCTTGAGCCTGCACGTCTCTGAAACCTCGCAAAGCCTTGAACGGGCTTTCGGCAGTGTTTACTAGTTACTGTCAGGTAAAAATCATCTGCAAAGGTACGCTGGAGCGCGGTTACAAACTGGGATATTTACAAGGCCAGTGTAGCAACCATGAAGAAGAAAGTGTATAGCTGGTACTCAAAAAAAAGGCTAAGAGGAAGTTCAACTTAAATGTAATGGAGCGGGATGAAGGCAGAGTGGATTGGAGAAGGGTAAAAAATGGTTTCAGGGTAACAGAGTGGATCCCTGCGCAGCTTGAAGAAGAAAGCTCAGGCTCTGCGTCGCAGTTAGCCCACCTGGACGGAAGGCGAGAAACACGGAGTGCCACTATAAGGCAGCTTCCTTAAATTGAGCACAGCTTTTGTTGAGGTCCTTTGTCCTTTGGACAACAACACATGGTAGGAAATCAAAAACAAGGAGACAAATCGGGCAACGCGATATTGGGGCACAACAAGGCGCCATCGGGAAATTTCCTCCTCCTTCTCCTTAGTTCTCAGGACAGCATCCCATTGTGCGCATGCGTGTACCCAGGAAAAGAGAAAAAAATGGTTGATTCCTCTGTCGTAGGAATTAGAAAAACACGAAAGTAAAATGTGCAGCGAAATCTGCAGCTGAGCATGATTTGTGGGTCGGAGGCTGTCTTGTGGGTGTGCTTGGCGAGCGACGTCCTCCTGGCGGGTCGCTTCGGCAAAGGTGTACTGGCGTCATTCCCGCGACGGATATGACGTCAGTGAAATATTGCTGTATTCCGGCATAAAACACTTTCGTGTTTAAATATAGAACCCGAGAACGAAAAACCCGAAGTATAACGTGATCTTTAGTACTAAAGGTTGCTTCCCCGCAAGAAGACCCTGTGTGCAGGCGTGCACCCTTTACAGGCCGCTTGCTTCGTTGTTCTGGCGTCACTTCCGTGACGGATATGACGTGTGCGAAATCTGAGTATCCGGGAATAAAACGCTTCCGCGTTAAAAAAGAGAATCAATAGGGGTCAAGTGCTCTAATCGAGCCCGTGGAGTAACTCACTCTTGTCGTACGGCTTGGGCTCCACCCGCAGCTTGAGGCAGGGCTCGGACGAGCTGAGGAAAGCGGCGTCCAGGTCCCAGTCGGACAGGAGGCCCAGGTACGCGTCTCCGCCTTCGTCATCGCGTGCCAGGTAGCTCACCGTGAACTCCCTGCAAGCGGCGGAGAAAGAAAGAGAAGCCCTATTAACGACGCGTCTACACTGCAACAACTGACAGCGCACAGGAGGGCAGCGACGGAGACAAGGGCGTTGCTAAGTGCCTTTTTATAAAATTGGCCCTGTATCTGCTCACTACGCTGCAAATGTCGACGAAAGACGCTAGTCTCTGCCGCCCCTGCCATGTACCGTATCTACTCGAATAATGATCGCACTCGTGCAATGATCGCACCCCTCAAGTTTGTCGTCAAAATTCGATTTTTTTTTTTAATTTTCCGCGCAATGAACGCACCCTGAACTTGCCGCAGCAGTATGTCGTATGTGTGCCAAGTCTAGCCGATGACGATCGTGCTCACCTCTGCTTCCTTCCCTTTCAAAGCGGACATGACTTCGTTATTGCCCCAGGCTTGCCGATATTAGCGATATCGGCAACCATGCGTTCAATATTTATGAGGAAGAAACTCACTAAATGCACATAATGTACCCACAAGACAAAGAAAAAAATGCCCACAGCTTGCTGTGTGGCCCCCATGTCTGTTTTGATGTCCCGCACTGTGACAGCGGCAGCCGTTTATTGGTCGCCCTGTTGTCACCTCTCAGCTAACTCCTTCCGCCGCGTTCCGTAATTCATGAAAACACTGCATTTTGCGTCACTTCACAGAGCGGCTGGCGGCATTGTGCGGAAGTTTAGTATGTTTTTATTTATTTTTATTATGTTCATAAGACCTACCGTAAAAAATTTTACCCGCAACTTGCTTGCTTTTTCTGCGCTCAAACGTTTTTCGCTAAAATTTACCCCGCGTAATGAACGCAACCCTAAATTTGCATCAAATTTTTGAAAAAAAAAGTGCGATCATTACGCGAGTAAATACGGTAAATGCCTCGATTCTGTCCCCCGCCCACCTCTCACGCTCTCCCCTCCCTTCCGATCCTCGCACGAGAAGCACGGAGGAGGTTTCTTCAGGTAAATTCAATTTCCGTCCTTCCACTGCTCGCGCCACGTACCGGAACGTTTCCTTACTGTTGAACTTGGAACACTGCCACGAAGTCTAAGCTCGCGCGAGCTGTTTTTGTATTTTTCGGTCAAAATATTGTTTTCAAGGCGTATTTTTTTTATTTGCTTTTGCAAATATCAAGCACACATTTATGCTAAATCAGACGAACACTGCGACTACCAGTTGTGCACTGATGTTTCACCTCAAATATGCGTCATATTTTGTTTTTGCTCATGTCAAATCATGTCAAATGCCACGATCTACGCAATCTTCCCCCGCAAGCCCTGAACGATCATTGGTCCTCAGGGACTGTCCCTGACCCTCTTAAAATTACCATTCATGCAATACCTAATGGTAAGGATCCAAATGGCCCCCAGAACTTGCGCCCCGTAGCATTAACTCCGCTCCTGTGGAAACTCTAAGAGAATAAATAGGGCAATGCACCACCTTGAGTGCTCAGGATGGTTCCACCCCACTCTCACAGGCTTCCGACCCCATCTTAGCCCTCATGACTACCCATGGCGCCCACGTGGGATCATTAACAGAACGGCTCACACGGATTTGCCAGACTATGCATGCTTGCACTCGACATTCACAAAGCTTTCGATAATGTTGGTCATTCGGGCGCATTGCAGGAATCGGCTAGTGCGTTCCCCAGTTGAAACACTCAAAACTTGGGTACGAAATTTCCTTCAGCACCGACCCATCCGACTAAATCCTTCCATACACCATCCGACCACTTTCTATTTAGATCGCGGGGTTCCTCAAGGCTCCACCTTAGCTCCAATTATGTCGAACCTAGCCGCGAATCGGGTGGCACGAACACTCGAATAAGACACCGCTGCTCGGTTTGCCTTTTACGCGGACCACGTAGTGATCTGGAGAGAAGCTAAAGACTATCCCTCTAAAGGTCCCATGCAAACAGAACTCCAGGCTGCCATATTCAGTCTTGAACGCTCCCTTTCCCCATTCCATTTACGACTATCACCCAATAAAACGGAGCTACTCGGCATTGACGGTAAATATGGCACAAATTCAGATGAGGTCATTTATATCCCGATCGAGGATACGGAGCTGAATTCGCATAACGGCACCATCCGCCTCCACGGCCTGCCTATTAGCAGTTGCAATAGCCCCCGTAAAGGGATCTTAATTTGAAAGCCACTTGGCGCAGTAACATGCATGCCCTCCTCCGCCTATCCAATAAGTTTGGCGGTGCCCGTCAACAGGCTTGTAGAATGCTTGACCGTGCAATAGCACACAGGCGTCTCACTTACGGCTTTACGGTATATGATGTCCACCCAGCTCAGGTAAAGGATCCCCATATATTAAATCGGCACCTTCCCTGTACAGTGGCCTTCCTCAATTATCCCGTAGACATTGATCGATCTATCGATCGATCGATTGTAGGGTTTAACGCGCCGACACTACACACGCGATGAGGCGCGCCGTAGAGGAGGGCTCCGGATTAATTTCGACCACCTGGGGATGTTTAACGTGCGCCGAAATCTCGTACACACCACCCCCGTAGACATTCTTCACCAAATTAAGAGGAAGACCCCCCAAGGCAAGGCTACAGTCTCATGGGACTAAATGGACAGCAAATTCGATCCATTGTCCGTTCCACCCTGGGAGCGGCCTGCGATTGGCATCTATCGGCGTCACCCGATACATCGGCGGCAGCCGACAGCACGCGAGTTATACGTTCGTACCACCCAGAAAGATAAGATTTAGAACAAAGTCGACATCTTCAAGGATGCCGCCGTGCACGGCCCTGAGGTTGCGATCGCATAGACACGCCCCATGCTAAACGGTTCCCGGAAGATCTCCAATGTATATGGCCTAGCTGAAGAAGCCGAACTCATGAGTGTCCTGAGCGCTGTCCACTCCATTCGCAACCATTGTGACCCTCTCTCAGCCCGGAAATTTTGCATCATTACGGATTTTTACGTCGCCCTTGAAGAATTGAACAGAAAAACTTCACCCAATTATACGACCATGAATATGCTATATGCATCCGATACCATCAACTGGAAGGCATCGCCACCCGCATCGTCTGGCCCCCGCGACACATGCCTAGGGCACATGGTAGCCACAAGGCTCACACCGCCGCCCGGGAGAAACTTGACACACCTACAGTGGTTTTCAGTGCCCCGTTGCAGCACTTACCAAGACCATACTGGCAACTTTACCTGAGGAAATGCAAGGCAGAGAGTCGCAACAGGCTTCAAGATACCACCCCGGTGGGTGTACTGGACCCACTCACGACGCTCACACGCTCGGGGGAGGTGGTAGCTTATAACCAGATTTACGCTAACACAGCCCTAACCCCTCATGCAGTACATAAATGGACCCACGGAGCCAGCTCGCACATCCAACGCTGCTCGTAATGTGACGAAACATGCATCCCTAACCTATATCACTTGGTATGGCACTGTGCCCACTTCCCGCCTGATCGCGAGCCCCTATTGGACCTCGGTTCCCCACCCACAGATGAAGAAGCGCATTTTCAACGCGTTCGAGCACACCCCTCAGCGCTAGAGCGAATAATTGAATACTCACTAACCAGTGCCAGTGGTCTCTACTAGGTGGTGACAACCGACCTGGACCGACTCCTTTCATAAACGCAGCACCTATATCTTCACGAAATCTACAAAGTAGATCTTCACAGAACCATAGATTAACATGCTGCTCCCCACCGATTCCAGTTCCCGAACCTTGAACAGTGATATCTTTTCGATTATTCCCTCTCTTCCTCCGTGTCCCTCTCCTTCACCACCAGGGCATTCATACCCCCTCTGACAATAAAGCTATTCCTCCCTTTGCGTAACAATGTTGACAAGTACGAAGTGCTTCCGGATTTCGTGGTTCGGTAAGGTTTTGGCTATACCAACGGCTCGTTCAAGAATTTTTTTTTAACTTTTGGGCGGTTGGCTGAATCCAGCGACGGACACACAGACCCGAGTTATCGTATTTAAGCAGAACGACTATCGTCTTTAAAAGGCGACGCATTCTTTGACCACACATGCCAGGTTTCCATGGCTCGCTTCAACCCTCCCGTCACCGGCTCGCCTGTAAAGGGTGCTCCACAGCATAGGCGCTGTTATGGCGGGGAAGCAAACCTTAGCGCTGAGGCGAAGCCAGCTTCCGCTTCCGGCCTCTCACTGCTCGCGTTACTCACACTCGCACTACGGGATTTCTTCCCTGCAACGACCCAGTGACCTTCATCTGTGGGTGATTGTGCGGCAATTCCGAATACTTCCTCCGAACCATGATAAGTTTCGCATTCGAAGGCAACCATCAGAGATTAATCTGCCTTTGATTTGGCGCTGCTATCACCCGGTGCAATTGTCTATCTTACAACCGTATTCGCACTAGTTCGCTGTTCCAGTGAGAAGCGTGGCAGGAGAGAGAAACTGACGCCAAGAAAGGACGTCAGCGGGCGACGCGGCAGGACTAGCGCTACACCCGACTAAGTTCATTGGCACAAGCGTTCTACGTTGGGAGACGGGGCAGCGATCCTGTCAGCGACACGTCGCAGTCCCTGTTTTCGTAAAAAACGACTTTTCTGGCCATGCATGGCAGCCCCAGATAGGCTTTCATAGCGGCAGTTGTCGCTAGTCACTTACAGTAGGCTCCCGTTAATACCAAGCCCACGGGAAGCGCAAAAAAACTTCGAATTAACCCCACTTCAAATTAAACAAGGAGCACAATAAAAACATCGCTACTAGTCCGCAACACGTCTCTTTTCTCGATTCCGTTCTGAATCTCCACTTCCGTCCCCAAGTCGACTGTACTGCCTGGCTTACCATGATAGTTAAGACTTGCCCCTCCTAACGAAGCCTGAAGCGTCCAACACACCGACTGCTTACACAACGCTAAGCGCAACAGCATCGCTTCCGCGTCGATAAAACTGCCGCAACAAGCGATTTTATTGAAACCGGCGTTGACAGACTCTGGGAGGAACTGCTAAAAAAGTTGGCAAATTCGTAGTTCAAGAGTGAAAATAATTGATTGACTGTAGAGATTAACGCGCCGACACAACGCGGGCGATGAGGCGCGCAGTAGTGGAGGGCTCTGGATTAATCTTGACCACCTGGGGATCTTTAACGTGCGCCGGAATCTCGTACACACAGGCGTTTTCGCTTCTCGCCTCCATCAGAAAAGCGGCAGCCGCGGCCGGGAATCGAACCCGCGACCTCGTGCTCAGCAGCGCAACGCCTTAGCCACTGAGCCACCACGGCGGGGCAGGATAGAAAATAATCTGGGGCTGGGGAAATATTTTCAGGACCCAACCGGAAGAATTCCACAGCGCGAAGCACGGTGAAATTGATAACGCCTAGCGATTAAAAATTCTTTTAAAATCAGTTAAGGCAATCACGTTACACTCAAGCAGCTAAGGGAGACCTCAACGACGTATACGAAAACAATTGACAGAGCTAGGTATAACTACGGTATCAAGTAAAAACGACATACGTACAGCCTATAGTAACTGTTGCACTTGTCGTGCGATTCATAACTGGGCAAATGGTGCCGGTTTTTCATATTTGTTCCTTCTTTCTAGATAGCGTCAGCACGCCACGACGTAACGGTTGGTCAATGTTGTCGAGAGCCGCAGTTTCAAACCAGACAGAGCCCCTGACACACTGCCGTACTGAACGCGGAGCCGTGAGACGTACAATCTCTTTTTATCACAGTTAAATGACTAAGCTCAGTTATGAGCTCAACGCTGCAAAAGTGCATGAAGATAAAATGAAGTTTCAGGCCCGATAAACACCCCGCTAGAGTGGCGGATGTCGTCTCGCCGACACAATTCACTACGGCAGAAAACAGGCGTTGCACCGGGAATTGCGCAAACTATACGGCACCATTGCGACAACAGAAGACGTCACCAGAGCAGAAAAGAACGCAGCGGTGGTCTGGAGACCAAGGCTATAGTTAGTAAAATAGAAGTTGAGGGGACAAAAAATTACAATTTTCTACCTGAAATACCTTATTCGTCACTTAGGCAGCATTCTTCAGGCTAAACACGCCTTGGTTTATTTCGAACGTCCTTCATTTAATTGGCTAAAAAGTACACAGACGCGCTCGTCTATGAATTGGAGAGCGTACTGTGTTACTTAAGCTCGTGAGGGCGCTGGATTAGTTACAACTTTCCGATGATATTTTCTTTTACAATTCGCCTTCATATTATGGCTTCCTTATTTTCAACCTCTTTACCTTTGATGATTATTTTTACATTTTGTACAAACATTTTCTAGTGTGCGTGCGCATTTTCGTGTACGTGCACGCTTGTGCGTACGTACTTGTGCATATATGCGTAGTGCTCATTATTACAGTTAAGACAAAGGTGGCCTTGGTGTGTAGCATAACGAGATGCCTCTGTCGGTCTTATCACCATCGATCGCTTGACCGTTGTTTTTCTTTTTGTCCGCCCTTTTTTAAAGCAGGCGCCTTTCACCTTTTTTGGCGCTTGGGTATCGCTTGTCCTTCTCTCACCTCGCTCTATCCCGTCCACTCTTGCTCCAATCTAATCTGTTTCTAATCACGAACCAACTGGCCCTCAACAGGTTTTTACTAGGCCAGCTTAGAAGCGCGTTTACGAGCACATCCCAGGCCCATTTTGGGTGTTAAAAGACAGCGAAATTGTGACCCGGCTTGAAGATGAAGGAGCGGCACTGCGGGCAGTGTCAGGCCAAGAGGAAGAGCTCAGCGTAGGATGAGGCGTTCGACCCCTTCCGGCATTTTTCCTCGAGAAAATGTGTGCGTCATCAACGGAAGTGACGTCACCATGGGGAGAGGAAGAAGGAGCGGCTCCAACAAAGGCCGACGGATAGGGAACAAATGCGACTGAAAAGAACAATTGCTCGTGCACTGAAATAGCGAGCTGGAAAAGGATGGCGCGCCATACAAGACATTAATGAAGACTGGATTGTCATCAGCCGTTTCCCAGCCGTCTCTCCTCCGAGGTAAACGCCCACCCACTGGCTTCTTTCGCTGAGCTTTTGGAGAAGATGACATCCCTACCAGTCACATCGGTGGTGCAAAGTAATTGATTGATTGTAGGGTTTAACGCGTCGACGCAACGCAGGCGATGAGGCGCGCCGTAGTGGAGGGCTGCGGATTAATTTGGACCACCTGGGTATCTTTAACGTGCGCCGAAATCTCGTTCACACGGGCGTTTTTGCTTTTCGCCTCCATCAGAAAAGCGGCCGCCGCGGCCGGGAATCGAACCCGCGACCTCGTGCTCAGCAGCACAACGCCTTAGCCACTGAGCCACCACGGCGTGTAGTGGTGCAAAGTATTCGACAACCGAAAACGGAGTGAAACTGAAGCGAAACAACCGCTCGACGTCCTCGCAGACAACGGCAAGGCAACCGCGGTTGACGGGGCCACATAGCAGGGACGGGTTTAGAGCACGGCGATACCACCATACATGTGCCCGCAGTTCTGAAGAATATCGGTTCCCGGATGCGACGGTGCACCAATCATGGGAGTTCTCAGCATGCTAGCTCTACTGGAACTCCTTAATTCCACGCTGATACACGATTATGCTTCTGCGGCTGCCGAACCCTTTGCGCAGTGTTTGCTCATTACTAATGAGACAAATCGCCGTGGTTAAACACGCTGTTTGTCGAGCGACAGCTCGGTTCTCGCGCCGAAGGGGCACCGTAAACACGCACATGATTGCACCACTAGACAAAACATGGACGCTGGTCCGCGCTGGTCGGCGCTGTAGGCGCAGGGAACTTGGATGCATCTAGCGCCTCCTGGTATCACTCTCTGACGGCACGCCCCCTTCCTCTCTCCCCCTATTCCCCTCTCGACACCCCTCCCTTTGGAACGAACCAGCGATTGGACGCTTTCACTGCGTAACCGCGCGGAGCGCAGGTTTGACCTTGGATGAGCTTGAAGGTCAGATGGACGCTACGAGGAACGACACGTTCTCTTCGTTTGTACCCGAAGTTTTCGCTTTCAAAGTACGGGCAACGTTCCGGGAGACCACCCAGAGATCGCGTATGGCAAGTTCGCACGCGGCTACTTCGGGACAAATGTGTGGAAGTTAAAATCGGACACGTCCCGAGTCTGCCTAAATGTACGATTACGTAGCAGAAGCAGCTGAAGAACTAACCAATTTAACGCGAGGCACCAAGAAATCATCAACTGAGAGCAAAAAAAGTAAGAATTAGACATATTCAGAGCGCACGTCGAACGCGCCACAGTCAACAAAATCGAGACAGAAACACGTCCTTTGGGACGTGATTACCCACGTAAATGCGATTCAAGTGGGCGCACCTAAAGAGATACGATGCGACGATAAGAGCACGCACGATAAGAGCACACACGACAATAAGCGTTGTTGGCGCCGCTTTCGCGCTCTTGACGCACTCTGCTAAAGGCGTAAGAGGCGCGCTTTCCGGCCAAGCGACCAGCTCACTGCGGTCATTCCCACGATGCCGTGGGGTCCGCTCTACAAGCGCGACTGCGGTAGTGCGGCGGATTTCTCTTGAAGCGAATTCACTTTAAAGGAGCCATGAAGAGAAAATACAACTTCGTTTAGTTTGAAAGAACTAGGATTGAGTATCTCACTCAGCTCCATTACAGCCAAAAAAAAGTTTTAACGAAAAAAAAAGCAAGAACTATTTAAAAACTCAAATTTTGCGCCACAGTGACGTGTTATGAGCAAGAATGACGTCATACGGGCCAACAATACGACATAATTTTCAGTGCGTTAACTGCACGTTAGCATTCAGGTGATGCGGTCAAATGGAACTAGAGGCCCCGTTACAGACGTCCAGTCATGTGTCGTCGCGACAGGTCATTTAGGCGGCCGTCAATCGCACAAACAACGTTCCGTGACGTCATAGAAGAGTTGCGGGAAATTGGCTAGGGGGTCGCGACTGCTTCACACGTTTTCTTTCATATCTCCGTTATTAGTTCGAAGATTGCGATGATATTGGTATCATTGTTATCGGGACTAAGCATCCTTTCTAATACACCCAACTTGTATTTTGTCTTCATGGCTCCTTTAACTGGCTCCCCAAGAAAATAAATAAATAAATGCACAACGTTATATAAGCCAACGAAGACGCAGGGTTTGTTTCGGGACAAGGGAGGTACAAACAAAACCTCCCCCCCCCCCCCCCCCAAAAAAAAAAACAGTCTGATGCCGCTAATTCTGGGGCAACACCTAGATGCCAGTTAAACCAACTAAACTTTTTTTTTTCCCGGGGGACGGAGTAAATGATAAACCAGGAACGAATCCCCTGCGGTGCTGTTTTGCATAAGTTGGCCTTTCGTTGAACAACGGGATGTTGCTCACGAAAGGCTGATCAGTATCCAAAGGCCTGGAACAAGATAACCCTTAAAGGGCATGTTTCGCGATCTCTTTGTCAAGCGGTGCGATAAACTAAGGATTTCAAGCCCTACAACCTCTTTTTGTAGAAATTTGTTTTTTTCCCTTGAACAGCGTCGTCCCCACCAGAGCGATTTGCGTGCACCTTGCACGGGTGAAGCAGCCATTGTTTGTGAAATGAAGCATGCAAAAATCACACGGGGGCGAGATTTGCAAAAACACTTCAGCGGGCGCGCGTGTTTTTGCGACGGATCGCTATACAACCTTCTAACAGGCCCGTTGGAAAGGTAACAATGGCCACGCTACCCAGGGACCATAGTTCGAGAACACGCACTTCGAAGGTAGCGGAAGGATAATCGTGCAAAATAATCAGGAACAAAGGCAAAGGAATGGCGTACACTGCACCCCTGTATGTTGCGCCCTGCCCTTCCCTTCTCTTTGCGGTGCTCTGCGCATGCGCAGAGCTTTCAGCCTCACATCATTGGGTTTATCACCAGACACGTGTATCGTTGGTGACAAGAGAAATGCGCGCAGGCTCCCAATAAAGACTACAGCATACATGTGGTGCTCCATCTTATACCCCTGTCACACGGGCACTTTCAATCGCGATTGAGTCGACCCGGATCGAGCTGAATCCGGATCGGGCCGCTGCTACGCGGCAGTTTCAATCGCGATCGAGCTCGATCCCGCTCGAACTCAATCCTGGTTTCTCAAGCGCGATCGAGGCTTCCAAGCGCGATCGAACGAAAGCGGCGATACTCTCGTCCCCGCTCAGTAATGGCACAGAAGGTGACAACTTCAACTAGCGCCACAAATTGTATCAAATAACTTGACCCAAATAAGCGTGCGGTAACATTTACATATAGTTGCGTATACCTACGACCGCGCGAAGTTACCAGACGCCGGCCGCAAGTACATTGTTAGCGCCATCTGGCGTACACGAGTGCAACTGGTGCAACTTCTCGACCGCGATTGAAACGTGCCGTGTAGCAGCCGCAGTGCGTCGAGCGCGCTCGAAAACTCGATCGCGATTCACTTCAATCGCGATTGAAAGTGCCCGTGTGACAGGTGTATAATATCAATGCACTAATGTGGGCTGGTCAAGTTACTGGAGTGGTCAGAGATTTAATACGGACAAGGCTTAAATCTCGTACCGAACGCGCTGTTTTAAGACTTCCAACTACTGCATTTTACGCCAGCACCACAAAATGTGCACGCTTATAGCGTGTACGCGCTAATTCCTGGCTGAACAAAATACCGCAGTGTTAGTTGCAAAGCCGCGATGTTCCGGTCTTTGCCCATGTTAGTTTAAAGGGGCCGTGCACACAAAACACAAGTTTGGTTCATTCGAAAGATTGCCTCGTTAGAATCATACTGACACCAATTTTAACGGAAACTTCGCTCAAATAAGCTGTATAATTAGGAAAAAAGGGAATTCCCCATGCGACCCAATAGCTCGTTTCCCGCAACATAGCCTACGATGTCATACCAGCCAGCCCTGCGATTGGTGGAGGCCAGTAAAAGCAAACGCAAATTAGGCAGAGCTTATAAGCTTGCAGAACGAGCTATTTGCGCTTAAATTTAGGGCACATTCTTTTTAAAGCAGTAAGAACGGGGGGGATAAACAGTGGAAGTTACGGAAGCACACGTAAACAAAGAAGTACCGATTCGTACGGCTGTTAGTGCTGCGCGTACTATGCTTGTGTTGCACTGCAGTCCGCCGCTTTCCAGTTGTCTTACACGCACTGGCCGATTGGCGTAGGCGACGTTGTCTTACGTGGCTCTGTTTGTCGAGCATATTCCATGTTTCACGAAACGATTACTTTCTACAGTCAGAAAAACAAGCCAGGTGCATATACGGTCAAAAAAACAAAGCGGCGGCAGACAACGGCCCCATGAATGAATATGGTAGCGCCATCTGGGAAGACTTACGCCAAGCAGCGCTGCAGCCGAATCACGCAGTGCAAGTTCATTTGTATACGCGCGCTTATGACTTCATTGCTGGCGTCCCGAAAACGCACGATTTGGCGGGAGAATCAAAATTTTAACCAAAGTTTAACTTTCTCAGTGAATACGGCATCACTTGCTGCCGGACACGCGCTGGGAGCACTATGAAACACGAAATCTGTCGAATAAAACTGACTTGTATTTTGTCCCCATGGCCCATTTAAGCCAGCCGCAAACGCAACGTGGTCGCCGGTAGAAGTAGAACGAGCGGCAAAGGAATGCCTTGGCCTATGGACTTAACGCGGATCTTTCTAAAATACATGCCCACATCATTCAAATAAAAAAAAGCATCAAACGTGCCCAACAGGAACGAAACCACCCCATAAATCAAGTATGCGAAGCGCGTAATGAAGGCTCGAAATTCAGCGCGCTTTTTACAAGCCCAATATCACACTTTCACAGACCACAGCCTAAATGGACCGCGTGTACGTCTTCACACAGCGGTAATCCAGAGCTGCACAAAAGATGACGCACAGTCAAGCTGTGGAGCTTACCCCCGGATGTCGAAGGCCCTTGCGAGGAGATTCTGGAGCACCTCGAAGGAGGTGATCTGGGGGTCGAGGCTGAACTTGCGCTGCTCCGGCACACCGCCCGGCTGGCTGCCCTCGCACTTCTGCAACAGAAGAGAGACACGGCACAGGAGACGGTTGTTCACGTGGCATAACAACGTCAGCAAAATCGCACTGCCCCGCATCGCGAACAGCGCCCCGCGAGTCCTCTTTGAAGGACCGTCACTTCGGACTTGGCGACGAGGTCTCCTTTGAGCGGCGCCTTCTGGCTGGGGCGAGTCGCTTGGGGCTCGCGCCTTTCTAGCCTGCTAAAATAACGCGAACCGCGACAGCGATATTGCATAACACGACCTTTCCCGAAACGCGCAGGAACAGCCGATGGTAGAAAACAAAACAACAAAAGAGGAACCCACGCGAGGCCGGGCCGGCAGTGCCCGGCCTCGCGTGGGTTCCTCTGGGCCGCGTGGGCCGGCAGTGCCCGCCGCAGCAAGAAGTGCAACGGTATGACATCGACACGTCGACCAGCCGAGATCGCTGCGACCTTTCGAAAACGTCCCCATATCGGAACACACTGCGCAAGTTTCGTAACAACCGACGTGTTGAGGGCTGAATATCAGTGATTTTTGGCACCTCGGTGTACGGGCGAGTTGCACGTACTCCTTGAGTGTTATTTTTTTTTTGTCCGCTATTCACAGGCGGCGCCCGAAAATACTGCGAGACGAACGGAGGAGTACTGCTGTTCTGCTGTTTCGGAGAGTGCAAAGGTTAGAACAAATGCCTGGATAGTAACGCTTAGGAGAGAAACACGACCTGGAAATGTGTGTCTGCAACGTAAGTGTGTCTGCAAGTAAGTTGCGCTGATTCTTGGCCGCTCATGTTGTGCCGTTTTGTAAGGAGATGGTAGCTCTTTTTCGCACCAGGATGCTCGCAGCAACTTTGTTTCCCAGCGATGTTCGAAATGTTTCGAGCAAGCCTTTAGCCTTCGCCAATCCCTTCGGTCGATCCTCCGCATTAATATTGGTGTCATGAGCGGGATTCGGGAACTTTATAACGTTAGAGGAACCTGCCAGTTCAACTGTCAAACGCCCTATTTTCGCCGTTCTGGTTCCATTTAGGACTAATTACACGAACCACGGTGAATTCACCTTGCCCTACCTAAAATTTACAACGGCATCACATTAGAAACACCGAGATTGAATTTCCGTATCACCAATAAATTTCCTTGATCGATTGTAGGGTTGCTTGATTGATTTCCTTGATTGACTGCGAATTTCCTAGATTGATTGTAGGCGATGATGCGCGCCGTAGTGGAGGGCTCCGGATTAATTTTGACAACCTGGGGATCTTTAACGTGGCGCCGAAATCTCGAACACACGAGCGTTTTCGCTTCTCGCCTCCACCAGAAAAGCGGCCGCCGAGGCCGGGATCCGAAACCGAAATGACCGTAGGCTCAACAGCACAACACCTTAGCCACTGTGCCACAGCGGCGGGTCAGCCATGAATTTCTTGCTTGACAGCAAAGAAACAATTTCGGTGCTCCCAAGACAGCCCAAGATTCACTGACGAGTATTACGTGATACCGTATGTGACGCGTAAACGTCCGGAAATTAATAAAAAAGGGACTCGCGGCAGAGTGGCTGTTCTTTGCACTTTGTTCTGAAAAGTGCGCCTTTTTTTTATTCAGTGCCAGTGTTCACGCGGGTACACCTAAAAACCTTGAAGTGAGGTTTTTGGTGCAATTTGATACAATAGATACAATTCTATCAAGCTGATACAATCAGCTTGATACAATTTAATTGTATTGTTTACCGCACAATTCCGGGTATACACTCAATACTAAAACGTCATGCTCGAACTAAACTTTCACATTTTACCTGCCATTACGGTCCTCGGCAGGTAACAGCTGGTGTTTTTTTTTTTTGTAGTTGTTGTTGTTTTCTACCGAGAAAGGCGGGTGGGCAACAATAACCAACCTTGCGACTTGCAGACTGGACAGTACGCCGCAGGCGAGATAATTATGCATTATGCGGAAGCCATCACTGCACATTACATTCTGTGCGGTCAGGGCACTGGACGATAGCGGAGACAAAAGCACACCGCACGGCTGAGAGATCGAAATTGAGAGAGACAGATAGCGCAACGATTCGCAAGCCCTGCTCCCCACAGGGTATCTGCAGGTCATTTGAATGCGGACAGTATTCATTAATGTGAATGCGGACAGGTCATTTGAATACGGACAGTAGTAGGTTTGCCAGAATCTCTACACTGACATGCTACTCGGCGGGGGAATGGGTAGGGGATGGTAGAAAATGCCCTATAGATAACAGGGCGGAAGAACGAGGAGAAAAAAAAAAAAAGAACCACACTTCCTGGAGTTTGTGGGAACAGTTCGATGAATGTCACAATCTCCGTAGTATGAAAGAAGTAAGAAAAAAAAGCACACATCGTGGAGTTTGTGGGACCAGTTCGATGAACGTCACAATCTGCCTAGTATGTCAAATCAGTTCAGTGCTTTGCGTTCAGTCGAAGGGGAGGGCTATGGACCGAGGAGTACTTTTAAGCTGAGCGGTTCTGGGCGTAGGTGCTCGATCTCCAGCTCCAAACGGCACTTTGCGACTATGTAAGCGGGGCACTCTAACAGTAGGTGTTCTACAGTTTCCGGCGATCCGCAGTTATCGCAGTGCGGATTCGAGGTTGCACCGAGTCGAAACAGGTATGTTTTCGTGAGCGCTGCATTGAGGCGTAATCGGTGGTATAAAGTTTCTTGTCGGCGCAGAAGTCGCTCTGGCAGCTTTATTCTGCTCAATTACTATGGGTTGTAAATGGTTCTTGAGTTTTACTTTTAAGGAACACTGACGCACCTAGATTGTGTAGATGACAGACGTGGGAGACGGATCGGGCCGTCTTACTCTGAACGGATATTAAGTCGAAAAACTCCAAGAAACTGCGGCAACACTACAGTTGAATCTCGCTATAACGAACAGTGATATAGCGAATTATCGGCTGAAGCGAAATAAATACAAACTTTGGTCACGCTTTATTTAAATGACACTTATTCTTTTATAACGAAACTGAATTGCGCGATATCGGATGTAACGGAGGAATATTTGAAAGCTACTTGAAAAAAACAACCCGTCGTCCAGAACTGCAGAAGTTAAAGGCACTTTTGTTCGCGGACACTGCGCAAATCTTCGTCCTGCTGACTGGGGTGAATAGCCACCAGACGAAGATCATATCCTTCATCAAATAAACGAGGACGCAGGCCTGTTTTGTCCAGTGAACTTTCACGCACTCATGTTCCGGTTCATTGAGACAGCAGCGATGGCCGACGTACAGAGGCAGAAAACAAACGAAACACAGTTCCACCCAGTGTGACGTCTGCCGACCCAGCGGAGTGGTTCTCCTGTGTCGGCCCGAACGTCAACGGGCGCTCTCCCGACAACGGCAGAGCCGTCGCCGTGCAAAGTCCACGGTTCGCTCAAAGAAATTGGCAGCCAAACACGTGGCGGCAGGCTCCCTCCCCTACGAGACCACTGCGGCCTCTATCGGTGAGTGGCCGCGAGGCCACCGGGCCCTGTAACGGTGGGTCTGCGAACGTGCCCCGACCCTTGCGTGACGCAGGACCTACAGCAAAGCTACAACAGCTCCGCTGTTAACGACCGATTTCGTGGTCAGAGGCAGACTCGGAACTTTACGGAATGATTAGCGTGCCGTGCAACGGCCGTCAGCACACTGAGCGCGAGCACACACAAAATATTTTCCGATTTTTTTTTTTCAGTTTCAAAGGCGCTAAAAGCGAAAAAGGAACGACCTGCTCCCGATCCGCTATAGCAGCATAAGCACTGATATATAATTAGGGTTGTTCGTTTTCGGTTATATATATATATATATATATAAATATTATATATATATATATATATATATATATATATATATAACAAAGTCATCACACACTCGGCAGAAAGTATCAGGAGCTTCTCAACTTCAACGCGTTGAAATTGGGGCTTGTTTCAGGCTGGTAATCGCGGGTTCATCGGGGTTTTCGAGTGACGAGTGTGGCTGACCACTCGCGAGTGGTGAGCGGGGACCGCCACGCTCGCACTCACTCGCACTGGGAAGTCCAAAACGATGGCAAGGCGCACTCACCACTCACTAGTAAGCGGTGAGTGGACGTGTGAGTGTGCACTCGTGAGTGAGCCTGTCAAGTGCAATATAAGCCACGCCGACACTTAAATGAGCGGGGCAAGGCGAGATAGAGGCAAAATTAGCAGATAACCTAGTGAACGGTGCGTATACATTCAGGTGCATTCGTGTGAAAAGACAGCGGCGAAGCGTGTATTTACTATCCCTCACAACGACGTACTTCACAAAAATATATACTTTCCCCAAATATAATTCCCAAATATAAAATCGCATAGAATAAATCGGAACTTGTAATTCTACCTTCACGTTGAATTTCAACAGCAGACGAGTCTCTGAGATGACTTTAAAGGCGATCCAGGAAATAAACCGCGCACTGTTCTCATTCTGTGATGATGATTGCAGAAACTATGGCACAGGTCAGATAATCGTCATCGGTGCCCGTCTTCAAGTCGGCGGCTCTAGCTCGAGCTGCCTCGCCTTTGTCGCATCGCTGTCTTGTAAAAAGAACCACCGACACAGTATCACCAAGACATCGCGGCCCTTAGTGTCCCCCTTTAAGTGCAGCGCACTTTATGGGCTCGCCTTGTCGTAGCTCGCTAACGGTCGATGCGACTGCCGGAATCAGGCTGCGCAGCGAGATAACGGACCCAAGTAGAGCCTCCTGTATACCGTCGTCAGCGGGTCACGCTGAGGCTTCGAAAACCACGCGGTTTATATAGTCCTAACCGTTCGAAGCTCGTGAACCGCTGGCGCTTGTCATACATCTCCCCGTTGTTTAGCGCTAAGAAAACTGCATGTACATTTCAGGCGACATCTGTGTATATAACCGGCGGCCCCCGCGTTCATTTAGTTAGGAACGCTCGTTCGGTTGGCTTTTACGATAGTAAGCGAAAAAAGCGGACGCGCAAGAAAAAAATGGCGCGTTCGAAATGCCGCTGAAAGGCTCCAGCCGCGCGGGTCCTGGGCGCCGTAACAGGGCCCGATTTGAATAAAGTGTTTATGTCTCTCTCTGTCTCCAGCCGCGCAAGAAAAAAAATTCACGCGTCTCCACGAAATGAATCATGACGAGTGAGCGAAGCACTGGGGGTCGTTCTGACCGTATATCACCCGTGGAGTTGCCCACTCGCGTATGTAAATGAGTGACAACGCGTGTGTGACAACACAACTCCAATCCAATCCGATACAATTCAAGTTTTTCCAATGATCCTCGCGCATGGGCAACACTGTACACAGACGCCAAGCCCCGGACAAAGCGAGGTCCTAAGGTGCTTCGCCGGCAAAAAAATTACGCGTTCGAAATGACGCAAAACGGCTCAAGCATACGAAATTAAAGCAAGCACAAAGAGAACAGAACTGCCGCTGGCGCAGTTTCAGGCAGGGGGTGCGCGAGCACTGCGAAGGCGGAAAATTCGAAATGCATTGAGTGGCAGCAGTGAGCGGATAACGGCGCTGCCGCCCATTATGGCGAATCACTGCTCTGCACTTCCGACTGCTTTCACATTGGCTGAACGCTTTCCAATTTTTTTTTTTTTTCAGAACGATGATTAGTTTTTCAGCTTGCGCAAGTGCTTACGAAGCAGTCTAATTAGACGTATAAAGGAAGAAGAATTGGAACGGCGCAGCTCTATTCTGCAGTGGACGTAGAAAGACGCAGCGGTCACCAACGCAGACGAAAACCTTTCACACGTAGCAGATCCAATCGTCATTTTGAGAAATGGCTGGGCATCGCTCTAAATGCATGAATTCGCACTACAGGAAATACAGAATGACCATTTTATTAGGCAATGACATTTAGCGGCTATTTAGGTCCCGGACCTCAGGAAGCGGCCAAAGGCGTAGCATCGATTCAACAGTGGCGACTACATTATACAAGAAAAATGCAGTCAATAACCAAAAACAAGTTAGTTTGTCTAAAAATTAATACGTCAAAAAGGTGGCGCTGGCTATTTTCCTTTTCGACGTTGGTGTTCAAATAAGGTAGCAAACAAGTGCATCGTTGCTAACAAAAAATGAAGATCGCTACCCCGTGCGCGCGCTACTTCTCCACAGCAGTCTACCCTAATACGGATTTTGACTGCTTTGTGGGAATTGTCTCGGAACGGGGATGTTAACGTGGCGCAATGTCAACTAAGACGGATTTTTTTTATATAAAAACGAAGCCGTCTAATCGGGAAATCCTTGAACGCGCCCATGTTTTTTTTTATATGTGTGAAACATCTAGATGTGCTTCAAAAATTAATTTGTTTTGCGAGCTCGCCAATCGTCACAGCTTCACAATAGAATGACATTTTGGTTTTTCACTACCGTGTAGACCGCACAGCGAAACGAATGTAATAACTCATCCATGCTGGACGTACGAAAAGACAGGGTGTTACTCGTACGAGACTCCGCGTTCGGAAAGCAAGACGAGGCCGGGGTTGAACAGTAGTACGGTTTACGTGTCTCAACACCGCAGAGGGAAGAGACGCCGCGCCCTCGGCCGTATACGTGCAGCGCCACTGCACAGCACACACACTTCAGCTCCGGGGGCGGGCGCCGTGCACGATCGAGGCTGCGCTGATTGCGAGGGGCGAACAAAGGGCGGAAAAAGCTGCGGCACCAAAGAGCAGCAGCAGCTGCACAATGGGGCGGCTGCAACAAGCCACTCGAGGCAGGAGCAAAGGACGGCTTCCCCGCCGAACGACGACGAGTGTTTGGCCGGCCTGAAACAATCCCCCCGTTCGCACTGCGAGACGATTACGCGGGCGCCGCCGCCGCTCACAGCCGCGGGCAGTCACGCACGGCACTGGCGCCCGTATCGGGACTGGCGCTATTACCCCCACTACTATTACTATTACGGCCACTCCAGCTCGCTATTAATTCACGCTCCGCAGGAGGGAGAAAGAGCAAAAGACGTTATTGAGGAAAAATCCCGGGCCATCTCCCCTAACGTCAAACATGCGGAGGGGCAAAGCATGCAGTGTATAAGTGTATTCTTGGCGCCTTGGCGTTTTTGTCAACGGAGATGAAACCGTTTCCGGTAAGGGTATATAACTCTGCTATAAAAGTTTCTTGTCTTTGAAACACAAAGATCTCTGGCGCGAGGCGTAAACGTGTCCCAGTGTTTTGTAGCATGAGCTACACTGGCCGAGGTTGAGCAGTTTCGCGTGGCTCCTGGAGAGCCGCGCTGCGCATGCGCGAGGGGCAGTGACGTCACACGACGCACAGAACGTTGCTCGCTGCCCAGTCGCAATCTCTCTCTGCCTCTCTCTCTCTCTCTCACTCCTCTCTCTCTCTCTCTCTCTCTCTCTCTCTCTCTCTCTCACACAAAGTCTCTCAGCGTCTTCGCCGACCTCCGTTCCGCACGTGGCGGCCCGGTCCACTTGATGACCATGCAAGGGGTGGCCGGGTGTGGAACCGATGGCTCGTGCGTCGCAGCAACACCGGCGTGCGCCTGTGGAACCAGCTTGGCTGTGGGCGATCGGTAACGCTGCGCCGGAGCCGCTTGATAAATACACATATACATGTGTCACATAATGCGTACACCGCGTGTGTCATTGAAGCAGCAGTACGCATAATAATCAAGCTAATCCTAGACAACCACGAAAGCTAAAAATAACCAGCTGAACCTTAGCTGACGCTACCTATATCCTGACATAGCCGAGCTAAGCCACTGCTAAATTTTTTAGTACGTTACGAAGCGCTCCAGCGCGAGGCGTAAACGAGGTTTTTTTAGGCGTAAACGAGTTTCGCGGTGTTTTAGTACCGTGACTACATGACACGACGATAACGACGATGACGACAGGAGACGCCAACAGCCCCAGCCCCTAAGGGGCTTCACCCTTAAACGAAAGGTCAACCCTATTAAGTCTATAACGCCACGAGTCCACGTTGATGTCAGGACCCCACCCTCCAGGTTATGATTCCGTGCTCAGGATTCAACTGGGTGGTACGTTGTGAGGGAGATATCGCGAGTGGGGCTGTGATATTGGAAGGTTAAGAGGAAGTATACGTGAGATAATGGTGTGGTTGTATAGAATGCACCGGGTCTGAAGCCGGCGTCAGGTGCGAGCTTGGCAGTTGGTGCGTGATGAAAATTTAGCGTTGGACAAGATTCGAGCTAACGCAACCTGAGGGGAGGAAACGGCCTCATTCATCATACAACAGGTATGATGCCCCAGGAACTGTTCACTTTTAACAAAAGAAATGCAAAAAACCTCATCCCGCATTTTCACTATGACAGTGATGGGTTCCCCATTTTCTGTGTTCGCGAATGTTTTTTTAAATATATGTTGCGTGGAAACATGGAAACAACAAACGGGTGACGTTTAATTAAGAAAGCCGGTCGAGTTGATTAGCATGCTCGGAAAGTGAAGCATGCGGGGAAGCAATCTGCCGCGAAAGGCGGCACGCACGCAGGACCGCGCGGCCAACTAAGAACTCCGGCTTTCTGAGATGTGACCACAGTTACAGCCAAAACCCAACCGAACACGCTAGAAGAAGCACGCTTCCGCACAGCAGGCACAGCCGCCACGATTAAACCGAACTCACTCCACTCCATTGCACCCACGAAATAATTTTTTTAACTGAACAAAATGCAAGAAATAATGACAAATTTTCAAATTTAGGAGGAGGAGGAGGTAGCCTTTATTGTGGCAGGAAGACTCTACGTCAAGTGGGGGAAGGGGAAGTAGAAGGTGGGGGGTTTGTAACTTGGGACATCTTAAATGCGTACAGTTCGACCCAAAACAGGCTCCTTGAGAATGCTGAGAGAACAAACTTAGCAAGAACCGGGTTAGCGGTGCGGAGGACCAGATCCGCGAGAGAGCTCGGAGGTGACCAGCACTGGACTCCTCGGACTACTGCTCCCGTATGAGGAAGTGGCCGCGTGATGAGGAGCGCTCACGACCTAGTGCTGCGTACCGTTTTAGGGAAAAGTGTGCAATTAAAGCCAGCATGGAGGGTTCCAGTGTACGAGGGTCGATGTAAAGAGAGGTTGTATTTGGGGGAGGCTTGAAGGTTTCGTAGCGCGCGAACTTCGGGCAGTGCCAAATTAGGTGCTGGAGATTGGCGGGAGTGGGGGAGGCGCAGAAAGGACATCAGGCGGTAGAGGCGGGGTGTACCATTTACGGAAGGTCTCAGGGGTAAGGCTACCATTAGGCAAATATTTGTTTATGAAAATTTCGGCTGATCTTGGGAGCGAGGGAAGAGCGGATAAAAAGCCGGGTGGAGTCAGGGCCTTGAGGCGGTCCTTTTTTTTTCTTTTTGCAGGTAGAAGCTGTATCGCTGGTGGTAATGTCTCAGTAGGTGGAGGAGCCAAGTCGGGCAGCAACGGAGGACTAGAGGTTATACACTCCCGCGCAGCCGAGTGGGCTGCCTGGTTCCCGGTGATGACTCCTCATACGAGACAGCACTAAAAACAGTTCCAGTGGGTTAACTGCAAGTTGACATTCGAAGAATACGGTCAAATGCAACTAGAGGCCCACTACAGTCGCCCTGTCATGTTGCTTGATGGTGGCCTAGGTCGACCGCGGCCAATCGCACAGACAAGATTCGTGACGTCATAGAGACGTCGACGGAAAGTGGCCGGAGAGTCTCCTCCACTTCACACGTTTCGTTTATTATCTCAGTTATTTCTTTGAACTTTGCGATAAAATTACACCACTGTGATCGAGACAAACCAGCCTTCTCGATTAACCAAATGTATTTTGTGTTAATTTCACGCTTTCGCTGCGTTTCCCACAGCACGGGGGCGCATTTAGTGTTTAAATTATACGCGTGCAAGGCACAACTTTTCCTTCTACTTTGCAAGCGAGAAAGTGGGTTAACAATGCACGCGCTCTTCTTTACTGCAAAGGCGGACGAACTCGCAAGCGAAAATCTGCGCAGCGTAACTGCAACCAGTTGTGGTAATTCATAACCGCCTTCGGAAAGCCGTTAGTACCTTCTGCATAACCAGAGAAGACCCGTTGCATTGCCTTGCGCGAGTGGGACGCTATGGTGACCTTTACGCGTTGACCTATCGGGAGTGCCCTCTCTGCAGCCGAGAATTCTATCGGAAACCTTCCATTGTCCTGTATACGGTGTTCCCGGCGCCGCGGGTTCTTTCTCGAGCCTTTCCTAACTGTTAATACACTTCTAATCTCGTTACACATAGGTACCCCCTAAAAACGCGTTCCACGGATTTTATCTAAAGCGATGCGGGATTTTATGCTCAACGAAACATTTTTCCTTTTCAATTTGTGCATCTATGTGGAACACATGAACGTTAGGAAGATTATATCGTCCGTTCCACTTGCATGTTGCCGCTACTTTAGTAAGAGGCTTCGTTTTCCGATTCTTCTAAAAAGCATCGACTCTTTTCTATCGTTCGTCCTCGTTTATGCACCCATTCGTTTAGGCGAACGCTGTTCTCCGCATTTAGAATTTTATACACCGTGCTCGTTCGTAGTACGCGCGAAGAACGGGGACTTTTTTTGCAAACAAAGTCATCCTGCTGAAAGAGACCAATATACTACCAGATGACCACTTTAATACTAGAGAACCATTACAGGCCACCCCCGCATACCAGCAAAGCATACGCGCTTTTGGGAAGGTCCGCGCTGTTAATTAAGCAGCTGTGCTCGCGAAAGAAACAACTCGCCCTCGTACTAACGGCTTTAAAGGGGCCATTAAAGACGAAATACAAACCTCGCTCGATTCGAAGGTACTAGCCTTAAGTCAACTCACTCAGCTGCATTCCCGCCACAAGACGTTTTAAAGCGAATTCTCACTCATGCCGTCTGTAACGCGAACTTTCAGTGACGATGACGACCATTGCGGGTGAAGTGTAGCAAAATTTTAAAAATTAGCAGTGGCTTAGCTCGGCTATGCCAGGTTAACATAGCGTGAGCTAAGGTTCAGCTGGTTATTCTTAGCTTTCCTGGGTGTCTAGGATTAGCTTGATTATCATGCTTACTGCTGCTTCAATGACACACACACGGTATACGCATTAAGTGACACGTGTATATTTATCAAGCGCCTCCGGCGCAATGTCACCAATCGCCCCAGAGCTAAGCTGCTTCCACAGGCGCACGCCGGTGTTGCTGCGACGCACGAGCCGTCGGTTCCACACCCGGCCACCCCTCGCATGATCATCAAGTGGACCTGGCCGCCAGTGCAGAACGGAGGTTGGAGAAGACGCTGGACGCGTGGGGTGTGTGAGAGACGCCGGGCAGCGAGCAACGTTCTGTGAGCCGTGACGCCACTGCTCCTCGCACATGCGCAGCACGGCTCTCCAGGAGCCACGCGAAGCTGCTCAACCTCGGCCAGTGTAGCTCAGGCTAGAAAACGCTTCCCTGCGAAGCTCTGCGACAGCACCGTTACGCCCACTCCGCTAAAGGTTGATGTGCAGCAGGGGGAGGAGGTGACGCGGGCGTGCGTCAGCGCGACGTAAATAGGCCCAATGCCATGTTGCGAGGCTGAACATCGGCAGCCGTTACCCACAGGCCGACGTATATAGGATTGAGAATGGCGTTGCTCTGCGTGCCGTCAGGGCTGTTAGCTACAAGACCTTAGGCCTAACTTTCCAATTTTGAGGTTCAGGGCCTTAGGCCTAACGTCGCATCTTGGGGTTTAGCACCTCAAACGGGCACCCACTCAAAAAATTGCCTATGAACGCCAAGCAGCAGGTACCGATTCAGCGCAGTACACCCCAAACCAAGACGATAGGCAGTGCACACGCGAGAATTGCTGTGGGTATTCTAGAAAAGTGGTGCGTATATAATAGCTCCTACTCGCAGTGGGAATTGAGCAACCTAAGAGTCCATAACGAGAAAGCTTCGCGTTCAGCCATCGTCGTCGTTGGACGGAGGTGTACGTGACTGCGGGATGGCGTTTATGAACCGAGAAATGCTAAAAGAAAGAACTGACAAACACAAATTTCGCGCAACCGTAATCTACTATGTGGCAGCGAGTGACGTACTACATGCCAGCGCTGAAAACAGCGTTCAGCGTGTTATCTGCGCGTTCGCATGCAACTGACGCGAACAAGCGGAACCAGAGGTTCCGTCACAACCGAGCAGTCACGTTCACTTGGCGGTGGCTTTATTCCGTGACGTCACAGAGAAAATGCCGGAAAGGGTGAGTCCCCATTGCTTAATCTGCTTCCTTCAATATCTTGACAATTTGGCTGATGGTTGAGAGAACATTACTATCACTGCTATGTGGACAAAGCAGCGTTTCTAACGAACCAAACACGTATTTTGTCTTCCTAGCCGCTTCAGGAAGCGGTGCGCAGTAACGCTCGAGTGCATCCGCCGTGGAGGCTGCCTGAACAAGGTGTTGTGCGCACGAGTGCGCGGCTTCCATTCCAGACCCAGCTGCCCATTGGCCGCCATCTTGCTATGGCGGAGCCCAGGCGAAGCCGACGATCCCTATTCTTGACTTTAGTCTCGGCGCCCGTGGGCACTACGTGACACCGCACCTCTGAGAGCACTCGAATCGCTCGCGAATTGGCGCCTCCAACGACGCGCTGATAGCTCCAAGCGCGACTATACAAACAGCCTATCAGTGCCAAAAGAGTAAACCTGAGAGCTAACGATGCGGTGTAGTTTACACAGGGTGCACCCAAACACAGCCTCGCATGGTACCCGGTGACGTGGGCCTTTGCAAAGGGTGAGGAGCCTACAGCCGCTCAAAACGTCCCTTTGAGCAAGATAACGGTATCGCACTCGTGCTTTCCACTCCGAGCCGTAATCAGCGCTAAGGTAGCTTGCTTGCCGAGCAACCACGCGTTGCGAGGTTTCCAGCTAACTCAGCGCAGCACATGGCTCGTGCCGCGGATGGTACAGCTATATGCCGACGAGGCAGTGCTGGATCAGATCAGATTAAACTTTATTGTTGCCACGGGTGGGACCGTTTTCAGGCCGACTTCAGTGTCCTTCCGGCGACGGCAGGATTCATGTAGATCTCTTCGGCGTCTTCGGCCACCTGGGCTAGTGTGACCTGGGTCATAGGGTCTGTGCTGAGCAGCGCGGCCTCCCACTGCTCCTCGTCCGGAATTTGTAATAAAATGGGGTGCTTCTTAAGAGTTTCAAGAAGTTTTCCTTCACAGGACCAAATTACATGAGGTAGGTCCGCGTAGTTATGGCAAATAGGGCATCGGTTAGAGTGCAACTCGGGGTAGTAGAGTGATAGGAAGGCAGGGGTGGGAAATGTGGATGTTTGAAGTTGGCGCCATACAACAGCGTGGCGGCGGGAGAGCGAGGGGTAGGGTGGTGGGAAGCGAGCTCTGGACAGTCGGTAGTGATCGAGTACCGATCGGTAGGTCAAGAGGTGGTCCCTATGAGGAGAACGGTTGAGGAGATTCTGCAGCGTCACTGGGCTCTCGGATTACCAGTTCTCGAGCAACCTCGTGTGCCAATTCATTTCCTGGGAGTTCGGAGTGACCCGGTGCCCAAACTAAGCGTATGCTGCCTCTCGTGGTCTGTCCGGCTCCCCAACAAAATCAGAGCTTCTTCTATAGAGACCTAAAGACAAGGAAAACAACCACCTTCCCCACTCCCCCTCATCCAAATCACTGCCTCTAACGGCCAACCCATCCCAATAGTTGACTGCATCAAAATTCTAGGTCTCCCATACAAGCAAACGGACATAATGTAGATACTCTCCGTGCCCTAGAAAAAGGGGTTTACCAGACTACACGACTCATCTCTCGCATAGCTACCAAACATCGAGGAGTGAAAGAAAACAATCTAATACGTCTCGTACAAGCTTTCGTCATCAGCCGCATAGCATACGTCACCCCCTTCCTAAACCTAAAAGTCAGTGACATACACAAAACTGAAGCTATGATACGTAAATCATACAAACAGGCCCTAGGTCTCCCCGTTACACTCTCAACAGACAAACTACTCTTGCTCGGTCTTAACAATACACTAGACGAAATTATCGAAGCCCAACGGGTCTCGCAACTTGAGCGACTCACGAGGAGTGACACTGGACGCCACATTCTTCAGAGTCTTGGCCTCAGTCCACCCCACTATTCTCTGACACCCACGTCGACATTCCCCCAGTCATTCGAGATCCAACTGGTAAATCCACCCCCTCCCTAAACACATGCACCCGGTTCATAACGAGGAAAGGCGCCGAGCGAGAGCACAGGCTTTACACAAGCAACACTCCTCCAACCCACAAGTAGCCTACGTGGACGCTGCAGAATACCCAGGACGCGAAGCCATGGCAGCGGTCGTAGTTGATTCATCTCACCGAACACTAGCCGCCCTCTCCTTCCCTACTCAATTTCCAACCGTAGGCGAAGAAATGGCTATCGCTCTTGCCATTATTTCCAGCCTTAAGGTTACTACTATAATAAGCGACCCCAAATCGGCCATTAACAATTACTCCAACGGGCGAGTTGACCCCCGAACTTTGCGCCTTCTCCTGCAGGCACGCAAATTCCCGAAACAAAAATATACATCGTTTAGGAAGTGCCGGAGATTAACAGTGCAGTACTCACCGCGGATAGCCCGCACGTAGTCCTCCTCACCAAAAGTTATGTATACGGAAAACGATGGTCGCATACTTTCTCGCAGCACCCATGGTGAGAGCAGGACTGATAACAGGAAGACGCATTTCCGATTCCGGCATCCCAAGTTCGAGGAGAGAAATCCAAGTCCCTATTTCGCGGCTTTACCTCATCGTCGGTATCTTCTTGAAAGCCTCTTCCGATTGGCTTTCAGTGTCATCACGAAGGATAGAAGCAATCCACTGCGCTATTTCATGAATTGTGCATACAGTTAGACCACATTGTTAGGCCAGAGCTTTCATCTTAACTGAACAATTGTGGTGTCACGTGGCGAAAGCTACACCGTCGAGGGCACCCTTGCCGGACATTTTTGTTATCTGCTACTAGAGTTCCCAACGCACTAACCCCTCTCCTTCCAACCTTAGCCGACTCCGCCACTGGCCCTCTGGCATTAAAGGTGCCACAACGGCATTTTAAGGTGTAATAGGCGCATTTAGCACTTGCCGTTCGCATACAATTGTAGGATAAAAATATTACAAGTCTAATATTATTAGTACAACCTGCGAGATGCATTTTCAAGTTTGTGAAAAGGTCAGCAAGGCGTATCTACAAAAATGACGGAGTGCACAGCGTCAGTGCGTCTGCTTTGTATGTGTAATTACCGTGATGAGGAATTTTTTGGAAGTCGGAACCGCAGCGCGTACTACGCCTGCAGTGTATACATACTTGATCTGGTTGATTAGATTGGTTACGAGGTTTAGCGCACACACAGGCGATGAGGGGCGCCGTAGTGGAGGGCTCCGCATTAATTTTCACTACGAGGGGATCGTTAACATGCGCCCCAGAACGCAGACATATTTGATCTCTGTTAGGTCGTCCCACGCCCGAATTTCTCAAGACTGCCAATGCGCATATAAAAGAGGACAACGGCCAACCTAGGTCTACGAACCACAGCGGTGCGTCTACAAACGCTTCCGTAGAAATTATAACCTTCTCTGCACTTGAGCTGAATGACGCGGGGGGCTGTACACACCGAAAGCCGATATGCCGTATTTTCGCGATTCTAAGCACCCCGTGCCCTGATTGTAAGCACCCTCCACTACTTTCGGGAAAAAAAAGAAAGAAAACGTTTGCATGCGAATCTAAGCACCCACTTTTCTTCGAGGAAGTGCCCGTTTCCAGGCGGCCTAGCGCGCTTGCTCGGTCTATTTTCTTTTTAATATTTCCCAAATAGAACGTTATACCTTGCGCCCGTCTCGTCTAGATAGTACAGCGAAAAAAAGTGGAAGGAATGGGTGCAATTTCAGATTACTCAAATCTAAGCACACCCTTAATTTGGGCACCACAATCGTGGAAACCAGGGGGTGGCTAAAATTGAGTAAATACGGTATATCAATTCTAGAGTATCGCCAAACCTTAAGAGAATTCTTCTGGTTAAACTACACGGGAGCCTGAAAAATATATTAAGGAGGGCTTTTTACCACGGAGCAAGGATACGCAGATGATTGCCCAATTTCCCCACAAGCCCTGTAATATTGCGACGCTCTAAAAAATTTCCGGCAATACGTATCCTGGGTAATGGGCTTAATTTGAGCCGCCAAAACAGAGCTCGGTTCAGTTTTTAAACAAGGCATTACCAAGTTCAACTTACAACAGGGAAATTTCGGGAGCTAGCACAGCCTCCGATAACAAAAAAGCGCATAATTTCAACTCGAAGTACCACCCTGAGTTAACGAATACTGATGTAATCGCCTCTTTACGGTGTTCCGTATTGACGCAAATATTTTTCATTTGAGACTCTCAAAGGTCAGTTTGCTCGTGCTCCTTTGACTCAAATGCCATTTAACTAGCAATGCCTTTGAAAACGTCATGCAGACGCTCAAAGGTGTCGTTGAGTCAAATGACATCGACTCGAGGGCCTTCGAAACGCTCGTGTAGCACGGGTATTAGTCTTTTGTGCCGCGCAATCATATCGACCACAAATCACCAACCGCCCAAGCTTCCACTCTAACGTCACGCCCACAGAATGCCCCAAGGGCTGAAAATAATGTTTGGACGCTGAGGCCTAAATTCGCTGTTTTCTGCACCGAATAACTGAGACGAGGTACGTAACGCCGCGGTCAAGTAGCAAGCCTTGTTTCCGGTAGAATATGTAGGATTAACCATGGAACAAGATAACGCGACATGCTGTGTAGGCGCCGTGTAACTGCCTCCTTTTTGTATGCGATAAGATTAACGTCGGGCGGACGGGACGGGCCGCCGTACAAATAGTGTACAGGCTGCTGCAGCGGTCGTTGCCAGCAAAAGCTATTCCCGCGCTGCGCAGCGCTCGGAAGCGGGCAGCCATAGCTATCCCGTGTTCCTGGATGATAGCCCATCCAAAGAAAGAGAAACCCTCTCACGCGAAAAGAAACAAGAAGAGTGCCGTCTTTATCATTGGCAGCTGAGAAGTACTCCTTGTGTGAAGGTACAATACCCTAATCGGTCAGCGTCGCCGCAGTGCACAAAAGGATACCTGCTCCGAGTTGAGAACTGAGTCGTCGCTTTCTTCCCTTGCCCTCGTGCACTTGCGCTGGTGCAGAAACAACAACTTTCACCATACTAGTTCAATTTTCTACAGGGCTATAGAACTACGCATTTCCCCCCCTGCAGTGTTGTCCACGGCATCTCGGTCTACAAATTCGCCTGATGGCGCCGTCGTTCGAAAGAGAAAGAGAGAAAGGAAGCAATATAAAAGAAAATATAGAAAGAGAAAGGAAGCAATGTAAAAAGAAAATAGAAAATATAGAAAGAGAAAGAAAGGAAGGAAAAAAGGAAAAAAAGAAAGGAAAAACAGAAAGAAAGGAAGAAATAAATGAAGAAAGAAAGAAAGAAAGAAAGAAAGAAATAAATAAAGAAAGAAGGAAAAAAATAAAAGAAATAAAAAAAGAAAAGAGAAAGGTGGAACAGTTCGTGCGGCGTGTGAAACACGAGGCGAGATGAGCAATGTTGCGTCGGTGTCATGTACAAGATACACATGCGGTTGTGGGCCAAACCGGAACCTGTAAGCACGCACGCTGGCAAGAGCGCGGGAGGAGCTTCAAACTGCTTCCCTTAATTGCGCATTGTATGCTTCGAGGATGATGTATATACAGAGGTCATCAACCTGGCAAATGTTCAGCCTGCGCGCGCCTGCAGATCCGGTGACGCGATCGAGTATTGATTCCCCATCGGTAATCAACAAAGAAGTGGCCGACCTGGACAGTGACCACGCTTGCAGGCATTGCTTACACGCGATTTTAGCCTGTGTGCTTTCTTTTCCATTTCGCGGTCGTACGACAATAAACCCCAGTGCTTGGCGTAGCGCCATCCCGTGCTCTTGTCGCTTTTGGACCGTGTTGCTTTTAGCCATTTTACTTGTATAACAGCTGCATCTTACCGGTACTCACCTACGGGGCAGAAACTTGGAGGCTCACTAAGAGGGTTGAGAACAACTCAGCGGGCAATGGACCGGAAAATGATAGGTGTAACATTAAGGGACAAGAAGAGAGCGGAGTGGGTCAGGGAACAAACGCCTGTTAAGGACATATTAGTAGAAATTAAGAAGAAGAAATGGACGTGGGCAGGGCATGTAATGCGCAGGCAAGATAACCGTTGGTCATTAATGGTAACAGAGTGGATCCCTAGAGAAGGCAAGCGTGGCAGGGGGCGGCAGAAAGTTAGATGGTCGGATGAGATCAATAAGTTTGCACGGACAAATTGGTCACAGTTGACACAGGACCGGGGTAATTGGAGAGAGAGGTCTTTTCCCTGCAGTGGGCGTAGATAGGCTGGTGATGATGATGACTTATTACTAAGCGTTACACTAGGCTGCCCGAGAACCTCGGACTGCCGCATCGTTCTCGTCTTCCAAGACGCAGTTTCGCTAACTACATAACAGACGTCCCTTTGTGTCAGGGCGCTACCGCGCTAATGTCCGCTGCTTCGTAATTAGGAAACCTGTCGTAGTGGAGCGCCGGCTTGACAAATTACCCGCGCCCACCGAGGCGATCTCTCTCCGGCCGTTCCGACAGCTGGGTAGACAGAGTATCGTTACGGAGACATGTCATCCGTGCTAGCATGTACGGGTAGCGTGTTGTGTGGTTGACTGCGACGCCCAAGAGTTCGGAGAAAACTACCGTTTAACCATGCCGACGCACACGCACGAAAGCTTCACACCGCAAGCACTCCATCCATACACAGTGGCACCCTGCGAACGCGACCATCCTCATAAATTTAGGCAAAACAAAGCAAAGGACAGGACGAAGGTAAAACGCTTTCGCCCTGCCCTTGGCGCTGTTGGACTACAAATATATGAACTAGCTCCCCAAATTACCGCCTTACCGCCATCATCATAAAAGGCACCAATCTTCCGAACAGTGTGTCATGTTTTCCAGAGTGTCAGCGAAGTACGACGACGGAAAGCCAGAGGCTGGTCCCCAAACACGCGCTCCCAAGTCAAGATGTATATGCTTGAAAAGTATCGTCGCTATTAGTCAGGCGATGGCGCAGAAACAAGGCGCCACAGAAACTTCACCTCCCAGAGCTACCCGAAAGGGGAAACACGGCGACAAATACTGTGCCACTGTGCTAAGGAAACCCCGCCGGAACTAATAAGTGATAGCGGGTACCGAAGGCACGCGTGTATACACTGCAACAACCAGGAGAGCTATCAACTCGGCTCGCACACAGCTTCCTGTCTGCTGACGAAAACTATGCCGTCGTGCAGGCTCATGCGTAAACCACACGCTTGCCCGCTTATCTCGGTGAAATCGATAAATATTTTCCAGTTTCAAGCCAATTAACCTTTTGTGAAAGTTCAGAGTGTGTGCAACGCTCAAAAGAAGGAAGTCCGAACGTTCCCGCCTCAGGTGGAAGAATTGGCAACGGACGCCATGTTGGCTCCCGCCTGATGGCGCAAACTGTGTTTTGAAACACCGCCGGAGCAGTTTTGCAACAAGCAATGTTGTAAAACCACCGGATATTGATTAATTGTGAGGTTTACCGCGGCGACGCTACACAGGCGATGAGGCGCGCCGTAGTGGAGGGCTCCGGATTAATTTTGACCGTCTGGGGATCTTTAACGTGCGCCGAAATCTCGTACACACGGGCGTTTTGTGCTTTTCGCCTCCATCAGAAAAGCGGCCGCCGCGGCCGGTATCGAACCCGCCACCTCGTGGTCAGCAGCACAACGCCTGAGCCACTGAGCCACCACGAGTCAGAAATGCTGCCGCCCAAGTAGCACACCGTGTCACTTTCTACGAACCCTGCCCCACAAGCTTCCAATCCATCGAACCGCCCAAAAAAAAAAAAAAACGCGAAAAGGAAGCCTAGAGTCGGAAATGGTAGCACAGGATAAGAGTGACGCAACGCAGGAACCACTGAGTCAGCTCATCATAACTTAAGGTGTGCCAAGAACTCGCAAAGAAAGGAGAAAAGAACGTGCAACAAATATTCACAACAAAGGCTAAAACGGTACAGAAGAGTGCGGACGCGGCCATATTTTAGGACGTCGAAAGAGGCGCACGGGTGGAACAAGACGAGTGAACGAACGAAGCGCCGCAAACAGTTCATTGCTCCAAGATGCAATATGTTGCCCCCGTAAGCAATATTAATAGACAGCATTAAAGCGATAGCACCGCAACACGCACATACCATGTGCGATGTTATAGCATGCAATATTTCATGTTGCACTCAGTGCCGAATTAAAGAGGGGCTATGGGGCCGCAGCCCCGGGTCCCCCAGCTTTCAGGGGCCCCGCAGGATCCGGGCCCCGCTCGACTATTTGTAAAAGGAAATGTCGCTGAGCTAGCTTCCTGCCCACGAAGCATTGAATAGAGGCTGGGCCCCCGGTTGAGGGTCTCGATTGGGGCCGCTGGATTTCTATATGGCGGCCGGGGCGTCCACCTCGAGTTCACACGGAAGCTAACTAATCCGTGACAGAGCCTGCACAGCCCCTAACCTTACGGCTGACAGCCTTAGCGTTCATTTTAAAGCAATGTTTCACTACTTTCGTCCAGCGATTACATGGAGGATGCGCAAATGACCTTATGACCGCAGACACACCCCCGGCGACACAACCCTCGAAGCGCATCGCGTGATTCGCCGGCACGCTGTTGGCGCCTGCGGGCGCCGACAGCGGTCGCCACCGCCGCTGCGGCCGAGGCACCCAATCGCCCCCGCAGCCTCCCATGCATGCGGCGCTGGGTCGTTTCGGGCTACGTGACTCGTCTCGCGCCCGGCGAAGAGGAACGGTGCGTTCGTCGTGAATGAACGCCGCGTTCGCCCGGCCTCCTCCTGTGAGCGTTGCACGGAACCAAACGGCTTCGAGACGTGGTCGGCAATACAGCTAAATCAAAGGTTAACCAAGCGAAAGCAAGACTCATGCAGACTAAGCCAAGCTTTTGCTTTGCATATCTAAAGTTAGCGGAGGTAAGCCGCAGTCATTTTTTTCAGATGTTTCTGACAAAGTGTCACGGAATAAGCTATTGTACAAACCTGGACGGGGCCCGTGCACCCAGTCTTGGGCAGTAACTAGTTACTAGTAACGCGTTACCGGTAACTAGTTACTTTTTTCAGTAACTTGTAACTAACTAGTTACTTTTAAGTTAGAGGAACTTGTAACTGTAACACTTACTTTTTTGTAGAGTAGCTGTAACGAGAAACATCCTTACAGTTACTTTTCTATAAAAAATTATCCAACAGCAACACTCATTACCGGCCGATGTATAGTATGCGCGTTTCACTTTTTCGGCCTTTCTTCCGCAGAACCTTCGTCCACTTCATCTATACCACTCACTCCCTTCGCATGGGTGAAAAACATCTGGACTAGAAATGTTTACACGTGTGCGTGGTGTCTCACGCGGTCTACTAAGGGCTCGAAGTTTCTAAGTCTAAGCTGCAGTATTTTCCTCAGCAGCGCGACATCGCTCTTACCCAGGCCATACATAACGCTGCGACACGCGTCTAAGCGCACGTGAATGCATGTTGACGCGCCAGAGTCTATAGGCCGACGCGCGGCTGCGCCGTTTTCGCCACATCTGGGGCGCAGTAAAAGTGTTTGACACAAAGGCGAACACGAAAACAAACGCCGCACAACGCACTGAAACCTTTGCACTTTCGCGGAAGCCTGGAAAACTCCGGTCAGGGCGTCGCTTTCTCATTAGCGACGTGCAGCCCGGTTTGTGGGTACATAAAACGCCGCGGGGAGACTCTCGGCGGCATCGCGCTCGCCCAGCCCTGTGCGCACTGTAGAGTGTTCGATCCACAAGTCACAGTTGCTTGCGACCATTGTGGAGTCTTTTCGGTGGAGGGTGTTTCGGTACAGTCTTTTCAGTACACGAACATTTCAGTACACGGACGATTCGGCAAACAGAGGGTTTCAGGCGTGCGCATAATGTACTGCTTTCCGTAGAACATTGGGAGCTTTTTAAACCCAGCGGAACTTCGGTGAAATTATCGACAACTTAATAAGACGCCTGGCCGTATTTGGGACCACGCGTTTGGGACCCCTGGTCTCGAGGCTTCACCGAGCTGTCAACAGTACTCGAACGAGCATCTTGGACGACCCCAACGATGGTGGCCCCCGAGTGATCTGACACCAGCCAGCATCTTGGCCGGCAGACGTCTGACCACACTGCCACTGCGCGAAGAAATGTTCTTGGAAAGCCTCGCGACTTCGTTTCGAGGGCTGTGGCCGAAACGAAAACAGTAGCTACAATATGCTTTTGAATGTTGGGTGCAAGGAATACTTGGGCGAGCTTCGTTCGGCCTACACCTCAAAGCAAACGAAGGGAGGGGTTCCTGGGATCGGCGACGTGATTGCTGTGGAAGGCTGGGATTGTGAGAGCAATGTTTCCCGGTCGAGACGGCCTTTGTGAGGACATGGGGGAGCAGGGGGAGGAGGAGAAAACAGTAAAGCGTTCATTTCAGTTTCTATTCCCCTTGGAAATATCTTGTCTCATTCCGGGGATGGGGGTGGCTGGGGGTTGGGGCGGGAGAACGACTCCGAGGGCCCACGGTCAAACGTCGCTTCGGCGATGGCTCAAATTGTTCGCCGTCTTCCGAACACAAGTACGAAATAAAAAGTTAACGAAGCGCTTTTTTTGAGTATCCTTCAAAAACATTTCGAGAACCGATATACTCCCACGTCCGTTTCCCCTTTCCTACAAGGGCCTTCCGTCGATCCGCCACCTTCGCCCCCTTTTTCCCATTCTCTCTCGCTACGCGGGGCGGTCAAGTGACGGCATTGTAGGCGAAAACAAATTAAGTTGACATTGAAAGACTGTTTCGCCTGTGTTGTCATCCAGCTCGGTATAGTACAAGTTCGGCCTCTCTGATTCCAATTTCGAAAAACAAGTAATTCTGTGCTGCAATGATGTTTGCAAATAAATATCTTACAGCGAATGCAGCAAAAAAAAAATAAAGTTCCTTGTGATGGATAGCAAAACTTCCGTAATAAAAAAAATTAATACACCACGATTGTTGGTTTGGGCCATGAGAGATGCATCTTTTAGGTTTCCCCTCGGTAGGCTTTTACTACGTAGTACATTTACCTGAATGCCTTCGTACGTTTCAGATTAAATAAGCCAAATCTTTTCAGTAACGGAAAAGCAACGATGTTACTTTTTTGCAGTACTGTAACTGTAACTAGTTACTTTTGGAAAATTCGTAACTGTAACAGTGTTATTTTTTTGTGTTAGGTAACTATAACTGTAACACTGCTACTTTTTTTTCGGTAACGTGCCCATGACTGCGTGCACCCACTAAAACTGAAATCTCTGAGCGCGACTCCGGTCTTTTCGGTGGAGGGTGTTTCGGTACAGTCTTTTCAGTACACGAACATTTCAGTACACGGACGTTTCGGCAAACAGAGGGTTTCAGGCGTGCGCATAATGTACTGCTTTCCCGTAGAACATTGGGAGCTTATTTAAACCAGAGCTAAGCTGGAGGCGCACGCCGGTGTTTGCGACGCACGAGTCGGACCCGGCCAATGATAGTGGACCGGGCCGACGTGCGGAACGGAGGTCGGCGAAGACGCTAATGAGACGCCGGGCAGCGAGCAAGCCGTGTGACAGCTCCTCGCGCATAGCAGGCTCTCCAGAAAACGCGAAACTGCTCAAAGTGTGCTCACGCTACAAACAGTACGCGCTCTTTCCCAAAGAATTAGAGCCTTTAACATGTCGATTCATTTCTTTTGATGGACCAATATGGGAATTTGCGAGCTTAAAAGCTATAAAGACAATCTTGGTGCTATTTCGTTTAGTTTTGACCCATGTACAGTGTTGTTCTTTGCTCCATTTTGTAACGACAGTCAGATGTACTATTTTAGCAATTGTTTTGAGTGTAAACATTTGTTTAAAAGTGAAGTCATTGTATAGGTGGCTAGTGTTCGAAGCCTGTGGCTACACACACGTTTTGTTGAATTCCATGCGTTTATAAGAAGGCTTAAATGTTGCTTACGGAAAATGCTCTCATGTTCTTTGGCCTGTCATGCGTGCCAATGCGGCACTTCGATTATTGTGAATTTGTCATGGACCGGGGAATAAAACAATGACGCGCGCGCGCCAGGTAATAACCGTAACTAGAACTTCAGTTTCCCGGAACCATTGCATTACGCATATTTTATCCATGATAAGCGGCCGTAACATGAGGGGTTCAGCGTTAAACGAGTCATCATCGTTTTCTCTATCCGGCACTGGTTACACTTCAAGAGGTCGCGCAGTTGTGCAGCAGACTTGTGCTTCGAAACGGAAAATGCTGCCCTTTAAAGCAACAACCCGGTTGTCAAACAGCGCTTCTTCATTAACTTGCACGCCTTATGTCTCGTTCCTCCGCTGTTTTTACGCAAAAGACAACTTCCAAAGATATCGAGAGAAAAAAAAAAAAGACATGGGTGGTTATTTAATGAGCACGCACGTTGTTATGAGCAACGGCACGCTTACAGCTACAAGAAATCGCGCTCGAGCGGCTCTGTTCTGGGCGGTATTGTCGCGTTTTGTCCGTTTTGTGTCCGTTTCACAAGTGTCCGTTTTTGAGCAAGCCCTCATTGGCAAAAAGCGAGCACCCGGATGTGACGCCTTGCAAGCACGGCGGAGCCATGAGCCGCGGCTTCTCGGAGCAGACGATTTTTCGTCGCATTGTTGTTGGTTCGCTGGCGGAACAATAAACACATAAAGATAGTTAAAGATAAGTTTAGTCGTTTAAAATGTGTTTACTAGAACAGTTGCGCAAAAGGCAATCCAAAGCCCGCCTACAACTGGAAATACGTCACAATAAAACGGAAGCAAAACGGACGTTTTCAAAACGGACAATTACGAGAACACCGCCCCTGTTGTTCACCGTCCGGGCCAGTGCTGTCGTACAGCCCGGACGGTGAACAAATAATTTATTGTTTTCAGATTGCCGTGAATTATACTTCGAGTTACTTGGCGTAATGAAAATTGATGTAGTGCAATATAAAATTAAAAATCGAGCTGGCAACCCTAGTGCAAACTATTTCGTGAAATTCGTTCACCTTCAGTATTCAGTATCACGAAAACAGGGTTGTCATTTCATTAGCTTTACCATGCTTACTGATTACTGTCTCGGATGATGAACGGAGTAAATCCCTGAGCCCGTACAGTTTCCTCAATTGAAAAATGTGGTGAGGGTATTATAAAGCTTCCACAAAGGAATTAGCGAAAGAAAGACGACTCAATGGAAGACGATCGGGCTGTTCGCTGGTTGGGCCAGCAAAAACCATGCAATGCGTTGGAAGGGAACGAAGTAAACTGCGTGTATCGAAAGAGCAGGAAAACCCTGTGCTACACCCAGGCCAGCAAAAATCGTCTGCGATGAAAAGGGGCGCTGCCTGAGAAGATGCAACTTTTACGAATGCATGGAGCGGCGGACGAGAAAGCGAGCGCTGAAGACCACTGTGAAGAGGACGAATGTATACTTCCGTAGCGGCTACAGGCAGCGCACGTTCGCCATCCACTCTAGTGTCGCCGAGGACGAGCGGACCCCTGCACTAACTTCGATAAAAAGCGAGACGCCGACGAGCCGCCAATACAACAGAACCGACGATTGCGAACGTGAAAGGCCTCTACATCACATACCGCATCCTCGTCTCTCCGCGGCAACAAATGCTGCCGCGACTCATTCGACGTATGCAAGCTTCTTTACGTGTCAGTGGTGTTAAGCAAACAACTGCTGTGACGCACTAGCAAGGGGGCCGGACAAGCTTTGTGCTGCACCTGCGTGTGTTTTTGTTGTTGTTTTCCTTGGCGTGGAATACATCTGCCGACACAGTCCAGACTGCTATCTCCACGCATAATAAAAAGAAAAAGAGCTAGCTCATTGGTCTGCTCGCGACCATCTTGATATCGCTGGGAAACTTCCATTGCGTACATTACAAGTTCACGCATTGTACACTAGTGCCCCCTTTTTACAGTGTCCTGGTGATTTCCCAGCCTCAAGCGTCGCCGGAAGGGTCTGTGATGACCGAGAAGACGCTGCTGGAACAAGCACGCAGCGTCGCTGGTGACAGCCATCCTCTATAGCATGAACACGGGCTGGCGGCACCACGCTTAAGTCACGGCCTTTCCGTGCTCTCAGGGCGCAAGTCTTCCATGTCCTCAGGGATATTGCGAACATCTGTGCACTCACTACCTTCCAATTTTGTCAGGTAAAACCTAAAACGAAGCCTGCAGAAGACGGTCTATCGCAGAGGTCTGCTATACGTTGGCGAACATCTTGTCAACACAAATAGCGTGCGTGGCAGCAGCTCGCCCCAAAATCATCCCGTATTCACCAAAATTAACTACCTCATTGTCGAGATATCGGTCCAAATCGCCAGCAACATACTAAAATCGTATTAGCCTCCAATTTATTAAACAATGATTGTTCTGCGCGCAAGCAGCAAGCTTCACTACAATGCTTAGGCCGTAAAAAACAAAAACCTTGGGGGCGTAGGAAATTACCTCCGACATATGAGCTTTTACCAACAAATAGACAAAGGTTTCCAGTTTTCACTGGATTTTCATCACAGGTTCACGTGACCGAACCTGCCACAGGAGTTCGAGGCTGGCACGCCGACTGAGTCGGGGCTCGCGCGGGAGAACAGATGCTGCAGCAATACCGGTGAAAAGTTGTGGCGTCACAAATCATTGCGCGAAAAAGTGTAGTGGACGGCGATATTCGTTTTCTATTTGGGGGCCTGCTCTGCTCCCGCGATGACACATTTGTGTTCACGGCACTGTAGTTAATTACTTTTCTCAACGAGCTCGCAGAACTTCGCCCGCCAATTGCTCCAATTTCTGAAGACGAAAGCAAGAAAATATAAACGTACAAAAACCATACCAAACCCTTCGAAAACAACGCTAGTCACACCCGTCATCGGGTCTCACATTTCATCTCCCACCAGCAGCCGTGCATTCGGCCATATTCTGAGACATTCTTCCCAACTTCACAGAGATATGAAACATCACCGCATTGAAGCGTGGCATAACTGGTTTCAACGCACGTCAGTCGCGGGTAACAAGATGGCATTCGCCGAATTACACCCAGAAAGCATTTTATTTGGGGACAACGACGCTCCGCGCTGATGCGGGAGTGCATGCGACGTGCAGAAGCGCGACAGTTTGTCAAATCGCAATACGGTGCAGTGAAACAAGCAAAACGCGGGCGGAAACTTTCTTCTGCGTTACGTTTGCACGCTGCACACGCGCCTTCGTTCCTGTCGCTGTCGTGAAGCAACGCGCCCGCATCGCGTCTTATTTGCGTCCTTATCGGCTGGCATTGCAAAAAAAAAAAGAAAAACAGGAAAACGAACACCAAAAAAAGCCCATGGTGCTTGCATTGTCAAGTTTTATAGTTACTGCATCAAACTGCACTCTGTTCGCCCGCGCGGTTCTTCCGCATTAAACGCGCCAAGAACGCCTGCAGTTCGAACGCGTACGCAGGAAACAAGTAACACCGCGAAGACGAAAACGAAGACCGCTTACTTCGTAGTCAGTGAATGCCTCTACGTCCACGCCAGTCCTGTAGTACACGTGCATGGCCACCCCCCGGGTAATCCGGACGACCACGGGCTCCTTCACCCTCTTTCTTTCACACACACGCACACGCACGCACCGGGAAGTTCAAGAGCAAACTCCGGCCGACCGCGCCACCGCCTCCACCGAGCAGCGCCACTCGCGCCAGCAGGGGCCACCGACTTGAATTCACACGTCACTGTGGCAGCACTCGCACCTTCCCTTATCACCGCGCATGCACCGGTTCCCAAGTAATACGCTAGTTGTTCATGAACAGCGCTGCTGCTGCTGATAGGCTGCCGGCCGCACGGCTCGCTTCGTGGCCCATCGTGAAGGATGCGCGCCTCATCCGAGACTGAAGAGGCAAACTGGCAGCACGGCGTAAGACGAGAGGGCCTCCCGGATGACTGCGCCGAATTTAGGCAACGAACCCCGGAGCCAGATGTCATCGGGCACTTCCTGAAGCCGGGTCAAGAACACGGAGCATCGCAGGGATTCGGAAGAGCGGGTTAAGGTCACCGAAGACGAAGAAGGGCACCGACGTGTCCAGTCTGTGTCACGCAGACACCGGACAGAGCGTGGGCGACCGGAGCTGTGCGTTCTGTCGGTGCAGAGCCTCGCACTCGACGTACCGGGACAGTGCAGAGCGGGCAGAGAAGAACTGCCGCGCGCAACAGACAAGGAGGGTGGCGGCCACCTCAGTCCGGAGGTGGGCGACGTGCCGCAAGGAGCGTCGTCGTGTTCCGGCCGCCGGGTTATCCTGATGCCCGACTGTCCGGCCATGGCTGCGGGGCGAGAGCAGACGGGCGGCCCGGTGGCAACAGCCATTGCCGGCTATCGGCCAAGCACCGCTATCGGCCGGCCATTGTCTCTGCAGCGTGGGGGACACGTGGTGTCAGTGTCTCGCCGCGATATATCTCGCTCCGAAGGGGGAAAGGCCGCTGGCGACCCTTTTTTTGACGCTGTTGTTGCGCCTCGTTCTCGCCACTGCCTTTGTCTTGCTCGCCGTACACAAGAGGCGCGCAGCCCAGATAGGCTGTTTCTTTCCGCTTTTGTTCCCGGTTTTCTTTTGTTTTTGCACTGCTGTTTTGCTTTCTGGCTGAACGGCGGCGGACTCTGCTATCTGCTCCGTCGTCCTGGGGCCACAGTGCAGAGTAGTTGAGAGCAGACCATGTCCACGTCGCGCCATGCAACTTCTTTTGCATGCGACGCATATCTAGGCGGCAACGGAGTGTTTTTTTTATCGTCGATTTTAAAAAGGGGGCGAGGCAGCAGTTTTTTTGGGCGCCGCTGTTTGAATTCAATTGTGACTGATGACTAAAAACTGCGACGAATCGACAAAAACAAAACACTTCTGCCGCGCCGGTTTCTTCCTTTATTTCGACAAACCCTGGCAGGTATTTTTGGCGTCGAATTCTGAGAAACTTTCGCGAAAACACGGGCTTTGTGCCAGGATAAGCGCTTGTCCTGTCTCAACCCTTGTTCGTGGTTTTCTTTTCCGCAAGTCCTTTGTCTTCGCCAAAGATGCACCGACTCGCCCAAAAACAATCTCTAGTTTTTACCATTCTGTTTTTGGCACCATTTTAGCGCAGCTTCCTCGAAGCCAGTTTGTACTGTTTGGCCAGTTAGAATGTCTTCGCTTGAAGACAATAGTGCTAAAAACCGGACGCAGCAAGGAAGAACCACGACACAGACGCGCTACTCAAAACTTCATTACAAGGTAAAAAATTATTTTGGAGACTTCTAAGAAGTCATTTGGTTTGCAAATGCGCAAACATTAATGTCCAATTGAACTCCCGAGATGCCATGGCTTCACAATCCGTTTCCGCTTCGATGCTTTCGAGTGGCTTCGATCTGTCTCTCACCCGTTGCGCCGCTGCTCTTTCGTGCCGCAACGCAATGGAAGGGTTGACGACGATGGTGGATTTCGCTGCTTGTCCGTCTGCTTGCTCACCTCATCTGCGGTGTACTGGCCCGCAGACGGCCGCCTTTCGCTACTGCAGAGTTTAAGGGCATGCTATGGAACGTCTTAGGCCAGGTTCAGACAGCTGTCGCAACTCTCGTAATATGCCTTAAATAATGACGTCATTTCACGTCTCAGCCAACCGAACTGCGTGAAACGCCGTTTTTTAGGTGCAGAGTACCTTAGGACCGCACAATGTCCGTCCGCGTCCGTGCGCATAGCATTTACAATCGCAAAAAAATCACACAGGCACCGGCAGGATTGGAGCCTGTGTCTGGTAGACACAACAGAGTTAGTGTCATAGGGCTACGACCGCGCGTTTAGCACCCGAGAGTCAAACGGCTTACTCCCTCACATGTAACGGTGCCGAGTACCTTAGGACCTCCCAATGTCCGTCCGCGTCCATCCGTGCGCACACCACCATCAAGCGAAATTCGATTACAGCCTTGAATTGCAGATTCGTTTAGGAAATAATCAAGGTGCAACTCACGGTTCAAATCGAATGACGGTCGGGGCGCAAATCGGATGTCACTCGGGGCGCAACTTGTATATCATTTCGAGTCCCCGTACCCCGCACCCTCGCCATCATCCACGGAGTGGAGATGATCCCTTTTTTTTTACATCCACAGCGCACGATATGGCTTTAGGCGTCGGTAGCCTGAACATAGACTTACGCCATGGAACGCTCCCCAGGCACGTGGGTAATTAGGAGCCCTTTCACGGGTTCCGGCGCTGGCCTTCTCGCTCAACGGGGTATGTAATGCTTCCGCATTAAAATGGTTTTTCGAGTACACATACAAGCCTACAAAGGCACTGCCTTTTGCATTCGAATAAATCGTGAGTAGCGTGTCTGTGTTGTCGTTTTTCCTTGTTGGGATCATTTTTTGCAGCTTCAACCAATTTCCTGTGACAGCAGCGCCCATGAACAAGACGTGTCTATATTAGGCGGGAAAGTTTTCCCAATTAATAATACTGTGGTCGTAAGTGGCGACCTCAAACTCAAATGGACCATGTGACCATGGTCTGACCTGACCATGTGAAGCCAGCGTTGAGGTAGGATCAGGGATGCACCATGCTGAATGAGTGGCGGCAGGTTGTTTACGGTTACAAGCTCTGCCGACGAGGCTGAGGTTGAGTGGGGGTGAGTCGTACAAAATAGGCCAGCGTAGTTTTTAGCGTATGCGCACATACTTTTGAGCCTCTTATTGCGAGTCACGAAGCATAACATTAAGAGATTACATGATCGACGATTACGCGCTAATACTAGCGCCTTCATTTCATCATAATTTGTGGTTAGTGTCCTAGATTTTTTTCGGCAGCTCCAAGAAATGGTTCCTGTGCGTTGTATCTGCTCCACAACCATAAACTGCTTCTGAAAGAGTTCGTGAGTTCACAAACTTGGCTGCGACATGTCTTCTGCAGTTTGCCTTCAAATGCACAGTACGAAAGGAGTCCAGCCTTTGTTATCAGTTTTGTTCCGAGTGTTTGCCTGCAGCGTTATCAGCTTTGCACGCGCGGACGCAACTACTTACAATGCGCACGTTGGAGAGGCTGATAACTTCTGGCACAGCTGGAAACACCGACTAGCCTCAACACGTACTCTTGCGCTCGCTCGAAAACACAAAAGCAGCAACTCTTGACTCTGTGAAAAGCTGTCCCAATGGAACCAGAATCAGAGTTTTTATTTCCAACATCTGTGTTGGGGGCCCCTCAGGTAAAACGCAGTTTCGTGACCGCTTGAGGGGAGCTGGGGGCCCGTACAAGGCAGCAGGGCTTCACAAGTGTACAGGGCATGACAAAGTATCAATACAGAGTCAGAATAATAAATTATGATGGAAGATCTTACGCAGGTCATATTTCCGTATCTTATATCACAGAAATGGGCAAATAAATAACACATGCTAATAGAACCGATAAACTATACAAACATTACTATATGGCCCCACAATAACGGTATTCTAAGAGTGTATAACAATTTATTTTCAAAAACAAAAAAAAAATAATTACATTTTAGCGAGCTCACGCATGAAAAACATAAACAAAAGAATACATCACCTCAATTCAGACTTTTCAAAGGGACCCACCTCCCTTTCTGCCTTTGCAAACGTACACCACCACTATGGGCGGTATTGGCTCGGTGGTGCCGCCGCAGCTAAGGAGGCGGCGTTGATCAGGTTTACTTTTGCCTTTAGTTTTCGTTGGCGCCGTCCCGCCACAAGGCCACCGGAAGGTTTCGGATCCTGCGGCCAACCATCTACGACCTTCTTCCCCATCCCCCGTGTCTTCCTTCGCACCCGAGTGGCTCATAAAAGTTCTCTCTCTCTCTCTCTCTCTCTCTCTCTCTCTCTCTCTCTCTCTCTCTCTCTCTATTCTCTCTCTCTCTCTCTCTCTCTCTCTCTCTCTCTCTCTCTCTCTCTCTCTCTCTCTCTCTCTCTCTCTCTCTCTCTCTCTCAAGATAATATGCGGGAAAGAACCAACTATCACTAACTGCAGGAAGGCAAGTTGGTGAAAGGCATCTATAGTTAAGTAAGACGATGGTGTGAGAAAGGACCGTCTTGAGGGGAAAAAGAAAGGGTGAACAGAGATAAGTAACTCGGGTAATGACAACAAATTCAAATAAAAAATTCAAGGCATCTCAGACAGAGTTAAAGTTTGTACAGATTAACCTGGCAAGGTGTTTCCAGGCGAATGAATCTCTTAATACGTACCAAGGAGAGAACATGGTAGATATATCGGTTGTGCAGGAACCCTATCAATGACAAGGAAAAATAATAGGCTTTCCAATTACAACACGCATAGTGGCAAGTGCATATAGCCCAAAAGTGGCAATTCTTGTTCATTCAGAAGATAGCCTAGCTTTTCCTATTTTTGTTCAGAGCGAAATAGTATGTACAAGAATACGATGGAGAGATAAAGAAATAATTGTTATAAATGCATATTGCGCACCAAAGAATGATCTTAATCCAATAATTGTTGAAATCGAGAATCTACTAAATACTGTCGAAGGTAAACACTTTTTTTAATTACAGGGGACTAATGCAAAAAATCCTTTATGGGGCGGGTCAATAGCCGGTAGAAGGGGCGATGGAGTAATTAGTTTTTATCAACGCCAATAGCTTAAATATTCTAAATAATTCGGAGTCAATCCCTACATTTGAAACGGTAAACGGGAAGAGTTGGATTGACCTTTCGTTGGCATTCATAGAGTTAACGACAGAAATAACAAGATGGGAGGTGTTAGAACAGCACAACAATAGCGATCACAAGTACATCATGATAACTATTTTTAAAAACAGAAAAACAGAAAGAACGTAAATTATCAAAAAAAAGGGAAACTGAAGATACCACGCGATCTAAAGGATGACCCTTGATATAAGGAAACAGAGGAGCCCAAGTCAGCAGACGATGTCAAATGTTTCGTTGATAACTTTAATATAAAATTCGAAGGACTAGTCGAAAAATACTCGAAAAATGTCACCAAGGATAAAGAGCCAAAGCGTTGGTGGAATAAGGGATAAGGGCACTCAGGAGGCTTGGATACTTATAGGTTTGGATACTTTCCAGAACAGTGAAAGAAATCCAGAGTAATCTTTATCCCAAAGCAAAACAACTCAACAGATGAATACGAACGGTATAGACCAATTGCAATAAATTCACTGCTAGGTAAAGTGTTTGAAAAAAATGTGAAATCCAGGATGTATTATTTTCTTTACAAAAATAATTTTTCCAGAAACCACTTTGGCTTTATACATAACAAGTCGACGATAGAAGCACTGAGAGAAGTTAAAAAGCGAATTGATCAAACAAAATTAGATGGGGAAACAACGGTATTAATATCTTTAGACATTAAGAATGCATTTAACTCCATCGGAGCTGATCATGTGGTAGCATTTTGTAAGAAAATAGGTTTTGAGGAGAACTTAGTTAAGATTGCCGCAAGTGTTTTAACAAACAGAACTATAATATACGACACCGGCTTTAAGAAACTCAAATTCAAATTACCCACCGGGTCACCTCAGGGATCACCATTGAGTCCCATGTTTTCGAACTTCATGATTCAAGACCTCCTGAGTGAGAAATTCGGGGTTGGTTGCGATTTACAAGCATTTGCCGATGATATCACGGTTGTAGTTAAAGGGAAATCAAGGATTAAAATTGAAACGGCAGCAAATGCAGCCTTAGAGAAAGTTGTAAAATTGGCGAGCACGAAAAATCTCCACTTTAGTATGGACAAACGTAAAGCAATAGTCCTTGGGAACAAACACGACAAGAGACCACCCATTTTTAAGATGCAGGGTAACAATATTAAGGTAGAGAAAGAGATAAAGATATTAGGAGTCATCATAGATAGTCGCCTAAGCCTTATGAGCCATTTAAATGTCAAAGACAAAGTTACTCTGCTGGCGGTAAATTTATCGAAATTCACATCTAGAAAAAAAAAAGGAATGACAAGTCAACATTTAAGAGTAATATACTTAAGAGCTATTGAAAGGATAATTGTATACGCAGAACCCTTCTGGTATTCAGCCAAAAATCACATTAAGCGGAAATTGAGGTCCATACAGAGAATACCTCTACTAAAAGTAGCCAAAGCCTATAGAACAGCGCCTAATATAGCTTTGAATATAGTAAGTAATATCTTGCCAATCCATCTTACGATTGAGAAGGAGGTAGAAACGTACAAGATTATGAAAGAAGATAAACCCTTTACATGGGAAGGTGTGGCATTCCGTAGAAATAATATAATAAATAAGATAGACAAGTGGGAAAGGCACCTAGCAAAGTTATTAGCTTTCCCTTACAATCGGGAACTTTCAGGGGAAGAGGACTATCAATTTCACATTTTCACGGATGGGTCGAAATCAAATGACAAAGTAGGTGCGGCTTTTGTGGTTATGAATGAAAATTTGAGTATGGCAGATTTTTGTCAGTATAGTTTACCGAAATTTTGCGACAACTTACGGGCTGAAGTGGTAGCACTAACCAAGGCAGTGTATCAGTTCCAAGGAATGTAAAGAGGTACAAATAATAACAGACAGTCTTTCAGCATTACAGGCCATTAGCAATCCTTATAATGAAAACCTCATGATTTTGGAAGTTAAAAAACTAATAAAAAGCAATAAGGGTAAGGCAGTAATCCAACTGGCACACATAAAGGGTCGTTCAGGCAATCCGGCAAACGAATTAGCTGACGATTTCGCAAAAACAGCAGCAGATCGAGCAAGGAGAAAAACTTGCGATACTGATGACAATGCATTTCGTTAAAAGACAATTATCTGCAGACGCTTTAGACAGGTGGCAAATAGAATGGTTTATGGAGGGTTCAAGCTCTCAGGCGTACCAATGTGTCCCCAACGTTAAAAATATCCCAAGTCACTTCCCACCAAATCATTTTATATCAGAAGCAGTGACGGGCCATGGAAGGTTCCCCCACTATTTGTATAGGTTCGGGCTTAAAGATGATTAAATATGCAGTTGTAAAAAAGAAGCTAACAGTTTTGACCATTACTTAGACGACTGTCCAAGGACGAAATCCCTTAGAGGTGAATTCAAGACTAAACTAAGGCATCCGTTATCCAAACAGAAACAAGAAATAATAAAAGATTAAAGGCTAACGGAGTTCCTAGCACAAAAGGTAGAACAGATTAATAAAGTAGTATAACTTAAAGAGGAATAGGTTAATGGGTATTCCGCCGTGCTCACTATTGATTCCACCCCCTGAGGGGTAGGAACGGTTCACTGACGCACAAAACCACCAGACCACCCAGGGGCTCAACATGGCAAACCTATATCCATCAAACAAGGTGGGTATAAAAATGGAAGGATCTCCCAAAGAAGGCCAATCCACACTTGGAAAAAAAATGACATCAAAATAATGAGCCCACGGACTGCCGAGGCGGCTGGCAAGCATTTTGCCAGTGGCGGTCTCATAGGGGTCAGGAAGTGGGAGAAAAAAGACAAGGAGCAAATAGGAATCACCCTCAGGACTTCGACCAAGTACGTGGCCACCAGCACGATAGAGGTGGGGCGGTGTATTTCTGATCGTTCCTTCTCGAGGTGGAGGGGGACTTTCGCAGTAGCACAGCTTTCGGCTGTCAAAACTGCACAAGGTACAACAAATGCTCCAATTCGAGTGTGCGCAACAATGCCTGGAGACCCTGGGGATAACTCGGAAAAAGGAAAAAATGAAAGAAGGTAACTGCAAAAGCACAGAGTCGGTCTGAGTTGGCGACCCCCGGGCATACCTAGGCGGGAAGGTGCATTTCGTGGCCAGAGGCGGACAAATACCCTCCCCCGTGGAAGGTATGTTCAAGAAGAGCACGGAATTCTATTAGAGTAGTGGGAAATATTATAAACAGGGTGGACAGGGATTAAAACGGGAATATCAACCAGGGCTGATCATACAGGAGGGAACAATAATAGTTGTGGACCTATAGGTGTGTTTTAGTGCTATTTTAACAAAAAGAGAAGACCATTTAAAAAGGTGTACACAGGAAACTAGGAAGGTTTAAAAAGGTGATGGGGGAAAAACACTATTGTAAAAGGGTAGAACGATATATGTACAGTAAGGTTTAAGGAAGAGAGGAAGAGGTTAGAGTGGTGCACTCGCTTGAAAATATCTGAGGTTAGTTGGCAGATATAATCGCGCAACGGGATGCACGAGATCATATATTACTGATAATGAGCAATAAACACGACATAAGAGCAATAGTGTAAAACTAAGTTAAAGTAGGACGTACAAATTATAAAAGGAGCATAGGTGGAGGAGCGGGAAGTAGCGGAAGTCCAACAAATTTCCGTATAAAGCGACTTGAAACCACAATCAAGATAGCTCAGGTAGAGATATCAGTAAGAGAAACAAGGTGAAACCGCAATCAAGATAGTTCAGGTTGGAACAACAGTAACAGCAAGGAATAAAATGAAGTAAAGGGGAGGAAAAACACAGGGAAGGGGGTTGGGAAAAGTAATCAGTTTCTGAGTTTTACAGAAGGTCTACCAGGGCACAAGGGACAGCAGGACAGGGGAAGATGCAGGTCGGATCACGGCAGGGAATGAAGACGGAGGATCAAGACGGAAGATCAAGAGGGGCCAACATCGAGCATGAGATTTCACCATCCAGGAAGCACTTAAGCTGCATATATGTTTACATATCAAGATCACATGTATGAAGAACGACATCCTGAGTCATAACTGAGCTTTCACATATTCGTTTAAAAGATACCGCTGATTGCCTCCCCTCCCTTGGCTTGGTTTCGCGTGATAGATCTCTCTTCTTTCTTTCTTCTTTTCCTGTCTCCTAAAAACTCTTTTTGACTTCTGTCCAGTTCAGTTTATTTTTAATTGGCGTCACCCGTGATACGTATGTGGTACGGGTTGGGCTTTTATTTTACGTTATAGCCCTTTAGTTTTCCTGTCTGTCTCTCTCGCATGGCGTGGGCGGCAGTAGTGACGACAGTTTACGGAACAGAACGGTGTGCAGACTCTGTGATGCCGTCATACGGCCGCGTGACATGAACGCTGGAGCCAACGATGTGCCGTTAGAACGTTGGGCGCCTGTGATTAACGCGCTTGCCCTTTTCGCCCATGGCCTCCTATCCGGTCAGTGCCCAGTGAGTGATATCCATGAATTACACCTTGGGTCGTCCAGCGCATTGTTTCTTTCTTAGAACCACGCCCTCAAAGTGGTGCTCTTGACGCTGCGGCTAAACAACTTCGCCGTGGTGGAGAGGAAGCGGTGGAGGAATTAGCTCCCTTTTTCGTCCTTAATCGTCTAGCCTTGGAACACTGCTGCAAAGCGTGCTGTGTCATAGTTCGGCAGGCGACACGGAGCAAGCGTGCGACACTCACGAGCCCATGCACGACTTGGGGATATCCTGACACACCACACCTTACTTGCTACGCATGTAACGTCGCACCAAACCAAGATCACATCCCGTGGAACGGCACAACCCATGCATAATATTACAAACACACCCCACAAAAGGATGGCTGGCCGCAACAAGCACCAGCCAATGGCAAAGGAAACTGGCGGGTACAGGCGCTAATCATCTCCAGCAACTCTCTCTCTCTCTCTCTCTCTCTCTCTCTCTCTCTCTCTCTCTCTCTCTCTCTCTCTCTCTCTCTCTCTCTCTCTCTCTCTCTCTCTCTCTCTCTCTCTCTCTCTCTCCCCACTGCTACCACCGAATAAATGGCGGGAATCGGTGGCAAAGCCGCTCTGCTGAAACAGTTAGAGCGAAATGTCTCATTTGCAGCCTTTCTCAACCCCTGCAAATCCCACCTTGAAGACGACAAAGAATCAGACTAAACGCCGTCAAAGAAAACGACCGGGAAAACTAGCGTCTTTTCCCTCACATTTAAGCAATGCTTCGAAATAGAGACATAAACAGTGTTAAAACAAGATTAAAAAGAAAGCATTCGAGCGATCCATACAGAGTACGATTCGCACAATGAATGCCCCTTTTTTTAATCTACCTGCGGTGATGCCTACAACTCGATGCTACGTATAAACATAATTTTGCGGTTAATTTTATTATTTATACACCTTCAGATACCGAATGGCATTACATACGGCTGCGGATACGTCAATACAGAACATGTTTCAAGAGAACAGCGCGTCAGGAAACAATTCTAACGAAAAAATGGACGCCATCCCGCTTTGCGAAAGTGAATGTCCAGCGCAGCAGCTGTAAAGAATTACACATGCTAATGGGGGCGGCATGCTTATGGGGGAGTGGTTGTAAGCAGTGTAGCGGTTGTCCTCGTTGTCTCGGTGGGCTTGTCGCTTGCCCTTGGCTTCCCTGGCGGCAAATGCTGGGTCCCGAGGCATCGCGCTCGACGTCTTGGGCGAGAGCTTCTGGGTCCTGCCTAGCCTCGACGTATACGCTCGGCGTCTTGGGCAAGAACTGCTCCATTTAGTGACAGCTAGTCCTGCCTAGCCTTCAATCTTAATCTGCAAACATAATCTTTACCAGAAACACATGGGGGGTCCCATTTTTCATTTTCACAGGTGTATTAATATAACGCGGTTTCGATGCTTGTTTTGTGTTTTTTACCGAATACTGAGCTCTATGCTGCATGCCTGATTACCCTGACGCATGCGCTAGCCCTCGAATGACGACAACCCCCCTCCACTTTCGAAAGCAGCTGCAAACCTAATCTTTACCATAACACAAGGGGAGGGGGGCTCTTATTGTTAACCGGCACCTTATCATGGATCCATCATGCGGTTTCGCTGCCTGTTTTGGGGTTTCTTCTTTGCACGAATGCTGAGCTCTATGCTGCACGCCTGGGTCCTGCCAGGGTTTTTTATTTACGACACAAAGTTTTCCGACCAACGAGAGGCTAACAGTTTCGCTGTAATAACCAGTCGGCGTTAAAAGGTAGCCTACATCACGAAAGGCCAACACCGTTGTCAACGCACTCGACACACACGGAATGTCAAGAGCGGCTACAAAACCCTTATCGGCTTCAAAGTAGGTTAGTAAGGCATATTGGAAACGCGATGTATTTGTGAGGGCGACGATGTTAGCGGGTGGAGCCTTCCACTCACTTATCGATAGAGAAAGAGGTGACAGCTCTTCTAATCGGGAACCCTCTCAACTTGGCCATTCTTTCAAGCACCTGGCAGGCGCTCACAAATCTCCTATTGACGGCCTCTACAGCGTAATCTTCGATCTGCGGCAACTTGTCGGAAGCTGAGCAACCGCCGAAATCCACGTAGACTCGTGCGTGAATTAGGTTTGTTGAGTTCGCGCACGTAACTTAATTAATTCATACCGCCCGGCAACTAGGCATCGTTCGGTGGGCAGAGCAGGTTTACCTGTATGGTGTTTGTTTTCCCGCCGGCCGAGCTGACTTGGGCGCGAGGTGCGTCAGGAGAAACCGCGGAGGCTTCTTTGTTATTCGTCGCGCTTTGTGTTCACCCGACGACCAGAGGTCACCCAATAATGGCTGAAAGCGATGTCAGCTTTCGAAGGAGGATTTCCTCGCGTTCGTTTGGGAAACCGGCGGAGGGGATGAGAGGAGAGGGAGCTCGACGCGGGCCTTGCCCGACCTTTTGTACGCGATCATAAGCCTTGAAAGTTGTAAATACGTAGTGTAAATAAAGTGTACATATTGTGCATTTTGAGTTTGCTTGGAGTAGATCGGCTATGTGCCGTCGGCCAACGAGCCAGCGAGTCATCGTTTCAGCGATCACCTAATCGGATCATCGCTTCGATCATCGACATCGGCCGACCGATCCTCCCTTGAGATTTAACTAGATTTATTACCCGAAGTTGAAAATAGCATCTCACAGTTTTAGCGCAACCTTTATTGGCACATATGTGCTATATTGTGTTTGTTTTGAAAGCGCGATGTGTTTTCAAGAACCCGCACCGTAGTGACCGTACCTCACCTGTATAATGCCTGTGCTACACGGTAACTTTCAATTGACAATTGGACTATCGCCCACATCTGCGTCTATGTATTTACAATGGGGCACTCGATAGACAATTGGTTCAACGGCCTTCGGAAGGCCTTTTAAACAGCCGTGTAGCACAGGCATAAGCCGATGTTTCGCTTACAGTACGAACAGATTTAATAAAACGTTTCAACTATTACCCCGCGCGTGAAATAAAAAATTAATGCTTACTACTGTAGAATGGAACGTACGCCCATCGCAAATGATTAATAAGTCGCTATTGTAGTTCGCTGACTGCAGTCAGCGAAGTGTTTTTCAAAGGGACAGACATTCGATTTTTGTCGGGTATATTTTCTCTATCCCAAATGAAAGGGCATCACTTAAAACGCCTTAACCCGAAACGGTTTTGCCGATAGCGCCAGAACTTATGAATCAGGAAATTTTAGCATCTACCTGCCATACGTGTCCCGCAAAAGGAATGCTGGCAACTGTGACAGTTAGCCAGCTAAGTAAAACAACAATAATGTGCAACCTTTCCCATTCCTTCATGCGGTTCTTGAATCAGCGCGTTGAAATCGACGGAGTTGTTTGGACACATAAGGCATTGCTACGTTTATACACTACGTGTCCACACCTTTCAGAAAGTTTAGCGGCAAATTAGAATTATTTCCGCCTCTTTATTTGGAAATTCCTCGTGTGTACCCCACTATAAAAACGCTGGCTTTCATTTGAGCTAGAGGACATGCACTCGACAAAAATCGGTTGTCTGTCCCTTTAAAGATAAATGTGACCCAGGCGTACTTTTAAGTAACTTTTTTTTGCTCGTTGGTTTTTAAAGTCCGAAGCAAACATTCAACGCGCTGTTTGCCTGGCTAAGCACGCATACGCCTTTCTTTCAAACCCAGCGTTAATTGGGTAACAATTATATATGACCTTCCTCAAGCGTCTATTACACACGAGCACACTTGTCAGGAAATACTTGAAATGCTTGACTCAGTAGACTGTCTTTGAGAAAATCTGATGCGATAGAACGGCAGCGAACGAGCGGAGGAGGAGAAACAAATGTTTAAAGTACAAGTCAGTCGACGCTGTGACAATGTGTTTTAATGCAGCGTGTTTGTTTGAAACCGAAGCTTTATATGGTTCGGCGCAAGGACAATCCGGCGGTCTCATGTACGAAGAAAACTCCTCCAGCGCAACCCCATGGACATGCTCGAAAAAGACAGGTTGCAGAGCAATTAGAAGTAAAGGGGGCGAGAGGTTTAGATGACGTAGCTACACTTTCGCACGTACCCACACTGCAAAGTGGGAGGGGCGCATTAAAGGAGCCATGAAGACAAAATACAAGTTGGGTTTATTAGAAAGACTGCTTAGTCCCGATAACAATGATACCAATATCATCGCAATCTTCGAACAAATAACGGAGATATTAAAGAAAACGTGTGAAGCAGTCGCGACCCCCTAGCCAATTTCCCGCAACTTTTCCATGACGTCACGGAACCTTGTTTTGTGCGATTGGAGGCCGCCTAACTGACCTGACGCGACGTCACATGACTGGACGTCTGTAATGGGGCCTCTAGTTCCATTTGACCGCATCACTTGAATGCTAACGTGCAGTTAACGCACTGAAATTTTTTTTTTTTGCTGGCCCGTACGACGTCATTCTTGCTCATAACACGTCACTGTGGCGCAAATTTGAAAGTTTTTAAATACTTTTTTTTTCGTTAAAAAAACATCTTCTGTGGCTGTGATGGAGCTGAGTGAGATACTGAATCCTAGTTCTTTCAAATTACACGAAGTTGTATTTTCTCTTCATGGCTCCTTTAAAGGGGGCGAAAAAACGGTACTTTCCCTTCCTAAAGAAAGCCGAAAAGCGCCAAAGCTTTCCCACATGAAAACTGCGTCCGTAGTGCCTCAAAGCCTTCCAGGCTGACGTCCTTCCGACCTTCGCTGAAAGTGCGTACAACCGATCGGCAAACCTTCAAAGACCAAGTTGCAAACGCAGAGCGAACCCATGCGACGATTTCGCGCGCACTAAGTACACAGATCTAACAACGGTCTAAGTGTATACCGACGCGTCGTTTATGAGATAAATGTACACTAGTGCACCCCTTTTTCTTCACGACCGACGCGGGTATTGTCTTTCCAGAAGGGTTCCTTTTGGCGATTTCTAAGTAAGCGTTTTGACACGATGGAATCCCGGTTGCAAGCACGCGCCGTGTGTCCACAGATCTTACCAGGGCTTTCCGGTCTACCAACCGGTCAGTGGGGAAACGCATTAGTCTTTCGACAGGACGCCATCGTCCCACGAAAAGCTTTCGCCTTAAAACGTCCATCGCAGCAGAGCGCGCGTCCCGCGAAAGAAATCAGGTTTGGGGGTGGAGGAGGCCCACAGGCCCGCCGCGCAGCAGAGCGCACGCACAGCGGGGAGCAGAGAGAATGGTAGTGAGTGTCGAGTGCCCCGCGAAGAGCTCAAGCAACAGCAGCGGGCAAGGGGCGGGGCAAGGGGAGGTGGGGCGGGCGGGTCAGCGTCGATGGCAAACATTGGCCGCACGTATTACTGGTTCGCTGCTGGTTAAGCATCTGGAGGCAGCGCGTGGGCACATTGTCTTTTAAATTAGAAGCCTCGCTTTTCCTACGCCAGCGGGAATGTTGCAAGAAACCGAGCGCAGTACGAGAAGCTCTATCGTTTTCTTTATTTAATAATCCGCGTACACGAATAGACCCGGCACGAGGTATATACATCCGCTGCTCGACAAGCACATCCTTGACCGCGAGCAAACACGTGCTGTCCGAATATATTTGGCTATTGGCACTCACAAGACTGCGGGGATAAATCAGTCGCAGTTAGTACAGGACCGGATATTTGGATTGGATTGAAAAACATTTATTGTGCCTGCGGTTGAAGTCCAAGTTAAGACTGTCCTCAGCGATTCGCGGCAGGCAATCAGAACTTTGCCCGAGGCAGGTCTCTGCTGCTGCGACGAAGATTTTAAACGAGATACCGAGACACCGGGAAAGGCAAGAATAAAGTGGTTTCCGGCACACGCAGGGGAAGTGTCGGACACCAACGCCAACCCTAACGAAACCGCACACGCCCGCGCGGGCGAACTAACGGACCGCGCCGGGTCAAGCGGTGATCACTTGTGGGGAGATCTATGCGAAAGGCCTTTGTCCTGTCGTGAGCGTAGATAGGCTGGTGTGCTGGTGGTGGTGGTGGTGGTGATGATGATGATGACTATGATGATGATATGCGTAACCACTTTAAAGGAACCAAGAAGACGAAAAACAACTTTTTTTTTCTATTTGAAAGTATTAGACTTTGGAAGCTCACTCACCTCCATTCCAACTTCGAAGGTCGTTTTTTTTTTTTAATCGAGAGAACGCAAGCATTATTCAGTAACTTTAAATTTTCGCGCCACAGTGACTTAACATGGCCAGGAATGACGTTTTTTCGACGGGCACTAAACCATTTTTATCGTTACGCTAAGTGCGCGTTGGCACTCAAGTGATACGATCGAAGGGAACCGTAGGCCCCGCTACAATCTCCCAGCACGTTTTTTGGCGGTGGCTAAGGCCGCCAATCGCACAAACAAGATTCTGTGACGTCATAGAAAAAGATAGCCGGAAAGTGGCTGGGTAGTCGGCACTTTTGACTACGTTTTCTTTAATATCTCGATTTGTTGTATCAATTTACCGATAAAGCTGCTGTCATCGTTATCGGACAAACAGAGTAGAACCGTGGGCCTGAAAATTAATATGATGAACACTAAAGTAATGATCAATAACATCGGGAGAGCACAGCGGTTTGAGATAGGTGGCGAGGCAGTGGACGTGGTAAGCGAATATGTCTACTTAGGCCAAGTTGTGACCCCGGATCCCAACCATGAGGCAGAGATAATTAGAAGGATAAGAATGGGGTGGAGTGCATTCGGCAGGCATTCTCAGATAATGAATGGCTGCCTAACATTGTCCCTGAAGAAGAAAGTGCACGACAGCTGCATCTTGCCGGTACTCACCTACGGGGCAGAAACTTGGAGGCTAACTAAGAGGGTTCAACTTAAATTGACGACGACTCAGCGAGCAATGGAGCGGAAGATGATAGGTGTAACATTAAGGGACAAGAAGAGAGGGGAGTGGGTGGGAACAAACGAGTGTTAAGGACATCTTAGTAGAAATTAAGAAGAAGAAATGGACGTGGGCAGGGCATGTAATGCGAAGGCACGATAACCGTTGGTCATTAAGGGTAACAGTGGATCCCTAGAGAAGGCAAGCGTGGCAGGGGGCGGCAGAAAGTTAGATGGGCAGATGAGATCGAGAAGTTTGCGGGGATAAATTGGTCGCAGTTAGCCTAGGACCGGGATAATTCTAGATCCATGGGAGAGGCCTTTGCCCTGCAGTGGGCGTAGATAGGTTGGTGATGACGATGGTGCCTGTTATCGGCACAGAACATCTTTTTGAATGAACCGACCTTGTATTTTGTCCTCATGGCCCCTTGAACGCAACTAAAACCTTGGTAAACAAAGAGTAACCTTTTGCTAATCATCAAAGAAAAGTACCCCGCTCTAGCGATAATCTCAAATTCGCCGCACAAAGAGAGGCGGTAACTCGTTCTTATTGCAGCCTAGTGCTATCAGTAGCATCCCTTTCCCCATCTCGTGAAGGGAAATAGAGCATTTATATAATTGTTATTTATCAGAGGGTGGTCAAGTATTGCAAGATTAATCGCGGGTATTGTGACTTATGGTACGAGGGTTCGTAAGGACCAGAAGGAAAGCCGGCCAATGGCCCCTATACCACTGTGATGACGTAATTCCAGCGGTCGAAGAACGCCAAGAACGGGAAAAAGAAAGAATCTTTTGAGCGAGTTTCCAAGTTATCTGATTGCATACAGCAGTAAGTTTTGGCTGAGGTACTATGCGACCTTCTAATCTAAGTAGTGGATGTGTTTGGTCGACTACGTTCTGCAAGCATTTAAGACTAAAAAAATGAACAAATTGTTGCACGGCCCCTTTAAGAAATAACCTCATTTTTGGCATGCTTTCAGTAAGGGACGACGGGCACTTTCGGTACGCGTTGTTCCTTATCATTGCCGGCACACGTGATCGACGTTCTGGCCCGCATCATTCCAGATTAAGAATGTCCACTGAGATAGCCTAGAAGCGCTAAACTGGCTATTTCGAGCAACTGATCACACGAAGTATGTGGCCTCGCCAGCCTGGTTGGCGCGTCCAACAATCGGGATGCCTCCCCAAAATTCCAGGCGGACGGGCCTTCAGCTCGGGAAAGGCGCCGACCCCTGAATGACGTTCGTGTCTTCACATTTCTATGCTATGTTTCATGCACGTAATTTTGAGTTCGCTCCACTATGCAGCAACTGCAGGGCGGAATCAATGACGCAGTCACCATGAAATCACTCACAAGCACGCACCTTCGATTGCTGTATTTATAAAGGTAATTTTGACGTACAGTCGCCGAAGTTTTCAATAATATCGCGGGAGCGCCGTCCGGCGGGTGGGTCAGACGCCTCACCACGGCAGAAAGCGGCGAAACGAGCGAGAAGAGAAATTTTCGCAGAGTTAGCCTCATTCAACTAGAGCGAGAACACGCTTCCCTCACGTCACGGCACCGTCACGTCAAAAAATCGCGACGGTGACGTAAACGGAGTAGCGTTCGTACTGGAGCTCTCCGTCAGAGTACAGGGTCGTCTGCTTAGCCTGGAATTGAGCGTGCTTAATCTGAAAAGTAAAGAAAATGGCTTAGATTTTTACGTGTGCTCACTTTTCGCTAAATTTAGCCGTAAAAATTTGTTTGCTGATTGGCATGGTTTACCACGGGCGTGGTCCCGTCGCGTTGACGGAACGGAAACGTAAGAGCTCCGCTTCCCGTCACCGTCGCACCGTTTTCGGCGAGAAATCGTCCGAGAAACCGTCGCCCATGACGGAAGACGGTGACGTGACGGGGTGAAAAACGGCTGTGTGAATGAGGGCTTAGCACGCGCAGAACAGTCCCGTCAGTGCAACTGTCGTCCGCTAAGGTGTTCGCGCAAGTGCGACGCAAATCCCTTCCCGGTGGTAATCAACCGCCTATCTTCATTGCCGCGAACAAGGTGCACGAGAAATCGCTGTCAACACCCGGCAATGCAGATAGCCGATTGATTACCACCGGGAAGGGATTTGCGTCGCACTTGCGCGAACACCTTAGCAGACGACAGTTGCACTGACGGGACTGTTATGCAAGTGCTAAGCCCTCATTCACACAGCCGTTTTTCAACCCGTCGCGTCACTGTCTTCCGTCATGGGCGCGGTTTTTCGGGCGTTTCTTGCCGAAAACGGTGCGACGGTGACGGGAAGCCGAGCTCTTACGTTTCCGTTCCGTCAACGCGACGGGACCACGCCCGTGGTAAACCATGCCAATCAGCAAACAAATTTTTACGGCTAGATTTAGCGAAAAGTGAGCACACGTAAAAATCTAAGCCATTTTGTTTACTTTTCAGATTAGGCACGCTCAATTCTGGGCTAACACTGATCAGACGACCCTTGCACTGTACGGAGAGCTCCAGTACGAACGCTACTCCGTTTACGTCACTGTCGCGATTTTTTGACGTGACGGTGCCGTGACGGTGAAAGTGACGGCTGTGTGAATCTTGCGATCTTCTCCTCGCTCGCCTATACCGTGGTACGGCGCTGACCCACCCGCCGGTCGACGCTTGCGCAATATCAGTCAAAACTTGGGCCGCTGTGCATTTAAACTTTGCCATTCCTTCCTCAAGAAAGTGGAGAGAAGCGCGAAAGCTTTCTAACATCAAAAGTGCGTCAAAACCTTCGCTGAAAGCGCATCCATCGTTCGTCAAACCCCAAAGAACCACACAAGGGAAGAACGAACCCATGTGACGATTTTTTGAACACATGCATGAACGGTCTAAATGTAAGCGATACATGGTTTCGATATAACGGTATACTATCGTACTCCTTTTTCGTGATCGATGCGTGTTTGTCTTGCCTAGAACCGTGTCCTTTTTAGCGATTTCCAAGTAATCCTTTCGGCACAATGGAAGCCTGGTTTACCGCGGCCTGCGTCGTGTGTCCATGAGAGACCTTATCAAAGCGCTTCGGTCGGTCGACCAACCAGTCTATTTTTGACGGGACACCATCGGTCCCACTAAGAAAGCTTTCGCTTTTAAAAAAAAACGTAAATCAAACTGGGCCTATGCACCCACATGAGCCCTCAGTATCGACTGCCAAAATGTCTGGCTACAACCCTTGTAAAGCCGTCGGTAACGTTGCGCTAGTATACAGCAGTGTGAATCACTTTGCGCTGAAACGCACGCCCGCTGGCCAAGCTAGAGTGTACTATAGAAGTTTTAGTACACTCTAGCTAGGCTATGAACTGTGGCTCGGCCGCCATCTTGTCTCGTGCATCAGGACCACGGTGCAAGTCTACTTATACCCGTGCCACACGTACACGAAAATGACATTAAGTGTTTAAGCCCTTAAGATACCGAATGACATTAATTGGGCGGGCCGTGCTACACGCGAAAACGCAAATGAGTTAGGCATGATGGTGATCATGGCCAACAAAGAGAAATTCAGTCATATTTTAGAAGTTTTTAACGTGGAGAAAAACGTCTTACAAGGGTTAAAAATTCGTTTTTTTTTGTGAAAGAAAACGTTATGAGAAATAGTTTTTTTTTTTTTTAATGTGAGCCGTTTCTAAAAGTGGCTTCAGCAGCTGCCGTCGCCTGCCAGCGGTAGCCAAATCCGAAAAATTTAACACGATGTTTTGCCTTTTACGGCTGTTTTAGTGAACTTCGTCTTCTTCAAAACTTCGCCACCAAGAGTGCACAAAAAATCGTCTTATTTCGAAGTTCAGCTACGTTTCCGCGTCAACAGTCTGGTGCTGAGAGTTTCGTCGGTTTCATTTGGTGCTCATCGCGTTCGAGAGTAGGCAGATTTAAGGCGTTCGTGAACTCCTTAAACCAAAACTGACATTAGAGCGAATGGCATTACATTTTGCGTGTAGTAGCGAATTAATTCAATTAAAACTTCCGGCATTAAAGCACTTCATGCTATTTTTCGTGTACGTGTGGCTTGCTCGGTGATCAGGACACGTCATGTATCGGACGGCCGGCGCAGCGACCGAGGTGCGCCGTATTTTGTCGCATTTGCTGCCGCCATCGTGATTCGCGGGCAGCAGCGGCAGCAGCGCGAATGCAGCGATATCCTTAGATAGGCCCGATACGCGTCCAAGCTAAGCGAGGCCACAAAATCATGCTACAAAAAGAAAAAAAAACATCGTGCAGGCTCAATCTATCAGAGCCACGCGTAGTTTTACCACTTAAAGCAGCTGAATAGATTGAAGCCATTGGAGGGCCCCAGTTTTCGCACGGGACGGTGGGCAAGCCGCAAGAAGTCCCGGTGGACCCCACCAGAACCGCCACAAATGTAAACTATTCTACTCGCTTGGGCTGTTTTTAATTGCCAGTTCTGGATTTACAGCGCGCACATCAGACAAGGCTGCTAACACGAGCGCTAACCAAGTTACCCCAAGTTAGGGCCAAGCAGTTGTTCCAAGCGTCCTATTCAGAAATAGTAACTCAGAAAGTATTTTTTCCGGCTTATGTACCTCGTAGTGAAGAACGCGCGCAAAGAAAATCTTGTTGAAAGTTTCCGAGCCCCAGCCACTGCGGTGTCTCTTCGCCTGAGCTTTTTTTCCTTTTGAAATTACAACATTTCACTGACAAGCACACACCATAGAGTTAATACTACTGACGCACACACGGACGAAATGGCTCCGTTTGACTAAACAAAAGCATGGCAGATTCCCCCTTCGCAAAGTTCGCAGTGGGACGTCTTGAGGGCTGCTGCAGTATCAAACTCAGGGACTCCCCTGTGTACAATTACTCTCGAACTGTACTTTTTCTTAATAATAATAATAATGCGGAACATCCTGAAACTGAAAAATAAAAACCTATAGCTCTTGTAAACTACGTTCACATCAGCTTTCTGCCAGCCGTAGCCGCCGTAAACCGGCCCTAATCACAGTGGCCCACTCGGCCCGCCCCCATGAAGTTGGTCCCCGGAAACTGTCCAGACGCCAACAAGCGCCCCAGTGTCCGAGTCAAGTGGACGCGTCACTGCCGACAATGAAAAGTTAATTTCGTGGATATACAAGGCCGGAGTGGCAATTCCCACCGGCCGTGCGCGCGCGACACGCACGCCGGGTCACGCAGTGCGCATCGATTATCTCTCCCCTCCCTTCGCTTATCGCACGTATTGCCGCTCACGCAGGAGACAGGCCAATCAGATACTGGGGGCGATTGGCCTACGCACGAAGCGCGCGTTTTGCATGTAAAACCCACACGAGAAGTGCTTTGTTTACGCTTGTGACGGAATCGGTCGAGGCTGGCTTCAGCCGCCACCCTCATGCAGGTGACAAAATTGGGGCCTTCCAGTGGCTCATGAATGCGACTGTTCGGCGGCTCTGGGGTGATAAGACTCGTCGAACTGGAAGTCACCGTCGTCGGCATGCGGCAACAGCGGCACGCTCGCAACGCAATCTGCGTCGCGCAGCACATCCGACACCGTTCGGCGTGCTGATCGGCGGTCATCGCTGCGTGCGTTCTGCGGCCCGTGAAAACGGAAAACGGCACTACGGGTGGATCGGAACAACGGCGGCGTCTGCACGCGGGCTGAGTGGTCGGGTGGACGACATGATGGTGCCCGTGCGTACAGCGGCAGACACATTCCTCCAAAAGGTAAGATATATGTCCCATCGATAAGTCGATCGGCACGACTGTTCGGAAATACGGCTTCCGCCCTGACTATACAGTGTGTTGCGACGATAATTGGAACACTTTAAAAAATTTTCCTGAGCGATCCGCCGCTCTGTTCACGCTCAAACTTCACACAAAGGTCGCATTTGTGGTCTATTTTGTTTGACACGGGAACAAAACGGTACTTACCTGCTTATTCTGAAAATAAATAAAAACGATTTCGCCTATGGGAAAATGGCGGCGATTTGGACGTGCGAGCCCGAAAACCGGGTTTTCTGATCGTCTGTTAGCTCATTTCTAGGTGCATTTTCTGATCGTCTGCTGCACATTTGGCTCCGTACGTGAATCCCAAACATGCGTTTTACTCTGCAGGTGGTTCCGTCGTTCCAACATCAACTTGCGCTGGCTCGCACGTCCAAATCAGCGGCCATTTTTCCATAGGCGAAAATCGTTTTTATTTATTTCAGAATACGCAGGTAAGTACTGTTGTTGTTCCCGGTGTCAAACAAAATAGACCACAAAATGCGACCTTTGTGTGAAGTTTGAGCGCGAACAGAGCGGCGGATCGCTCAGGAAAATTTTTAAAGTGTTCCAATTATCGTCGCAACACCCTGATATCCACACGACTGAATTTCAGAACCGAGTTACGCCTACTTTAATCGCTCCACTTCAACCGCACATCGGCGGAGAAAGAAGAAACAAAAATACGTGTCTTTGACTTGAAGTGAAGATAAATATCGGTAAGCTTAAAAAGGAGGCCCGCCGGTGGAATAAATTTGCGCAAAAACGGGTCACCCGCGCCTGCAATGGCAGGCATGCGGCGGCTGCGAGACAAATCTTTGCAGTTCAAGAGAAATTCCGGGGTGAATTTCCAGTGGTTCTCGAATTTTCCTATGCAAAAGCAGTGTTGGGTTTTGCAAAGACAACGTATGACCAGTCACGTGATCATGAGGGTGTTTAGCAACGACAGCTCCAATGGCAATGCCTGCTGCCAACAACTAACTGCTTGCCAGGTTGCTGCATTGTCTGGTATACGTGCGTGCCACTTTGCGTTATCTGAGTGTTCTGCGCTGCTGCTCTGAGGAATCGGCACTGCTGCTGCTGTGTTTCGCTCCCACCTCCTCGCAGCCACGGAGAGAGCGTGCGTGACGTCAGTGGCGGATCCAGAGGGGGGCGGTAGGGGCGATTGCCCCCCCCAAAGCCTGTGTTAAATCCCCCCTTCCCCCCTCCCTCCAGTGCCTGTGGCCACCTCCTGGAAGGTTGCCCCGGCACTGCCCTAACCGCAGAGGAAGCCGAATGGCGAGAACGGCTGTATGATCGGCCTTATGCTTGAAGTGAGCTACACGGTAGGCTAACAAGTTAGTCCCTAACCGTGGTTATCAAAGCTAGCAACACGGTTCACCCTCAAGCCGAAGCTGCAGGTGCACAGCGGCGGCTGCAAGTTAATCGACAGTTCGGGACGCGGGGGAGAGCCGTGCTGGGCTTCTCCTGCCTCCGTTTTCCCTTCGCATGCTGTGTTCGGGTTTGACAAAGAAAAGTGACCTCCCGCGATTTGAGTGTTGTGTATTATTAAAGACAGTGCAATAGGCAATCGCCCTGCTGCCGAGATCTACAGCCGCTTGCCGGTCTGTTGTTCTGGTATACGTGGACGCCACTTTGCGTCACTGAGGTGCTTCTGCGCTGCTGCTCTGAAGAATCGGCACTCCCCTCTGCTTTTGTTTCGTCAAGCGGCAGGGCCGCATTCTCCTCTCCCTGTGTCGTCCGCCGCGCTTATCGAGTTGCTGTTGGCTTATCATGGAAACTGCCATCGCGCTCGGGTTGACTTGGCGGTTCTCGACGCGCAGGGGAGACATCACCGATTGAGTAAGCGAAGCAACTTCATTTTCTCACACCTTGAAACCCTCAATGTGCTACGTTAACAAGGCCGCACGTTTCCAATGCACGCAGAAAGTGAGCGGGAGCCGCAGCTCACTTGGGACGGAGGTCACGAGGTAACGATGTCTGGCAGCCCGTTGGTATGTCCGCCGCAGTGTACACAGTTTGGAGGAGGAGCGGGGGTATTTGAGTAGAAGCAGTGTGTGCGCGCTGGCGTCACGGGTGTGTTTGTCTGTGCTTGCCGCAACCGTACGGCCTGCTTTCGCGATAAAGCTGGATGAGGTCTGGTCTTCCAAGCTATGGTTAGTATTGGGTGGTTAAAGTGCGCGCCATAGTTGCTCGAGTATGTGTTTGGCATGGAAAGGATGCTCAGCACTGCGCGGACTTACTCTACTTGCTGTCGTTGCCCTCGCGCTCGCCGCGCTGAAGGCAACGCGCCAAGTACTCCGCCCTGATGGCCAAACTGAGGCGAGAGTTTAGATTTCGGGCGTGACAGCAAACGTATCCCTGGGAACTGAGAACAGCTCGTCTAGTTGTGCTGTAAGCCCACGACAAACTACCAAAGCACAATGCCAAAGGCAGAAAAAAAAAATCACGCAGAATCTTCTCTGGGAGTCATGATGCTTGCTAGTAATCGCCAGCTGTTTGTACGTTTTATGTTGCTGTGTTTGGTATAATGGTGAGAAACAATTGTGAACACTGAGAAACACGCCGGAATGTTATTCAGAGCTCCACGAGAAGACACAAATTGCAATTGGTGGCAATGTTCATGCACATCTTGGAGCGACCCGAGGAACCAGGTGCATCTGAAGTGAAGAGAGACATTTGTAAATTAAGAAAACGTAAGGCCACCTTTCCTCTTCTTTGACACTCCACGACCCTTGGTACCTTTCTCAGTGGTTTCTTTCGCAGCCGACACGCTCGCCATCACCCAGCCTTTCTGCGCCTTCATTCTTAATCAGTGAGCAGTTGCGACCATGTCGGTGCCATTGCAGCAATAACAGTCAACTGGCTGCACTGATTTGATGCCTGATAGTGACAGAAGCAATGCGCACAAAAGTTTATTCCTAGAATTGGTAGTTTGCCTCCCTTTCTTTCGTTTTCACTATCTGCTCATGTGGAGACACGCACACAAGAATAAGCAACCTTTCTCTTTACTTTTTATTGCTTAATGCGAGAGTGTACAAAAAAAAAAGTGTACAAGGCACATGCGAAATAGGTGCTATGACCGAAGCTGGTTGATTAACAGCGGAAGGGTATGTGTTGGGCTTGAAGGTACAGCCTAGTATACGATGCTTGCACCGCTGTGATAAATATGCACATGCGCCTACTCCCCCCCTATTTCGCCACTTTGCACCACAAAGGCACTGACCCACCCGCCAGTCAACGCTTCAGCGATGTTCTTTAAATAGTGGCCGGCTGTACAGCCGCACTTTATGGGAAAATGTTAAAGCGCAAGGTGTAAGAGGAATTCTGTCGTAGTTTTTGAAGGAATCTTGCTGTCCCAAAAGAGGGGCATGTTTCGACTGATCAGATGCTTGCACTGTAGCCTGAAATGTGTTATACTGAATAGTGCCAATCGGGCACAAAAAGAGTGTGCACAAGAACTACTGGTTTTCACCTGAATGTTGGTTAGGCTGCACAATTGGCTGTTCTAACATTGACGTCAGTTTTTATACCTATATGCCTGAAACTGTTGTTTGGCTACACGATGTACCCTGAAAGTACTGTTCAAATATTTGAAATCAATCCCACTTAACACATGCAGCTATTTACACTTTTTTGAGGCTACCCACCTGAACATAGTAACAAAGTTTTTCATCAACGTATCAGTCTAGGTTTCTACTGTGGCCTTCTTTTCTGCACCTAGTGTACTGTCCCCCACTTTAACATATAAAAGTGAAGCCTCACAACAATGTAATGTATGCAGACTGTGTTACAACATGAACAAGGCAGCCAACTTCTTTATGCAATGCAACCATAACTATCTCCAGCACATCAGGAACTCTTTATGGAGGTTGGCGAGACACGTTTAGCACATAAGTTCCGAAATCTTCCGACAAGAGGGGAACACCGTCGACAAGTGGGGAAAATGGTTGGAGTGCTTTTTAACTAACCATACACGGTATGTAGCTGCTACTGACTTAATTTCTACAGTGTTCTGTACCCCTGGTGTACCACAAGGTTTTGTCTTAAGACCCGTATTATTCTTAATTTATGTTAACGACTTGCTGAACACAATATCATGAACTATCAGGTTTTTTGCAGCCAGCTGTGTTATATATGATAAATTTGATCCTGCTGACCAAACTGTGATAGTCTGATCTAGATAAGATTTATTATATGTGGTGCAATACATGGTTAATGAACCTGAATACAAATACTAAATGAAAAGTAATGGGAGTAACTCGTCAGAAACATAATGCTACAGTGTGCACTTAGATACATACTCAATCACATCCCCCTCACCAAAGTGTCATGTTACAAATATCTTGCTGTCAATTTTTCGGAAAACCTTTCTCGGCAAACGCACATTGAACACGTAACAAATAATATAAATCGCATGCTTTTTTTTTACGGCAAAATTTTGCTTTCGCTTCAACAGATGTAAAGCTCATTTTATATAAAACACTAGCTTGGCCTAAGCTACAGTACACATCTCGCTACTTCTTGATACTGAAGCTATCCAGAATCGCTGCGCACACTTCATATTATCTTTTTTTTTTTCCGTACGGCTAAGTCAGTTCCATGAAATCTACCCTGACCATAGTTGATCTCTCCTGTGCACAGGAAAATATCACGGCTTTGCCTTTTCCATAATATATCACGCCAATTCAACGCTTAGGGATTCGCTGCTTTTTCCTTCCACATCTCATTCGACAAGGAATGACCATCAGTTCAAGGTTGGCGTAACCAGCAGCTGGACAAAGTGCCATTTCAACTCGTTCATTCCTAAAACTACCTCTGACTGGAACAACTCCCCACCTGCATTGCCTCCATAGTCGATCCAGTCAATTTCAAGGTGGCTATTACTGGCTATATTACCTAAATTTTCTTTTCCTGTTTGGGTATGTTTTGTGGTTTTATATCAATCCCGCTGTGTTGTTTCTTTGTGTGGAAAACGTTTTATGCTCCTTCCAATTCTTTCCTTTCCAATTGCTATGTGTATTTCAAATATTTGTACATATGTTTCAGATATGTAAAACTCCCTCTGCATTGCCTGCATTTATTTATTTATTAGAGGTACCTACAGCGCTCGTAGGGCATTATTGTAGGGGGGTTATTTTCGAACAGTATACAGTACACAAATGTGTCAGTGTGAAACAAATAACAATTAAACAATACATGAGGCAAATATCTGGACAGCATGCTTGATAGCCTCAGCAAAATTCTGCTGCACAGTATGCCTGCAGTGTTTACCCACTCCTCTCTGTAAGCTGTGCCCAGAGTAATAAAAATAAGCTGGCACGTTTGGGACCCTAAGCCCTCTCTAGCAAGCTGAAACCCCTCACCTGGCTTCTAAAATCCCTCCAATCCTTCACCAGAGTTGTAAATTGGTTTGTTTCCATAAAAAGTGAGGTAAACTAAATGCAAATGGGCTGCTTCCCTTCGAATAAGAAAAATAAAGAAAATGAAGAAGCAAGAGTTTTTGCTGAAATAAGATTTAGCCAGCGAAAACGGATCGTGAAAGATTACGATTGCACACTCCAAGACAGTAAGCGGCTAAGCTTGTGCAATCTGCTCAAAAGTGACATGCCATGAAAAATGTTCCCCTCAGATGACCAGACTAGAACCACTTCCGCGCTCAATGCTCACTGGCGTGACGAGGCTTTGCTTCGCAAAAAAAACTGCCTTGAAAAAGCTCACTCGAACCTTTGCACAAAATAACACGCCCTGAAGTATACTTTACGCGCACCAAGTCTCGCATAATCTAAGAGTCGCCACGAGTTAAGGTCCCAGTCGTGTTTTAGCACCGCTTAAACTTGGCACATGCGCACAACCACCCTGCAAGGAACCTCCCAAAACATGCAAGAAGCATGCTAAACCTTTTGTAAATTGCATTGAAGTGTGTATCTGATACCGTTGGACTGTGGCAAAGTATACATCAGCCAAACTGTCGATGTGTGAATGAGCTACTACGAGCAGTTTCCATGAAAAATTGACATCACACTTGCGTCCCACGCAAGAATGTCACTGTGTCCCGATTGCAGAACAAAATTTTGAATGAAGTCAGGACTAACGGCAGTGATGTAGCAAGCCTTCTACATCAAGCGAAAGGGAGATAACTGCGTGAGCGTGCCATCATGCTAATCTACGCAAAGAATGAGCGTTCTTGGATAACTTTCTTGATGTTTGTTGATATGTGCCTCACAGGATGCCTGCTAAAAAAATTCAAAAAAATTTAGATCACAAGTGTGATTACGCCAAATATATGCATGTCATCTTTAATAAAAACCTTGCGAATTAGCGCCCGTCCCGTCCTTTTCACGTCCATGCTTTCGCTGCAAAATCTTATTTCTGTAATATGAACCAATCGCCAACAATTAACAAGAGTTCTTGCGCCCTTACAGCACCAAAATAGCGGAACAACCTGCGAGATGCTGAGATGGCACTGACATGACTGACCCCCGAGGCAAAACCCCAAGTCTTTCATTTTTCCTCCTGCCTACACCCGGCCCCAGCAGATCTCCAGTATCCTACCTTGCACTGGCCAAGTTATCTCGGTATTGAACTTCCTTCATGCCAGCAAGGATCCCAACACACTTTTCAGTCTTCATTACAGTGATACACTCAGCCTCATAGCTAAATTGTCCCGACAAAACGGTCTTGCAACCTGCTCGACGGTCACCATCAAGGACCAACTATGCCGGCACAACTAACTGAAGCTAAATTGTCTAGGAGAATTCCTTCAAAAGATCCTCTCTCCCAAAAAATCAATCTCCCCACCTTCCCCAATTAGCCTAGAGCCTCCAATCTTATTCAACAGCTGGATGTTTTTGTCTTCCTCAGCTTCCTTTCCTGCGATCTCTCCTTGGGAAGATATTGCAGTTAGGATGATGTTCTTGAACACGTAGCTAACACGAGAAATTCGCACCTCTCTAACTTGAGCAAAATGTGCACACAATCACGAATGATAAAATTTACTTCAATATGCAGCTAGCAAACAGGGCACGTTTCATCGACATCCTTGCCAGATCAACGCGTCTTTTTTTTTCTGCTGTTCCCAAAAGCCAACGCCTTTGGGAATGCTGAACAAGGCCACCTTGGTTGGATGTTCCCTGTACACGTACCCGGTTGTACACACACATGTATTATAGCAGTTCAGCTGACATCTACGCATTTACAGTCGGGCTGAATCCAGAATTTTTGCCTTGTAAGTCATCGAAACTGCCTGGAAAAAAACATTTCCTGCCATTCCACCTTGTGAAGGTGGATGACAGCAGAGCTGCTTGCGGGTTGTTGGTTGGCCACAAACTTTCGCTCAAACCACACTGTCAGCAACAGCGGAGCATTCAGCGAGTTTGTGAGTAGGCTTCACTACGCAACACGCATAGTGGGAAAGCATGCAGCTTACAGACCAAGCTTTAGAACTATTTCAAGTTGGCTTCACTTCTAAACACGAATGCCTTGCTGAGAAGACATTTAGGGGCACCACACATAGGGTTGTACATTTTCGGGGTTTATATATTTTTAAAATCGGGGGGGGTAAATATAGGGGGCCGTTTTTCAAACTAAAAATCGGGGGCAAATCTGTTTTTTTTTTTTTTTTGTGAGGCCATTCTAAAATTTAAGTTTTTTTCAGGTTAAATCTCAAGATGTACTAAGTAATGCACTGACTTTATCAGAAGGTATCACGAACTTCCTAACTTCAATGAGTTAAAAGTGGTGTTTGTTTCAAGTGACAATCAGGGTTTCGCAGCAAATACTCTCCTAGATTTAGGCGTTAGTTTTGAAATGAATCAGTAATGATAACAGTAAAAAGCGTTGGTAACTTCTAATAAATCAAACATTTTATTTACTACGAAGAGCTGCTCAGCGATTGTTTACACCTCCTACTTTCCATGCGCCACATGACTGCCTCCATTCGAGCCCAGTCCGATCGTTGAACGTATCTCAGCCAGGAGAAAGTTCCCTCGACGTCGCAGCTTCCAATAGCTACGCACAACAGTGTCAGTGCAGCATTTTGACAGCCTGGGGTGGCCAGCGGTAGAGTCACGTAAATGCTCAATGAGTTCGAAAGCTGTGTTTGTGGGGCTTGCTTCCAGCAAGTGCTGGCTGAGAATGGCATGCCGTCGGTGCACGATTGTGCAGATTGCTGCTTTTGAAAAGTTCATTCAGGGGGAAATAGGGCAAAAATTGGGGAAAATCGGATTCTACCCAAAAACGAGAAACCCTGAATAATACAACATCTCTTATCAATATATGAAACACCAGAGGCGAACAGGTGGCCAAAGAAAGAGGGTGTTCTGAAGTGAGCAGGAGGGAAGCGGCTTTTCTCAACCTACGGACGAAAAGAAAAAAAAGGTGGGGGGGGTAGTTCAACTAACAGCTCAACTATGAAAAATGAGTAGTCATCCCACCCTATAGAACTGAATTACTACCCCCTAAGCTATTGGGTGTGCCATACCAAACAATAAAATCAACTGACCTAAAGAAATCTGCACGGGAGAGTTTTATTTTGTCTGAATCGCAACAGGACTAGCCCTGTGGTTGATGTCTGCACTGCGATTTAGCCATTCACTGCAACAGGACCTAACATATTAACGTTGCCAACTGTGCGTGATGGGGAATGTTTATCAGAAGTCTCAGCATGATGAGCTGCTCTTCGACAGCATTGAGCTTCAACAGGGGAGCCAATTTCTTGGCGTGCATGTAACCAAGCGTCTCGGAATAAGTAGGATTTTCTCTCCAAGAAGACTGTCTCTGCACACACCGCACATTGGAATGTTTTCGTCATCATTGTCTGAAAACACTGGCCTGCAGGACTTACAATGCCACCACTTTCTTTTGTGTGCCTTTCACACTTGCCGTATTGGACAAATCGCTTGCATACCACAAGTTATCACATATTTTGTACGTTTGTTCAAATTTATTGTCTGTGAATTGGAGCTTGAACTTTGTGTTGTTTCCATCAGGGCTTTGTATCTCCACACTTTGATACCTGCATATCTTTGCAGCATTGTCCACTTTGCAGTGCAGGTCAACCTGTTGCTTCGCACGCTGCTTACAATAACACTGAAACACTGGCTAGTTGGTGACAATTCATGACTGTAACTTGAGCGTTTTTTTGGCGTCCTCGTTTTTTGTGCGCTCAAATTACAATGCTTTTTTTGCTCGGCTCCTAAAACGTGAGACGATTCGTCGTCAGCCCATGCTTGCTGATTACGTTCCGCTTCTTCCACACAACTTTGGTCCGTGTTTGCGACGCGACGCTGTTGATTACACTGCCTGCACTGTTCTCTGTGACATCGTAAGCACACTGACCCTCGGGAGCCCTGACAACGGTCCAGCCTATTCATATTCCTGGTGGCCACTGGTAGCCGGATGTCAACGTGATCAGTGGCTGGCCGTCCACGGCTTTGTGGCATAGCCTTTGGAGATTTTGTGTCAGATGTGCTCACGTGGTTTTCTGCCACATGACCAATGGAGAGGCATTGCGTGAGTGCTGTGTCATTGTTTTAAGTAGGGTCGAAGCCCCTTAGGGGCTGCGGCTGTTGGCGTCTCCTGTCATCGTAATCGTCATCTCATGTAGTCACGGTACTAAAACACCGGGAAACTCATTTACGCCTCGCACTAGAACGTAACGCAGCATAAAAAAAACACCGCGGACACTTGTTTATGCCTCGCGCTAGGCAGCTTCGTGCTTCAGAGACAAGAGACTTTTACAGCAAAGCTGTATACCTCTACCCTCCCAATGGTTTCATATCCTTTGGCGAAAATGCCAAGGCACTAATAATACACTTATACACTGCAGGCTTTGCCCCTCCCCAGGTTTCACGTTAGTGGAGACGGCCTGGAATATTTTTTTTTTTTTGGGTTTGCTCTCTTGATCATTCTCTGCACTTTCTGCTTGCGAAAACTCGCGAGAAATACTGAGCGATGAGAGGCTGACAGCTTTGCCGTGTAAGGCTGCAGAGCAAACGCAAACAATAAAACCCGCGTACAATGAGCAGCTCCTAGTTCACCGTAACTGCGAACCTGTGAATTGTCGAGTAATACAATGAATGCTCCTGTGTTGACATCTGGTGGCCATACACACACATCGACAGCCATGGGAACAGCGCACAAAGATTAAAAGCATAACTGCCCAATATTCTAGTTCACTTTAGCCTCATTGACACCTTTTGCCTGAGTTTGTGACCGGCGAGCACACGTTAGAGTGACATCACAAAAATGCACTCAATTTGGCATAGGTAGCAAAGTGCACAAAAAGGAAACACAATAAGCAGCACAAAACGTTGCGAGAAAAAGGTAGAATAACAATAGAAATGGCAGTGCGCTTCTCGCAATGACAACCAACAATGGTAGGCATTCAAGAGGCAAATTTTCCTACACTTGCGCCCTTTGATTGGAAGAGTGAAGTAGGCAGACTCTGTTCAACCCTTTTCCTCCTCCCTCACTTTCATCGCTCTTCGATTAAAAATACATTTCTACTGTCACGTAAGTGAAATACAGCTCGGCTAACCTGACAACTCCAGCCCTCTTGACTAAGCTGAAGAAGAAGAACGGAGCCGTTCAAGAAAGAAGCTAAGACTTTGCCGTGTTTTGGCAATCGGTGCTCCACCTTTCCCTTAGTCTTCAGAGCCAACGCTCTTCTATAAATAAACCAATCCCGGACGTAACAATATATAGGAAATTCTGTGTATACTAAATAAAATTGGAAACCACTCCACCCTGTGAAGGTGGAAGGGAGGTTAGATGTACACGGTTTTTTTTTTCATCACTTGGTACTGGTATTCTGGCTATGCCTTTGTGATTACTGAATAAAACTGGAAGGACTAGTGTTCTATTCCAGCCAACGAACATGGATCTGTCTGTTTCCCTCTCGTAGAAGGCCACGTTTTTGGACAGCCAACGGGAATTCCACGACAGAGTCATCTGAGCGGCCAATTTTCGTATACTTGTTTGTGGGGAAGTTGCAGCAGTGTTCTGTAATCATGCTCCTCCTATAAATGGCCGTGTAGCGACAGCAGATGGGAATTTTGTAATGCTTCCAACTTGCCTGTGAACTAATTGTGACAAGTAAATGAAACTGGGAGTAATGATAGTACACGCCCTGTGGCCAAATGTCATATAAAGGTTTTTTGGAAAAGCTGTGAAAAAACTCAAGTCGCAGACGTTTTCTGCACAGCATTTGCGCTGAAGCTTGCTTAGCTGCAAAGGGTGTTTGCTCGCACATGACAGATGAGAACTTTAGCCGTATCAGACACTGCTTTAAAAAAATTAAAAGAAAACAGAAATATGACATTATGCAATGTTTATGAATGCTGCGCAAATTTCGCTTTCATTCAGAACAAATCTTCCCGACTCAATTATTCACCATGTTTGCCTTTTGCGAAGGCACACAAAAAACAATTGTGAAGTCCCAAACTTAAAATGCAAACCTTCAAGTTATTTCTATACAGCTAACAACTCAATAATGCCACTTCCGTCAACAGTAATAGAACTTTCTACTCCACGAAATACGTGACTGAGGCTCTTGCTTCCTTTGTGAAGATTTTTCACGAGTTTGAGTTTGGCTCGAATACCTCCACTTTTAATTAGTACGAACAATGCATGTACCTCGTTAAATTGCTCGTAAGCTAGTGGCATTGTAGCGCACATGCTCTTGGCTGTCACTGGCTGATGAGCCCAGCTTTCCATGCTGAGCGGCTTTTTTTCTATCGCGCACACAACTGAGTATCATGGCATGAGGGTGATCAGACCACTAACGGGCCCATTCCTGCTTTTCACATACGTACCGCTGCTGTCGAGGTGCAATCTGCGTCACGCCACCAGATTGATTGTTTTTCCCACTCTGTCAGTGCAGTGAAGTTACGTGCGCCATTTCTGACTGCGTTGCAAAATCGCAACAGCTGCGTTACTGCCAAGGCCTGCGCTCGGGTCCACATCATCAGCCAAGGGTGCGGCTTTCTCGCGGCTGAGTTATCACAAAGATCGAACTGCTGAAACTTTTCTGTTATTTCCCGTCTAGGTTGGTGAAAAAATATTGTTCTGCATCAGTTAGAGAATGCTGTACGAGTCTTCTGGTGCTCCCGGGCTCCTGTCTGCCTTGTAATTATTGAGGAAAGTTACGAAATTGAAACGAATCGGGTTCCTGCCACTGATGAGCCAATCCTTGTCGAGAATTGAGGGGAAGGAGACGAATGTAACAGAGCTCAGGCAGAAGGCAGCTTAAGCACTAAGCGTGTCGACGAGTCTGGAGAGGAGCACTCCATCACTGCGTGTCTGTAGTGATGGCACGTTAAAAATGTCTGAAGTCAACAACTCCTTGCACCCGCCATCCGACAGTGGAGATTTATGAGGACATTTTAGAGATTGTTATAGACCCGGTTTACCAGGCCACCTTTCTGTATGTAGCTTTCTTAGAAGTGTGTCGAGGACAATGCACAATGTAGCTTTCTTTAACACAAAAATGCAATTGCCGCTAGGGATCTTGACATACCAAGTCTAGATTGGAGTAATTTATAAGGGGGGAACGCAGACATGAGTCAACAGCTTCTCATTAAGTGATGGGTGTTTTAAGTGCTGAGCACTTTATGGGCCCATCTTGTCGTCGCAGCTTGTTTGCTGTCGCAATGTCAAGCGACTGCCAAAATCAAGTGGCGCAGCGAGAGAACGGAACCAAGCAGAACCCCACAGCATTGCAGTGTAACAGACACAGAGGCTTCGAAAACCAAGCGGTTTAAATAGTCATAACCGTTCGAAACTCGTGAACCGCTGGCACTTGTCATACATCTCCCCGTTGTTTAGCGCAAAGAAAACTTCAAGTACATTTGAGGCAAGATGTGTGCATACCTAAATGGACGCTTCCGCGTCCATTTAGTTAGGAAAGCCCGTTGTGTTGGTTCTTACAATAGTATGCGAAAAAAGTGGCCACCGAAAACGACTCGTTCCAAACTGCACAGTAAGGCACCGGCACATGACATGAAAGCAAGCACAAAATGAACAGAACTCGCACTGTCCCACGCATGGGGTGCGCAAGCACTGTGAAGGCGGGAAATTTGAATTGCATTGGACAAACCTTTGCTCTATTCATCAAGTGAGGAGTGAAACAGAGAGGGGAGAGGCTGCGTGAGGGGTGGTAGCAGTGAGCGGATAACAACACCACAGCCAAATATGGCGAATCGCTGCTGTGCACTTCTGACAGCTTTCACTTTGAGTGGAACGGCTTTAATTTTTACCATGGTCTTGAGATCTTATTTATACAGTATAGCCCACTTATAGCGAACCCGGTTTTAACGAAATGTGGCTATAACGAACAAACCTTCGTGTCCCGTTACCATTAGTATACATAGATTTTGTGTCCAGATATAGCGAATGAGGATATAACGAACTGATTTCCGTTTCCCAATGTCTTCATTATAAGCGGGCTCGACTGTATTTGTAAGTAAACATGTTTTAGTTCAGTGACAGCTTAATCATTTAACCTTACAAAGTGGAAATTCTGTAAGGTATATCTGACCATCCCACTGTTTGTCTTCTTCAGACTATGAACCCACTCTTTGATAACACCTTTACTCCATCGCGCAGACGTACTACTAGGTACAGCCACAATCAAAAGTTTACGGACCAGGGAAATGGCAATTTTAGGTTATTTCTCTTCCTACAGCAGCCCGACAAACTGTTGAATGCATGCGAGATGTCGTATAAGTACTGAACTAATAAAAACTATCGCACATAGTACTCCGAGCTGCCATGTGGCCGAGAAATAACTCAAAATTGCTGCTTTCGTGGTCCGTAAACTTCTGCTCTTGGGTGTACATATAGCCGACCACACAGCAACACAAGATGAGTCAGACATGTGCTACTGTTGGGGGCAATGCTCCTCTGTTACACCCTGGGTACCTGTCATTGAAGAGAAAAGAAACTAAAATAGGTGCCAACAAATGAAAGAGAAAGCAAAAGGATAGAGAGAAAAAAATCACAGGCGGGTACAATAGTCCCCTAAGTGCAAAATTTCAGCACAGCAGTTCACATGTTTTGATTTTGCAATAAATTGAGGCGAACGCTTCGAGGAGAGACATGCACGTATGCAGTGCTACCAAGTGCTCTGGCACAATCTCTCAGCCGCTGCAGATGGCAGGCCTCCATTTATGCAGTGCTGTTTCCAATTATGGCATCGCTGGATGCATTCACTGCATACCTTACCGGTGATGCTGACACCACTGAAGGCAAGAAACATGTTTAAGAGCTGCGCAAAAAACTTTTACAGTATTCTCCCCTAGCCCCTTTCCTCCTCCTCCCTTGGTTGCACGTCACTCCGGATCCCTCCCTCTTTGCTCTCACCACCATTATTTCTCCCCTGTGCTCTGTGCCCACAGACCATTCTCTGTTACGGTAATGGTGCGACCACGCCAACGTACAGAACAGGGACACTGACAAGCATACGAGGGATCAAGCTACTAGAGGTCAATAGAATTGGCCAGAGTCAGGATGGGAGAAAATGTCGCGGAGAACCTGATGTGCCCAGAAGCTTATGGGCTTGAATTACTCTAAGAATAATGACTCAGTGTAGGAGAGTGTATAATGTTTAAAGATGGTTGGCCACAAGAAAGCCAGTGAGCCAGACTTTGCGCTGCAGGCACATGAGAGGCCTAACTATAATCTGTTGTAAGAACCAAGCTAACCAGAAAGTAAAAGAATGAATTGCAGCTGGTGGGAGAAGGGTGACAGAGAGCAAAACTTCCACAAAAACTTTTGTTCTTGGAAAAATATTGTCAATGTGCTTCGTGTTTTTCTTTTCTCTGTCTGTGTTGTGTTCTTAAATATGCATCCAGTCAACTATCGTGTCCTTGCTAACGGAAACTTGCATTCCCACTCGTGTCTAAGGGCTGGCACTCAGGCTGGCACTATTCAGGTAAATAAATAAGTAAATAAAGAGCACTGAAAACATGGAACTGACTCGGCAAGAATTACAGTCAACAACAAAGAAGACCGGTCAGTGGGACGGGTTATATAATACGGCAGTCTACATTATTAGTTCTGAAATTTCAAAGTAAAAGGGAAGCAGCTTCGAGGCATCTATGTGAAGGTGGTTCGATAATTTGGACAGGAGAGCAGAAAGAATTAGTCCATAAGATGTTCACGTAAAAGGAAGGGTACGAAAGAAGACTGATAAAAACAAGACACACTTGGTGCCACGAAAGAAAGAAAGGAGGGTGCAGGAGACAATGGAGTGGTAATTTGAATGACCGGACAGGCTGAGTGAGAAAAACGGGACCAATTATGAAATGATGCAAAACCAAAAAACCAAACAAAGGCAATTTAGAAAACATCAAGCAAGCACTCGGAGGTGAGAAGCAGGGGGGAATCAAGCGACAGATAGTCCCGGGGAGGTTTAGAGTTGGAAACCAAGAGAAATGCAGTAAGGCCACCAGATGTCGTTTGACTCTAATGGGGTGCTTCGAATGCCATTCAGAATCCGCCGTGCTACACTACAATTTTGATGGCATCTGGAAACTTTCACATTGCTCGCCGTGCTGTAGTGGCGCTGTTGTCGCCCCGTTCCGTTTTTGTACAATAATACAACAATCAAATTTAGGAGCAGCCTAAGGCAGTAAAATGATATCAAATATTAGAAGAGTAACCAGTTTTGACTCTAATGTGGCTGTTTGCGTAGTTTTTTTTTTTTGCAACTGACCCACTGGTTTTGAGAGTATGTAAATTAAATATGTTGATTTCATATTTTAAGTAAATGAACAGTGAGCAAAGTTGCACAAACAAAAATATTTTGTTTGTTTTACGTACGGAAGTATTTATTTTTTATTGCCGATCGAAGACGCTGCGTCTGAGAGCGCTGGAAATGGCATTTGAAATCCCAAATGTCTCTCTCGGTGCTCAATTGGCTCGAATGTCATCTGAGCCGAATGGCATTTCAAAAGCTAGTGTAGCAGCACAACTTGGCATTTGAGTCAAATGACGTTTGGTTCAAATGACTCGGACGCTAGTGCAGCAGGAGTATTAATCACGTAAGCCTGGTTGGGAGTGGGCAGACATTGCAATAGTTGCTGGCCTCTGCATTTCTGTGCCAACTTGTGCATGTGACTCATGCATGCAGCGCATTTCCAAGTGCCACTGCGGAAACTTTATTGCGCTAAATATGGCCTCTGCCTAAGGCCTAGCGGCTACATATAACAGAGCAGTGAACACAGCCAGGAAGTCGCATGTCAGCGCAAGTTACGAATTCCACTTAATTTGTGCCGCTGGCATCTATGCTTCTTGACATTATTTTAGAATACAATGCAGCTGTGCTTCTGAGAAGAATTTCTCCCCACATGCACGAGCCACAATGTGTCATCACAGCCATCAGGACAGCTTTTTCCCTAAAATGGGCACAGTAAAGGCCACACCCAAACAATGCAGTGGAGGCAGTCATCCCACTCCCCAGACATGCCGAGACGGAAAGAAAGGCGGAAACGTGGTTTAGCTTCTTTTGGGAGGCACTGATCGACAAGTACTGCAGTTAACAATGAAGCACCGCACCACTCCATCTAGTCACGTGGACGAGCTAGTTGGACTCCATCTAAACACTAGGAGTAGGCAGACAAAGGGCAAGAATCACCCCTTGCTCCATCCACTGTAGTGGCAGGAGTACAGCAAAGCAAAATCACCCCTTGTCACCACAATGCTGTATTATCCACTTCCCAGTAGCCTGAGGGCCATATTCAAAAGCATTGTGTGAGTTCGGTTGGTTACCTGTTTATTAATAAACAAATAACCAACCGAACCGGGCATACAATGTGATGATAGGCGTGCCAATTAGTACACCTGTCATCACATTGTATGCTTGCATAAATTCGGTTTTCGAGGAACCCTGATTTTCTTTCCACAAATTATTCCTCCTATTTCATGCTGGCAGAAAGCATCATTCTCAAATGTCCTACATAAGTAGTTGCCCAAGCAATGATCGCTGCACCCCCCACGCCCCCCCCCCCCCCCCCCCCGCCGTTCTGTCAAGACAAAGAAGCCTTTTCCAACTTGATTTTATCAGTTAGTCAGCTGCGCACAATGTCCAATAAAACAAGCACCGCAACGCCTAACCCTCAGCTTTAAAATTACTAATGCTGCGTGGCGTGCATGTAAATATATACCGTATTTTCTCGATTCTACAACACCTTTTTTTTTTAATCTACGAAGGGTGCCTGAATGTTTAGAACTGTCGAACATTGAAGCGAATAACGCAATATTCCGAATAAGTTTTCGAAGTCTTTCGAAGTTCCAAAACATGCACCGACGTCCTCCGCCCGCAGCGAACGGCTTTCCCGCACAGCTCCGGTGACGTGCGGCGAAGATGCTTTCGGGCGCGCCACTCTTCCATGGCTTTGGGCCAACTCTGCTCGCGTGCTTCTGTTTTCGCATCCTGATAACGCCATCCTGTCCAAGCTGCCCCGCTCAACACCGTCTGGATAAGGAGGCCTAGCTGTGTGCCGACACAGCCTCCTATTCTCCGGGTTGCTGAAGTTAAAGTGGAGTAAACGTTACCTCGTTTTTTTTTTTTTTTTTTTTTTTTTTTTAACCTGTAATGCACTTTCTTTTTTTCCTCTATGGGACATTACCGAAACGACGAACTTGTCTAGGTTCGGCGCCTTTATACACCGAGGTAAGCTTTCTTGACACGAAGGTGTTGACGTTGCAGCACTCCTGAATTTGGGCCCTCTGCTCGTTTGTTATCAGCCACTCAGTCGGGCCAATTTTGGTCCCAACTCTTTCTACACGTTTATATTAGGCATGGCATGCCCTTCCCGAACCGATTATTGAGATTCTTGTGTGTGTGTGTTTGGGACATCCACAGCTCGAGTGCTTTTTAAAAATAAAATTTGCACATTGGTGGTACCAGGCTGTGAACCGTAAGCAAGTACAAAGTGGGGATGGCACCACCACGCAACGAAGACAGGCAGATGAGGGTTTAAAAATCGGGTTAATTTTTCAATCCTTCAGCTGCCCCGCACTCAAGAGTTTCCTTCCTAGAACTGACGACATTAACGCACAAGATACAGCGGTTACTTTTTTTTTTTTTTCACAAAAGAATTGCGTTAATCCCAGCTTGTGAGAACGTGTGCACCCATTATACTAATACTGAAACACTTTTGGTTCAGATCACATCATGAATGTTGCTCCCATATAAAAATATATCATCATCAATAATAATAAAATTAGCAGGTTAGCTCTTGTATGCTTGTTTTATGCCATAAAAAATTTGCCAACTATTTTAACTGAGTCTTTCATTTTCAACAGACTACAGTTACTGAAGCATGCATGAAAAATTGAAGGCTTCTGTTTTTGTTAATTGCTAATTATTTGCTACTTCATTTCATATATATTTGCTTCAATTTCCAACTATTTGAACAAAATCATTATTCACTTTGTAATCGCTTCGGAACCAGAAGTCGCTATCGCACACCCCTAAAATCTATAATGCTTAGAATGGTTGGGTCATTATATATGAATCACACTGGCATCATAATGCCCACTATTCGAAAACTTTCCCTTTGCTAAGAACAGAGTGGAGAGTGGGGCTGCTTAGAATCTAAAAAGCAAGGTATTCTGTGGACCATACTAACCGATGTGTGCCATTTGTGTAGTTCCATAGACTAAATTCAAACAATCAAATTTAGGTATATAACGCACCATTGATGCATTTCCCTGGTCTGAGCTGTTCCTGGATGACAAGCCAACAACACTTGGGGTCGGGCCAAGCCAACGCTCACACAGAGTAAGCGTGACTCAAAAACCCTTCTACTAGAACTTCGTCATTTCTTTTAACTGGACCACGAATACAAAGTAATAGGTTTGGTTCATTCAGCAGATTGGCCGAGCACTATAACAAACGAAAACACGTTAACACAAGCTTCAATCTATTAGGCTCAATTATAACACAATACAGATGAAGTTGCAAAAGCTAGGCAGCAGCTTTCTCGCACCGCACTTACGACATTGGAGGGACTCATTTGTGCGATCAGTGAATGCCAACAAAAGCTACCGCCTGTAAAAATGAATTTGAAATTATATTGATGGCTCTGGTTCTATTCAGTGCTGCCACTTGATTGGTGGCACGGCATGAACTCGTTGATTACTTTGTGTCCAGTACCTCCTCTGTTACGTCACCTCTGCTGTAAAGTTTCAGCAAAATCCAACTTTTGTGATGATAATGGAGTGATGACAATTGGACCAGCTGTGTGTCAGATTTCCACATCTACTCTGCATGAACCCGTGACTGGAACGCCACAGAAAAATGAAATGGACGTCAGTGAGTTGCCAAAATCAACTCCTTTCAAATAAAACAAGAAACAGTGTAGTCTTCAGAATGTCTGGAAGTTAAGACATTTTTTGGAAATATGAGGTGAGCAAGGCTTTCTTCTTTTTTTTTGTAGGAAATCGTCTCGCAGAAAACCTAAACAAGATGAGAGGGGAAATGAACACAGCGTATGACATGTAATTTCATTTTCTGCACACTGATTTCCTTCTAAACTGCGCACTCTATGCAGCAACCTGCCATCTCGACACTACCCATTTCCTGAGTAAGTCGTGCAGCGACAATTCAGATGCACCAACTGTACATTTTGTGCTTGCTAATGAGGACTATTCGCAATTGCAGTGATCCTCACTTTGCGCTAGTCTTGCTTACCATATTTTCCAGCGTATAAATGGCGCTTCTTTTTCTAATACTGCCAGTGCAAGGTACACAGGATGCAACTCAATACACACATTTCCCTCAAGTGTCAGTGCAGACAGAGTGAAAGAAAGCTCAGAGGTCTAACATTGTTGCGGCGCATATCTGCAGTAGCTCTCAAATGTCGCTTGGTAATACTGCGGCCTCTCGTTCCATTTGATTGTATCGCTTGAACACTAATGCAGCTAACACGCTGATAAATATGTTTTAGTGCTGGCCTCTCTTCTCTTAGCGCTGCCCATAGTGCGTCCCTGTAGCACAAAATTTCAAAGATTTAGAATATTTCTTGCCTTTTTTGGTTGAAAAAGAAAACATCTTTCGTGGCTATAATAGAGCTGAATTACCAAATTCTAGTCTCTAAATATGGTATGAAAAAAGGCCAACTGCACGGACAAAATAAAAGCAAAGAAAAGAAAATTACGTGGGTCAGGGATTTGAACCTGGGTCCCCCATAACGCAAGTCCAAAACGCATTCAATGCACTATTCGCAAGCCTAGCTTCAGTGAACAAATTTGATGGACCTGGTGAATGCATTGTGCCTGTACATGCGCGTTCATTTTTCAAGTTCTACTCATCACAATCTACAAATCAGCTTATCTGGAATGCACCCAACACAATGCACAGCCCTTAGTGAAGCAGCACTGGGTACAACCCGCCGCGGTGGCTCAGTGGCTAAGGCATAGCGCTTCTGAGCAGGAGGTTGCGGGTTCGATTACCGGCCGCGGCGGCCGCTTTTCTGGTGGAGGCGAAAAGCAAAAACTCCCGTGTGTTCGAGATTTTGACGCACGTTAAAGATCCCCAGGTGGTAGAAATTAATCCGGAGCCCTCCACTACGGCGCACCTCATCGCCTCCGTTGCAATCGGCACGTTCAACCGCACAATCAGTCAATCAAGCACTGGGTATAAAATTTTTAAGCGATTTTTTTTTATGCAGTAGTCCAAACATGATCTCGCTAAACTATTCACAAGCCTCAAAAGGCATGTTTTATTTGTTCTATGCGACTATGCTCATTTTTTTTTATGCATTGCATTTTAAGTTCTTTTGTCATGGCATAAATTTTGGTTTTTGATTTAGACGAACCAATAAGAACTTGTTCTCTTTTCACACGTATGGGTACCCCATTTTAGGTTGGATGCCGTGCTGCCTCAAAAATAAAATGCACAAACTGTTTTCAGAAATTATTTTACGTCCATTTTATTCTGCACACTTCAATAGTTTGTTCTCACCTCGTATCTGCCATTCACACGTAACAAGACTAAAAATAATTTGGACGTTATCTACAATACAGAGTAAGAAATTGTGCGTAACAATGCCCAAAGTATGTTCGTCTTAATAATAAAAAGAACGCGGCTGAACGCTGCACCCTGGGGCACGCCGTTTCAGTACAGCCCTGACCCTCACCTTTTCGACAAGCAGCTTTCAAGCACGTTTAGAATGTTTCCAGACGCAGTGCAGGATTTGGGGTCACACAAGATACCACGCCACCAAGTAGTGTCCTACGCCCTTTCTACGTCACAAATATCGATACACGGTACTACTTAAGAATAAAGGCACCTTTCAGGCGATTCCGGGGCTGGTCAGTTGTCGATCGACCTCACTGGAAGCCTGCTTGGCAACTGAACAGGATGCCACTTCATTCTCTGAGGTACACCAGTCTCCTACCCATCATTTCTTTCTAGTAGCTTGCACAGGCAACTGGCTGGGGCAATCGGTCGATAGGTTGTAAGGGAGGAGGCGGTTTTTTTCTTGTTTGACTATTAACACGATAATCGTCCCCTTTTCATTGCCTCCTTCCAAGCCATGGAGAAGCATCCTGCTTATCATATTGTATTGGAGAAGCAGAGAATAGCTTCGAGGGTGTTTGCATGTAGGTGCTGTGCTACCATTGTTTGGGCAGATCCTTGTGCTGAAGCCTTATGCGAGCTCAAGGAAACTGTCAGCTCTTGGAGAGGGCGATAACAGTTATCAGAGCCATGAAGGCTTGTGGCCACTCACCGACTTTCGCTCAGTGAACTCTTTGTACTGCGCGAATGTGTTTGTGTAGCACAAGGGGCCCGATACGCGTTCGAAGTGCTTTGCCTCGTCTTTCAGAGTTGCAACTGTTGCACTTCCAAGCGACGAGTGGTGTGTGTCTCGCCCTCCCTGCTTTTTTGTCTTATTTCAGGCCTAAGGAGCTTAGTACGTGTTGGAAGTGCTCTGCTGGGAGTACAGAAGCGGTTGGAGGTCAACGGGAGAGGCCTTCGTCCTGCAGTTCACCTGAGTATGATGATGGTGATGATGATAATTATGACAGGACTACTGGGAAGTGGTCACTTGCATAAGGCAGCTTGCTGACCTCCCAGCCAAAAGGGGGGGAGGAGGGGGAATAGAAAAGCCAATTGCTAAATGTGTAAATACATGTGGGTTGCCTGTAGTAAGTTGACTGCATTCGGCATTCTCAGATAATGAATGGCAGCCTACTATTGTCCCTGAAGAAGAAAGTGTATGACAGCTGCATCTTATAACCGGTACTCACCGACGGGGCAGAAACTTTCAGGCTCACTAAGAGGGTTCAACTTAAATTGAGGACGACTCAGCGAGCAATGGAACGGAAGATGATAGGTGTAGCATTAAGGGACAAGAATAGAGCGGAGTGGGTCAGGGAACAAACGCGTGTCAAGGACATATTAGTAGCAATTAAGAAGAAATGGGCATGGGCAGGGCATGTAATGCGAAGGCAAGATAACCGTTGGTTATTAAGGGCAACAGAGTAGATCCCTAGAGAAGGCAAGCGTGCCAGGGGGCGGCAGAAAGTTAGATGAGCAGATGAGATCAAGAAGTTCACGGGGATAAATTGGTCGCAGTTAGCACAGGACCGGGATAACTGGAGATTAATGGGAGAGGCCTTAGCCCTGCAGTGGGCATACGTAGGCACGTGATGATGATGATGATGAAGTTGGCTGCTTTTTACTGAACAGACAAGCTTTGGGCAACACTAGGAATCCTTTGATCAAGAAGGCCCAGGAATCTGGTAGTGCATTAAGGTTGCCTACTATTACAAATGGTTCCCAGGAGCTCGTCTATTAAGGGCCCTAATTTTGAGCAGTACTCACAAGGAATGTGCAATGAGAACAATGTTATTGGCCAATGAAAATTATCGCCTGGACAGCGACCACTTCACGGGTGGTAGCCGGAAAGGCTGACATGCAACTGATTTCTGCATAACAGTCACTAGAGCAACAGAGAGAGAAGTCGGTTCAGCTGTCTCTCTCCTCAATACTGGATATGGATTTGGGAAGGTCATTTGTTTAGAGTTTGTGTTTCTTGTAGGCACATGACACTAGACTCATTTTCGCAGATTTTGTAAGCACAATAAAAGTTTTTCATTAGACCCCTGTGGTTGCACTGCATAATGCTTTGTACTGCTCTAAATAAACTGTAGATGGAGTAGAAAGCAAGATTTGTCATTGCACTAAGTTTTCACTATAATACCTGCAGTTTCATGGCTATAGGTAAATGTAAAAAAAGAATTCAGGCAACTGTTAAGGTGCGATTCATTCTATGCCACTCAGCCCAAATCAGGGCCCATGAAATGGGAAAGATTGCTGTTTGCACACGATGATGGGCGAGTTGTTCCTGCAAAACCTTCAACGCACACGTGATTGGCAGCTTGGTGCTAAAATTTGAGTGCTCTGCAATAAAATGCTGTAGTGAGAGCCAATTGTGCTACGGTGTACAGGTCGTTTTTTTTTTTTCTCCTCTGATTTTGTTTTTTAGCTTTGGTTGATGATTATTTGTATTTTATGCCAACCTAAAAAGAACGGACTATTTTGTAGTGACAGGTTTCTAAAAACAGTGAGGGTAGACAGATAGTGATAGCCATCCCTTGTGCCATTATAGCAGAACTTATAAAATTAGTACGCCAGCGAATTCAAGGGTGGAATTGTAGGCATCCGTCAGACGCTCTCAAGTATACAGAAGACTACGTACTGAAGAACTTCCGCACAAGAACAATGCGGAAATACTTCCGCGCGAACTACGACAGACACGTCGCCAAAGCACCGCGCAGAGCACGTTATCCGCGGTTTCGCAACGATGCTCTGATAGCGTCCGGTGCCTTACGTCCAGAGACACAAAATTGCACGTGTACGCGGAAATAAACCATTGACGCTGAAAAAGAATGCAATTGCGCATCATTGAGAATGAATGAACGGCTGGATTCCGTGTCGACGCGTGGCAGCGTAAATGTTGCTTCAAACATAAAAGCAGACTCAATTCCGGGAAAAGGAATTTCACCCGGCTCCGTCAGTCCTTGCTGTCTTGTTCAAATCAATGCGTGGTCAAACCGTGCATTGATTCGTCGGAGCGCAATGTAGGTCATCCGTTCACGACGGGCGACGAATAATTCCACTCTCTTACCAACTAATTAAATGATTAAGTAGTTTTCAGATTATCAACAAACGAGAAATGTGTCCGATTTTGTGATGGCGCTGCGCAGAGCTAGAATTTCAGGCGCCGTACCTTCAATCGTGAAAAATCGCTGCTTTTTAATTGCGCGCGCTTCGCTCGCGCGGAAGGCAGGAAAAGGGCATCTACTACGACAGCAATCGATAACACAACGCTGGGTCGTGGTCCCCCTTAGCTAGGGCTACGCACGGCCCAAAAGCGCCCCCGCGTCCTGTTTGGAAACGAGGTCGCTCTCCCGACGAGTGTTTGAACGCGGCGTTAGAACACCGATCGTGATTACGAAACAGGGCAAGATAAGGGCTCCCTACAAACCCGGACGTCATATACGTTCGTGTCGTTATTACCCGTCGCCGAACGCGAGTACGGGTCATTCAAACGACGACGACCCGTTCAACGCTGTTTACAAAGGCCGTTGTAGAACCGACTTTCGCCGCGAATCGCGCATCGAAACAGCTGTTCGGCGCAGACGGCAGCTTTTTTCTCGGAACAGAAACCACATTGTACACGGGGTGAATCAGACTGACCTTTGCCTTCACGCGAATCGCTTCGCGCGTATGGTATCCCTGGTATCCGATCAGGCCGGACATGGTGAAGTGGCGATTCCCCTCCGCCGGCAGGTATCCTGTGGGAGCCCGATCGAGTATCCAAGCCCGGCCCGTCGGCCGAAAACTACCTCGCCGCGACGCCGCACAGCATGCTGCAGTACGGTCCGCGCACGACGTGACAGCAGCTGACGGCCTCCATGCCGGATGTAGCGCTCCGGAAGTGCCCGAGACTGTTCCGGCCGAGCCGCGTTGTGCGAAATATACTTGCACTGCAGTTCGCAACTGAAGAAAATAAAAGTGTTCGCTTCAAATTATTCCTTTCTGATTACACAGTGTATTAGTGTGAATAAAGGCTGGTTATTGTGACCCGTACGCGCGCCTGCATAGGTGCGTCTGTCTGTTGAATGTCGTCTGCTACGCGCGCTGCACGGCCTATGAACGCGAGATAAGCGGTCGGAATTTTTCTTTTCGCACCTGGGCCAGGAATCGTTGTGTGCTGCGGTGTGAAAATACAGGTGGCACACGATTACGGGGCCTTTCATTCGAGGAATGAAAACGCAGCACAACAGCGTATCAATAGCGTTCGTTAACCCCACAGCCATCCGTACCACACGGCACGCGAGAGCATCGATGTAGCGACGGTTGCGCACGCAGCAGAAACACGTTTCGTGTCTAGAGCTCAAGACGCCTCAAGGCTGGTAATTAAGGCACTAGTCGTTGCAATGAGCGCGGCGCAGTCCCGTAAAATTGTGAAGGTAATCATCGCAGCGAGCTCGGTAAATGTCACGCCCGCTCGGTGCTGTTCGCGACGGTGCGTTCGAGCGTCGACGTCACAGGTCAGCTCAGATGCATTCAGTCGATGCAGCCGATGCGCAGGGATGCTTCCCGCATCGAGGTGCTGTGGCATTTTTAGGAACGATGAGACGTAACTGTTTTTAAACGCAGCGAGCGATGCTGACAAACGGGCTGTTGCCGCTCGGATCTCTTCGGCGGCTGCAACAACTAACGCTCAGCCACAAAAAAAAAGAGAAAAAGAAACGTCTGGAAGTCTCGTTGGGTCGCCACTCAGATCATAGGTTCGATCAGCTGGCACCAGCTACGTGTCGGCGGACACGCCCCTCCACCGAGTGGATGCAGCTTTTGTAAGCGCGTTGAGCATGCATGCTTTCGCGCGCGTCTGCCTGACGTGCGTGCATGACGCACGCTGTGCACGCCAGCGCCTGCGGGCTATGAACTCCTATGAAATTTCGCGCGCGGTTCTACGTCAACTGCAATTGCATGAATCATTTATTTACCTCCCTCAAACGCTGCCTCGCAGCGCTTTTTAAAGACGATAGTCTTTCTTGGCGGCCTTATCAGAGAAATTTTGCTCTGTCTGTATGTCTGTCCGTCTGTCTGTCTGTGACTCGATTCAGCCACCGGCCAAAGCAAAACAATGCCTGCGCATTAGTCTTATATAGTCACAGCTAAATCTACCCGTCTATGTCCGGTGTAAGGTTCATACTTGTCAACATTGTTGAAGAACAACAAGACATACGCAAATATGAGACAGCAAATCAATACAGAAGTGATATTTGCAGTGTTTCCTTTATAAAAAAAACAAACAGGCTTGCTTTTGCGAATTTTGAATTCATCAACTGCAGAAAAGAATTCCCTCCCCCGTCGCCTGCTGTCGCCCGCGCCACTATAGCTTCTTGGCCATTTTAAGAAATCAACCGGCAACAGTTACGAAAGGTTCCACAGATAGGTTCCACGTTCTGCTTGCAAACGCACCTGGAGTAGGGAAACGCGGTTCATAAACGTTGAAGTAGGGCGCCGTACGGCAGCGTTTGCATCGAGACACCCCGGGTTTTGGGGCAGTGGAACGCGGGAAATTTAAAATGATTTAAGCAAACCCTTTTGGGGTCTTTACCTTGGGAGGAGCGGACGCATGAGGAACAACATGAGAGGTGAGCGGGAAAGCCAAGGGAGGCATTTACTTCGCAATAGCCGATAAAGATTATCGTCTTTTGACGATATTTGCAACGAAAGGAGCAGATACGCGGCCAATTTTTTTAAGGCGAACCGCTCTTTGGCGGCCTGCATCAGAGAAATTTCTGCTCGTGTCGTAGTCGCTCCCAAGCTGCCCTAGCCAACACCCTCTAGACAAAAAAGCCCATATATATACAGAGTGTTGCGACGATAACTGGAACACTTTAAAAATTTTTTTCCTGAGCGATCCGCCGCTCTGTTCGCGCTCAAACTTCACACAAAGGTCGCATTTTGTGGTCTATTTTGTTTGACACCGGGAACAACAACGGTACTTACCGTTTATTCTGAAAATAAATAAAAACGATTTTCGCCTATGGGAAAATGGCCGCTGATTTGGACGTGCGAGCCAGCGCAAGTTGATGTTGGAACGACGGAACCACCTGCAGAGTGAAACGCATGTTTGGGATTCACGTACGGAGCCAAATGGTGCAGCAGACGATCAGAAAATGCACCTAGAAAAAGAGCTAACAGACGATCAGAAAACCCGGTTTTCGGGCTCGCACGTCCCAAAACGCCGCCATTTTCCCATAGGCGAAAAATCGTTTTTATTTATTTTCAGAATACACAGGTAACTACCGTTGTTGTTCCCGGTTTTTCAAACAAAATAGACCACAAAAATGCGACCTTGTGTGAAGTTTGAGCGTGAAAGAGCGGCGGATCGCTCAGGAAAAATTTTTAAAGTGTTCCAGTTATCGTCGCAACACACCCGTATAATATATAAGATTCCCCAGTCGGCTGAAATTGACCTCGGTTCTTTCTTTTTTTTTTTTTTTTTTTTTTTGTTTGTTTTCTTGTTATGCTCCCTCTTTTTTTAATGTAAGGCGTAAGTTTCTTTTTTTTTTTTCTAATAGTGGCACGCAGGCGGAGTTCACCTATTGCGATGAAATACAAGGCGCTCCCCAAAGCGCTAAAATTCAAAAATGTATTCGAAATTTTGGAATAGTGCTATTTGGTTCGAAGCCGAACCGAATTTCGCGTTATTCGCACCGATATTTGAAGGTTTAGAATATTTGCCCATCACTAGAAAGTACATCTGCAGCCTATATATACAGTCGAACACGGATATATCGAACTCCAAGGGGATCGCGAAATAGTTCTTTTTATAAAAAATTCGATATAGAAAATATGGGCTCTGAGACCTCACCTATGGCGGACGATCACTTACCGATCGTCGCATTCAAGAATGACAACTAGTTCTGCACTCACGACGCAACAGGACGCTTTATTTCCGTGAAAAAAAAAATCGCTGATCTTGGCCTGCTTCTTCGTCCTGGAAATGAAATTAAAGACGCTGGTGTCGATCTTCTCGAGGCTGCACAACTAGAAAATTCCAGCAGTACGCTGCGCCTTCGCACACCATGCACAACACGCACGCAAAAGAAGAACAGCGCGCACGTACCACAAGAACTTTGAAGGTAACAATTCCAAGGCTCTCTGAACGGACTCCAACAAAGCGCTCGCGATGGTCATCTCCGAGAGATACAGTGATCTCCGAAAGGTGCGGGACAACTCGCCAAACAGCAGCAACAGCAGCAAAATGCAAAAGAAGGAGGAGGCCGCCAGCGCCTTCGTTCCCTCTTCCCTTTCCCGAGACGACATCGGGGGAAGACAGACCCAGAGAGAGAGAGAAAAAAAAACTCTTTTTTCGGCAAGACGGGGACGTACGCAGCCGAAAAAAAAAAAAAAAAAAAAAAACGACGTGCGCAGTCGGGGCATCCTTACCTCACTGTCACATTTTCCGAGCGCTCGGGCTTGTGTGCCTAGAGAGATTTAGCATACGGGCTCCGTCCGCTAACGCTATGGCGGCCGGTAGCGGGGCCCGACCGGGCAAGCGCAAATTCGTTCCGGTAGGGGGGATTAGTTCCGCGAACAAATGTAAAGCAGCAGAAACACAAGGGACAGAAAGAATACTTAGTTCCGCGAGCCAGTCTTCGCCATGCCCGCGCATTCCTCCACATCCTCCTCAACCTCAATCGGGGGTGCAGCGACCGCCGAAGAGCACCTTCCAGCTCGCGCGGCGTTCGATATACCCAATGTCGGAAAAATACGGTTCGATATAAACGTACGAATTCCTATACTTTTACACATAATTTTCAAGGGGATAATTATGAGTTCGATATAGACAATAATTCGATATACCCGTGTTCGATATATCCGTGTTCGACTGTAGTGCGATATTTTCGTGCGCCTAGTACTTTTCCGCCCTATATTGAAAAGCGTAACGTGAGATATATAAATAACGTCACACCTTTTTCCAAGTCACATAAACGCTCTGGCTGTGCCGTACGATGAAAACAGCTAGGAGGTCTAAAAGTGTGGTCAAAGAAGCGCGCTATATATAACTTGTGAACAGAAGCTCCAAGCTCTCCAACCAGCGAAGACTATCCAATCAATCAATCAATCAATCAATCAATCAATCAATCAATCAATCAATCAATCATCAATCAATCTTTTTATTTGTTCTTCGAGAGGAAGATGTAGCAACTACTAATGTAGCAAGCCCGAACGGCGAGTTAATACCAAGGCATTTTGGACGAAGGATGCTGTAGTCGTATACATCGGGCAGAAAAGCCGATGCTTCAGTGGTCGAGCACTGAGTTGAGAGTGCAAATACCTCATCACTGTCATCAGGTGGACACGTGTGGCTGGACACCGCAACAATTGTGGGTGCCCACATGAACGAGACAAAAACGGCGTTTTTAAAACGAGCAGTACAGAAAGATATGCTTGATAGGAAAAGCCCGAGACAAACGTACCAGCGCATTGCGCAATTGGTTGACAGGCAGAGCTTATTGTAGAACAATTGGAGATTACTTTGCTCTCTGTGCAGATAGACGAAGCATAAAATGAATTTTGGTGCATATAATTAATAAAGCCATTGCAAATCGAAGAGAGGAAAAGCTCTTTTGAAAGGAACTGGAAAGGTCAGCCCTGCTAGCGACTGGGCTTGCTACGCCACGCGGGAATATGGCTGTAGTGATACGGAAGTTGATGGTAGCTTATTGTAAAGACGGCAGTGAGCTGACAAAACAAGATATTAAACGTAAAGTGGAGAGAAAATGCCGTAAACTAAATGCGAAAAAAAAAATGATAGAAGAAAAACGACAGAATATATAAAGAAAACCACATCAAGAAGGGAAATATAATGACGACCAAAAACGCGATGAGTATCCATTTGAAGTGTTTAATATGAGTATCTATCCATTTGAAGTGTTTAATAAGAACTGGAGTTTTCCAAGCCTAGAGTTCAATAAAAAAAATGGCTCCAATCCACGCTGCGAAGGTGGTTGGACTGTGAAGCTGTAAACGACACCTACGACGATTACCCATGCGGCGTCACTTAAATGCACACACGAGACTTTACAAAGAGTGAAACCGGAGACTCTGTCAGCCGTTACCTGGGATTTGCGGGGGCGGCGTCCCGAGTGCTACTGCGTCGGAAGAAAGAAAACGGAGAAGAGCGCCTTTCGAAGGGTGAGGAGGATGGCGGCACGCGCGGCTATGGCGTCATATCTCTCACCAACGTTTATAGATCTCTCACTGCCTCCCCCCCACTCTTGTTTCACGTTTCGCCCAAAAAAAAGCCATCCCCCTCCCAGACGCTGACTGAATCAACCACCGTCTGTATCCCCGTCTCTACGTGTGGGCGTAGCTTAGTCGTCAAGACGACGGGGTCCGCTCAAGGACGCGGGTTCGATTCCCGGCCGCTGCGGCCGCTTTTCTGATGGAGGAGAAAAGCAAAAACGCCGGTGTGTACCAAGGAGGTTAAAAAAATTGCAATTTTTTTTAACCTCCTTGGTGTGTACGAGATTTCGGCGCACGCTAAAGATCCCCAGGTGGTCAAAATAATCCGGATCCCTCCACTACGGCGCGCCTCATCGCCTGCGTTGCGTGGGCGCGTTAAACCCTACAATCAATCAATCAATCAACGACGGGGTCTCGCTGCGCTTCTAGCTCTTCGTGCCCGGGTTCGATCCCTGGCAGTGCCAGTAGTTTGTGTAGCCTGGGTGTAGCCACTAGAAGCCTGAGAGTTTTCTGCTGACGCGGACACGAAAATTTTCTTGGCTGGTTATAGAGGTATATCGCAGTAAAACGTTTCAAGCCTGCCTTATGCGTCGTGCACGAGGCAGGGAGCTGCCTGCTGTTGCCGTGCACCGAATAGAGGAAAAATGTTCTATGTTCTATGCCATCCTGAGCACAGTGCACGTCGGGCATAGCGGTGAATCTAGACACCCGATGTGGAATTCGAAGTTGCTGTAGTGCGCAACCTTCTCTGCTTGCCCTGCCGCCAGCACGACGCCCCGCTAGCACTCCATCGTCTCGGGCTGCCCTGCCACACCCTACAGGACCTGCTTTTCCCGACGGGCCCCAACTCCACCCGGCGGGGAGCCTTCCGACTTCTCCTGGCCTTCCTTGAGGAAACGAGCAGACAAGCTCCAAGCAGCCCAAAGCTGCTTGGGGCTTCTCTGAGCAGGAAAAAAAAAAAAACATCCCCCTCGCGAGGGGCACGATCAAATGCAGAGCATTTCCGGGGGGGGTTTGCGCCTGCAAGTCGTATGGATGACGTATTGGTTGTTGTTTTAATTGTTATCTTCCAGCGTAGACATTGTCGATGAAGTCGATGGTGAAACGTTAAACGTGCCGTGAACTCCCTGCCGCGGCTATGACGCAACGTGGCGGGGCGATGACGCAACACATCCAACACAATCCACTTTAATTCAATCCAAATCCAAACCAAGCCAAGCCGTCGAATCCAATCCAATGCCAGCGCGAACCCAACGCGGCGAGAGAGGGTGTTGCGCACGTCCCCACACTGTTGTGCGCCCGAACCGAACGCGGCGAGAGGGGGTGTTGCGAGCGGAGAAAAACAGGCGATGAGGATGTAGGGGAGAGGGCGCACCTGTGGCCGAGGGTTGAATAAGTCAAGGATATAAGGCGCGTTCGTAACTTTCCGCTCTGTGTCGGCTTTGTGACCCAGTGGGTTGAGCATCATGTACCTTGCGTTCCGCCCGCAGGGTGTGGGATCGAAACCTGGCGCCGGGGAAGTATTATTTTTTAAATGCAGAGCATTCAGTAACTCACGATGCACCCGCGTTGGCGTCCGTAGTCCGCGTCCGCATCGCTCCCCCTACACTATATAAAAAAAACAATACTTCCGGCGCCAGGTTTCGATCCTACGACTCTGGCGGGCGGAACGCAAGGTGCACGGTACTCTACCAACTGAGCCACAAAGCCGACACAGAACGGAAGGTTACGAACGTGCTTATATCCTTGACTCATTCAACCGTCGGCCAGAGGTGCGCCCTCTCCCTGCGTCCTCCTCGCTTTCTCTCCGCTCGCAAGCCCTCTCTCGCCGCGTTCGGTTCGGGCGCACAAGGTGGGGACGTGCGCAAACACCCTCTCTCGCCGCGTTAGGTTCGCGCGCAAGAACAGGTGGGGCGCTCGCATCGCGCTCTCTCGCCGCGGTCGGTTTCGCGCTTAAACCACATATGTCATTCGCGCGCGCTGCGGTCGCTAACATCTGTGGCGTGATCGTGACGTCAGCATCACGCGTTCGCGTGGTGGCGATTTCGGCGCTATATAACACTCTCTCGCGAGGGGCATTGGATTGGATTCGATTGGATTGGCTTGGATTTGGATTGGATTAAAGTGGATTGTGTTGGATTGTGTTGCGTCATAGCCGCGCCACGTTGCGTCATAGCCGCTCCACGTTGCGTCATAGCCGCGGCAGAGGGTTCACGGCACGTTTCACCATCGGCAATGTCTACGCTGGAAGACAACAATTACAAAACAACAACCAATACGTAATCCATACGACTTGAGGCAAAACCCCCCCCCCCCCCGCGCGGGAAATGCTCTGCATTTGATCGTGCCCCTCGCGAGGGGGATGTTTCATTTTTTTATATAGTGTAGGGGGAGCGATGCGGACTACGGACGCCAACGCGGGTGACAGCGTGAGTTATGAAATGCTCTGCATTAAAAAAAAAAAAAAACCTCCAAATCGTGTTCGGTAGCTGGCTGAGAGCAGACATCGTAGTCCCGTAAGCTTTGTGCAGAAAATATTTATCGGTAGTAGTTACTAACGCGTACGCGTCGTTTCTGAGCCCGACATTTTGTAACGTGAGCTACACTGGCCGAGGTTGAGCAGTTTCGCGTGGCTCCGGGAAAAAACCGTGCTGCGCATGCGCGAGAAGCAGTGACGTCTCACGGCACACAGAACGTTGCTCGCTGCCCGGCGTCTCCACACACCCCACGCGCCCAGTGTTTTCGCCGACCTCGGTTCCGTGGCGGCCCGGTCCACTTGATGATCATGCGAGGGGTGCCCCGGGTGTGGAACCGATGGCTCGTGCGTCGCAGCAACACCGGCGTGCGACAGTGTTGGCTTTCTCTGGGGGCGATTGGTGACGCTGCGCCGGAGCCGCTTGGTAAATATAGATGTGTCACATAAAAGAGTGTGTGTGTGTCATTGAAGCAGCAGTAAGCATGATAATCATGCTAATCCTAGACAGCCAGGAAAGCTAAGAATAACCAGCTGAACCTTAGCTCACGGTATACGTATATCCTAGCATAGCCCCGGCTAATTTTTTCATTTTCGTATGCCGTCGTCAACGTGCCAGTTACGGGTTTAGGAATGATTCGTGGCCCAACAGAAGGTTCGTGTGGATATTTGCCTCAGCTGCGTAGCTTTGGTGGACGAACACGGGCTTTGCGCGAAAAAAGACAGCGCACACGGGAAGGACGGGAGAAGCGCTTTCCCGCGTCCTTCCTGTACGACGGGACTTGCGCTTGTCCCGTCCTTCCTGTATACGTGCTATCTTTTCGCGCAAAGCCCGTGTTTGTTCACCAAAGCTGCACCGACTCGCCCAACAAGTTCTGGGCTACATAGCGTTCACTTCCTATTCGTCGCGGTGACTCACTGGCTAAGGCGACTAGTGGCTAAGGAGGCGCAAAGCGGAAACGCCTGTGTGTCGACACTTCGGAGCTCGTTAAAATGCCTGCAGGTGGTCACAGTTGGCTCCGGAACGATCGCCGGGTGGCGCTGCACTCTCCCCTCCGCTCACAGATATCTACGGGGAAGAAGCCACTGAACTGGGGTTAGATTTTAGCACAGCAAAGTCGGGAGTTCTAGTTTTTAATGACAACGCCCGTAACGAATCGGTATTCGTTCAAAAAGCAGCAATACCGTGGGTAACGGAATACAAATATCTGGGCATATGGTTAAACGAAGGTCAGGCGTATGTAAAAGCTCATGAGGAGCATTTAAGAATGAAAGGCAAAAGAAACGCCTCTATCATGAAGCACAGAGCACTGTGGGGATATAACAGATATGAAGTAGTGAGAGGAATCGAGAAGGGAGTAATGGTACCAGCACTCGCCTTTTCAAACGCAGTAGTGTGTGTCAAATCAGAGATTCATTCAGGGCTAGAAGTAAATCAGAGGGCCGTGGGTCCATTGGCATTAGGAGCACACAGCAAAACAACCCAAAAGAGGCAGTGCATGGATATATGGGATGGGCATCCTTCGAAGTGAGAGAAGCACAGAGCAAAATATGTTTTGAAGAACGACTTAGAAATCTGGATGATCATGGGCGGCCTAAAGTGTTACGGTATCTTTACATGAAAAGCGTGGACACACAATGGAGGAAAAGAACCAGAAGGCTCAGGACAAAGTATATGAAACCTGGGAAGTGCAGGGGGAAAAGACCAAGGCAATAAAAAATGAAGTGAAAGAAACAGAGGCAAACGACCTGGAAAAAGAGGATGATGCGAAGAAGTCCTTAGATATCTACAGGATCGGGAAGCAGGAGATCACAAGGGAAAAATTATTCGATAATACCAAAAGGGGGTGCATTGCTTTTGAAGCCCGAGCGGGTTGCTTGCGGACAAAAACGCTTATCCGCGAGCCGGTACAGGAAGAACTATGCGCAGGCTGCGGAAATGAGCCAGAAACCATGCGACATATTGTAACGGAGTGCAAAAGTATCCGTCCAGTCCCCAGTGATGGAGCCATCCAGCTTCCGGAAGCCCTTAATTGGTTTTAAGGTTAGGGGAAAAAGTGAATTGGACAGCAGTAGAGGTTAGTAAAAGAAGGTTAGAGTGCTGGGTGGAAAAGAGCAGAGAACAATCTGGGAAGACATGCGAACAAAGAAGTCAGTCTAGCACAAAAATTACGTAAAAAGTATCTTCTTTTATTTTGACATAATTTTTCTTATTTATTTGGTTTGTATTTTTTGGCGAGGTGATTGTACAGCGGCGTTGCGACTAAGGCCGCTGTGCAACGCCACCCCGTTACAAAGGGGGAAGCCACTAATCATCATCATCATCATCGCGGGAGTACGCCGGGGCTGCCGCCGCTTCGGCACGTGCTTTTCGCTGCGCGAGTGCTGCATTTATCGCGCTACGGTGAGGTCCGGGTAAAATTTTCTTTCGACTTATGAAAGCATACACATTAGCACGTGTCCAGCAAGTTCGGTTTACACGTAGAGTAGCTACTGGGTCCATTTTTGCCGGTGCTTGTCTTGTCGTCTGCTACGCGCCAGTCGAACGGCCGAGCGCCCCGGTGGTTCACGGGATAAAGAGTGCTCTCGTGGGCGACCCTTGGCTGGTCTAACCACCTCAGTCATCGCGAAACGACTGCGTCTGGTGAACGGCTTTCAGCGCCCTAAGCAGCGCCCCCCCCCCCCCCCCCCCCCCCCCCGGCCCGCTCCTCCGCGTCTGGCAAGTGCACGTGCAGCTCGGGGTGGACGCTGTCTCCCGCACCGCCTGAGGCATCCAGCCCCCTACTCACGAATGCGAACAAAGCGACCGCCGGCTGCGCGAGCCACTTAAGCCAGCACGTACAAAGGGCGGCGGGAACACTCCTCACTCCCCCGAAACGAAAAGATGAAACTGAAAGCGAAGCAAACCCCCCATATTGTTGCATGGTCAGCTGCCACGACAGTAACAAGGCGAAAGAAGAGGATCCATTCGTTAAATTCTGCATATTCCCCGCGAAAGCGCACCAAAAGGATAGACGGTAAGCATGGATCACTGCGATTCGAAAGGTGAAATAAGTTGGCACATTTTTGTTTGTATCTGTGTGCTTTCAGTTTACATTACCCGGCTTTGAAAATGCGAACTAGTGTTCTAACGAGTCCTCCCCTCTACACTTTTTTAATGCACGCTGTCATGATTGTTTTCCGCTATAATAAATGAACTTCGGAGTTGTTTAGCTGGTGCCGTTCGATATCGTCCATATATAACACAATAGGTTGACATTTTGCATGGGTGGAAAAAAAATAGTTTCTAGCGATTTACCTGGCTGTAGTAGCTCTGGTCCGTCTTGTCATTGTGACTTGTGTTCTGGACGGGATTGCTGCGTTGTTCGTTTTTTTTCCCCACATTTACAAATACTGGTAATTAAAAGAGGTATACACCAAATTCTGTATATTAATAGTAATTAAAAGTTATACGCCACAAGCTGTTCTGTTGTTTCCGCGAACTGTCACTCTAACCCATACTTGCACTCTAAGCGGGTGACAAACATTGCGAACAAAAATTCCTTCAAGGACAAGTAAAATGGAAATGCGGCGCTGTCAGCGCACCCCTTAATTAGCGTGTGCCTTTCTAATGCGTTTTTATAAGATGCAGCTGATTGTTTCAAGAGTAAGAAATAACCTATTAACCATAATCAATCACGTTTATCTTACATTTCTTGCAAGCCTCAGTGTTGCTGCAGTCCAGAAAATCCGGATGTCTGAAGCGCGAGCACGCGAAGGGAGTAACAAACAAGAGAAAAGTACTCTGTGACAAGCTGAACAGCTGTCGCCTTGCAGACGAAAGGATCGAACAACGCGTTTCCCCCCTTAAAATCGTCGTGGCAGCCTGCCGGTCGAGCGGCGGGCTGTAGCAGACGACAAGACAAACGTCGACAAAAATGAACTCGGTTACTAACCGAACTTGCTGGACACGTGCTGACGCGTATGGTTTCATAAGTGGAAAGAAAATTTTACCCGGACCTCACCGTAGCGCGAAAAATGCAGCACGCGCGCAGCGAAAAAAGCACGTGCCGAAGCGGCGGCAGCCACCGCGTACTCCCGCGGAGGGGAGTGCAGCGCTGCCCTCGCCCGGCAAACTTTAGCTTCGCCGTGTAGCTCGGCGCGTTAAACCGCCAAAATTTAAATCAGTTCGCTGTCTTAAAAACCGGCTTTTGTTATGGCTGCGCGCAAGGGGGCTAAATGTTCAAAACATACGCTGTTTATAAATGTGCAAATACATAGAGGGTGTGAGCTCCCGGAGGTAGCTTTCGTGCGTGGAATTGCTATCGTAGCCGTCGTTAAAAAAGAACAGGCTCTTTACACTTGCGCGGTTATTATACAAATAATTGATGGAGTATTTTTTTTATTATCATTACCACTATTACTCATATTTATCACAATAACAGTAATAAATAATATTATTACTTGAAATATACGAGAGAAAAATCTCAAGAAATAGCATCTTTGCAGGTTGCCTAAATAAAAAAAACGAGACGGATGAATGAATATGTCAAGCATTTTATTGGGGCTATTCTTGGCTTTCAGTGCTGATCACCCCCTCGTCCTTTCAAACGTTTTCAGGCGTAAAGAGCGAATCGTTAAATTTGGGATCAAGTACAATGAACTGATGATGATGGTGAATAACTTTATTTGTGGTCGATGTGCTGTCTTTAGGGCACCGCCCGTATGCCTGAATGAAAGAAAAAAAAAACTTACCCGTACTATTTTTTTGTGCAGTGTTATTACTGGCATACCGGGAAAAAAAAAAGTCACTAACCCTCTGTCGAAACGACAACGATGTGGAACGCGCAGGTCTTGCGGACCTGAGGTCGAGCTGGGGGCAATGTACGGTGAAGGTTCTTTCCAGGTCTGCAGAGAGGCAGTTTTTGTAAGCATATTGTTCTTTTGCATATTACTTGTAATGAAGGGCGTTAATTTTTATTTCTCTTAGGATTATCTATGAGCAGTGGATGGAGCAGGTAACCAATTCCGATCTTCGGGCCAGCGACGACTGCGACAGCTAGCAGTCACCAAGGCATCTTGGACTAAGGACGCACCCCATCGTGGAGGATCTGGCAACATCCTCCTGCTCACAATTCAATAAAGAACGTATACAGGTGCCGTCCAAAGTAATTGGAACACTGCCTGGTAAATTACAGATTTTTTTTCCGGCCATTGCTTGATTGTATTGGTGTGCGTTTAAAGGAGTCCTCCCTAATAGAAAAAGCTTCTCATAAACGATAATGGCTGTCCTAAAGCCAGTAAGACAATATTTGTGATATTCACAAATCCTTGTTCCATTTACTTATGACGACGCTGTACAATAAAATGGTTATCTCGTTCTCTGTCTCGGCTCAAACTACCCGAGTCGAACAAGATCACGTTTATATTACAAAACAAGAGCACATTTTCTATGTAAGTATGACGGCTCACTGGCAGAAATGGTGGACATCGACTAGCGTATTGACTATTCTACAATAAATTAGTACCATTAAAAAATATCTGAAAATGATTAAAAAAAATTTAAATTATCGTCAATAAAAAATGGGAGCGAGAGCTGACATGTGCGGTCGTAAACGGCAGAAAAACAAATGAAAACAGTACTGACATGATTGGGGGAAGGGGAAGGAAATGGGTGCTTACATATAAACAGACGGGACACCAGTAACGAAAGGTTGAGAAAACAGTAAGGTATGGTTAACAAGCATTTTTGGCGCACAAGATCAAAGTGACCGCTGAAGCGGTATGGTAAAGTTCGTGCAATGCGTAAGTACATTTCCTTTGCTGTGTACACGGAAATATATTGGATGAGGTTGGAGCCATCCAGGCTTCCCGGAACCAGCCCGTGCCATGTACGCTCACACCTTACGAGTTTTAACCGACCATGCTGCTGGTGTCGCGCTCAAGCGCGAAGGTGGGCCGCATTAAATATCCTTAATTACTGTCTAGAATCTTGGTATAATTCCCTTCAAGAGCTTATAACAAAAGGTTATTTTTAACCCGGGTTAAAAATGTGGCACGAAAGTTGGACTTCCGTTCCATATGGCGGCACACACACGTGCTGGGACAACGTAAAAACGTGTAATACAATATTTCCGACCATTGCGCAATGTTAAAAAAAGCTATCTCTAGATCCTAGCTGTCCCGTCCGCATCCTTCTGGGTTCTCGTATTTTTTGTGTTAGGAACTGTGCTTACGTTACCACAGTAATTCTTTAATTCTCCACGCTCGTTAAAAATAGTTTATACTTCGCATGCAAGAGGTCTCCGAGAATTGGAATGCTGTCAGGTAATTCCGCGGCCTGAATTTCTTCTTGGTCTTGTAGCAAGATTTTCTGGATACCTACAGATGCGCGCCCTGTGTGTTCGCAGCAATAAGCAAGCTGAATAATGCGCTCGGGATCAGAGAAGACAAAATTCACCTTAAGAAAAAATACAACATCGTTCAGTTTGAAAGAACCTGCCTTTGGTAACTCGCTGAACTCCACTCTAGCCACAAAAGACGTCGTTTTGACCAAAAAAGAAAACGCAAGAATATTTCAAAGAACTTCCGACTTTGATGCTACAGTGACTTCGTTATGAGCAAGAGTGACGTAATATGTGCAGTCACTAAAAACTGTTATAAATGTGCCAACTGCACGCTAGCATTCAAGTCATACGTTCAAAGAGAACTGGAGGCCCCACTACAATTGCACGTCATGATCCTTGCAGCGGCTTAGGCGCATGGGCGGCCGCCGGTCGCACAAACAAGAATTGTGACGTCACAGAAACGTTACCGGAAAGTAGGGGTGGTGTCGCCACTGTTCATTATTTCTTTCTTCCTTTCTCTATTGTTTTGAAGTTTGCAACAAAATTGTTGTCACTGTTATCGGAACAAAGCAGTCCTTTAATAAACCAAACTGGCATTTTGTTTTCATGGCGCCTTCCACACGAGACCTTGCGATATGTTTCCCGGCCCCGGAGGGTAAAACCAAAATAAGGAGGTTGTGAAGCCAGGGGCCCGAGGGAAGTTACGCATACGAAGTACCGCACACGTAAAATGCGGTTCGAGTAAGCATTAAAGAGTTTTACCTTACCGTGTGTGCCGGGGCCCGACATGCGCTTGCGGGCACGGCGAGGAAGGCCACACCTCAAGGAGCGACTGCGCGGGCAGAGCGGGGTGGGGGCCACCCGTTACCCGGTACTAATTAAGCCACCCTACCGGAACGAATGCGCAGATGCCCAGTTGGGTCCCGGTAAGCACGGTACACGCGTATGCTAAAACACTAAAAACACTGGAAAAAGCGAGCAGTACTGATCGTGTCTACGGCCGCTTTATGGAGGGGCTTTAGACATCCAGCAAAGCTTGTAAGTGGGCTAGTTGGTAATGTTTTAACATCTGTTCCTCATCTGCGCCTCTGTGTATTTTCCCCCTGTTCATTTCAGGTTTTCCTGTCACGCAGCGCACCTCTGCACTTTAAGAGGCTTTACAGATGACAAATGCGAGAGTCCCTTAGTCGATATTCCACGCGAGCGCAATCCGCAGCGCCGCCCGTGGTCGGGCGTCCTGACAAAAAAAAATGAACTGACGATTAGTACACTCACCAATGGGCAATTTGGTCGCAGCGCGGGCTGCTGACTTCTCAGTCACGACGCATATCTGCTGCAGCTCAGGGAGTGACCGCGTGATCACCGGACGCACAGCGGAACGCGCTACTCTGCTGTTATCTCGCAGCGCGACGCCGCCGCCGGCCAGCGTGTAGTTGCAAATCGTGTTTGAACCTCCCGCGCAAATGTCACGTTGTTTGGATTAGCGGCGAACGGAACAGCGTCTGGAAAATGTGTCAGGGCCTTGGCAGTGACGCAAAGGGAAAATTGTGAGGGAGTGGCACTGAGAGAGATATAGCTGCGCGTGCCACCCTCCTCCTTTCTTTTCTTTCTGCCGTCGCTACTGCATCCGCTCACTCGGTTACGCGGACATGAACGCCGACCCCGCAAAACCCAGGTAACGGCTGCCAATTAGGGCTGCGCCCTAATACAGGAAAACGCAAAGGTGTCTGTGCGACGGAGACTGGCAGCCGAAATTGACGGTGAATGAATGAATGAATTATACAAGGAAACGGATGAATGCATAAATGTATTATACAAGGACAGCACTAGGGTAATGCGGTGGGGAAAAAAAGACTTGGCGCAGAAGCAGCTGAGCTGGCGGCCCCTCTCCCTTCGTCGGAGACCTCACATGGATTTCCGAACTTGCTGCTGAAAGGAGGGGCGGATTATCCATAGTTTGACAAGTTCAATTGAACCGGGCCCCCTGGGCTTAGCCCCCCCCTTCCCCTCCCCCCCCCCTCTCCCAGAGGGTTAAAAAAAATTGGACTTCGTGGTTTGGTTCGAAAAAGCTAATCCCACTGCTGATTTCTCCTGATTGAAACAAAGATTATCAATTCCAATGATGAATGCTTGGCAAAGGCTGTTCGTTGCATATTGTGCATAACCCTGAAGTCAGCTCACAGATCTGAGCTAAAATCGGAGGTAGCACTTCGGATGGCGTACGCGCAAATTTTCCCGCCATTTTTTTTTTTTGCGAGGATACCATAGTTGCCAGACCAGCATGCCCTTCCTGCTAAAAGAGCGGCAGCAGGTTGTCGCCAGTTTATGTGTACTTCGCCTAATGTACATTTGTTTTTTTTTCTCTCTTTTGTCTCTTCGTTTGCTTCCTCCTTTCCTCCCCATCCCCCTCCTCCCTTTCTTTCTGCCGCCCGTCGCCGCCGAATCCTCTTCGCCCGACTCGCCGCGCGGAATACGCGGGCGTTTTGAGGCCTGCGTGCGCGCGGCATTCGCTGTTTATTGTTTTTTTTGTTGTTGTTGTTCATCACATTCGAGGCTGCGAAAGAGGCATGCACGCCGGTTCCAGCAGCGGCTGTGTTGACTGGCTCGTATCATACATTCGCGGGTACTACAAATGTACTGGGGCCCGTAAAGGCCGAGGATCTGTCAGTTCGCTCTGGTTACAAAACCCTCCGCGCTTGAGCCGCGGCTCGGGCTCAGGCCCGGGTTCATTCTTGTTTTTTTTTTCGCTCCTTCCCCAGGGGAGGTTGCGCGCTCCAAGTGGCCATAGATGCCTATTTTTAACGCCCATTTCAATATCGGCGCCTATGTGAACACTGTTTTTGTCTGAAGTTCCTCTTTCGAAGGAAGGCATCGGCTATGAGGCGAGCCGTAGCTAAGGGCTGCGGATTAATTCTGACCACTTAGGAATCTTTGACGTGCGCCAAAATCTCAACACACGGGAGTTTTCGCTTTTCGTCCTCATCTCGAAAGCAGCCACCGCAACCGGAATCGAACCCTTGAGCTTGGACTGAGCAGTACAGCGTAGAGCCACTAACAGCGCCTGGGCCCTTGCGCCTTACTTACATAAACACACGCGGCAAAATATTTATGTACCAATACAAAAGCGGAGTCTGAAAAACTAAGAAGCATATCAGGGCATTATAGCATATTTTAATAAATTATAAGGACCTGCTGTGGAGACAAAGAGGAAATAAAAAAAATATACTCCAAATTTTCGTAAATGAAAAGGCCGAGAAAAGAATTTTCGATAAAACGGCGTAGATAAAACGTCCGTCGAAAAAATGGTGTTCGCTAAAACGACGTTCGTTAAAACGGCGTTCGATTATTTCCCCAGACCCCCTAAAGATAAATGAGTAGAGGGGGCGCCCTGGCAATCGATTCACCGACAATCACCTGTGGACTCTGTTGACTTCTTCAACGCTTGTGTATTTTTGAGTATTTGCGGAGCACGGGTTCGCTCCACTAAACTTTGCTCTTTGAAGAACCCTGCGTCGTCCCTGGCTATGGGGCAATACACTTGTTAACATCGAGACAGATCTTCTTGATTTGGATAACAGGAATACGAGAACGCAAGTACCTTACGAGCACGCGTGCTCATGAGGTACTTGCGTCAAGCTTGTTGAATGTCATTTGCATTACGTTTCATATTTATTAAAATGCACGACGCGTTATAATAAAAAAGGCCGGGGACAAATTAAGGTTCAAAATTTATGCTCCAGCCACGTTCTTGAACTTCACCCGGCGTGAAATTTCTCACAGTTCGTCTGTCACCATCCGTCGCGGAACTAAACGACGTTTTCGTTCGCATCAGTCACAATGGCCGCTCTTTAATTTGCGGTGGGTATCCTCCAACAGCGGACAAAAGAAAGACAGAAGTGTCTGGTAATGAGATTAATGAGCGGCCCTGATATGTCGCGATTGCAAAGCACATGGCCACAGTGTGGGGAAATTATTGTTCAACTAGATTTAACGACCTGGATCTGTACAGGGGCTGCAGTGGTTTAAGTGCGGGGGAGGATGCTGAGTGCATACATTTCAGAAAAAAGCTTAACCTCTCTCTCTCTCTCTCTCTCCTCTCTCTCTCTCTCTCTCTCTCTCTCTCTCTCCCCCCCACCCCGCTTTTCATTCTGATCCAACAGTGTTATAAAACACTTTAACGTTACGCCATGCCACTCAGTGCTCCATCCCCCCCCCACCGGCGGCAGGCGGTGGGGAGAGGGGGGGGGGGGGGGGCAGGAGGGCATACGATTAATCAACGTGTTCGAATTGTTTACTAAGGCACAAGGCTCACATAGCTCTATAGTGAAATGAAATGTCGAAAGTTCTTATTATTTGCCATTACCACCATTACCGTTATTACCATCTATTATTATGTGCTGCGCTTAGAATGCTGAAAAAGCGAGTAAAACCACGTGTTTCAGTAAATATTTTCATCAAAATCCGCACGCAAAGGCCATAAAACCATGTACTACGCCTTTCAGAAAAAGTGAACCCTTTATTTTGAGCCTGCGAATCACCCGGTCCCAAGTAAAGAGTAATGTTTTGTGTCATCATGGAGTACACCTTCGAGTCATAATATTTATAACAGAATGTTGTTACGAGCGCACACTAAGTAGCCCGTTTCTCAATGCTGAAACTGAACGTCTGGCGACCGTTTTCTGACAGCCCCCAAAAATGGAATCTCTTCATCGCGGAATACTATCCCCAAAATTTTTGTCATGCGCACGTATCTTAGTTTCTCAGTAGAGTGCGTGTAGTAAGGGTGTTAATGTTAATGCATAACGCGTGCATTAATGTGCGTTATGTGCGTGCATTATGCTCCAGCTTGTGTTAGCTTTGTCAAAGCCACGGGAAAGCGAGCCCACTCGTCACCGGAGAACTCGTGGTAGGCCAACTCGTCACACCGGCCTTTTCGTACAATGCCATCTCGAAATAGGAACTCTCGGGCAAGGTGCCTTGGCGTTGCACGGATTTTGTCGCACCCCGACCGTGTGAACAAAAGCCTCGAAGTGCTGACCGGAAATTGGCGTTGAAAGCGGTTCCGAGGCTGGTTTCAACTTTGTGAAACTCGTTACAGCTGTTTTGGAGGCTGTAGGAAGGCCTGCACCACCTGCACGTGTGGATAATGCCTTGAAGCGCTGCTTCTTTTTTTCTTTGGGGAAGGGGGGTAGGGGGTGGAGTGGTTAGCATGACCTGGACTGCTTTGAAGTGCTGATCATACAGGGGCGTTGAGGTTGGGTACTTAGCTGGTATGGACAATGGTACTTTTTAAGTTACAGCTGTAGTTGGGCAGGGTGGTGGAGAGGTCTGTGTGACCACGTCATGGCTGGTGTGACCTGCACATATGTTTGAGTCCTTTCAATGCAGCTGAAGTGCTGTTCAGTAAGGGGGGAAGGGGATGACGGCAAGGAACGGTGCGTCCCGCACTTGTTTCGAAAACAGGCCCGATAGCAGAGCAATTTCGCAATGTAAATTTGTGCACAGAAAATATGTTGGCTTTTGTCGTTTGTTTTCCATTTTTGTCGCTTGGATTTCATTTCTTTGCAACATTGTAAACAAAGCACTGGCTTTGAACGGCCAGGAAGAATGGTCTACAGTCAAATCACGTGACCCCTAAAAAAGAAGCATCTTGGTATAAAAGCGCATCATGGGATATGTGATTCCAGTTATAATTTTAGCATAATTAATGAGGTGTGATGCTGTATTAACCTAACTTTTTCAGCAAAAAACTCGAGCACACTTGCCCAAGGCCGTAGGCATTTTTGGGGGGGGGGGGGGGGGGGTGTTTTGGAAACTAGATTTGCCGAAATAAGCCCAAAGTCTGGCTCCTGTGGTCCCTGCACTCGCCTATACCTTTCTTTAAAAGACGACGCATAGTAGGCGGTAACATAACTTTGACGTTCCAGAACAAGCTCTTAATGCGAGTTTTCCGTGTGACGAATATTCCGGAACACGAAGAATTCCTCGAACGAAATGCCCTATGAGGAGTTGGCATTCGTGACAAGTTTACCTGTACAAGTTGGCCTATGACAAGTGGACTTGTGAGGGCCTGGACCCAAAAAGCCAGGTCCAGGCCCACTCATCACAAGTCCACTCGCTCAAATAAGCTGTATAATTAGGAAAAAAGGCAATGGCCATGCGACCCACTAGCTCATTTCCCGAAACAGAACCTATGACGTCATACCAGCCAGCTCTGCGATTGGTGGAGGCCGTTAAAAGCAAACGCAAATTAGGCAGAGCTGATAAGCTTGCAGAACGAGCTGTTTGTGCTTAAAATTAGGGCACATTCTTTTTAAAGCCTTAAGAATCGTGGGCCAAACAGTGGAAGTTACGAAAGCACGCATAAACATAGAAGCGCCGATGCGTACTGCTGTTGGTACTGCGCGCACTATGCTTGGTTTAGCAGCACAGCACTGCGGGGCTTTGGGGTTGTCTCAGACGACACTGGCCGATTGACTGAAGTGACAAGTGTCTTACATGACCATATTTGTCGAGTGAGCACCATGTTTCACGAAACGATTATTTTCTCCGTGAACAAAAACAACGCAGCTTTACATATGGTCACAAACAAACCAAAGGCAGAAAACGGCTTGCCATGGTGTGGTGGTGCCATCTAGGTTGACTAACAGTAAACAAGTCTCCGCTCCACACCAAGTTTAGCTGAAAGACCTGTTCTTGTGATGTCATTGCAAACGTTCAAACAAACGTTTTGGCGTGAGAAATCAAAATTTTAGCTTAAATTGATTAGTTTCGCAGTGAATAAAGCATTGTTTGCTTCCGGACAAGCACTAGGGTCACTGTAGAACGCGAAATCTTTTGAATAAAACAAACATGTATTTTATCTTAATGGTCCCTTTAAGGACAGCAAAGCAAAATCCATGGTTTTGCTAAATGCACCAACGAGGCATGCATGTTCACTTTGAACGAATCTAACATCATCCCACGATTTTTACTTGCATTAACGTCCAAAAATAACCCGCCGCGGTGGCTCAGTGGCTAAGGCACTGCGCTGCTGAGCACGAAGCCGCGGGTTCGATTCCCGGCCGCAGTGGCCGCTTGTTTGATGGAGGCGAAAAGCAAAAACGCCCGTGTGCACGAGATTTCGGCGCACGGTAAAGATCCCCAGGTGGTCGAAAGTAATGCGGAGCCCTCCACTACGGTGCACCTCATCGCCTGCGTTGCGTCGGTGCGTTAAACCCCACAATCAATCAATTAATGTCCAACAGAGTGCCGCAGAGTGCACTGACCCACTGGCGACTGCTGAGCTGCCGGGCGAGAGGAGGAGGCACAGAGTGCAAAGTTCAGTGCAACGAGTTGTCGAATTTGTTAAGAAGAGGCACTGACGTGGGCATCAGTAGCCAAACAGTGCCGCTTTGCTTTTTCGACGTGGCTCTGCGCATGACCAGGTGTTCCCTCTACAGAGGAGGGCGGTCCTTATGTTTGTGTTTTATACTGGAGGCACGCGCTACGGAGCGACATGATCCATCACAGCCAATGGGCATTCAGGTGCTGTTTGCCTGCCACGGACAACACCAACTTTCTCACTCAATGGGTTGCTTAATGCGTTCAAATTTTATGACTCTGAGGTGATTAAACAAGCGGCTTTGGCAATAGAGAGATATGCCTGGCACATTCACAGCCAAAGAAGATTGGCTTCTCATGAGCAGTCCACCACTCCACACGGTTTTCAGACCGATATCGCGAAGAACCATATAAGCTTCTGGTACTGTGGTCAAGACAACTGTGACAGCCGCTCGGGATTAAGTGACTGACTGCATGCACAAGCTGCATGCCCAGATTCACAAGCTGTTCTCAAATGACGTTTTGGATGATGAAAACAGTTCGGACAGGTATATTCACATTACAATGTGATGCAGTAGTCAAAGCAATGTATTGGCTGGAGCAATGGCCCCCACTTTGTGGCAAATTATGTTGGCGAGATGTTCGCCGCAGATCTTTATGATGGGCCAGAATGGTCCAGTCGTTAGAAAAAAAGTCTCCACGCGAGGATGTTGCAGCCATCTTGAGAAGCCTTGCGAGCTGCTGGGTTAGGAGTTTTAGCTTTTTCAAAGCGTCTGCATTCCGTAATGATGGTGTCAACATTGGAGCAGTACTTAAGACCACGGGACTAAAGACATCAGTTATACCCTTCAAAATAAGGCTATTATCGTCCTGTGGGGAAATGCAGTAGAACCCCATCGATGCGTTCCGAGTTCATACAATTTCCTGGTTACTTCGCTCTCAATTGTGAACACTAAAAATGCCCCATAGTATGTTTCTTACAGGATAGTATGTTTCTCCCTAGCGTTTTTTTTTTTAAAGATATCAACGAGGTTCTACTGTATTTGAAGATCACACAAACCAAGTTCCCTAACTAATTATTCCTGTTGGTATGATTCATGCGCAAGTACTCCAGCATGCAGAAGAGCCATAGCTATTGTGGCTTAGACAGGCAATCTCAGAAAAAAAAAACCTATTAGGAACACAAGCAACAATAAGCGTGCACCACTCGCTGATCACTTGGGAAGTGCTACTACAGTAAAGCCATGTTACAAGAGACACTTGGTTACAAGAGACACCTGGTTACAAGGGACACTTGAATGCAAGCGGTTGGTTGGTTTTCCTATGTGCGCCACGTTAGCAACATTGCACACAAGAGACCTTGGTTACAAGAGGCACGTTTTTTGGTTCCCTTGAGTGTCTCTTGCAACGAAGTTTTACTGTAGCACAAGACCCTCTCCTGCTGAGAAAGTTTGTTTCTTGGTGCCCAGAACGCTGATGTGGTTGCTCCTCCCTCCAATTTTGTCGGCCTGTACAGCATTGAGGCCAACAACGATTTCCACGATCTGTAACGTTAGAGGTGTCATAGTCCGATGTGGACCAAGGGTGCAGTGCGTGCGGAGGGCCAACACACGCAAACACAGAGAGAAACCCGTGAAATAAAATACAAAACAATGCATCATTTTATTCTCTCGTGTGTCAATTCAAGGGTGCATGAATTGAGGCGTAATAAAAGTCACGACTGGCACCACAGCGTCCACCCAAAGAAGAATAAGACAGTCACCCTGCTCTTAGAACACACCTAGTGCTGCGGCCCCTGGAGGTACTGCTCCAGCCTGAGCTGCAGGGCCTTGAACTCGTGGATGAGGGGCCCCACGCCGGCCTCCTCCTGCGGCATGGACTGCAGGTCGACCAGGTAGCCCGGGATGTCGTCCAGGCAGCGGTTGGCCAGCCGCCGCCGCTCCGCGCTGCCCCCGGCCACCTGCCGCAAGGCCCCCCTCGAGCAGCAGCCGCGTCAGCCGCGCCAGCGCCTGCAGCAGGTGCAGCGAGCGGCCCGCCCAGACGGGGTCGCGGCCCCGGTACAGGTCCGAGTAGGCCTCGCGCAGCCTCGCCCGCGTCCACGCCGCCCCCGTCGAGGAGCGGCTCGATGACCCAGCCGGGCGGGAAGCCGTGCTGGCCGCCGCGCAGCTCGAGGAACTTGACCAGGAAGGGGAGCGGGAAGAAGCGCTCGGCGGGGGCGTAGTCGCGGGCCAGCAGGGCAGCTTCTGGGCCAGCACGGGGGAGTGGGGGGCCTCGCGGAACTCGCGCTCCAGCAGCGCCCGCCACAGGCCCTCGACGAGCAGGGGCTTGTCGTAGCCCGAGGCGCGCACGATGGCCAGCTTGCAGTCGGCCAGGTCGCAGGGGTCGGCGTAGTCGCTGTACAGCCGCGTCACGTCCACCAGCTCGGCGTCCAGGCGGGAGGCCAGCTCGGCGGCCCGCTGCGAGTCCGGCGCCCGGCGGAGCAGGGCCTCGCGCACCTGCGCCTGCAGCCGCGCCACCTCCAGCTTCTCCTCCAGCTGGTGCAGGAAGTCCCCCTCGCACGCCGACACCTGGCCAGGGAGGAAAGAAGCGAACGACAGCTCTTGGAAGAACGGTCGATCGTGGTCACAGAACAGCGCAACTTGTAATGCAGACGCAGGAGGAAGAACGTACAACAATCACTGCTTCCTCTTGTGTCTACACCACAAGTTACGCTGTTTCGCCGCCACTAACTCACTAACTCACCCAGCTAGCCATACTTCTGCAAGCAGCAGTTCTCTATAGTGAGAGGGTCCATGCAAGCTGTGTATAAGCTGTCAATGATGATGAATAAACTTTATTGGAGAGCAAGTGCTGATGTTAAGGGGGGAGGCTACCCTTGAAGGCTAAGTTTTTTGTTTCTTGAGGTATCTGAATGAAATTTTCAGGGTATTGTTATAGCATCAACATTAGAAAAAGTGCAAAGTTTCATCGAGCTACGGAGGTTAGTTCTCAAGTTATGAGGAAATACCACGGTGGTTTGTATGGGCTTCTTATCCCAGTCCTGGAGAATTAGCCAAGCGTGCTGCGACTATGAAATTCACTATGGTTATTCCTGAATATGTACCTCAGGGCAAGACAGAGCCCTTTTTCTAAATTTTTCACCGGAAAAATTTTAGCACAGCACTAAAATTAGTGTTGCTGATCAAACATGCAAACATGATTTTGTTTTGATTTTTTACAAAATCAAGAGACAAAAATTTTCAGAAAACGGGCTTGTCTTGCCTTCAAAAATTTATTAAGGAACAGAATAAAAAAAACGGGATGCAAATCTGACAAGCACTTCTTGAGATATCACTGGGATAAGCAGTCACAAGAGGGAAAAAGTTCATTTTGAGAAAACGGCCTTCAAAGTTTGTGTACTCATTTTGACTTCTAAAAGGACCCCGCAGCATGGCTAGACGGGTCTTGGTGCACTGTCTTCCTCCTATGTTGCTTTTCCATCTTCTCCTGCTTTCGTTTGCTGGCCTTGTTCATGCGCAGGGCGTCTTTTTCAGCAGCTCGCTGGAAGGCTAGATGGCCTGGTGCGACGAGCCCCACAGACGCGGATATTTCTCGAGTAGCCCTGTAGCAGCCCGCATTGTACCTCAGCATAGCTTCATGCAGTGCTGTCTTGACAGCAATCAATGAAACATGCTGCTCCATGGGAATCAGGGACCACAGGACTATTTGCATTTGCGCTAAGCGAAACTTCCCACCTTCACCTGTAACGATGGCAGGCACAGGGTAGGGGGCTCCGTGGCTTGAAACTTCCTCTGGGTCGGCGGCATAGCACCAAGTTCGTTTTGAACAGCAGCATGTTGTCTGTTCGCTGCCTAGACCTCCTCGCGTGTCAGGAAATGTGTCTCCAAGTGAACTAAACGCGACACGTTCCCACTTGTCGAGGTTGATGCGAGACTGGAGACGGAGGCCGCGGTCGCAGAGGTCGATGCGCTCGAGACGCCGGACACACTCACAGCATCGAAGTCTTTTGCGCAGACAGGGCAGGAGATCGTCGTTGGAAGCGCGGACACTATCGTTAGCGATACTCTACGCCACCTTCTTCTTGGCCATGCGAACGAGCTTCATGGAACGCTTCTGCGCACCGAACGCGTGTAGCGTCCTGAACTTCACTGCGCGCATCGTGTCCGATCACGTACACGATCTGGCAGGCTACTCCGAACTATTGAAGTACGTCAGCGATCGTAAGCACGGCAAAAAACTAAGTAGAATGAGCGGACATGCGAATGAAAAGGTGGTAAACAGTGAGGCAGAACAACAATGAAGCAGTGAAAAACAGACGATGGCGCAGGTTATCTGGTGGATGCGAGCGGCGCAGGCCGCAGGCCGGGGAGAAGCGTGCGTCATCACGCACAGCAGCCAATAGCATTCGCGCGTCAGCTCGCTTGCCCGGGCAGCGGGCGCACGGTCCAATTGTAGCTTCACACACGGGACGCGGGAAACTCAAAAGCGCTGCAAGTCCCCCAATCACAAGCGTATCACGCCTCGGCCGCCAGCAGTAATGGCGGGAAAAAAAAGCGCAAGAATCCACAAACAAAACAAGATAAAAATGGCGGCTCTACGGTAAGCGGCATGGCGGCTGCGTTCGCGCGAAATTTGGTTCCGTTTCGCGTTTGCTCGCTCCTCGGGAGATGCCGCGGCTGGTTATATATTCGTTTTGTGACATTTTTACGATGAATTAGGAGCTGATAATTTCAGAGAAGCTAGTTTATGACCCAAATACATGGTTTTTTAAAAATCACTTATTTCGCGATTTTTCGGTTTTCAAAGGTCGCGTCCCCCCTTAAGGCACCTGGCCGGTGGGAGGCTTTCTTAGTCTGGGATGCCTTGGGCTATGCTGGCCTTTCGTGCCCTCTCCACCAATCGTCGCTGGTGTGGAAGGTCGGAGCTGGTCAGCAGCTCCACCCACTGCTCATAGGTAGGGTTGGGGTTAGGGGTGAGGGAAGGGGATTGCTGGCACTCCCACACAATGTGGTACAGGGTGCCTGGTTGGGGGCAGGATTTGCATGTGGCAGGGTATAGGGTGAGATACATGGCATGTGGCAGGGTGTTATGTGGGTAGGAGTTAGTCTGTAGTCGCCGGAAGGTAGTAGCTTCATCACGAGAGACGTTCGGGTGGGGGAATGGGTATTTGTGACGCTCGTTCCTGTAGTGGACGAGTATTTCGGCGTATGTTTGCAGCGGGGAAAAAAAAAAAAAAATACATACAAACTAATCTCCTCAAAGCCGATGCGTTCACTGACGTTCGTCGAGCTCTTGATTGCCTCAGTGACAAATGTTCATGGGGACTTCTTCCTTGTGGTCTGACGATGCGACGAGACGGAAGATTTATCAAGACACAAGATCCGAGAGAGTGCCTGAATGTCTAAGTAAGATGGGAGACCTACTGAAACGGAAGATCCAATCGAGCCTGAATATCCAACAGCCCACAAGACCCAAGGGAGTCCAAACATCTGGGAGACTTTAGACGGGAGACGGAAGATCAACTGTTGGATGCTGTCTTGCTGGACTTTCAGGCACGTAATCGGCACTTCTGAAGGTCGTCCTGCACACCAGAAGGTGTTTTCCCATCTGTTTTTGTGCCTCTGCATCTTAACTGCAAGCATGTGTGAAAAAGTACTTCTGAGGAATAGACGTAATTTAGAAGTTACCCCCCGCCACTGGCACATCCCTTTCAGTTTTGTCCAAGTTTGCACCACTACTGTTCTTAGCACCCGGGTACCTATAGCAAGCACTATGCTGGCCCTAACTCACAGACACACAGTCAGGGGATCCCTGGCCCTGACCTTCACCTGACCATGCAGCATTCCTTACAATGTTTACACAAGCAAGACATAGATACAATCTCCCACTGAAGGTTTCCGTCAAACCATCACACCGCCGTGGCCTTGATGGCTGATAAGTGCATGTGGCCTGGTGTTAATTAAGCACACTGGTAACGAAAAACTGGCATCACCCTTGCTGACTAAAGTGCAATTCCGTTTTATAATTTGGGTTTATGTCGCCGACGAGTGAGATTGAGGGCTTACGCCGTATGAAAGTCGGATAATGACAACTGGGGCTTATCGTCGCCGAAACTCGTTCGCTGACACACGGGCGTTGCTGTGTTCACCTCCATCAACAAAGTCAGCACTGCGCAGGCGGAATCAGTACCCCAACCTGGCTCAGCTACGAAACGCTAGCCACTGACCCACGTTCGTTGCAATTCCTGTTTTGTACGTAACTATGCGGTTTATGCCAATGATGGATTAGGAGGCTATTACTCGTTGAGTCACCTAAATGCCAACGGGGGCATAAGCATCTTCAAGCTGGGAACCAAGTGCAGGCACTCATAAAACAAGGCAAGCACTGCGACAGGAGTGTCAGTTTCCCAACCTGGTCAACGTCGCGTGCCCTTGTCCCACGTTCTCTTCTCCCTTTGTTTTGTGCTGTGAACACGAACGTTTATCAACTCGCCCGTTTTTAGCGGTGAAGCTGTTAGCAAATCATAACATCTCGTGTCCGCAGATAAAAATACCAAAAAATTGCCAAGCCCGCGCACGTGAGCGCGGGTCTCGTGGCGACCGTGCGGCCGTTAAAAAACAAAGAAAATGCTGAGCGCTCGTGTGTGTGTGTGTGCCCTGCAGCGACCGCCCAGCGTCCCCAGTGCACATTTGTTGAACCAAGCATACCCACTGGGGGAGGCTGGCCAAGATTGGCCGAAAAACTCCACCGTTCGCCATAATCGTGGCAACCCTTGCTCAAAACGAGAAAGACATGTCATAGCGCACGCCCCTCCGAGGTGATGGCCAATGATTACCCCTTCTAAAAAAATGAAAGAAGCTTGCACTAACAGCAACAATGATGGAGTAAAGGTCGTTGCGGCAGCGAAGAAGAAGCAAATCGGATGCAATCGCAGACTTAAACTGTCGTGATGACTGCGAAGGTTGCCTACAGCTTCGCTACCTTCAAGTCTAATGCATGACTTGCCTAACTAACACGTGCTTTCATTCATTCATTCCTCGAACATCGAACTAATGGAACAACCTTCCCGGACCAATCGCTGGCATCCAAGACAGCGAACGCTTCTGCACTGCATTGTCAACAGTGTGATGCAAGGTGTCAGTGAACCTGTACTGTTGTTGTTGCTGCTGCACTTCTTTCATTCTTTGATGTCTTGCTCCTCCTACATCGTTCCCCACTCCCCTCTGTAATGCCCTTGGCCTTGTGGGTAAAATAAATAAATAAATTAGTGTGAGCTTCACTTTTTTCAGTGTCCCTACGGTCGAGTGCCGTGCGACTCGATGTCGAGACGCCCCGACTGACCTGTCCCGTGGGGGCGGCGCTCTTGAGGCAGACGATGGCCCGGGCCAGGTACTCCATGCGGCGGGCCAGCGGCACCTCGGGGCCCGGCCGGTCGGCCAGGCGGGCCAGGATGCGCGCCGCCTGGGGGAAGCCGCCCGTGCGCTCGTGGTACTGCCACAGCAGGTCGGCCTGGTCGGGGGCCGCGGCCGCCAGCGCCGTCCGGCAGGTGGCGCCTCCAGGAAGGGGCTGCGCACCTCGAGCAGCGGGACCCCTGGCCGCTCTCGTGCAGCCAGCCGACAGCGCCCGTGCACAGCTCGTCCTCCGACTGCAGGCACAGGGAGACAGCACCGCCTCGTAGCCGCTGGGCTCCGCCTCCCCCGGCAGCTGCTGGCGCACAGCGGGCGGGCCGGAGGGCCGCGGGCGCCGCACGCAGCTCCGCCAGCATCTGCAGGATCACCTGCACCGAGCCGTTCGAGCACACTTCAAACTCGGGAAACGCAGACGCAATGCCAGCCACTCTGTTCAACAACAAGTGGCTGCCAACAGGGGTCGGCCAAGGACTTGGCGGAGGGATGAGCTGCGCGAATCGGGGGCAAGGGGTGGATTGCTACAGTAAAACCTCGTTACAAGCGGCACTGCTACAAGGGACACTTGGTTATAAAAGACGTTTGAAGGATGACGGTTTGGTTGATGTTCACCATGTTAGCAACAATGCATACAAGAGACCTTGGTTACAAGAGACACTTTTCTTGGGTCCCCTGAGTGTCTCTGAGTCTTGTAAGCAGGTTTTACTGTAGCACCTGATAGGCATGGCTGGACATCTTCGGAGAGGCCTTCTTCGTCCTGCAGTGGACACACCCAGGATGATGACAATGACAATGACAAATGCGCCGCGGTAGAGGGCTCCGGATTAATTTTCACCACCCGGGGATGCTAAAAAGCGCACAGACCTTGACACCCAGGCGCTTTTGATTTTCGCCTCTATCTGAAAGCAGCCACCACGGCTGGGATAAAGCCTGCATCCACACACTCGTGAGCGCAACACCATGCCTACGCTTCACCACGGCGGGTGGTGGAGTCATTGCGGCCCTTGTGACACTTTAACAAAGGTAGACTGAACCGATGCTTTCTCGAGAGACAACATTGCATGGCCAGAAGCCACAAGCTCACAATTATGCGGCAAAGTGTCAAACTAGCGCGCTGCAAACAGTCAAAACTCGATCTTACGAATTTCCCGATCTAATGAGGATTTGGATTCCCCCGTAGACACCTATACAACTCGATGCTTTTATGAACTCGAAGTGACGAAACAGATTCAGTGCCATTCCTGATTTAACAAAGTATTTCCTGAAGCAGCTGCATTTAAAAAAAAAGGAGAGATTTCCAACGTGTTTCGTCAGACGCCACAAAGATTATTGCACCACTTCACTGTCAACTGCTCACCAGCACAACGCTATAGCCACTGAGCCACTGCAGCGGAGCTTTCACTCTTTCCGTGCACCTCACAGCACTGTGGATGCTCAAGAAACACCACTTGGAGACACTGCTCTAAGATACGCTCCAAGACTGGGGAGCAGTCACTGGCTCCCCACATTGGTATGTGAGTGTGTGTTTTTTTTTTTTTTAAAGCGGGCGACATGCTCTACCTACCACTCGTTGCACACAGTCACATGTCTTTTTGCGTCCATCGTGCTGACATCCGCACATCAGGTTTAGAACAGGGGAACCCAGCATTTTGGTGGTCGCCAGACAGGGGTGCCCAAACACAGAATGCTCAACGAATAGCGGCCCACTTGTGTTTCTTGCATTAGGCTTAGCATCCCAGCAATTATTCAATTGCCACTTTCACTGCCAGCACGGATGACGATTCCCCACATTAGCCACTTTACCATCCCCTTTCACGCATGAGTATGTTGCTTTTCACCACGACCTCCATTCTGGCAGGTGGTGGCAAATCTCGCCTGCTGTGGTGTGTGTCGACTCGTGGGTGCGCACTGCGCCGTCTGCCGTGTGGGAATATGCCAGGGACTGTCGTGCACAGTAACGTTGCTGCCTGCAGGAGATGCTTCACGCTTTTCAGTGTTATCCCTTTCTTTTTCCTTCGGGAGCTCAGAAGAGGCCCCCGAGCGTTTGTGGTGCCACCTGTTGGATGCCTTTCCCACCAGGCAGTACGGGGGAACGGTGGCTCACCCGGTAGCACTCGGAGCGTGCGGCGTAGGCCCTCCTCCCCCGGTCGTCCTCGGGTGGCTCCCCGTGCCGGTAGAAGTGCAGGGCCAGGCCCTGGGGGTCGGCCTGGTGGGCCAGAGAGAGGCACAGGTCCACCACCCCCGCGTGGTGGCCGCAGCTCACCAGCAGGCCGCACGCCGTGCCCAGGGGCAGCAGCTCGGGGCCCACCTGGGTGATGGGAACAGGAAGGGCGCCAGGGCGGGTCCTTGAGGGGTAACACCACGACCACAATCGGGGTCCCTCCAAGAAGACTCTTATGGTTACACAATTTTACCGAGCACCTTTTTTCACTTATTACAAGTGCCAGCCAAAACAGCACGAGTGGTTGCCAATCGTTATCGACATAGCCAGGCAACCATGACTGGCTGTTTGCGCAAGCAAAGCTTCGAAGATTACACAGGCTGCAGCGACATAAAAATAAGATGCAAATGAGGTTTAGCTTCTCATGCAAAAAAGGGTGCCCGCATGCAAGCTACTACAAGCTACACCAACACATACCTTGAGAAGAAGTGGAAAAAAAAAAAAAAAACTCTTTAGAAGTAGCTCGCTTTTGACTCACCACGAGCATACCAAGTTTGCTGAAATCAGTTGGAATTGCCACAAGGGTTGCTTCAGCGCGATAATAGATGTAGTCCTCACACCCTTAATAAGGAGGTGCCCAATGCAATCGGGAGGGGTACAGTGTGCCAAATCGTGTACCAGCCCAACTCCCTTTAATCTGGGAGGTGAGCTCTCATCCCAGCTGCCATACACCCTACCAACTCTTTGTGCCCATAAAGTTGCCTGTAGTGTAGCTCCTAACCCCCCTCATGCTGATGTTAAAAGAGTACTGACACGAAATTTAAAAGCTCAGATAAACATGTAAAAAGCTTCCTTTGTATGTGGAGATACACATTCGCACATTTAAACCGTAACTGTTCGTAGAACATATTTTAAAGTCAATTTTAATCGTTGCACACACAAGAACGCTCATCCCTGCCACCGAGCAACCTCACGATGTCACCTGCGCTTCGACCTAAACAGCCAACGTCAGGGCTTCCGTGACGTATCGAGGCAGCCGCAGTGCTGTTGGCACGGGCTTTTCCATCACGTGCATCATGTCACAGTTGTTGGCACTGACATCACATGTGACTACGACCGGCCAGGCCGTTCTGGTGCCCTCCTAGAGTGGCACTGGATGTGGTGCGACGAGAAGAGCGACATCAAATGTGCCTTCCAGTCATCGCGGCTACCTCGGTGTTCGCTTCACCGAAACCGAAACTGACACGAATAAACGGAGCTGTATGTAATTATTTATGATGTGTTCCACAATCTAATGTGCCATTCTATGATTAGTGTGCTCGTGGCGAACCTATACCGTATTTACTCGCGTAATGAACCCACTTTTTTTCCAGAAAATTCGGCATGAATTGGGGGGGAGGGTTCATTACGTGGGAAAAAATTGCAACAGTTTTACGGGTTGAAATTTCGTACAATAAAGTTGCTAGCACTGTCAGAGCCTTGCCATTTTCGTAAAAACACGTAGGTAATTATGTAATCAAATTTATTTTTTATTCGCAACATGCTAGTGGGTCCCTACTCGCCATGGAGCTATCCTCCTCAGTAAAGTCGCTTGCCGCCTCACATTTGTTGTTAGCCCACAGCGCACCGTCTTGTGTGATCAAACTTCTTTTCCGACACCAGGAAACTTCCCTTCTTTGGACCTTACGAAACACACGGCAATCCCTGTTCCCCACCCAAAAACCTCGGAAAGTGCCGCCCAGCCTGCGCGGTTTCCATGTGCATCAACGCACACTCCACCACTTTCAGTTTAAATCCGGCTGTGTAGCTCATGTACTGCCCATCATACGGTGTGCACTAGGAGCCAAAAAAAGGTCAGAACACAGCTGAACAACAAAACCGTGAGCGTAATGGCGAAATCGCGGAACCTCAAGAGCAGAGGAGTGCGGAGTACGTTTCGTGCTTTGTTCGCACGCCGCCAGAACCAGCCATAGCAACGAAGAGCAGGGAAGGAGTGCGGAGTACGTTTTGTGCTTTGTTCGCACGCAGGAACGTTTTTATGGCCAAGAAGGTTCGTTTTGCGTTCAGAAGGTGGCGCTCCGCAAGCGCGCAATTTTTAAATTGTGAGCCACGGCATTCGCGCTCACATCTCTTGCTACTGTTGAAATTTCTTTTTGTTGGAATGCGTTTTTAGCATTTCTGCGCGTACTGTAGCGTGATATCAAGTTACTGTGATGGTCTAAGGGATCAGCAACCATGCTGAGATAAAAACATATTCCCGCTGCATTTTTTATTCAAAGTGACAAAAAAGTAAATTCTCAAGGAGACAAGTGGGGGAGGGTTCATTACACGAGTAAATACGGTAGTTGCGAAAAAAAAAAAAACATGACACAAAAAATTCATGTCAGCGAGCAGAGCTCCCCCCTCCCCTTTCCCCAGCCCAAGCGCACCTTCTTGCAGAGGGCGATGGCTTCGTCCAGCAGGGCCCTGCGTCGCTGGCCACGCTCCCCCCGGGCAGCCAGCAGCTTCTCGTGGGCCTGGGTGAACAGGGCGTCCTCCTGCCGGTACAGCGACGGGCACACGCTGCGCAGCCGCTGGGACACCGCCTCCGTCGTCGCATTGTCCTGCGCACGTCCACCAGGGGGGGGGTGTCAGAAAGGCCCACCAAAATACCGTATTTCCGCATGCATAATCCGCACCAAAAATGCAAAAATTTCAGTGGCAAAGTAGGGGTGCGGATAATACTTGGGGCAACTTCTCCTTTAGTGCAGCTTTACAGCAATGCGCGTGTGCCGTGAAGCTCCTACAAAATGAAGCTCCGTAAAGAAGTTTAAAAAAATGTTGCACCCCAAAACAACATGGATGGAACAAAAGATGACCTTGTGTACAACAGTGAGGACTGCGGCTCAAGTGATAGCTCTAGTGAGAGCAGAGACTGAGTGAACGGTGACTTTCGCCTTGCAGTCAGTTTATTCTACTTGCTAAGTATACGCTTTTTCTGTCTACATAATATGTGATGCGTTGCTTGAGCAGTAGCTTTGGTGCAACCTTTCCTGTATCAAATGTGCGGGCAATATGTGAGAATTTTTTAGCACGAAAGGGTTTCATGCCCAGGTACACCAAGATCTGACCAGCGTCATATCCGTCATGGAAGTGACACCGCCAGAAAAAGTTCCACTGACGTAGCTCCACCCGCATTTGATCCACGAACTCTCTCACCGCGACAGGAGGTACACAACTCTAGGCCCATTGTGCTTTGAATTCAAGCACAAGTAGGTCTACGAATGCGCCTTATATCTTTCCCACTACTTTCTTCATTCAGATGCCGTCTAGGAGATGCTGCCCTTAGGAGAGGCGAAGCGAAGTAGTTCATCATGACACTGATGAGCGCCGACAGTTGGCACCTCGATGCCAGCGTCTTTGTGTACGCGGGACGCGGGTGAATTGAGGCACTCTCCACCCCATACTGCTTTAGGTTTCGGTTCCGTTTCGTTCACGTGATTTTTAAGGGGCTGTGGTTTTTTCAGTCGGATTTACGCAATGTTCCGGCGCATGCTATCCAGTGTCTAACGTTGATGCATCTCATGGTGCCATACAGACGTCATACAGCTGAACCTCGATATAACGAACTTTCTTTCAAGTTTTCTATCGAAATTGTGCTAAATGCATGTATTTTTATCTCCATTTTGCGAAGTAATTTTGCGCGGCGCTTCCGATTCAACGAAGTCACGGCAAGAAAGGAAGAACAAAATTCCGGTCGAGGCACGTTTTACAGTGTAGACCATTTATAACGTAACCGCTTATAGTGCGGGACCGGATATAACGCGGGTTTTTGCGACCACCGGTTTGCCTCCCATAGAACTCAATGCATAAGCATACCGCTTAAGATGCGGTTGGCCGAAGCACAATACCGTTTATAGTGCGGTTTTTCGGCGGGTCTGCTGATCGACCGGCGCAGCTGAGGCATCGTTTTAGGGTAGCAAAAGAAAAAAGAAAGGATGAATCGGCCATCTGACGCAGCGTGCACCCCTTGCCCTCCACTAACGTAGACACCCCCCCCCCCCCAAAAAAAAGGCACCCTATAGTTCGCGCGTATCTGACTGATAACCACATCTGACCTTGCTTGATGCACCTCGGAAGATAGCGACAGACAAGATCCGCGCGCGGCAAGTTGATTTTATTAATCGTGAACCGCATGGCCCGTTTTCGCGCACGAATCGTGCACATCAGCGTCGGGCGTGGTTTTTTTTTTTTTTTTGTGCTCGTATCGACGATTCCGCGCTCGCGGTGGCTTCTTCGCGTGGCAGTGGGAGGAGCCTGACGACTTGCACCAATGGGGAGACGCGTACCTAATGGCGGGAGATTCGAAGCGCTCCGAGCCGGCTAGCCGCGCCAGAGATGTTTAGGCTTACCACCGCGCTATTTTTTGATGAGCGCTTTCACAAGCAGCGTGGATGGCAGTTTATATTCCACTTTTCGCCCACATTATTAGCTCTTTTCTTGCATGAGCATCTTCGCTTGCGCCCCGTGCGGCATTTCAGCGAGCGGTTAGAAGCGGTCGCTGGAACTTACTGGAACTGCCTGCACCGCTTCACGGCCAGTGCCGACGCCATGTTGCCGCCTCTTACCGCGCCGCCCACACCACGCCAGTTGTATCCGCGCTGGCGTGCACTGCACGTTTTCGCGATACCAAATCTACCACTCGGTTCACGCTTTAGAACGTTGTTGCAGATAAGCCACGCTCTTTCCCTTTCCGAACATTCGAGCCGCGCATAAGCCGAAGATTTCCACCACCGTACGTTGCGCTGCATAAGCAGCCGCCTCGGCAATCGTGAACACAAGGGGGGTTAAAAAAAAAAAAAAAAAAAACACTCCCGCTGGCGTTCTTATCACGTCTTGCGGCATCTGTTCATAGACGCTAAAAACGCAGCCATGGTCTTTCAAAACAAACACAACGGAAGTTAAAGCCGCGCTCGCCGTTTTGAGACTGCGCTTTTGCCCTGCAGCAGCGGCTGATATTAAAAATAATACGAAATATAGACCGTGCCTTCGTTTTTAAGCGCTGTGCGTTTGAGTGATGATAAATATAGGTTGACTTGAGAGATAGGTGGCGATGTGGTTGAATTCTCGCATGTTTTGGTTATAGTGCGGTACCGCTTATAGTGGGATTTTTGCGGCTCCCGCGACATACGTTATAAGCGGTCTACACTGTATTTTGATTCTCAGAGCCTACATTGAAAACATTCAGTACTCGCATTAACTCTTGAAAGGCTAAAATGAAAGAAAAGCGGTGAAATCTGCGGTTGACAACAATAAAAAGCGATGAAAGAAGCTGCTCAGACCGCTAGCGGTTATGGACCGTTGAATAGTGCGGCCACCATTTTGACGTCTCTATCGTTGCCTACGCCAGGGCCCTCTATGCTTAGGCTGCCGAAGCCTACTTCAAGCTTTTTTTCTACGCGTCCTTGCTCACGGTGCTGCTGCTCTAGGTTGTGCTCGCTGATAACCACATTAATATTTTGTTCATGCATCATTAGGTGAGTCTTGTAAGCAGCATGTTTATGAGCAAGCCTTGTTAGCGCTGTCAGCATACGAGCGTCACGTAAAGCCCACCCTGGTCAAGAAACGCCAAGCACTGCTTATGGACTTCTTCGCTATGGCTTGAACATCGAGTGCTGGTTGCAATAAATTGCTCTCTTTGAACGTGGGCATCTTTGTTTCACCCGTGCTCATTAGACAGCTGTGGTGCAGATAAATCGGTTTCTTTAGGACTCGGTGGGCATAAAAGTAATTGCTTAATCGAATTTGGCCAGAAGATATTTAATGTAAGCTTTATCCATCAGCTAGCCACAGAAATCAATGCGACAAAGACCTCACCCCAATGAGCCATTGCGAGGTTTGTGTCAGTGTAGCTGGGTTTGAAAATTTACGTTATGACAAAATAAGCGTAACGCCAGCCATCTTTAATATTTTACACATCCACTCAGCTTCGTTTCACTGAAAATGTGCACCCACACAACCAACAATAAACAAACTCACAGATCAGGGGTGGGACAGCCAGAACAGCTTTTGGAGCAATTTTTGGAGCAGAAAAAACTGCATTTTGGAGCACAAAAACCCAGTTTTGGAGCATCTCGCACGGGAGAAAAAAATATATATATATTTTGGAGCAGCATAGGAGCACAGTACCATAAAGAAAACTTGTTTTAGAGGGTAAGACGTGACTTGGGTGGAAACACAAGTGACGCTTTCAGTCCAAACAGACGGCCCGACACGACGCCTGCACCTCAACCTTCCAGCCATCTTCGACCAAAGCAAGCCATTCCGAAGAAAGAGTGTGTCACAACCTTTCAACAGATCCTCATATTCCACAATTGGATACGCTGTCCCAGCACACAGACACGGAAGGCGATGCCTCCAGCTGCGCCTGCAGACAGCCGGCTCAAGCCCACTTTGGCCCCCAAGGCTGCCAACCAACGCAGGTCCACGCAGGTCCACACAGACCACGTGCTGACCCCTACAAGGCGATCTTCTAAGAGGGGGGGACATGTTATTTATGCAACTTGTGAGTCAGGGTTTGGGCCCCGTACCGAGTGCCAATTAGTGCCTTTGAGGGCATACACATGCTTTCCTTCGCCAACGTCACCCTAACAAATGCAGTGCTTGTTTCTCTTTGTGGAATAAAGCGCCTTTTTAAGTGTTCCCTTACATCAGCTTGTCATTGATTGCGAGGGCACAAGAGACCCTTTGCCCATGGGTCAAGGAGTTCCCAGTTGTGTGCCTCCTGCCCTCCCTCTAACCGCCACATTTCCAGGTGATTGCGGCGCCTGTTAGGATGCAAACCAGCAAAGCTGTTCTCGCTGCCAGCGACGCAGCATGTCTTCATTCGTTATCTCACAAACGCAGAAAAAAAGCAGTGTCAGTGCATAGATAGACAAGTACCCAAAAGCGCACTAAAAAATCAGCTCGCCGCATGCTCACAACAGGATCACAACAGCAACTGGAACTAATAACTTGATCAAGAGACCTTAGCCGAAAATCACCAGAAATTCACCATGTCACCATTCATAATCTCAGGTCACCACGGGCCTCTCAAATTCCACCAATTTGGCAAATAGTAGTCACCAGTGGCAACCCTGGCAAGTAATTCTGCTGGGAAAGGGTGGACCTGCCCTTAATTTTGTGCTTCGGTGCAGCGCAAGCACCATTTGGATCAATTGTGTGGTTTCGGTGCATCGTGTAGCAGCAAGTCGCAAACATAGCACTCTGGTGCAATTGGTGCACCTGTACCACCCTGATAGATGGGCACTATTGTTGGCTGGCCGTATTTCCGTGAGGGGGTGGAACAGGCCCGGTTTGCAGAGCCACAGCCACAGCCAATCCATATCCAGTTTAAATCCCATAAATGAGCGCTGCTGGCGCTGGGCCACAGTGTATGCATTGTCATTGCAGTTTTCCTTCTACCGTTCTTCAAAGTCAATAGCAAAAGTAATGTGTTCTTGTGTAGTCTCAAACCCAGCTCATCCTACCTTCATTGCAAGCACGCACTCATGACAAAAGATAGGATGCTTGCCCTCCAAGGTCAGATACAGCCGTGCCCAGTCGGAGGATAAGATGAACGAGCTTCGCTCCTGGCGGCTTCCAGCTACCAGCAAGTAATAAGTTCGGCAGATTTGTCTTGTTGCACAGGAAAATGTTTGGCACTGCGTCCCCCCGAGTAACACACGTTTTATGTGTACTTAAAGGAGCCATGAAGAGAAAATACAACTTCGTTTAATTTGAAAGAACTAGGATTCAGTATCTCACTCAGCTCCATTACAGCCACAAAAGATGTTTTTTTAATGAAAAAAGTATTTAAAAACTTTCAAATTTGCACCACAGTGACGTGTTATGAACAAGAATGACGTCATACGGGCCAACAATAAAACATAATTTTCAGTGCGTTAATTGCACGTTAGCATTCAAGTGATGCGGTCAAATGAAACTAGAGGCCCCATTACAGACGTCCAGTCATGTGTCGTCGCAGCAGGTCAGTCAGGCGGCCGCCAATCGCACAAACAAGGTTCCGTGACGTCATAGAAAAGTTGCGGGAAATTGGTTAGGGGGTCGCGACTGCTTCACACATTTTCTTTCGTATCTCCGTTATTTGTTCGAAGATTGCGATGATATTGGTATCATTGTTATCGGGACTGACCAGTCTTTCTAACAAACCCAACTTGTATTTTGTCTTCATGACTCCTTTAAAAAAAAAAATAGTTTGGCTGCTGCTCGTATATCTGTTACCTGAATAAAGACGACATACTTGCGCATCACCCCTTCTAAAGACTGCATTATGCGGTACATGATGTGGATAATATGACTGAATACAGGGGAATTTTTCTTGCCCTTTTGTAGTGTGTTGAGGCAGATTTCAACATGATACAATTCCACTTCGAAGAAATTTTTTCACACGGCCCGTCAGTTCTGTTCCAGTCGGATTTGACTGTACCAATACCCAAGTATAATGAGAATTCCGTCCAGAACAATGGTGCAGTAGAGCAAGCCTGGTTAGATGTGCATGCAAACTTTCCAAATTAAGGTTATAGAAATAAAACCGATGCATATCAAAGGAGCCAAGTAACACTTCCCCCAGGTTCCCAAGAAAACACCAGAACTGAACACAGGAGAGGTGCTCCTGCCAGCAGCTCCGTTTGACGTACCCATAGACAGCTTTCCTCTGCACAATGCATTCCAATCCTACACCCACACAACCATGGGGTGCTCTTCTTAGCACATTGTACTGCTGCTATTGCAGGTCTGCGAAATTATTACATTCGTCAACACTTTGTTCAGTTCGAAAGCCCACTGCCCTTTCCCTTCACGGACTAGTACAGTACCACTATGAATGAAAAGCACAGGTGAAAGCACGAGACCCTGGGGGCACCCCCCCCCCCTTTCGCTCAGTTCCCAAACCCTTTTTCCCTTTCCCTTCGAATACTTTTAGAGTACCCCCCCAAGTAAAGAGCGTGGGAGAAAGCACGAAACCCTGCGGGAACCCGCCCTTATTAACAAACCTGGAGGTAGGTCTGCACGAGGGCGGCAGCCAGGGCAGCGGGCAGCTGCCGGTCGGCAAGGAGCAGCTCGCGCAGGGTGGCCGAGCGGAGCTGGTCACGCAGGGCCGGCGGGAAGGCTGCTGACACCAGGCGGAACTGGTGGTCGCACAGCACCTTCCACAGGCCCAGCAGCTCGGCCGTCAGCGACACCAGCCGCGCCAGGTGGCCCAGGGAGGCACGCTCGCGCGCATGCGCCTCCGCCTGCACGCACAAGCAACCACCAACTCAAGGGGGTTGCTTCCTTTCCCACTGCGTGTTCTGCCTTCTAGCATGCCCACAATAAAACAAATTATCACTCCTCCCTCCACGTCGACAAGTCTACATAGTTTAATCATGCTTTAGCAACTTTATAGATAATCATCATTGTTGCTCCAATGAGGCTCTCACTGGTGCCCATCATCATGTGACCAGCTCTAGTTCGCGCTGCTTCGTCTTTCTCACCCTGCCATCTTGTAAATAGAACCACCACTGTATCACCGGGATGTTGGGGCCCCTGGTCTCTCTTCTTATTTTACGCATGCCCCTTTATTGTGCTAGCTAATTTACAAGGAGATGGCCTTGCCAGTGGATCCTCCGACACGGTTCCATTCCTTAGGGGACAAAACAGACGTCAAACCAAACAACAATGGCTTATCCCTTTGCCAGCGGCAAGGAGTGCTCATCACCTTCCTCGGGGGCCAGACCATGAAGTGCTCTGTTAACAGGCCCTTAACGTTACCAGACAGTCCACAAATGGCACGCACTCCCATCAAGAACTGGACAAGCACTGGCCCTGCTGAACCTTTGCTGCACTAGGCTTGTTTATCCCTCCACCCTCCAGCTCTACAACCAGGCTGCCTAGTCCAGGAAACAAAACCATGCCGCTCTTCAAAGCAAGCTTTTAATGATCCCCAGCCAGCTCGCCTTTACACTTTAGCCCATGCCTTGGGGGTGCTTTCCCACACTAACCTGTGCCTTCTTCAGCCTCTCGTCCCGGAGGTGCAAGCTATCTGGTTCGTGACGCGTGCTCATGTTCGGGCCCTGTGCGGTGGCCGTTGTCCCTCCGGCCACTCCCGCTCCTCCTCCGGCCAGCAGGGTGGAAGTGCGCTCCAGGAAGAGGCGGAAGGCCACGATGGACTGAAGGTAGTTGGCCAGATCCTGGCCCGGCACGGCGCTCACAAACTGGTCCGTGGGGGCCCCCGTCTTGGGGTCCACCACGGGCTTCACCAGGTTCAGCGTCCACAGGGGCCGCACCAGGCGCGAGAAGTACAGGTAGCAGCCCGTGTGCCGCCCCGAGAACAGCACCTCCGGCATCACCGCCGACGCCGAGGGCATCCCAGGGGGCGAGCCTGAGGAGAAGGGGCTCCTGCCCTGCATGGCCAGCACATTCTGCTGCTGCTGCTGCTGCTGCTGGGCGGCCTGGAAAGGCGAGCCAAAGCTTGGCCGTCCTCCGGGCCCCAGGCCTACGCCAGGGTGCAGCGGGGTGCTGGCCCACATGGGGGCGGGGGCGCCCAGGAAAGAGGCCTGCGACGACGGGGGCGGCTGCGGGGGCGGCTCCTGGGCCACCCGGGGCTCGCCACCGTGCAGAAAGAGGGCCTGGGTGGCGCACTCGGCCAGCCGCACGTCGGCCGGGTTGCAGGCCAGGATGAGGCAGATGGCGCTGGCCTGCACCTCCCCGTGCAGGGCGAAGAAGGCCCGCACGGCGTCGGCCCCCGCGGGGTTCTGCAGCAGGCCGCGCAGCGTGTCTACCGGCCGGGGGCTCTCTACCACGCAGCAGGAGGTGCGCGAGAGCAGCACCACCCGCTGGGGTCCCTCCAGGTGCTGGGTGACCACTGCAGGCGGGTCCGAGGGCAGCACGGCCCCCCCTGCGCCCACCGCGTACTGGCACTGGGGGTGCGGGGCGCGGCTGCGGCTGGGCACGGCCGCCACGCAGCAGACGCCCGCGTCCAGGGGCGCCAGCGTGGAGGCTTCCATGAGGCAGCGCTGGAATGGGTACGCGTCTGCCGACAGCATCCAGAGCACGTCCCGCTCGTCCGAGTGCGCCGCCACCAGCAGCGTGGTGCCCCGCCGGCAGAAGGCCGTGCGCACCCCCCGCACCCGCTGCGGGGGTGCGTGCGTCGAGAAGCCCGGCGGCAGCCGCACGTGCAGCAGCGCCAGAGTCGACGGGCGGGCCTCGGGGCTCGCAAACGACGAGGTTGTCAAGTACAGACGCACACCTGCCAGGATGACGACGCGGCCCACCGGCCATATCACGAAACACTTAGTACAGCACCAAAGGACAGTATAGGAACATCTTTTTAACCAAATACAGTGTGCTGTTACAGGGGGCAAAAAAAAAAAAAAAATCAGAATTTAAAGGAGCCATGAAGACAAAATGCAAGTTTGTGTTATTCGAAAGATTTCGTGTTTTATAGTGCCCCCAGCGCTTGTCCGAATGGAAACGATGCTTTATTCACTGAGAATTAATCAATTTAGGTAAAAATTTTGATTTTCCCGCTCAATCGTGCGTTTTCGTGGTCCCAAATGACATCACAGGAACCGACCGCTCTGCAGCCTAGGGTCCCTTGATTCACGCATCCGCCGTACAGGGTGGAGACACGTATGTGCTGGCGCCGCCATTTTGGTCCACTCGCTCGCTGCCGAAACAAGTCATTGTATCAAAACCGCGCTAAAACTATCGCCGCAACGGGGTTAACTGGCGAAGTTTGAATCGTCTTATCTATTTCGCGTTGCTGGGTCTCGTCGGAAACGAGAACAACGCGTTGTGCACGTTGACCCAACTGCAGCGGAACGGGACCGTTCAAAGAGTGTCTCCACCCTGTACGTTGGCGCTGGCACTGAGGTACTCGCGCGTTTTTTTACGTTACAGAACCTAGATGGCGCCACCATACCGTGGCGTGTCGTTTTCTGCCTTTTTTTTTTTGTTCTGGGAGAAAATGCTTTCGTGAAACATAGTGCTCGCTCGACAAATATGTTCACGTAAGACACCGTTGCGTCAATCAATCGGCCAGTGTCTTCTGAGACAACCCCAAAGCCCCGCAGTTCTGTGCAGCTAAACAAGCATAGTGCGCGCAGTACCAACAACAGCAGTACGAAGCGGTACTTCTATGTTTACATGTGCTTTCGTAACTTACACTTACCACCATTCTTACAGATTTAAAAAGAATGCGCCCTAAATTTAAGCGCAAAAAGCTCGTTCGGCAAGCTTGTAAGCTCTGCCTAATTTGCGTTTACTTTCGCCGGCCTCCGCCAATCGCAGAACTGGCTCGAATGACATCATAGGTTCTGTTGCGGGAAATGAGCTAGTGGGTCGCATGGCCATTCCCTTTTTTCCTAATTATGTAGCTTATTTGAGCGAAGTTTACGTTAAAAGTGGTGTCAGTATGATTATAACGAGGCAATCTTTTGAATGAACCGAACTTGTGTTTTCTCTTCATGGCTCCTTTAAAGACAAAAACATCGGGAGCTCCACAAGGGTCAGTTTTGGGCTCATTATTTTTTAGTTTATATTAATGAATTTGCAACCACAATTTTATCCAACATCAGACTTCTACGAATAACTGTGTCATCTACCATGCAGTGAAGGACTGTAATAACACCACAACTTTACAAGAGGATTAGAACAGCATTAATTAGAAGCATGGATTGCACCCACTATAAGTCGCCCTGTTCCTCTTAAAAAAGGTATTTGAAGTAAAATTGTCCGAGTGTCACACCCACTACAGACCAATTTTGATCAGCACATTCCCCTTACTGCAAAAGAAAAGCAGTACAAGTATCAGCCCAATCAATAAAAACTTAGTTAAAGCTCCTTCATCGCTGAAAAAGATGGAAAAAAGGAGATTCGCTCAGGCCTTTCAAACACCTAAGGAACTTGGAGAAGCGGATACAGTATCTAATACCCCTGCTACACTAGGGTCCAAATGTCATTTGAACCAAATGTCATTTGACTGAAATGCCAAGTTGTGCTGCTACACTAGGTTTTCAAATGCCATTTGGCTCAAATGACACTCGAGCCAAATGAGCACCGAGAGAGACATTTGGGATTTCAAATGCCATTCCCAGCACTCTCGGACGCAGCGTCTTCGATCGGCAATAAAAAATATAATACTTCCGTACGTAAAACAAACAAAATATTGTTTGTGAAACTTTGTTCACTGTTTATTTACTTAAAATACGAAATCAACATATTTAATTTTCATACTCTCAAAACCAGTGGGTCAGTTGCAAAAAACACAAACAAAAACAATGCAAGGCAGCCATATTTAGAGTCAAAACTGGTGTCTCTTCTAATTTGATATCATTTTACTGCCTCGGACTGCTCCTAAGTTTGATTGTTGTATTAGTGTACGAAAATGGAACGGGGCAACAACAGTGCCACTACAGCACAGCGAACAGTTGTGAAAGCTTTCAAATGCCATCGAAATTGTAGTGTAGCACGGCGGATTCTGAATGGCATTCGAAGCAACCCATTTGAGTCAAATGACATTTGGTTCAAATGACATTTGGACCCTAGTGTAGCAGGGGTATAAGTCCTCTCGCAAAAGGAGGCCGTGCAATAAAGGAGAACGTGTGACCCTTCCAAAACAAAAATATTTTGCAATTACAACCAGAAAGAGACCACTGCATAACCCTGACATGCCAGGGTCTCTTGACAAAATGACTTTTTATCCCTGAAAAAATTCCTACTCGACTAAAATTAGCGTAAAAATATAGCTGCTAGTGAAAAAATCCTGGCCCACACACAATGCGGGTGTGAACGAAAAATTTCAGAATTCCACTGTAGTTGCGACTTTCAGATGCCACCCCTCGATCCACCCTGCAAGAACGAAAAGGGAAGAGAAAAGAGAGCGCAACCCACCGGCCTGGGTGACGGCCACCAGGTGTGCCTGCGGGGACTCGGCCAGGGGCAGGACCTCGATGTGCACCAGGGTGGAGAAGTTGTCCGGCTCCACCGTGGGGGCGGCCCGGGCGGCCAGCTGGGCCAGGGTGGCCAGGGGCAGGCTGATCACCCGGCTGCAGCCCCCCTGGCCGCGAGGCCAGCCCAGGTCGTACACCGACAGGGTGCCCTTCTCCGAGCGGGTGTACAGCACGTGCCGGCTGTCGTCCACCACCAGCTGCACACGGAGTGTAAACAAACAGCAGGGGACACAGGGCGCTCCCTTGGGGCACCCCCTGTACACACTCTCTCGGGTGACTGGGCAAGGCGTCAACTAAAAGGACGCGGATACGTGTGACGTGGAGCTTGCACTCCTATGCCTCCTTCAAACACAACACAGTCGAACCCCGCAATAACGAATCCGCCGGGGAAAGCCAAAAAATTCTCTTTTGCGGGAATTTCAAGAATGAAACATAGACTACAGGAAAATCGCACGCAAACCAAATCAGAAAGTCAACTGTAATACTTTGTGAGCCTTAGCTCTCAGCTCTCACACTACAAGAAGTGCTTCATTGCTGGTCATCGTACGCGCCTAAGAACAATTGAATAGTGTCAAACACATCCAAAACATCCCGCAGGTTCGCCTTCTCTGCTCTTTTTTCTCCCTGGTCCTCGGCACCGAGTATGTCCGAGCATGCGAGCGAAGTCCAGCTTCTTCTGCTGACGTTCCTGCCAGACATTGTCAGCCAGACATTGTCAGCCAGCCAGACAAACTTAGCCAGACATTGGCACTGCATTGTTGACGTCCAAAAAGGCCACAGCCATCACTGTTTTGTTTTGTACACGTCTGCCATTAAAGAGTGGCGTCTTTGCTTTTCAAAATGGCAGAGCGAGCTGCAGGCAGTTCCAAACGCGCCGGCGCTATCTTCCCTCCTTCCACTTGGGCCACTGCCTTGGGCAATGATGGCTGCCTTTTCTGGTAGTAATAAAAACTCCCACTTCTGGTCTGGCGTAGGCATCTTACCGATAGCAAACGTGCCGATCGCCACGCACACAATGAACACACGTGTGCTGTTTAGCGATTGCCGGCTAGTGTAGCCCAAGCCAAAGCTAAAGCCATAAGCCACCATGTGTCGCCCTCTGGTGGTGTCACTTCGAGGCTACTTCCATGTCCGCCTGCTGCACGGTCTTTTATGTAAGCAAACATGGTGGCGGCTATGCAAACGCGTTGTGACTGAGGTCTATGCACTTTGAGTAAAAAAAAAAAAGAAGAGAAGACGAAAACGCATTTGACCACTTTTTGGACCGTGTTAGCCTCAAGCAGGTAGGTAAAATGCCAACTGGACTTGCAGTGAATTTCGTTAATGTGGGATCGCTTTTTAAAAACATTTCACTGCCACGAGATATGACATACATGGGCTTATATGGATGTTCGCCAGGGATTCGAAAGTCTTCTGTTGCCATGAGAGTTCGTTATCAGGTGGTTTGACTGTGTTCACAATAAGAATTGGCGCAGAAAAGACAACACAAGAGAGACAGATGGAACTGGCACTTCCCACCAAGAGTGCCAGTCCCACCTGTCTCTCTTGAGTTAGCTGTCCTGCACTAACTTTTATGGCAAACACTACGAACCAACTAGCCCAGTGGCAAGTTTTACCAAGCCATTTTTCACACACAACTTACATTACACAGCCACAACCAAGTAGGAAAGACGGCAAACACTGTTCAACACTTTCTTCACCCTCATTTCAGCCACAGTCGGAATTTCGGCTTACTTCCTGCTCATACATACAGGGAGATCGTTTTGCACTGATGCGAGCTGGCTGCACTTTTAGCAGCCCTGGACACACATTTTGCAACTTGTGATGCTGCATATCTACTCAGGCCAAGTTGCGACCCCGGATCCCAACCATGAGGCAGACATAATGACGAGGATAAGAATGGGGTGGAGTGCATACGGCAGACATTCTCATATAATGAATGGCAGCCTACCATTGTCACTGAAGAAGAAAGCATATGACAACTGCATCCTACCACTCACTAAGAGGGTTCAACTTAACTCTTTCGTTACCGCGCCTATTCAAAATCGTTCAATTTGAACGATACTTTGAGAGTTCCTTTTCATAGCGTTCCAGGCGTTGCTCGAACAAGTAAAGCTGTTTGGAGTTAGATCAGAAAATGGCTCCTCAAAATAAGTTTTGTTTTCATTTTTACAAGAAAAACATGATTTTTGACACGCGTTTGAATCACCTGGGTGTGGAAAAGGGCCGTGGTCATCGCGCGTCACTGCTACCAACAAAGAATGTGTGCCACTGGTAATTATTCTGCATCAGCGTTTGTTTTTTGTTATCAGTGCATGAATGATGAACCAGCAAACGATTTTTAATCGTCAGGTTTGCATTTTGACAGTAATAGTTCCTGAAATCAGCTGAAAATGTCAAGCAGTGCCTGTTTTGCAAAGCTACTTTTAAGATTTCAGGCAGTTTTATTGCCTTTGCGCACGTTATCCTAACTTGTCTGGTAGTTCTACTAAACCCACGACCATTCGCGAACAGTTTACAACAGTTTCGGTTTCGTTTCTGCATCGCGAAATTTATATTTAGCGCTACTACGCAGTTACCCAACTTCAAGGCTACCTGCCACATAGTTTTATACTAATATAGAAATTAGTATGAAACTCTATGATCTGCCATGGCGCCTTGAGCGTCTGCGACTGATCCTCGAACAAAGCATGCTGCTCCTGATTTCACAAAACCCTAACCCAATTTCTGCGATAAGAACTTCACATGCAAGTCAAAAAGATCACACCCAGTCGCCAAATATCTGTTCCGACGAGGACGGCGCTTCAAACCGGCCTTACACTGCCAGCTGTTCGCCTTCCAGTTTCGTTTCCATACGAGGGTATCTCTGGGGGGTCTAGTGTTGCTGCTTAGTTGAACTGTCTATTCGGACGGAGTCTCCAATAAGTTTTTGTACTGTTTCATTTCAAAAATGTTAGGTGGCGCTGCAACGGAGGAGGCTCGTTGTGCTGATCTTTTTTATCGCGCAACAGCTACTCGGCCAAAGTTTGCAGGGCACGATTCTACGCATCGCACCTCATTCCTGCAAGCAAGGCTACAATTGCGAGTCAGAAGATGATAATAAAGCTCAACTTATGTTTTGAGAGATAACTGACCGTGAACGTCAACAAGCATCAACCACGGAGTTCCGTTTTCAACTTCATGCATGTTTTTTTCGCATCGCGTGCTTGTCCCAAATATTGTGCTGGCTGTAAATGCAAAGTCAGTCATTGACAAGATGTTTTTACGTTATGTGGGGGCAAATTGGTGCCTCTGATAATGTCAAACCGCCAGATTTATTCCACAAAACCACCCGAAATTCCACATTTTGAATTGGAGGTTGGGCTTCACCGCATGAAACGAGCACCGGACGTGCTAACATTTCTTTTAATATCTGAACAGCTGTTCCGCGCACATCAACATTTTTTCTAGGGCGTGTCTCGAAATGTATCCCTACAAAATGTATATTCTAATTTTTTTTCTACTACTGGTGGTTTGTTATACACAACTCCTTTTTTATCATTTTTTTTTTACATTTTGACAAAAATTTTGATTTTGATATTTTTTTCACAACTATGATATATGAAAACATTTAAAAAAACTGGTGTTATTAGAAGGGCCGTTAAATAATCTGCATTTTATGTTCCTGTAATTAGTGCCTAACCAATTTTTTTTAATCAGAAAACCAAATGTTTTCTTGGACCCCTAAAAATCGGTCAATTTTTCCACAGTAATGAAAGAGTTAAATTGAGGACAACTCAATGAGCAATGGAACGGAAGACGATACGTGTAACATTAAGGGACAAGAAGAGAGCGGAGTGGGTCAGGGAACAAATGGTGTTAAGGACATATTAGTAGAAATTAAAGAAGAAATGGACGTGGGCAGGGCATGTAATGCGAAGGCAAGATAACCGCTGGTCATTAAGGGTAACAGAGTGGATCCCTAGAGAAGGCAAGCGTTGCAGGGGGCGGCAGAAAGTTAGATGGGCAGATGAGATCAAGAAGTTTGCGGGGATAAATTGGTCACAGTTGGCACAGGACCGAGGTAATTGGAGAATAATGGGAGAGGCCTTTGCCCTGCAGTGGGCGTAGATAGGCTGGTTCTGGTGGTGGTGATGATGATGCAGTGAGGTGTGCATAATAGCTTGCAATAAGGATTTTTCTTAAAATCCATGCAAAGCGATTCTTCATGTGGTTAATTTTTGGAGACGGAAATAACTGCAACAGCAAAGCTGGAGGTGCCAGGGGAAATTAGTACTGCTTTTCCCACCTGCCCACAGCAAATGCCTGCAGATGTTTGCACATCAAGCAGTGCCAAACGGGGTTTAAGAAGTAAAGGTCGGGACAAGGCAGTGTAAAAGGTGGGAAAAACGCCTGTTTATTCCTGCCGGCATCCATTGAATGAAGCAGACTGCATGCATTCCAGCGTTCTATAATGGGGGTTTTTAATGTATTGTTACTATGGGGAGTTCGTTGGGACCACAGTGATCAGGTTGTCGTAAGACTGAGAGATGTATCACATCATCGGTACAACCACACTGCCTTTCCTTTACCATGGAACTGTTTGCACAGGGTACTGGCTGGTTGGTATACATGCAACTGAACGATTTTCAAAGACCACATTCTACGTTAGAAATCTAAACAAAACCAATGTTGGGGGGGGGGACAGATTGACGCTTGAAATCAGGAGAAATCATCAAAAGGTGCAAGAACTGCTACAGCTGTTGTTTCAACGAGGGAACTCATATCCAGACAAGTTCCCTTGTCGAAATGACAGCTCAAGTGATATTTGCTTTTTTGGTGTATTCCTACACCTGTTTGTCGTTAGAGTTACACAGATAAGGACTTCCAGTTTTACAACAAGCAAAACTTTATTTGCTAGAGAAGACCAATCATGCAGCAAACACTCACTCAGTCCTTACCTAGCTTTATGTTGATTTCACGCTTATTAAAGAGAAAAATGCAACGAACTCAACGATTTGTCAATTGGTCTGCAAAAATTCCAGGACTTTCAAGTCCTTGGAAATGAGCTTTTCAAACCCAACGGTTTCCAATCACCTGCACGAACCATGTTATCAGACTCCAGTGCCCCATGCACAGAGCGGGGCTATTCCGCTTGCACCGTTGGACTCACTGTGGACCTCTTGAGAAGCAGTCCGGCATTTGCTTTTCTCATGTACCTCTGGGTGCTTTCACGAGAGACCAGATAGGTGTGTCCACTTGACCTATTTGATTTTGACGAGAATTTTATATACCTTGTGCAGAGGTGGAAACACCTCAATGTTTTTAATGATTTTTTCTTTGCAACAGCCATTTCTCTATCTACATTGCGGTCTTAAGCTTTTTACAAATTACTTGAGCATGCCACTGCAATACTGCTTTGGTGCTTTGTAGCTACAAAACAACAAAAATAGTGTGACATCTTTTTGATGTAGGTAATAAATAAAGAGCAACGTTGGCTTTAATTTGGGAAAACTTGACCTAAATCGAAAATGCTCTTTTTTTTAATTGTCTTTCAAAATCTACCAAAATGCGTTACCTAGCTGCGGTAGAGTGTTCTTTTGATATATAACCGTCTTCACCACATGAAGTAAAATTTGGAGGAATATTTAAAAAGAATAGGCGAATGACACTACAAAAATATGATCTACCTAGCTTGTTTAGGTAGTTGCAGAGAAAAACGGTCCCACATTTTGGCAATTTTCAAAATTTCTTTGAACTTGGTAAATTGTGGTAAGGAAAATTTGCCCTGCATGCCAAACACGCATACGGTGAATCATTCGAGAGAGTGCAAACTCTTTACATAAAAATAACTACGGTGATAGCTGCAGTATTCTTTGTTTGACAGTGGTAGGTAGAAGTTTCAAACTGTCCGCGGGGCGCTCAACACGCCAACGACCCGAGCCCATTTTGGGATTTTTTTTTAAGGAAGGGGAAATTTTTTTCCACACAAAATAACTTCAGGTATGTTTTCCCCTGTGTACAAGGAGCTATAGATAAAATTGTCGTCAAAATCAAAGATGTCAACCAGACATGCCCGTCGGATCTCTCGTGAATACAAATACAGTAGAATCTCGATAAACGGAAATCGCTTAAACGGAATTGCCGCTTAAACAGAACAGTTGCCTGGAATTTGGTTGGTATTGTATTCAGATAACGTAAAAAACTCTCGGTAATCGGAACTAAAATTTCCGCATCACCGTGTAAACGGAACCACAAATGGAACTTCTTGTGAAATCCACTGGCATGAGAATCAGCTTTTTACGGTTCCGGCTGTTTCGTTCTTGTTTTTTTTTGTCCTCCATGCTTTTTTAGCCTTGTTGGCCTCGTAAGCCTCGGTAAGTGGTTAGCCGTGTTAGCGCAACGAATGCAACATCGCAGTTCTTGTTCCAGTCGTTCGGTCTCGATTCTAGACGCCGAGGCTACAGGGCTCACCTCCTATCGCCTCGTTCGTGCCATCGTGCTATTTGCGCTTCATTACCGCGTTGCCGTCTTCTAAATTCGGTGGCTCGTAAGCACTCGCGAAGTTGAGGCCTCTAGCCTCGGTGAAGATGCAGTTGCAAGGACTCAAACAAAAATAATTGACGCATTTTGCAGTGCACAGCGACTCATTGTTGCCAAATCAACTTTGTGAATGCTGTGCCTACGCTTCTTGTAGTTTTCTTGCTTTCTGAAAACTATCAGCTACAGTCACTTTCTAGTGGTTAGAGCTCCATGAAATGCCCTTAAAGTGTGTACGCACATAAATTTGCACCTTAGAACATCTCTCTCAATTAGCGGAACTAATTTTTCCGGTCCCTTGAAGTTCCGCTTATCAAGAGTCTACTGTACACTCCTCTATGGCTTGGGGGAAAGCTCTGGTGGCGAGTCCGGGACTGCAAGCTGAGGTGCCCCAGTGTGGACTACTACCCCTTGGTCGACTGACCTGCGCGATGGGGTCCTCCTCGGCGAAGGGGTAGGTGAGGAAGGCCGGCAGCAGCAGGGAGAGCATGCTGCTCGAGTGGTTCACCTTGCGGCAGCGGCGGCCGAACCAGCCGCTGCCGGCCCCCGAGTAGAGCACCTCGTAGAGGCAGCCGTCGCGGCCCCCCAGGAAGATGCGCCCGGAGGCCGAGCCCCCCACGCACGTCATGGCCACCCCGTCCGTGGACACCGTGAACAGCGGCTCCGGCAGCAGCGACAGCTCCCCGCACCCCTCTGCGGCACAGTTCAGAGGAGGGGACTTTATTACCCAAAAGGAGTCGAGTGGTCAACTTGCTGAGTGCAAAACCCCGTTGGACCAGCTGGAGCTGATCTCCGACACTCCAGCTGGCCAGTGCTCCCTCCCACTGCTCCACCGAGGGGTTGGAAATCGGGGAAAGTGTGGGGTAAGCAGGCACTCACACACCAGGCAACACAGAGTGCTTTGCAGAGCCGGCACTGTGAGTCGCATTGCATTGGCCAGACTGGGTGGGGGAATGCGTTGGTTTGGAGAAGACGTCACAAGCACCCCTCTTTCTCGCTGACGGACAGGTGGCCCCGAGGGAGCTCAAGCCAGGCCCCCTCAGGCTGTTTCGGTCTAGGCAGCTCGTAGTGATGACTGCAGACGAGGTCAGTAATACAGGCCAGCATTGCTCAATTCAGCGTGCTGCTTGGCACAGCTCCTGTGCCCAATTCTGACTGGGTTAGTACCTGTTGATCCCCACCAATGCCCCTTCTAGACTCTATATCATCCCCTGCTGACTTGCTCCTTACTGCAACAAGCTTGCCGCACCACGCAGTGAGTACTAGCATCGACACACCATCCTGATGTCCCAATGTGGAGTCAACATTGAATGTTTCGTCTGTTTCGGGCGACTACTTTACATCACGGGATGGACAGGGGAGGAGGGGTGAATGCAATCGGACGGATGAAATGTAACTGCACAAGCACTGTGCACAACTGTAGTGGCATATTAAGTGCTCACCTTCGAGAACCCTGCCCTCACCACAGTGAAGTAACAAGCCCAACACGTGACTGTGCACCCAGGCCAGAGCACTCACGCTACTAGCACAGCGGCTCTTACTCACCCAACTCTACGAGTTCACCCGGCTAAGAGGCAAGCAAGATTCACCTGACTGCTCTTTGGGACATAGAAACTACTCTGTGCCAGAAGGACGCACTGCTCTATCGGTGTTTTAGATGGGCTTCACTCTTGTCACATGACACACTCTCCTAGTCCCCCATGTGGGGAAGTGGTACATGGAAAGAGAAAAAAGCACGTCCGTGCATGCGAGTGAATGAGAAATGAAAACAGGGGAAGCTAACCAGCATACCCTAGGGTGTGCTGGGCAGAAATTAGGATTACGGTACTTCGGCTCGACGGTCTGCATAAAAAGTAGCAAGGAATATGCTTTAATCTTAGCGGCAATCACTGAGAACCTCATGACAGCAATGAACAGTAGTGCAGCCACTGACAGCTTACTTTGCTGCTGACGTAGAGGAATCACGTGCGTTTAACATGGCTTTATTAGACGCTAAAACTGACGTAACTTGAGAATTCTCAGCGCCCAATTTCTGGCTTTTTCGGGCTCTGGCTGAGAGGCAGCTGCCCTGAAAGGTCCTTGTCAGGCGGCTGTGTTGAAACTTTTTACGAAGACACACAACACACAAACAATGAAACGACATACTCTTTCACGCAAAGATGACCCACAACCAGGAAACAAGTTTTCGGTGAAACTAAGCGCCCTGAATCTATGAAATGTTACAGATGGCTGGTGTTATGCTTATTTTATCCTAAAATAAATGTTCAAACCCAGCCCCACAAAGTTTTTTCAAGAGAAAACCAGGAGTGGAACATGGTACATGGGTTTTGGAGCAGTCCTGGGAGCAGCCAGAAAGGCTCTTTGGAGCGGGTTTGGAGCAGCCAAAAAAGTCGTTTGGCAGGGGGCTAGCACAGGGAACTGTGCCTGCCCACAGCCAATGAAGTTTGATCCATTTATCTACTATATGTGGTGTTCTACCATGCAGTGTTCGTACGGGCTTCAAAAGCAAAAATTCAAGGGTTTTCAAGGACTTTCAAGGACCAGAAATCACATTTTCAAGGTTCCCATCTTATGTTTTATCTGGGAATATTTATAACTTTTTCAACACAATGCAAAATTTTGATATTGCCTAATACCCAAGAACATTAATGCACATTTAAATAGGCGCTATGGGTTCATGAATGCTCCCCCAGCTTTATTTTTTATTTCATAGTTTATATTTAGAGGTTTTTCTTTTTTCTTGGTGTTTTGCTGAGGCTGTTTGATTTCAAAACTTAGTTAATGTTGCCTGCATCTCCTGCTTTGTCAGCAAGAGTATCAGCTGAAATTAAAGGGGCCCTGAAAGGCATTTTGAGCACACTAAATGAACTAGCGCAATCGCTAGATTGGGTCGCCAACGTCACCTGTGCCAAGTATTACTCTTTTACGCGCAGCGGAAAGCTCACACTTTTGTTGCAAAGTTTGTCGCTTTTTTCTCACCCTTTCCTTCGTGTTTTTGGACGCCGCCATCTTCACATGTCTACATCATCGATTCCCAGATGTTCGTCATGAGCTAGACATCCTGCTATTGGGCGGCTTTTTCACGCACTTCCGGCAAAGAGATGAGTCGTCTGCTCAGCGTCGGCTCGCCGGCTGATCTGCCAGCGGAGTGCCGGAGTGCTTTGACATTTTACGACAAACGAAACAAGTGTAAATTAACCGTTTGTAGTGAATGCAACACGGCCATAACACGACGTGGATTTTATCTTACGTGAGTACGTACCATAAAGAAAGTCCCGTGGCACTTCTTTGGTGCAATCGCAGAGAACGCCCTGAGCCGAATGCCCGGGTTTGACGCGTACATTTTATTCAACTTCAAAACAATCCAGAGATGCGTTTCAAACGAACGCAACGTCACAACATGCGTTGCAAGTCTGAACCGCGATTGACAGACGATGAGTTGCCTCCTCCTGCCCGTCGTAAATACGGCACTCACCTCACACCCGGTTTGCGGGGACGAGCAGCAAGTCACAACTCTGGCGCGCAAGCGAGAAGGCTTTTAGCCAGGCACACTACACATACCCCATGCGAGGTTGAGTGGTACGTCGTTCGAGAAAGATAATCCAGACCATGGGAAGCACTATCCACCCGCAGAAGTACAATGTCGCATTTCATCGCGAAACGAACGCGTCCACAACACACAGGATGCGATGCACACACACACACACAGCTTCGGTCGCTGCATTGGCTTAGCTGCAAGCTTCGTTCGGACAATGAGCGATGCTACGACGATACAGAGCTGCGTGAGGACGACGTGCTAACCACTTCACGTATTTAAAAACACAGGGGCAAAGAACTAGGTTCATCGGAAGCAAAAAATCTTTCCTCCATTATAGTGCCTGAAATATACTGGCTAGTGTGCCGAGGGCGGGCTCCAGGCGGGCGCCGGGAGCGATGTACGCGGCCGTCTGCCGCTTGGGGCGCTGCCGTGCGGGAGTGTGCGCGTTCATCCGGCCCGAGCAGATCGCGCGGTTACCTCCGAGCTGCGTAGCAGACGGCAGCGGCAGAACTTTCCATTCCCGCTTGCGACAAAAGCGAGCGAAAGCGACGGGAATTCTGTCGCGCAACCAAAATTTGTCCCGACCATTCGACAAAAACGATCGTCGCGCGACAAAGCGACGGAATTCCTGCCGCTCTCACTCGCTTTCGTCGCAAGTGCGAACGGGCCTTTATGCGCAATCTCCGCCCCACATAAAACAAGCTCTTGCTTGTCGCCTGATCATACGGTTGATATCTGACTACGTTACACTGTGCTTGCCAGTGTATTTAAACGATGTCACTAGGTTTGAAACGTACGCGCTCGGCGTGCAGCTTTGTAAACGCAAGCGGTTTCACATACGCACGCTATTTTGCTGCTAATAGAGTTTTAGTACAGCGTTTGTGGCCTTTGCATACGCTAAACGCTAAATTTTTGCGTCCCGCTACGTGACACCGCGATGGGAGTTTTAGTAGAGCGTCTCATCAGTTTTGCGTAGCGACACACTAATGCATACGGCGCCATCTGTCAAATGTTTTCCGAAATGTCTCGCCGGCTGATCTGCTAGCGGAGTGCCGGAGTGTTTGGACATTTTACGACTATCCAAACAAGTGCAAACAAACGCTTTCCCGTCAGTGTTGAATGCAACACATGGGTGCAGCTTGTCAGAACACGGGTTCTCGCTGATCGAGTGCAGCGTTGGTTTGCTCTTCGCCTTCACGTTCATCGCCGCTGATAAAGCGATCCGATCCGGCGCGTTTTGTGCACGGGTTCTGTGTCGGTTGAAAATGTCTTTTTTCACATGCCGCCGGTAGTAGGAATTACAACCACCGCAAAATAACACCCGGCACCAGCGGGGCCACATCTGAGACCGCGCTTTTTGGATAAACAGTGCGCGGTGCACCAAAGGGAACGAGCGCACGATTCTCCCCACGCGGCTGCGAGTTCGCCGCCGATACCAACTGCAGCCCTGCAGCTACGTACACCGCGAAAGGGCAAGGCCAGGCCGCACACATGCGGCCAGGTCATTCGTTCGCTTTTCCAGCCTGTCTCCATGGTGTCTACAGAGATGAAAAAGCCGAAAGAGCTGGCCCGTAGCAGACGGCAGTCTGTGGGAGCGCAATAGCGGAAGTACGTCACCGCTGAGGAGCGGAGCATCATGGGAGGGGAGGCCAACAGCGAAGAAACAGTTGAAAGGAGGAGGAAATACGGCGCGACGATAATTCGCGGTTTTTGATTTACGATTTCTCAGCTAATACTCATCGCTTTAACAAAATTCTTGCAGGAGGAGATTGCTAATAGATTGCTTTATTTGGTTACATGTACATCCATGCATCGGCGGAAGGCATTTCAGGACCCCTTTAACTCAGCAAGTGTTGCTGCAAGGCAGGATGAACTAAGTGCACGTCCACCATTTGCACGTAAAAGCAAACGCAGATGGAGCGTATGAGGCACAGCAAACATGCAATGAAAGGCCGTCCACAGACTAGATGGAAGATGCAAGATAGAGAACAGAAGCCGGCTTTCACGGGATTGTATCGTGACATGAATTCTATTGAGGAGTGCTGCTCCCAATGTTGCCTCGTAATAATGAGAATCCACAAACTCGTAATTTCACGCAATACACTGAAACTTGATTGTTACAATGCTTCTTTACATTTGTTAACACCTAAAATCCACGACAAACACTTTAAATTCTTGTGAAAAGACAGGGCCATTAGTTCTCTCCAGAAAAATCAAGGGTTTTCAAGGACCCTTTAAAAATTCCAGGACTTTCCAGGCCTTGAAATTGACACTTCTAAATTCAAGGGTTTTCAAGGTTTTGAAGGACCTGTGCGAACCTTGCATGCACTAGAACCTACTCCGAATGAAGAACGCAGTTCTCGTACTATATCTGGAAATTTACAATATGGAGAGTTATCCACCTTCCGCCCTAGCCAGTGCACCGCGTTGTCACCGTTCAAAGGGCGGCGCGGAGTCTAACAGGATCAGATAGAAGGACCTCACTTTGTTTCCAGCAAACAGCAGTGTTAAGCGAACTTACAGCGGCTGTGATGACAAGCAGCAGCAGTGGCGACAGATAAAAAATAACGTTTTGTAACAGAGAAAGGGAAAAGATGACGAAAAAACTGGGACAGTGATAGGAAAAAGTGCTGAAGGTGAGAAAGAAGACAGCCAATGCAGAACGTGGAAAGAGGATGATGATGATAAGAGGTCGGGGGTCTCGAGCAGAGAGGAAGAAGAGTGCGGCGGTTGTGGGAACTCCGCTCCTTGTCGGACGCGTGGTCTGAGGGACGAGAACACTGCGGCAGTCGACCGGACTGCGAGTGTTCAAGGACGACGCCACTGCCACCCAGCAAGTACAATCTGCGGGAATGGAGCAACAATTTATTCCTCTGTCTCTGCCCGTCAGGTGCGGCAGCAGCACCGTTGCTGGTGCTGGCCGCCTGCTATCGGTCGCCGCTGCCGTTACCGCCAAGTCCGTGGCCTTCGACAAAAGACTGAGAGACTCTGAGAAACCCTTTCTTAAATTTCGTGTGGCATAAACCGTTTTGACACATTTCTACCGTGGGCCGTATCTCTCGAAGGTCTCGCGACACCACGAAGGTCCGTAGATCCTGCCCATAACATCACAGCGGCATTCCGTAAAATAAGGGGTTTGCTTGCATTTTTTTTTTCGAAAAGCAGTTTCAGGGCATGTGGAGCATAACATAGACTTGTCTTCACCCATCACACACTTCCAAGATTCCCCGAACGCACGCCGCAGACTACGTTACGACAGTGTACCATCCTTTACATAAGCAAAGCTAACCCCAAAATTCACATGCGAAAATTAGTAATTACCTCACAACAAAGGCAAACCGAACAAACCTGCAAAGGCAAAGCATCCATGACTCTGTTGGTTCAATACATACAGCTACACTCGTCAAAACTTGTCGACTAAATTGAAGAAGCTCACCTCCAACAAACTACAACCTTTCACGAGAATATTATTCTGTTTTCTATCTGTTCGGGATGTGACACAAATACATTTCACTCGTTTTTGGTCATTTTTCGGGGCTTGTGGCGCAGCGGCAAGCACCAGCAAGAAAACCGTGCCAATGTAACGCAAATAAATACAAAGGGAAGGCGGAGAAGGCGCCTAGTGCCTCCGGCCGTTCTTAGCCTTGATAAACCGAAACCATAACCGCCTTGAAACCCAAAACGATGTTTCAGCCCAGTTTTCCGAGCACAAGGCATCATGGGAGTCGTATCTCGTGGCTCAATTCAGGCTCTGCGGTGCAGGACCGCGTTGATAAACGAGTTTGGTGCAACAGGGGCGGTTCGGCGCAGGTAAGCTAGTTTGGCGCGAATGGCACAACTGTTCTACCCCTGGAAAACTAGCCATACAGATGGTTTGTTGCGGCGAGGACTTTGTTGAATTGACTCCTATGGCTAGTTGACAGGGAATCAAAAACTTTTTCTTGAGGCAGAGATCGTTGTAGTGGGATTCGATAGTATCAGTACAACTAGCCTGACACCAAGCTTTACCCAAGTTAACCCCCGAAAGGCCAACATGAATGACCTATACCTGCGCTACATGAGCATTTGAAAGGAAATTTGAGTCGAATGGCCTTCGAAATTTCAAATTCCATTTGAACTGGAAGGGGCTCCGCCGATCTACAAGAAAATTCTCAAAGGCAGTTAAAAGTTTTTGCGTTTGCCACTACTGCCCTGTTTCGCTATTGACAAAAAAATAATTGTAGAGTTAAAATGGGCGAAAATACAATTGGTAGTGATCAAATTGCTAAGAATTTACAAGCAAGCACAAAACACGCACTAAGAGCCAGTTTTTCCTTTTCCTCACACCGCCGGTGTTGGAGTACCAAGTTACCTTGTAACCATTGAGTGAGTGATAGAAAACAAAAACAAGTGAGTAATTATGAAGATTGTACACGTAAAACACCAAGTTTTACTCGTAAATAATTGTTTCGTTATTACGGCGCGCAGAAACTGCATGCAAGCGTACGACCGTTCGCGTTTCGTAGGCCTCTGAAATTCCCGAAAGTAGGTTCTCGTGTTCCTTTGACTCAAACGGCATTTCAGCCAAATGCCAAGGCATCGTGTAGCAGCTCAAAGGTGTCATTTGATACCCGTGCTACAGAAGCATTTCGAAGGCCTTTGAACGGCATGTCATTTGACTCAAAGGCCGCCTTTGAGCTGCTCCATGACACCTTTCAAAGACATTTGGTTGAAATGCCATTTAAGTCAAAGGAGCACGAGAACCGACTTTTGGGAATTTCAGAGGCCTACGAAACGCGAACGGTCGTACGCTTGCATGCAGTTTCTGCGCGCCGTATTTACAAAAATAATTATTTACGACTAGAACTTTATTTTTGAAAAGCTCGCTCGTAATCCCTTTTCTTTTGTTTTTTTGACTACCACTTTTTACTACCACAATTACAAATTATCTTGGTACTCTTCCAACATTGGTGTTGCACAAAAAAAGAGAAAGACAACTGCCTATGTTGTGCATGTTTTGCTCGTGTATGCAGTTTACAATCAATTTTACCACTAATCGTCGTTTTTTTGGCCTATTTTAACGTTACAATTAAATTTTTTGCAATTTTACTGGAATGAAACTCGCCAGCAGTGGCGACACCAAAACATAGCAGGTGAACTCCTTCCAGTTAGAACAGCATTTGGAATTTCAAAAACTATGTGACTCAAATGTCGTTTCAAACACTCGTGTAGCGCTTGTAGCCCAGGTACAAGTCAAATGACATTCCACTCAAAGGCCTTCGACGACGCGCTCGTGTAGCGCGGGTATCATTACGCCCACAAAGGGAGAGCGCGAGTGGCAGGCGAGCGACGGACTGACCCCCGGAGCCGGCGGTGGCCTGCCCCTGGCCCTGGTTCAGGAGGGCGACGCCCAGGATGACGATCTCGGAGCAGGTGGCCAGGCAGAGCAGGGCGCTGACGTGTCGCTGGAAGACGCCCGGCCGGGGGGCCACCATGCCCACGGCCAGGATGGCCTCGCTCAGCCCGTCGAAGTAGGCCAGGTCGCCCCCCGTCTCGTACAGCCACACAAACAGGTCGCTGTCCACCGTCAGCCACGCCCGGCCCAGCTCGGGCAGCAGGCCCAGCCGGCACAGCGTCTGCGCCTGCGACACCTGCGCAACACCACCCGTTTGGTGACGGTGACCATGGCTGGGTGTTACTAATGGCGCAAGGCCCACTGGGGGGGGGGCAAAGAGCGCCAAAACAGTTGTTATACGTGAGAGGAGGTGAAGAGGTGAACACTGAAATCGGTGAGCAAGAACAGAAGTAAAATCAGTGAAAGACATCAAGGATGGCTGGTGTAGAGGGCCAGTTTGTGATTACGCGTGGTATGAAATTAGGTCTAAAAATTTCACTTCCGCTAAATAGTCAAAAACGTGCTTGACGGAAAACATGGCATCGTCAGACAGGAGGAACGCTGGGTGTAGTGGGATGTGATGTCTGTAGAGTTCGGCAAAGTGTTTGTGTCGTGTTGTGTGTTGTGCTTTGCATTGAAGAAGTACGTGGTTCACGGACAGGCTATCCAGGGTGTGACATCTAGCTAAGATAACTTCAGTGTGTCTGTTGTGTGAGTCAGTGGCGTATGCTCCCAAGAGTGGCTTTATTACATGTAGTTTTTGTCTCTCTGTTCATTCCAGTGCGCTTGCCATGTTTTGCGAAGGTGTTGTCTGATGTGTGACTTAAGGTCAGTGTAAGGTATTGTTGTTATGTTCACTGCATTTGTAAACGCAGCAGCAGTGGCCATTTGATCTGCTGCCTCGTTTCCGGCGATCCCCGAGTGACCTGGGACCCAGAACACGGTCACTTCAAGATGTAACGCGTATACTGACATAGTGGTCTTATAAACTAAATTAATAATGTGATTTTTACAAGACTGCTTAGATGCCAATGCACGAACCATGCTCAAAGAATCTGTGAAGATGATGGACTTGGGGGTTTCATGTTGGACCCGTTTGCCTGCACACTCAGACGCCCCCCGAGGCTACAGGCGCTTGACAGCGGTACGCCACTTTGGAGCTCCACGGACCAGGAAAACACCAGCACACGTAAAATTACTGAGCCATCTCTCCCTTATCCGCTCTAAACTTCAAGACGCCTGCGTTGTATACAATTCGTCCACTGGTTCTAACATTTAAAAACTTGAAAGGATTCGAAAGGAAGGCTGTCAGATTCATTTGCTCTGCATTTTGCCCGTTAGATTCCCCCTCCGACTTTATGCAAGCCAACAACATTGTTACGCTGTCTAGTCGCGCTCTGCAAGATCAAGTGGCCTATGGACTGAACAATGAACTGAGCTGAGGGTGCTTGAGGTGGAGGAAAAAGTAGTCGCTAGTGTTTGCGGCTGCAGTCAGTTGCACTGAGCTACCGCTTGTTTACCTGACAATAAACCGCCGTTCCCCGGACGTGACAATATCCCACCTCTTCAACTATGAAGGACAAAATTCTGCCTGAGTTTTCTTGCACTACTTTTTAATAACCATTAGGCCATTCACATCACACTGTATCTACCGTAAGAACAAATTTTTATGTTCCCTTTTATTGATTTCATCGATGCTTAATGGCCTGGCAAACCGAAAACCGCACTTTAAATACCAGAGTGTGCGATAATTCATTACTTTGAATGGGCTGAAAACCATATGTTTTCGTTTCCCGCGCTTCCAGCCTACAGAGTGCGTACGGTAGAATCACGGTATGACTGCACCGTTTTGTGTGGATGTCAAACCACTGCAAAGGCCCCTAGAGGTGTTTTTTCGACCGCCCTGCCGCTGGAGCTGGGAGGCTGAGCTGTCTTAAGGCGTTAGGCTTAGCCCTGCGGCGGAAATTTGATGACCGCTTTCAACGAAAGTCCTGATGGCAACTTCTGTTGCAATTCTGAGCTTTATTGTCAGCTCCTTTCAGGCGTGTGGAACTAAAGTGCCTTTCTGGGCAGCGGTTATGTCTGTAGCTCTGGCTACGTGGATCACTTCATGCACGTGCCTGCACCCAGCCACCGCTCGGTGGGCCACGCGTGAAGTGATGAGCGTTGGAGATGCACAGCCACATCACTTCTTTTCCCTACCAGGAGTGATGCCACGCTGGTGTGCAGTAGCTGCACGCCTGTTCGAGTGCTGTTCCATCAGTGCGATAGACGAGTTCAAACTGAAGCATGTTCCACGCATCGCAAGTTGCTCATATTTCAGCTATGGTATTTCGCTAGAACTGGCACGTTTAAATTCTCTTTCTTCTCTCACTATGAATGGAATTCCCCTACAAAGTCCATATACTGTTTGCAGTGATTTGTTTTATTTCACTGTATTCGCGTTCCCATTGCATTGCTTGCTTTGGTTACTATGTACGGACCTTCAATGACCTGCCGTATGTAATAAATAAATAAAATAAAATCACCCCACCCCATTCCTCCTTGCTGGTTGCTGTTTCGTTGTGGGTTCTTATACAGAACACTGGACTTCGGTTATATTGGGTTAACTGGGTTTATTATAAAGTTGGAAGAGAAGGCGTATACAAGCGACTACATGGCTGCACAACAGAAGAGAAAGTGAAGTGGCGGACGAGGCGCGGGCGTAACTCGATGCCGTCGTCTGCTCAAGGTTCACCGCGCTCCACCCCTGGGAGGTAGAGAGGAATCAAACTCGTGGGGCCTCGTGTAGGGGGCTGTTCCCGCCGGCGCCTTTCATGCACCGTGGGTTGGGTCCCGTGGTGCCATCTGTTAGTTCCTCACGTAACAGTTGCTATCCCTGGGAGAGCTGTCTAAACTTGCGGTGCTATGCCAAGACAGCCAGCACGGGGACCACTGTAGCAGAAATGCCCGTACAGAAAGGGAGAGGATGTGAGAAAAAGCCCTCAGAGCTCACGTCAAAGGACTGCCAGTACACTACCACTGCGCCTTAAATTTGTGTGCTCACACCTAAGTTGAAAAAATTATCAAACACATCGGCTGGGTGCACTGCCCTTTCAGCAAGAAACAAGTATGATCAACTATGTCGCTGCGTAAATGGCGGGGAACCCTTTCGCAAGAAGCACACAAAACCCTCGTCGGTTCTGCAACAAAGCTTGTAGGTTTGAGGTACTGCCAACGCGCATCGATGATTGGAGCAGGAAACATGCCCCAAGATTGGAAAATATTCATTTGGCTCCTCCCACGGTCGCATCTGCATTTGCGCTCCACACAGTAAGTACAGACCAGGAGCTTTTGGAAGCCTTTCACACTGCCAAGGAAGCTGGACACTCAGCAAGTGACACCTTGCATGAAGCAGACAGGCTACTGTTTCAATTGTAGGCTGTAAGTGGCTTTCGCATGAAGCATGCGCCTGGGGCACGTCCAAGGCTAACAGTTTTATCTCCTCCTTCATCATCTGCACAGGCATGAGATTTCAGCCTCTTATCATGCACGCTTCTGAATGGAATAAACAATGAACTTCTGGCTCCCTGTACTGCAGGTTCAACTTTTTGGGATAAAATTTGTTACGACGAGTTTCCTTTATGCACTTTGGTTGGCCCATAATTAGTCAAAAAAATTTTCTCAGGGGACGCCCTTATACGCATTTTGCCCTCATGAGCATCAGTGACGACAACAGTAGATCACCCCGCCCAGCCCAACGCAAGTTACATTTAGACCTGTAGGAAGCAGGCGTGAAGCGGATGCGGCTTCCCACATTTATTGAGGTTGCGTAGGCCCGGCCAGAACGAGCGGCCGCCCTGAGTCCTGTCCCATCTGGTGGCGCTGCTCACCTGGCCAGGCACCGCTGATGATGATTGTGGGAGGAGGATGATGATGATGATAGTGGCGGTGATGGTGATGTCGCTACAGACCTGATAGTTTAACGTGACTAAGGGGGTCTCTTTAGCCTTGCAACACACAACGATTGCAGCATCACTTGAAAAGGTGGTTCTCAAATGGAGGTTCACAGAAGGCCCTCCCCAAAACTGTGCCCCCAATCCCATTCGTTTGTCTACACCGAACCTCTCCGGCCGCACAAAAAAGTGGCTTCACTGCACGGAACGTTTACCTTTTCCACAAAGATGATGATGATTGCTATTGGTTTCCCCTTTGAAGCGGGGTGATGACATGTCAACTTACCAAAAAGGACTAATACAACCATGTTTTACACTCTTGGTTTAATACTAGCGCTGCTTAGGGCAGGCACTAAAGCTTATTAGGCCCGAAATACTTTTTTTTTTCCTGTTACAGCTAGTAACTGTCCTAGGCAATATTCCCCTCTCTGCTTTTCGTCCACCAGCATTCTAATCTTCTTTTCGTCCCCTCGACAGCTTTGAAGTTAACTTCCTCTCTGATACCCTTAAATCCTAGGGCTTCTGGAAGCCCAATATTCCCTTCATGTAGATTTGGATGGATACCCTCACATTCTAACACTATGTGCCGCATAGTTTCTGTTTCTTTTCCGCGGACCACACATACCCCATCATTTTGTGAATACTTCCCCACAAAACACGTGCTCTAAAGCAGGCTTTTTTGCACAACATGCAAGCTGTGCAAAAGAAACGGACACGCAAAAGGCAGGCATGCAACAGGTGTATAAGGGAGTCTGCCTGCGAGAGCAAAGTGGCAAAACAACACCTACCATTACATTTAAGCGTGGGGTCTTCCACTTTTGCAAGCATAAAAGAGTTCCCGAACTACATCACGGTTGAGAATCACTGGCTTTGAGAATAAGCAGCGTAAAAATATTGCACCCTTTTTTCTAGTGTCTGCAGGATGCTTGGAAGGTCTAAGCGGCGTACCTGAAAAATTCTCACTGCCCCCTACCTCAACCTGGCCTGTTCAACCAAACGTTCTGTTATCACGTCTTCGATCGCTCTTATCCCCATTCCTCCAAAAAATTGATCTCATTGGCTGAAAGCGACAAACACTGCGCACTGACGCAGTATTCATCCTCCCTGCTCATCACAAAGGCCTAGAAGACCTCCCTATAGGTCTCAGAAAAAGACCTAGACAAGATGCACGTAATTTCCGTGTGCACCACACGAGTACAAAGTATTGTCAGAAAGCCCCAGAAAGGGGAATCGCAATCAGCTCCACATCTCACACCAGCTTCGCAACCCTGGTCTGTGACACACCTGGCACATATACGGACTTTGGCCAACAAACAGGATGAGGACTGCAAAACACGAAAGCAACAGACAAGGACTGAGTGTCTGTCAGTGTCTAATGTTTTCTAGAGCTTCGAACCTTTCGTTCGTGCTGTTAAATTTATTTCAAGATCATGAACCAACTAACTCGCACCGGAGTCCCGCTAAGTTTACATCCGCCTGTGAAACAGTGCAGCCGCATCAGAAGTATTTGCACTTTGGTAAACCACGCGCTCTTTGGATGCTAAAGCTGTAGGCATGCCTGAGGTATGCGTGCAATATTCAGCTGATTTAAGCTCCGATACTCGGTGCAAAATATATTCACGTAATCGACAGAACCAGTGTTTCTAGGAATGCAGCTTAGATGGGGTTTCCAAATAGCAAACAAAAACAACCTATTATAAGCCAGTGTATGACACAGGTAAGATGAAAGCAAAAAATAAAATAATACACCAGCTCAAGCTGCTCCAACAACCACAGAAGCAAAAGCTACCAACTCACAGCTAGCACCTCTACCCCGAAGGAAACAAGAAGCCACGGCTGTGATCATGGCGCGGCGACAGTGTGAAGCCAGCCAGAGCAACCCCGAGGTGCTTCTGAGATGAACACCTGGAAAGCTTTCAGCCGGTGCCTGGACAGGCAGCGGTCACAACCTGCGGTTGGTCTCCATTTCTACGCAACCTTCCTCCACAGCATCACACTGTCCATCGAAATCAAAATTCATATGGGGAGAGGTTTAACGCGCCGTATCTGGGCAACGAGGCGAACCGCAGTGAAGACTCCTTGACGTGCGCCGAAATGTCAACACGAGGGCGTTTTTCCTTATCACAATGTCTGTGCGATGGTGATGGGCTGCTTAACGGAGCCATGAAGACAAAATACAAGTTTGTTTTATTCGAAAGAGTTCGTGTTTTATAGTGCCCCCCACACTTGTCCGGAAGCAAACGACGCTTTATCCAATGCGAAATTATTCAATTTAACCTAACATTTTTATTATCGCGCCAAAGCGTGTTTGAAGGACGTTTGCAATATCATAACAGGTATCTCTGCTAAACTTGGCATGAAGCGAAGTCTTGCTTACGGTTGTTAGTCAACCTATATGGCGCCACCACACCGTGGCAAGCCATCCTCTGCCTTTGGTTTGTTTTCCACCGTATTTAAACCTGGCTTGCTTTTGTTCAGGGAGGAAATAATCATTTCATGAAACATGGTGCTCGCTCGACAAATATGGTCATGTAAGAAACCGTCGCTTGCGTCAATTGACCAGTGTCGTCCGAGACTACCCCAAAGCCCTGCAGTGCTGTGCATCTAAACCAAGCATAGTGCGCGCAATACCAACAGCAGTACACATAGGTACTTCTATGTTTACGTGTGCTTTCATAAGTTCCCCTGTTTATCCCACTACTCTTGCTGCTATAAAAAGAATGTGCCCTAAACTTCACCGCAGACAGCTCGTTCGGCAAAGCTTATAAACTCTGCCTAATTTGCATTTGGTTTTACTGGCCTCTGCCAATTGCAGAGCTGGTGCATACGACATCATAGGTTCTGTTGCGGGAAATGAGCTTGTGGGTCACATGGGCATTCCGTTTTTTCCTAATTATATAGCTTATTTGAGCGCAGTTACGTTAAAAGTGGCGTCAGCATGATTCTAACAAGGCAATCTTGCGAATGAACCAAACGCATTTTTCTTCATAGCGCCTTTAAGTGAGGTCATATATAACAGTTCTTACTTTATGCGATTCTGTTGATCCATACGCGTTTTCCGCTTTGTCGGTCGCGTCAAATGACGAGATCCCACTGTGTGGCCACAGTTACGTTCGGACGTCACGATAACGGCGGTCTTTCGTATCCAACCATAAAAACCCCCGCGACGGCAGGGAATACCGCGACTAATCTGACGCAAGGCGGGAGAGTACGAAGCGAGCATGCATTATTAGCGCCTGTATGCAATGTCACCGCACAGCGGGAATCCAAGAAGCAGTTGGGCTTGTTGGTTATGCCTGGCGAAAGTTTACAGCGCAGAACACGCACAAAAAGGAAGAACGGAACAACGCAAGCGCTGTTGCTTTTCGTCCATGCTATTCAGAGCTGCAAACTTTTAGCGGGAATCCGGCCCTGCGACGGAGAGGGACCTCACCTGCTCGGTCAGCTCCGGAGGCAGCGGGATCTTGCGCATCGAGACGCTGGGCACCGTGGCCGGCGCGGCGGCCCGGAGGGGGTCCGCCGGGTAGTCGTGGTCGTGAAGTCCGCTCGTGCTCGGGATCGGCCCGTAGGCCCCGAACAGGTCCACCAGCTGCGAGTACGAGCTGTCCGACTGCAGAGCGCCTTCCACCAGCTTCACCGCGCCCTCCAGGGCGTCCCGGGGCGAAAGCTCGCGGTGGTAGAGCCCGGTCGCCGACATGTTGGCCGGCGGCCGCGGCGTCTGGCACGACATGCTCACCGGCCCGGCCGGCGAAGACAGCAGGGCCATTTTGAAAAGACAGACGCCGGGGTGCGGCTTTCGTTACACAGAACACAAGCGCCGAGGGCTCCGGACGCTCTTCATGGTATTTTCACGGCACAGGACGCCACTCACACAAACCAAACGCGCGAATCTGACAAGTCGGCGTTGCCAGAAACCTCGTGTCGAACGGCTCGAGGCGCGAACACGATGGGTGCACAAATGAGCGCCCTTTTTTGGTAGATTGGATTGGATTGAATTGAAGCTTCTGAAAGGCTTGAACGTAAAAAGCTAATGGGCGTATTTTCACGGGTGACCGTTTTTGATGCACAACAGAGTCGCCGGCGGAAAACAGGTGTTTTCTTTGATTTATCAGTTTGTACTTCTCAGAACTGTTGCGAAACAACTTCATATTATTTTTTCCCCGCATGAATCAAAATAAGTCCTAAACTGCCCACAAGCCGTTGAAAAACGCTCTTGACCGCAAAATAGCAGTAGAAACACGTTATGGCGGCGTAGACTCAAGTGAACTTCTGCTGCGCTTCAACCACGTTGTCCGCTTCATGAATACGGATTGCTGAATATATCTGCTGGTCTTTGGAATCAACATCTGTCCGTGTCTGTACACGTGCTGCATTGTCCGAACGGGATCGAGCTTGCACAGCGAGTCCATGTGACTGCGCTCGTGGTGCTCGCGCCATGTGTCGGTCTTTCCCGGGACGGTGTTACGATTCACCGCGTCGCTACCCTGTTCGCGCGTGCTGCAAGTTTTGTGCAAGGCTCCATGCTGTGTAAGAAAGCCTGCCTCGGACAGGTTACAACTTGCCGGAGAACGGCCCGCGCGTGGGCGCCTCGCCGTCGGTGACTCAACCTAGTGTCACTAGATAAGTTCACTAGATCTAGTGACACTAACTCAACCTTGGCGGCTGAAAAGCACGAAACAAAAGGTTCTTTGTGTTGTTGGCGAAGCGGACGCTGCTCGCCGAGATTTCCTCACCCCTCTCTCAGACTCAACGTGCGCCGCTACTTCCGGCCCTCACGAATTCTGGAAAGAGTGTTTGTGCACATGTGCGTTTGTACTCTTGTCGTGCCGCGTGCCACTAGGGAAGCAACGGTGCCGTTACTGCTTGTGTGTATAAATCTAGTGCTTTCTGTGGTCGGTAGCAGATTGCGCCAGGCTTCTGTTAGGAGCGCTGCTATGCTCGAGCCTTGCTGTGTTTCGTCGCAGTTCACCGCTCGCCATGCAGTAAGAGCACTCCTGTGAAACGTTGGGAGGTAAACCAGTTAAGTTCGCCTTCGACTTTTTGTCGCCAACACCAAGGCAGCAACACTCTACCACACGACAGAGGTGACGGAGCCCAGTTCGGGGACACATTCCCGAATGTAACAACTTGGTGCGTTATCCAACACCACGGACGTCAAGGACCCATCTTTCTTCGCAGGACCCACGACGTCAATGGTGAGTGCGGGACCTTTCTTCCCTGAGTTTTACCAGGCTTCTGAGTACAGCTGGTAGGGCATGTGTTTTTATCGCGTGGGTTATTCGCGCAAAACAATTTTGGTGCAGCGGGAAAGCAGTACTCTAGACCGGCCATGAATTTGAAGGTGTTGAAAAAAAAAGTGCAGTTGTTGGAGCTTGCAAAAAGAGTTGCGCTTGGATGTTTCGGACGCGCTGAGAAAGCCAGAGCTGATACAGGCTATACTCGCTGTTGGGGCTGACAGTGACGAACTGTCAGAATGCAGTGAGCTAATGAATGGAAGGGAGACCGCTGCATGTCAGGCTGCAGAGGCAGAAACAGGAACGTCAACTCAAGCGAGAGAAACTCCAACAGGAGGAAAAAACGAGAACAGAAGTTCAAAAGAGAGACAAGCAGGAGGAAAAAAAGCGACAGCATGAAATAGAGCTGAAACGACTGGAGCTCGAAATGTCTCGGCCTAGACGTCAGAGTGACAGCAGCGTGAAGTATGCGGCGACCGAGCAACCTAATGCGACCCTATAAAGTAGAAGACATTGGTCTTTTTTTGTCCGATTTCGAGCGTACGTGCGAGAAGGCCCAGTTGAGCCAAGACACATGGCCGCAAAGGTTGCTTATGATTTTTGCCAGGTGAGGCATCGGATGTGATGGCCCGCTTGCCAAAGGAGGAGGCAGAGGACTACGAGAAAGTCAAGTCGAGCCTCCTGCGTAAGTACAGGCTGTCGGTAGAGGCATTTCGCCAGAAATTCTGAGGCCGAAAGAGCTAAGGCCGAGTCATACTCGTAGTTCGCTTGTAAGCTGAGGGCTAACATGGAAGAGCGGCTCGAAGGGGCAAAGGCTTTCAGAGAGCATGGCAAGATGGTTGAGTGCTTCATTCTGGAACAGTTTTGCGGCCTTCTAGCGGAAAACAGGAGCCACTGGGTGCAGGACCAGCCTGGGGTAAATACTGTGGATCGGGCAGCTCAGCTCATGGACAAGTTCATCGCACGTTGCAGTGTGATGAACTCGTTTCGCTGGGAAAACGAGAATGGCTAAGCACTGAGGAGCAGCGCCGAAAGAAAGCTTTCGAAATGCACAAACAGTCTGTGCATTATAACTGGTGAGATGGGGCGAGTTGCAAGAATGGCAAGCTCGTCTTTCACGTGGTAAAGCAGAGTGAGGACAGCAGGCAGTTTCTGGAACCCTACGTACATGAGCTCGTGGTCAACGGTGAACCGTGACGAGTTCTTCGTGACTTCATGGCGATGGTAGACATGATCCACTCTTCGTACATCAAACGGGATCAGCTGATGGGACAGAGTGTTTGGGTGGAACAGGCCATAGCAGAGTAGAACGTGTGCCTGCGGATTGCTAATGTCAGCATCAAAGGTCTGTTTGATAAACTGGTCACCCAGGCGATGGTATCCCCACAACTCCTATTCTCGAACAGGACCAATCAGTTGGCCAATCAGCCGTTGCGTGAGGAAAGTTTCGTTTTCCAAGCACTGCTGAGAAATCACAGCACTGACCTTGCTGCGAAAGGCGCTAATAAGTATAGTAATGCCCCCTCTGAGAGAAACGGGGTGACTGGGAGAGATAGCGCATTAAGCGAGGCCCACGACAGAGGGCACCACAAGTCCACTCGGTGCGGAAATGTGTCGGCGTCAGGTTGAGAGTGTTCAAATTCGCGGGAGGCCTTGTGAACGGCTATTGACGTGAACGTGAAAATTTTGCGAAATAGCAACGTTTCACAGGAGTGCGCAAATGATAAGGCTACCGAGAGGTCCCACGCATCTGCTGAAACAGAAAGTGTTTCTTTAGGTGCAAGTTCAGACTTGAGCGATGTTGTAGCGAAGCCTGATGTCGAGATCCCACTTGGTATTCGCAGTGCAGCTGGGAGTAACGCCGATGCCGCGACTGAGCGGGTCGATTGCGTCCTGCCAGCAGCTGAGGTACTCGATATCGAGCAATGGCCAACGGAGGTCTAAAGGTTCCGGTGTCACGTGAGGCTGAGCCGTCTTCCGAGACCAGGTATCATGGACCTAGTGTAGTCTTGACAGCTGGAAAGGAGAACGAAAACACCCTTCGGTGTTCACTTACTGAGGGTGTTGCCAAAAAGGGCAAGGGACGACCAGGGAGGTAAAACTTGGGCATATGTGCGCCAAGAGTTCCAGTGCACGCATGCCAAGTGGCAGCGCCATACGCTAGCTTTGCGCCGGGTCTCAGCAGACCTCGGAGCACCCAAGAATGGATGCGCACGCCTCGCTCGAGTAGTGAAAATTGGGGCCGTTTCCTCCGTGCGCTCGACCTTTGTCAAAAAGAATGACCGATCTCCTCTTAACTGGTCGCAGCAGCCTTCAGAGAACTGGGACACCTAAGGTGCGATTCAAAAAGGCGAAAGCTCAGGGCAATGCTGAGAGCTCAAGTCGCAGCTCTCAACGTAAGAAGTGGCCTGTAGATGCCCGACTTTCTCTTTTTTTTTTTTTTCCTGAAGTAGGTTTTGCCCGTCACGATTGCATTTGTTTTTGTGAGAGACATTTTCATTGACACAAAATGTTGTCCTTTCAGATTCATGTGCTTGGCTAAGTACTGCTGGGCTGAAATGTTACCAGTGTAGTTAATTGCGTGTTTCTGTCGCAACTCAAAGCCTGGTAGAGCTTCAGTGTGGAATTGTCTTCGAGCTTGCCGGCGATGCGGTTGTGTTTTTTATGTTGTTCTGTCGCTTGCCTGACGAAGCCAGAGATGTTCCCGAAGAATGGCCCTTCGTCCAGTGACTGGCCCGCTGAAACACTAGCGCAGTGTCATTTGGCCCAGGCCTGGAGTCAAGCGTCGGGCAAGCCAAGCACTTCTCTTCAAGAGCATCCCTCCGAACAATGGTTGCTGACCTTTGTCCTTCGGGATCTTGGACCCCCCAGGGGAGAAGCTGCTACGATTCAGCTCACCCTGTTCACGCATGCTGCAAGTTTTGTGCAAGGCTGCGGTGCTGTGTAAGAAAGCCTGCCTCGGACAGGTTACAACTTGCCGGAGAACGGCTGGCACGTGGGCGCCTCGCTAGCGGGTGACTCAACCTCGGTGGCTGCAAAACACGAAACAAACGGTTCTTCGTGTTGAGACGTGCACCGGCGAAGCGGACGCTGCTTGCCGTGATCTCCTCTCGCCCTCTCTCAGACTCAACGAGCGCTGCTACTGCCGGCCCCCCCGAACTCTGGAAAGAGTGGTTGTGTGTGTGTGTTTTTTCGTGCTGCGTGCAAAAGCACCAGAAAAGCGGCGGAGCCATTACTGTTTGTGTGTATAAATCCGGTGCTTTCTGTGGCCGATGGCAGACCGCGCCAGGAGCCCTGTTAGGAGCACTGCTCTGCTCGAGCCCTGCTGTAATTTTGCCTGTAAAGGTATTGTTTCTGTATCATCGCAGTTCGTTTCTTGCCATGCAGTAAACCAGCTAAGTTTTCCATCGGCTTTTTGTTGTCTTCACCAAGGCAGCAACTTTTGCAGGCCGCTCGGCCACCACACCACCACACGACAGAGGCGATGGAGCCCGGTTCGGGGACACCTTCGTAACAACTCTTTGCAGTGGTCCAATGGAACAAAGTTTGGGTAAAAAGCGATTGCGTATCGCCAGCAGTTCAAGTTGTGAAGGGAGGAGCATTCAAAAGTTGGGCCTCTGGTTGGGGCAGCTGCAGTTGGCATATGTCGAACTATCTAACGTGAACTTGTACATAGCTTAGCGTTTTCGGAGTATTTACTGTTTTTTTTTTTGTTTATTGGTGGTACTGTCGCTCCTTGAATTACTGATGGCAGTTATGCAGCTGGGCACCTTAGGTATGCAGAGTCATTAGTCAGCGATGCAAAAATGCAATATTATTTCCACCAAAAACTGAATGCTTTTTTCAGGGCAGGTTTTCAAAGGCAGAATTGTTTACATGATGATAAGTACAAAGGGCGCCCCAAACATGATTACTCTTAAATGCAGTCACAGCTTTAATCTCATATGCTTGAGTGAAGAACTATGATGGCTACAACGGCACTATTCAGTTGTGAAAGCAACAAGAAAGTAACCTGTTACCAAGCTTTAGTGATGGGTTCGTTCAAATCTCCAGTGATGAGTAACGAACTGATTTACATTTTTAAAGAGTGAGTAAAGAGTAACAGCATTTAGTTACTTTTTTACTGTGTTCACCTCTGGTGACAAGCAAGCTACACTGCCCGTTAGAGAGGGCCCACACGCTTACAAGCTCATTCATCGCACTTTATTGTTTGTTTAAAAAATGTCACACATTTGGAATGTGCAAATATTGGTGAAGAGTTTTTTTTCATAAGAAAGAAATGGAAAGGCTCTGCAGGTGGTGTTAAAATAATAATAGAGGTGAGTGAATAAACAATGTTTGCTATTCAATTCATATCAAAGTTTTACAGTTTTTGATTACAGTATTTCATTATTCTGGCTTTTCGAATCATACAGCAGTAAAAGATGTGCACAACATGAGAACTTTCAAGCTTCACTGCATGGCACACTCCTTCAGGCTGGATTTTCTTTTTTTTTTTTTTTTTTTGCATGACGCTGATGTTATGGAGGGAACAGCCAGATATAATTCTGGCACTGACAGCATGTTGAGGAGCCCGCATTGATGCCGATGTTCATGTTCTTCATGGCAGGGTGCACCAAATTTTTGTTCCACTGCATCGCCATCTTGTTTTCGTCATTTATTTGTAATTTTTGTACCATTCTCTTATATCAAGCACTTGTTTTAGATATGTTTTAGGGGCTCTGTGTATGCTAAAGCAAAGATATTCACATTCGAAACTATTCAGTTCAATTCGCAGTCAATTTTTACTGTCGTTATTCAATTTGCGATCTCAAACTTGAAATTGCACCACAGGCCACCTACCTCACCACATGCACTCACCATTTGAAGAGCATGTGTCAACAAAAAAAAAAAACGAAGGAAGCTCACACCAACGCGCAAGACTTAAAGGTAGCGAAGCTGCGCGCAACCTTCACCACCATCCCGAAGGTTTAAATCCGCGATTGCAGCCGATTTGCTTCTTTTTCGCTGCCGCAACGACCTTTACTCCATCATTGTTGCTATAAGTGTGAGCTTCTTTCAATTTTTTGAAAGTGATAATCATGGGAGATGTTCTTGGAGGGGCGTATGCTACGACGTGTCTTTCTTGTTCCAAGCAAATGTTGCCACGATTACGGCGAACACTGAAGGTTTTTTTTCTTTTTGGCCAACCTTGGTTTTTAACCAACCTTGGCCAATCCCCCTAAGGGGGTATGCTTGGCTTTACAAACGGGCGTGGGGACGCTGTGCGGTCGTTGCGAGGCACGCACACACGAGCACTAGAACACTCGGCAATTTCTTGGTGTTTTTAACTGCGGACACGAAAAGTTGCAATTTTCTAAACGGCTTTGCTGTTAATAGCATGCAAGAACAATCTTGGAGTGTTGTGAAGCAACATGATGTGGTGTCACTGCCAAGAGTCTCCAGAGCTACCAATGTATGCCTCCACACAATGGTGGAGAGATGCCACATTTTCACTCATGTCCCCTAACACGCATATTTTCGCGCACATAAGCTGCACCAGAAATTAAAAAAAAATATTTGAGAACTGGGGTTATCAGAAAATATTCAGGACAGAGTGAAGGGTCACGGTCCTCATCGCAATGGGTGTGTGTGAAGCCAATCAGACGCAAACACAGGTCACAAACAGATCTACATTCGTAGACTAGGCAATGTGGTGTACAAAAGCTTCCAGAAATGTACTATATGTAGCAGCTTAGATAGTATTTAAGACGACTGTATCTTCGAGAGCGGCGAAGATGCCTCGGATGGCAGTAGTGAAAGCAGTGACAATTGGCAGAATCTGACTGCAGTGCTGGCAAGTTTGTAGCGGTTGTTCTGAAATAAAATTCGTTTGTAAACAAAATGGTGACTTTCTGCAAAGCTGTAGCTACCTGTTCCTCATTTTTCCAGGTAAGCATGCGATTTATATGCAAGGATGTTTTTTCCTAGGCATTAAAGTTACAGGTGCGGGTTACATGCAAGGAAATACAGTATTTCAGGTATCACACCTAATGCCGAGAATGATAACGAAAATGTACAGCAGCATAGAGGCTGTGCAAATGTACCGGTTGCTTTTTCGGCATGGCCGACCATTGTCTGCATGCTTCCAGCTCCAGTCGATTGCCTACGCTTCTGGTGGCAGCCGTCTGGCACTGTTAAGTGCGTGTAGGTGTGGAAATGCATCCCCACAGTCGCTTCTTTGTGTGCAGTGCTTTATGCATTCTGTAAAGCCAACTCAACACAATGGGCATGTGAAGTGTTACAAGAAACTCCAAGTGGTGCACCGTGCCTAATACAAGGAACACATTCTTTTAATGCAGGTACGACACATGCAGGCACACAACACCACAAGTTCCTATAGACGTGGTGCCTGCGAAAAAAACAAAGCAAATCCTCGAGTTCTATTGGCAGTGTCAGCAGGAGTGGATGGTGCTGTGGAGAGGCTCATCAGAGGACAACGCCTTCATCACCGAGGAAGCCTCCACACAAGCCAGTTGCAGGGCCCGTTTTCCACAAGGAACACAAGCTGGGGAGTGACCAAGTGGGCGTCTTGAGCTGCACCTTCGACAGCCTCAGGAAGCGCTGCCGTGCTTGATCAGGTGTGCGCCCAGCTGCCGCCTGCTGGTGAAGAGGGTGGGGCAGTAGGGGCACTGGAGGGTTGCCGGGCGGTGTGCTGGCAGAACATGTGCTGCAGCAGCAGCCGCGTGGTGCTGAATGTGTTGGGGCAGTAGCGGCACTTGTACACGATCACCATTGGGTGGCCCCGCAGGTGGCGCTCCAGCAGGGCCCGGGACTCAAACACCTGCGGGCACAGGTGGCAGGGAAAGGGGAAGCGCTGGTCTGCGACTTCAGCGGCCGAGTCCCGGCCGCCGCTGGACGGCCGGACATCGGCCACCATGGTAGGTGGCGGGCACGGTGGTGACTCTGGCGGTTGTGGTGGGTGGCTCCGAGGGTGACACTGTGGTGCTGTAGGTGAGGCCTGCAGCTCCTCTTCTGAAGTGCAGGTCTCCGGGCAGTGGGGGCACTCGTGCCAGAAGGGGGCGCCAGCGGTGCCTTCCACCCGCGGCCCCTGCACGGGCGCCTTCCGCTTCGAGGCCCTCACGCTGGGTGGCAGCAAGAGGGCTGGGGAGAGGGGAGAGCAAGCGACTTGTATTTCACGACCGCCTCCTCACCTGTTTGAGACGCCTGCGCAGCAAATAAGCTCCGGAAACAATTGTAGCGAAATGTCGAATGAGCAGGCCCTGTGCCATCAGTCTCAAATCGCACACATTTACACGTCTTCTTGAAATGCTGAGAATAGGTTCCATGTAGACCTTTGACCTGCTTGGCACTCGCGTCTTTTGCGGCAGCACCCATGATGTACATGGAGGCCTCGCACTAGCCTGCGAGCCAAGCCTACTGAATGCATCTCTGCAAAGAACGCTAGCAATGTGACCCTGTGGGATATCGGTGCACCTCTATCAACGGTGCTCAATTCATGCACAGTTCATGGGGACCAGCTGCACCAGCTCCACCACAATATCCACGGCGGCAGGACACTCCCAAAGTCTGGGCCTGTTTACGTGTGCCAAAGTGTCGCTTGCTCGCCAACACTGGCTCATTACACCCCAGTGACTCGTACATGCACTGCACCTACTGTACACACAGGTGCAGCACACAAGCGGCACAATGCTTCCACCTCTAAACCATGCCATGCGACGTTAAGCGGCAACCACATGGAGCATTGTGCTCGCGTCTGGCGGCCGCCCGCGTCTCCTGGTGGTGACGCGAAAACGTTGGAGAGCGCAATTTACCTCCGCCAGCATCTGCCAGATTGCTTGTTAGCTAGAAACTGCCCAACTGGTCACACTGGCTCTTTCTTTTTGAACTTGGTCCTCTCAACATCCGTTTCACGTCGCCACTAGGAGACGCCGACGGACGCCAGACGAGGGCGAAACACCCCATCTAGTTGCCGCTTCACTCATCACGATGAACCGTGGCACAAGTACACTGGAACTCCGATAATACGACGTTTAAGGGCCTGCGTGAAAGCATTGTATAAACGGGGTGTTGTATGATTGGGGTACGGGTGAATGCCAACCTAGTAGATGGTGGTCTCACGCAACAGGTAGGCTAAGAACTTATTTAAACTATAATTTGCACGTTCTCGCGTAATTTGCAAACCTGTAGCTAAAATCCCAAGTTTCTAAAGAAAGAAAAAAAGAAATGGCTATTTTGCGCCTCCCTCCTCTCCACGGCGTCTACCCGGCCGCCAGCCCTCTGCCATCGCACATGCCAGATTACCTGGGTAGGCCCAGGCGGCCGAACGAATCGATAGGAAGAAAGGCGACTGAATTGCCACAGCTGAGCGAAACGAACGATTGTAAAAAAAAGGCTGATGATTACTATATACTCCCTAATGCTAAATTTGTGTGCAGTACGAAATGCAGTCTTTTTGGTCACAGCAAATAGCTCCGGCTTCTCGGGAAGTGATTGCGTGACGAGTGAACGCACGGCGGCACGTGCTACTACTCTCTGCCGTTATCTCGCAGCGTGTCGCCGCCGCCGAGCACATTGTTATAAATTGCGCGCAAACATATCGCGCCATCACACATTTCAGCCCATGTTGATCGCCCTAACAAAGTTAATCCCATCTTTCCGAGAACAAAAAAATACCAAAACTCACCCTTAGCCCTGTCCATAACTGAATGGAATTTTTTTGCCAGGTAATATCTTAACTATAACAGAGTCTTCATCCTTTCTTAAGCATTAAAAGTGTTCTTAGAAATTCCAATTGATTAATGTAGTGATGCGGTGGTGTTGCTGATGTTACTTGATTGTTTTTGTGTGTGTTATTTGCGCCTACACTTTGTTACCTGGAGCTTATTGTATTGTTATTAACGTACCTGTTTTGTGCACAGTTTATATGCATGCTTTTCTCCTTATCACTTCTGTCGTGTGTAGTTTTTCCTGTGCGTTTACATTTTAAGCTTTATACAATGATGTCTGGCAAACATTTAATATATTGTGCACTGGTTGAATATTTCCTGATACCCCTATGAATGCCCTCCCGGGTCTTTAGGTATGTAAATAAAAAAAGAAAATGAATAAATAAATCGTCTTTGAACCTCCCACGCAAACGTCAGCAATGGTAAGCCTCTGCGTTGGTGGCGGGGAACTGCATCTCGGGAAGGGATAGCAAACTGCGTGTTCAGAAAGTCAACACGTCATGGTCGAGCACACAACGGCACACGCTGCCGCCGCAACCAGCCCAGCATGTCCCACTGCCTCCCCCTCACACTTTCGCCGCACTTTCCTCTGCCATTTTCTTTCTGCTTTCACCTCACTCCGAGTCACGACGCCGACACCGATCTCAAACCATAGTAGTGGCCACAGCCCAAGAGCTGCACACTAAAAAGGCAGTAAAGAAAGGACCAGAGCGACAATGCAGTTTCCAACAAATCACAGCTGAATTTGGTTTCTCAAATGCAAGAACCTTATGCCGATATAAGATCACGCTTTCATTCACCACTACCCGCTAATCCCAATTCCTCGCACAATTTCAAAACACCATCGTTCTCTATCTCGTATGTGTAACTTCATTTTCACATTCGGGCAGGTGGCCACAAGCTGTGTGCAGTGGCTTGCATCGAGTCAGTGGCGCGGGCAGCAGCAATGCTGCTGCCGCGTTGTACAGAGGGTGCTAGTGCTGGACCGCTCCATGGTCGGTCAGCATAGAAAACGCTAGGTTTCGCATTGAGGAACTGAGGGAATAGGGAAACCAAGCTTTGGGGGCCGCCCAAAGTTCGGGGAACGGGAACTCAACACGAGTGTGCGCGACGAGTTTTAGAAGGGCGCAGTCCCAACAACTAGTAGCCAGCTTGGGGTGCTCTTAGGTTAGGACTTTAGGCATAGCATCGGGGGCAGATATTTGTTTGCTGGCTATCCCCACAGTTTACAAATGACAATCTCTAACACAGTTTTTTCACCATACTATCATCTCCTTTCTCTCACGTGGAACTTTATTTTCATAGTTATTGCCATTTTAGCGATTGGTGCTGCGTGATTCCTGTGCAAGGGTAGCGGTATCCTTTGGCCCCTCGCAGCATCGCAGTGCTTGGGTAGATGCTAAGGTGCTGGGTCGCTCACCTGCCTTAAAAGTGTAGACTTAGAACCACGGCACAAATGTGACCACCCCTTTCAAAATCCCCTCGGATGACAATCCCTGGCACAATTTTTCCCCACACTGTCATCCACCCTCTTGCTTGCGTACCTTTGTTTTCGAGGCTGCTTCGATTCTGACCGCAAGTGACGAGCGAGCTGCTGCAATGGCCTGCGCTGGTTTGAGCCGCTTCGAAACCGTACGGCATGCACGGCTGGCTGTGCGGCGGAGCGCTTTTGCGCGCAGAAAACGTCTTTGCACTTCCAGCTGAATTCATTTCTCGCTAACGACATGCAAAATCTACATACTTAGCTAAGCTATTGTCACAACCCACAAGGTTGACTGAAAAAAAGAGCAAGCCGTTTGGAGTAGCTGGAGCGTTGCGGGTTCCCAAATTTTCTAAACCTCGTAATAATAATCAGTAACTTGGTACATTACTGTACCTGTTTCACAGCCCGTCACTTCGCGTAAGAATCACAGAGCACCCGACGACAGAGTCGGCTCGGACTATACGTGAAGGCAATGCAGAAGCCACGAGAACTCAGGTGTAGATAGGCGTGTAGACCTCGTGGAGTATTCACTCTGTAAGGTGCCTTGTGGTACTCAAGTTTGCCTCGAAAGCTTCTCTAAGCAGCAAGGAATCCCCAGTTTAGCCAAAGAAGCAAGTTTTTCAGAGATTTCTAGTGTTTTGTCGCTTAAAAAACAGCCTTCCATAGCTGGAATGGCGCTGAGGGAGCGACCAAGGGCTAGGTTCTTTCAAATTACACAAGCTTGTAATTGATCTTACATGGCCCTTTGAAAACCGGGTACAATTCAGTCTCGGCAACATTTAATTTTTAACAGGCAACAAGACAAGATGCAAACCTGAGGAAGGTTTTTTTTCCTGACAAAAATTTCCGTTTGCAACCTCAGAAATTGAGAACCTGCTGCACTACTGTTTGTCATCATCATCATCATCCTCACAGCCTATCTACGCCTACTGCAGGGCAAAGGCCTCTCCCATAATTGTCCAATTACCCCGGTCCTGTGCTAACTGCAACCAATTGATCCCCACAAACTTCTTGATCTCATCTGCCCATCCAACTTTCTGCCACCCCCTGCCACGCTTGCCTTCTCTACGGATCCACTCGGTTACCTTTAACGACCAACGGTTATCTTGCCTTTGCATTACATGCCCCGCCCACGATCATTTCTTCTTCTTAATCCCTACTAATACGTCCTTAACACGCGTTTGTTCCCTGACCCACTCCGCTCTCTTCTTGTCCCTTAATGTTACACCTATCATTTTCCGCTCCATTGCCCGATGAGTTGTCCTCAGTGTAAGTTGAACCCTCTTAGTGAGCCTCCAAGTTTCTGCCCCGTAGGTGAGTACTGGTAAGATGCAGCTGTCATACACTATCAAATCATCACGATACACTTTGTATCATGATGATTTGGGGGGAGGGAGAAAAAAGTGATGTGAGAAGAGTGTTTGGTGCTTGCATGAGCACATGCACTCACCAGGAGGCTTCTGGGAAGCAATACTGCCACTTGTGGCCTGAGTAGAAGCAACGGGTGGTGACCGGGGCTGAGGTGACTGGGGCTGAGATGACTGGGGCTGAGGTGACCGGGGATGAGGTGACCGGAGCTGAGGTGACCGGGGCTCGGGTGACTGAGGCTCTCGCTTCACCACAGCCAGTGCTGACACAGGAGGAGAAGTGGAAAGCCACAACTCTTCAGCTGATCATCACACTCCCTGCCCCCACTGTTAGGCGAATGAGAACAGCGCAGCGTGTGCTGAACAAGCGTTCGATTCACTGTGCGCCATGCAAGTTGTGTCACTTAATATATCGAACCAAACATTTCCAGATGAGAAAAGTAAACCCAAGTAGTTGGGACTCAACACACTGGAGAGTTCGTGTACAAGTGGCATACAGAAAATTAAAATCACGCGTCAAGACAAGACAGCAGGGCGTGGAACCAACATTTGGCATGAGATGCACGATCTTAAAGGAGTAGTGAGACCAAAATTTATGTTCCCTTCTTATTGATTTCATCGATGCTTAATGGCCTGGCGAACCTGAAACAACACTTTAAATACTTGAGTGCGCACGATAATTAATTAAATTGAACGGCCTGAAAAGCGTCCGTTTTGGTTTCCCGCGCTTCCAGCCCGGAGGGCGCGTGTGACAGAATCACAGAATGACCTTACCGTTTTGTGCGGACGTCAAAACACCGCAAAGACAAGCAGAGGCATTGTTTTGACCGCCCCGCTGCCGAAGCTAAAAGAATGAGCTGCCTGAAGGCATTAGGCCTAGGATTGCGGCGGAAAATTGATTACCGCTTTCAATAAAAGACCCGATGCCGGCTTCTGCTGCGATTCTGGGCTTTATTATCGGCTCCTTTCCCGCGTGTGTAACCTTATTTTTGGCAAGAGTGTCTTTCTGGGCAGTGGTTATGCCTGTAGCTCTGGCTTCGTGCATCACTTTGTGAACGCGCCAGCGCCCAATCGCCACTCGCTGGGCCGTGCGCGCGAAGTGACGTCACGAGTTTCTGACGAGCCTTGAAGGCAGACGGCTACGTCACTTCTTTTTCCTCTCACGGAGTGATGTCACAGTGATGTCCATTTGCTGCGCACCGCTCGGCTTGCTGTTACGTCGGCATGATAGATCAAATCATATTGAAGTATGCTAAGCCCGTTGCAGGGCGCTCATATTTCAGCCAGGGTATTCTGCCGAGTAAAGGAAGCTAACAGCGTAATAATATGAACAGCAAACATTAGCGTCAGTACCCCTTTAATTAAAGGAGCCATGAAGACAAAATACAAGTTGGGTTTATTAGAAAGAGCGCTTAGTCCCGATAACAATGATACCAATATCATTCACAATCTTCGAACAAATAACGGAGATATTAAAGAAAACGTGTGAAGCAGTCGCGACCCCCTAGCTAATTTCCCGCAACCTTTCTATGACATCACGGAACCTTGTTTGTGCGATTGGCGGCCGCTTAACTAGCCTGTCGCGACGACACATGACTGGACGTCTGTAATGGGGCCTCTAGTTGCATTTGACCACATCACTTGAATGCTAACGTGCAGTTAACGCATTGAAAAGTTATGTTTTATTGTTGGCCCGTATGACTCACTTCTTGCTCATAACACTGTCACTGTGCTGCAAATTTGAAGTTTTTAATACTTCTTGCTTTTTTTTGTTAAAAAAACATCTTTTTGTGGCTCTAATGGAGCTGAGTGAGATACTGAATCGTAGTTTTTTCAAATTAAACGAAGTTGTATTTTTTCTTCATAGCTCTTTTAAGATGCCGTGAGCACAGGAACTGGTCCCTCCAATTATCGAACAGAGGCTGGGCGTGACAGTGGCTGGTACGAGCTCACTGCGAGTGTTGCCAACAAGTGGTAGTAACTGTCGATCCTACTCACGCCCTATACTGGAAGGACCTTCTCTTCGGCTCTAGATTTTACACAAGGAAACGTTGCAACTCAGGCTAACATGCACCAGAGCTAGCATGGACTTGTTCGTGGCATTAGGCTTTCTGCAATGCTTTTGGCGTTGTTGCAAGAGAAAAACCAACCCAAGGGGGCATGCAAGCGTGGGCTGAGGCTGGAACATTACACGCCTCCACACACACTTTACCAAAAAAAAGGAAAAAAAAAGGAGAAGGCGCAGTAGGGTACGCGCATTGTGCACCACCACCTTGCAGACTGAAAAAAAAAGATTTGTTTACACACGTGTGTGGCATGCCCGTCCCTAGATGGCGGAGGGAAATCTGTTGGGTCTGTGGAAGCGCATTTCAAACCTTCGCAGAAGAAAGTGCCGAATTTCCGAATGTGCTATGACGGTGGACCACAGGAGGGCATTTGGCATGCGGGCCAGAGCAGCACTACACTTGTATTTGAGGCTGGTTCTAACAGGACATCCATTGGTGCGGTCTTTACACAGGCCCTGCCTGCTACCCGCTCCACACGTGGACATGTTTCAGAAGAAATTTTACGCTGGCACGACTCCGGATCAAACGAACAGAGTCAAGCAGCGAATTTCCCAACATCTGCCCCAAGGCTGCTCTCTTTTTCTGCTTTGTTTAACCACCTGTCCACCTGGCTGACATTGGGGGGAGAACAAGGCCGTCCTGGTGACTTCCTCCCAAGGTGAGCTGATTGCTGAATACACACCACAGGCCGAGACAGCTGACAGCACTGGCTGTCTGCGATACACGCCAGCAGCACAAGGAACACAAACCACTCACGGGGAGTTGCTTGGGAACGCGCCATCTCCTCCACCTCGCCCATCATGCCGTCTTGACTGCTGGCATCTGGAGAAGGCGGGGGCTCCTCTTTCACCACGGCCAGAGCTGCCAGAACCAAGAGGGACTCGGATCACACTCTACCCTGTATACACTGAAAGGGGAGGCAGTGTGGCCCATTTCCTTGCGTTCAAAGACTCTGAAGCAGAGGTTGGCGCACGGGGAGTTTTCTGGGCTCTGCATGTACAGGGGGGGATTAAAACGATACTAGCCGCGGAGCGCACAGCCTAAGACGTATGCGCAACCATCTAGCTGCAAAGTCAGTAAAGCTGCGCGCATGCACAATCCTTCAGAGAGTTTGAGAGTGCGGCCTACTTTTAGGGGAATGCTGGTCAAGAACCGATGCCTGTCATCATTTGAAGCGCCTTTTTACTGCTTGCGTCGCCACTGAGCCAAGGAGTCCCCCGGTGACGGGTCTCGGGGAGGTATCATGCCAGCGTTGGTGTTTCGTATATCTATACACACGGCCCATTGCCTAGACTGGTGTCATTTGCAATAACCTTCTGGGGGCTCCTCCCATCTCGTCTCCCAAGCTCGCTTCGAGAAAGTTCATGTTTCCACGAGCAGGTGATCGTTGAAGGGTGTCATAGTAGCTGCAATTAGCCAGCTGTGCGCTTGGGGTCGCAAACATAGCAGATAACAGGCACTTCCCACGTGCTCAATGTGACAGGCGTCATGCGTAAGAAGGTTACCTCAGGAATAATGACCGGCGCCGATTCTCGATCCAGCATTTCCTCATAAAAGTATACTGCTGCTCTCAAACTCTCTCGAAGAATATCGCATGCATGCAGTTTACCGACTTTGCAGCCGGATGGTGCACCACGCTTCGGAGGCTGTTGTTCGTATTTCTTTTAATCCCCCCCTGTACAAGTTAGCCTTTTACGATTGGCTATGTTGCTATCCATTGCCTTGCAGATTTGGGGACTTGTGCATAACAATGAAGGGGAAAAATGCATCACTTCAGCCTCCTCCCACCAACAGGGGGGGGATGCTCCATTTGAGCAGTGAGGTCATGTGCGGTGACACGGCACAGTCCTTCGTCATTTGCCTTCTCTTCTCCCCCCCCCCTAGGTTTCCTGGTGTGAGGATACAACTTTTTTTTTCAGGTTTGGCTGGACACAGTGCCTGCACAGCCGCTTAGTATGTCAGCTGACTTTCGTCGCTCCTTGCTTGGACAATGCTTGCCTTTCCTTCAGCCAGGGGAGAAGATTGATACAAACTAACAAAAAAAAAAAAAAACACAAGCACATGCAACCAGCACACCCAGCTTTCTCAGAGAGAAAAGTACTGCAACAGACCCAGGTAATATTTCGGGGCCCTCGAAGCTCGCTGACAGAAGAAAGGCAGACACAACAGTCTCATTTTATTCAATTGGAAAAGCCCCTTTAAGTTTTTTTTTTTGCATCAACTTTATAACGACAATCTCAACTTGAAATCCAGTTTGTATTTGCAAGCCTCCTGAAAGCGTTTCACTGCGAATGCGAACTAATCATGCTTTAGTACTATCACGCCCTATGTGCCTGGGGCTGATTGTTATGACAATTGCGAGTGGACAACTTGAACTCGTGTGTATTTTCAGTGAAGAACATATGCTTTACTCATCTGAAGAAAACTTCAAAGCATTCTTTGTGTGGACTATCATTTCATATTCCTGCCCTGTAACAGTCCGGAAGGGCTCACAGAATTGAAAAATAAATTAAACAAATTGCAACCCTTTGTCCCACCGTGAGAACACACAGTTTCATCCCATCCACCCTTGCCCATCACACGAACTACCGGCGTCTCGCTTATTCCCTCAACTGCCAAAATCCGTGCAAGCCAGGCCCCGACAGAAGGAACAATGGTGCTGGGTGGCAAACGGCCTCCCAGCTAGTGTTCCGACAGCAACCCTACCTGCCTGCATATGTCCTTCATGGTGGTCGGCAGGGTAGAGGGGGGTGGTGGCAACATGGGTGGCAGCGTGTGGCACCTCCTCTGGTGGGCTCTGCTCAATGCCTGCATTTGCGAGGCACGCCACCGAAGGAGTCAAAGAGGGTGCTCTTGCAATGGCAACCAGTCAATCACGGCAACAGAGCACCTGCCACATACCCCAGTGCTGCTCTGGTGTCCTGCACACTGATCTATGAACAGCCTCGATGATCTTATGGTTTTTTTTGCCGTGTTAAACACACAGTGCCTGATGTGAAATAAAATAACCCCATTCATTCTGTCCGATTCATCTTTCCCTCAGCAAACAGACATCGTCCATGTTGTGGTCCACCCTAATCCATGCCACCTACAGCTCTCCCCCGACTAGCACCGCAGCAGAACTCGCACTGTGAAGGGGGAGGGGGGGGTTGCATTGCTGGACACTCAACGTGCGTTCCCACTTGCGATGAAAGCGGGGAAAAGCAACGGGAATTCTGACGCTTTGTTGCACAGCAATCGTTTTTGTCGTTTGGCATGGGCCAAATTTTGGCGCCGCGACAGAAATCACGTCGCTTCGTTGCAAGTGTGAATTGGCCTTCATGAACAGCGATAACACTCCATTCGCTGTATTTCCTAATTAGCATTCTCAATTAGATAAGAGGACACTCGGTTGACCAGCTGCGAACGATTTGCTCCTCAAACAACACGATGCCCTCTTATTTCGCCTCGTACATCTCATGTAGTACGTACATACTGAAAATATAACGGGCATACACTGATTTGCATTGTGTGATAATGTACAAATAAAACCAGGCAAGAAACAAGGTGTGAGAGGAGGGTGGTAGGAGAAATATGATGTGCAATGAACGATGGTTACGTGACTCAAAGAGCGATAAAGTTTGTCTCACAAGGCTACAAAAAGAAAAAAAAAAAACAATCCTTTTTTGAGATAAAACAGCACATTGACACAACACCACTGCATGCGCTCAAATAGCCGGCTGCAATAATATGCACAGGTGAGAGTAAAAAGACAAAAAAACATCACAAAAGCGAAAAAACATAGCAGTGCTATCCAAGGAAAAACCGTACAGTTTCGCACACTCAACTAAAATGTCAAGAATTCACGAATGCTCCAAATTAAAGCGAACACTGCAAGCAGGAAACCCCGCAGGCACATTAAAAACCACCAATTCCGTCAATCAGCTCTTCGAGGCAAAGCAAAGAAAATAAGACGCTATCCCAATCCTGGAGAGGTCAATCTAGGCAACACTGCAGTGGCAAGAATAGCGTCCCATAGCGATGCTGCTGCTGTCGTCTTCATGGCAGCACCAAGGAATATGAGACAAAGCTTGTGGATTTCTGCAGTGATGCTGGAGCCACCCTGAATAAGAACATAATCATCAGACAGCTGCAAGCTGATTGATTCATTGTGGGGTCTTACATGCCTGACGCTACACAGGCAATGAGGTGCGCCGTTGTGGAGGGCTCCGGATTAATTTTGACCACCTGGGGATCTTTAACGTGCGCCGAAGTCTCGCACACACGGGCGTTTTCGCTTTTACAGAAAGCTGCAAGCCCTTGACAGCCATCGGGAGCTTTTAGAAGCGTGCGATTTGAAAGACATAGAGAGAGGCGGAGAAAGTCCCAGTCCCATAATCTACAGCCTCTGTCAGACTTTAGCGCTCTAGGTTCGAGGCTACTAAGGTGACTCCAGTATCGAACAACCCCCTTCCCCTTTTTCTCCCTCTTCTAAAAAAAAGCATTTCTGGAATTAATATTAAACCATTTTTGTGTTTCAATGTGCCTACAATAAAGGGATATGGAATACACGTGGAATGTAAATTGTGCAAAGAAATGGCTGGCTTGAAAACTATCAATACGACAGCCAGTTTTGACAGCAACGCAGTGAAAGTTGACCTGAAAGTGCTGTGCAGTAATCCAGAGGCGAACAACTACGTGCGCCCCACTGGAGTGAGTTTAAAGCCTACTTGCTACTACGACGACACATGGCCAGGTGACCACAACAGCAGTGACCATAAAGTTGCCAGCCCTTCATGTAAAAACAAGGCTGGGAAAACTGTTCAGGAAACACTTGGAACAGGACAGGGAACAGAGCAAAACGGTGCTATAAGACAAAGTTGAAAGTCTACAGGCCCACATGGCAGCAGACGGCCTGGATGAATGTACACCACGTGACCGAGCTTAAAGCGGCACTTTAGAACATATGTAAGGATACAACGCCTTTTTAGTTTGGAATGTGCATGGACTTTACAAAGAAGTACTGAATAAGCATGCGCAGCTTATGAACACTGAACACGTGAAGGTGCCCAACGTTAATTAAGAAGACACTGCAGACTGCACGTACGGTCTGTTTGACATGCTGACAGACTCTCCCATACAAGTCAGCTAGTCTAGCATTCAAAAGACACTGTCCTGGCACCCAAATTACTTTAGGTTCACTGAGCACAGCATTTGGCATGTAGGCTTGAAACTTCTTCATTTTCTACATGAGAATTTATCATTTTCACGACAATATCTGGTATCTACGTATGACGGTAGCTTGCTGCATTATAAATAAACACGATGTGCTTATAATAATAATCATAAAACACTTTTTCTAATGCTTCTGAATACCCAGTGTCTTACAGTCACTACCACTTTACAGAATTTAAACATCACCCACTCATAACATGAATAAGACGTCGAAAGAACAGTACAACGCACACACTGCATGTTTGCTTCCCTGCACAACACGCTCATTTGCAGCACCTGTTCATCGAGACAAGCTACACACGTTCTAGGGCAGAAACACCACTATGTCGACCAATTTGGCGGGCTGACTCCATATTACATCGGAGATTCAGTGACTAATGTAATAATCCATGTGACATCCCCTTGAACAAGTATTGCGGGACGCCGCCTCGGCAAATAAAGGACTGGCAGCAACTTCCCCTTTCCGTTTAATTCACCACACTTCAATCGCTGTGTTGTGTCACGCGAGTGGTTTACGTGCGTGGCACCGTCCCACCACTTGTGCATGATAGTTGCCACATAATTTCAAGGCGACATAAGCTGGGTTCCATCGATGTTCACACTGCCATCCGCCCACTTTCCCACACGTGCTTGCTTGAAGAAAAGCTGATTGCATCCTGGCAAAACAAACCACAGAGAATGGGTAATGGGCTGTGAGAAAGCAACCAGTGAGGACAGCCACCCAACAGCTCACACTACAGAGTTGCATAAGGGAAACAGATTATGGCCTGCTTGGTCTTGGCTAGAGCCACATGAGTAGCTTTTTTGGTAGCTCTAGTCTCAACTGCTGGCTGTAAGCTGTACCACTTATTTCACAATCACGGCTATCCCGAATGAAAGCTGCATCATCAGTGTACGCCAGCTAACTGTTAACACAAACGCACAAGCTCTGATAAGCTGGATAAAGTGTGAGAAGGTATTACGGTGAACAAATAGCACGAAAAGCCACGAACACCGCAAATGGCTGTGAATGATCTGTGTACTATAATATACCAGTCACACTGCCCTGACACTTTTCTCACCTTTACTTCTTTTATTAATTTGTATGAACTGAACAACTACATTTTGGCACAACTTTCTGCATAGAATTTTATTGCCAATACTGCACGCTAGAATTTTTGGCCCAAGCAGGAGGGGCAACTGGCAATACACCAAACATTCATACAAGGATCAAACGTTTTTTAAGTAAGAAAACAAAAAAAAAAGTAGAAGGCACATGAGTAAAGGCACAGCACACCGTATAATGCAGATGCTCAATGACAAATGCTCTCATGGAGCACTTCGGAAAAATTTTTGTCCTGAACAACTGTTTCCGGAAGCGCGTTCCATCAGATAATAGTACGTGGGAAAAACTAAGCTCGAAACTGGTTTGTTGTTGCGACGAAAATAGGCTGAAGGGATTGAGCATACGTGTGTCGCGTCCTTCTTGTGCTTAAGGGTTGAACTAAAGTCGATGGAGTTATTTGCACTTTAGACATAACAATATTGTGCGAGAAGGATAAACGGGCCAAGCGTCTCGAGATTCTAGAGATTGAATGCCATTGTCAGACATAAGCTTCGAAGGAGAATCTAACGCCCATACTTGCAAAAAATAAACCGTACTGCTTTTCTTTTGATGAGCTCTAGCATGTAAATATCTTTTTAAAGTGCGGGCCTCAAATCAGGGAGGCATATTCCAGTTTGGCTCTAACAAAAGTACTGTGAGCTAAAAGCTTGACGTGACTTGGAGCATGTCTGCCTCAAAAAAACGCAACTTCATAAATGCAGCTGAACAAATACGTGATACATAGGACGACCAAGTTAAAGCAGAATTTAAAGTGGGGCCGAGGTATTTATACGCTTGCAACTTCTGCGATTGCAGTGTTCTGCAAGAAATACTGGCAACGAAAAAAAAATTTTTTTACGTGTTATTCTTAGAAAAAAGGCACATTTTCTGGCATTCAGCCTCATTCCCCACTTCTCACACCCCCTCTCTATTTGTACTAGGGATTCTTGCAGCACAACCCAGTCGTCAGGTGATTGAATTTCTCTAAAAACAATACAGTCGTCGGCAAACAGCCTAACAGAGACCGCTTCAGGAATTACACACACCAAATCATTTATATAAAGAAGGAACAACAGTGGCCCCAGTACACTTGCCCTGGGGTACACCAGATGTGACAGCAAGAGAATGAGAAAAACAACCATTGATATCAACATACTGTTTTCTGATGATAAATAAGCTCTAATCCAGTTCCAAAGACAATCAGGAAGGCCAATGAGTTCGAGTTTATACAAAAGCTTATCATGCGGCACTTTGTCAAAGGCCTTACTAAAAATCTAGGAACACCACATCAAACTTGTCCAGACTCATCCAAAGCTGCAGGGAAGTGATGACTGTAGTGACCAATTGCGTAACAGTAGACATTTTTTTTCCTAAAGCCATGCTGATAAGGCGACAAAATGTTCCTTTCAGCAAGAAATTCATGAATAAATCCCGCAATAACATGTTCTAAACATTTTACAACAGCTACTTGTAATAGAAATTGGTCTGTAGTTTGAGATTGCAAGTTTATCTCCACTTTTAAAGAGTGGTTTGACCCTGGCAACCAGAAATTCATACGGGACTTCACCCGATGCCAGGGAGGTCTGAAAAATCCTAGCTTAAGAATACTGATAACTGGTCAGCATACGTTTCAAGAATACATTTGGAAGACAATCGGGCCGGGGCTTTTTCTCGAATCGAGCTTACGTAACATTGCCAGAACACCAAGATCCGATATAACAGGTATACCTGAATCACATGGTTAGGCGTTTTTGAATCACACACTACCTGGTTGAAAAAACTGATTGAAAGTAGTAATTGAATGATTGGGCTATTTCCTTACAATCACTTACAATTTTTACCATTTACAGCTATTTCTTTCAGCACATTTTTTCTTTCACCCCAGAAAGCGCAGAACTGGAGGGGTCATTTTAATAAACTCAGGAAGTGATACGTTAAAATAATGAGCCTTGGCTGATTCACCTTGCATTTTAAGGACTGCTTTAGGCTTTGCAGATGTTGCTCACTGGGACTCCTCTTTCTCCTACGACGTTTTATTTTACGCTTGGTCTGAATTATATCTCGGGTTATCCATTCATTGTACCTTTCACTTCCAACCTTTCTGAATGGTACAATATTGCTAAATGCAGTATTTTACTATTTTCTTGAAATGCATCCATACCTGTGCACATCATTGTCCATCTGTGGTAATCAAATTGCAACTCTAAATGATCATGATAGAAGCGCCATCAGCACGGTCAAAATTTTTGAACATGTTTGACTGGATGGTCCTCAACACTGCCATGCTCGATAGAAGACCAACAAAACGAGGTGAGCCGGTGGTCGGAAAATACCAGGATCTACCTTTACTATGCCACTAGAAACACTTCACTAACGAAAACAATCTAAAATGGCATTAAGACGGGTTAGGCTCAACCACTAGCTGATTCAAATTCATAGCCAACATCATGTCAGATAAACCACTGAGCTATAACATTTTACATCAGTAGTTATTCACTTTTCAAAAATATATCAAAAGCAAACAGTGCAATTGAGCCCAATTATGTGAATTTCTTAGGACCATGCGAAAACGTAATTTGATAGTCTGAACAAGAAATATTATGTTAACTATTGTTTTACCCACCGCGACAGCATAGAAGAAAAAAAGACACATCACTCGTCAACCGCATGTTCATGCTGTGCCTTAGTTCACCACCTACCACCTTGATAAATCTCGAAGAGTGGAGCAGCGTTCAATTGCCACGACATTGTCCAGTGCACTTGTAGCAAGTTGACGACAGAACTCGGTCTTGCCGTGCTGCCTGCTTTTACAGCAGCTGACGTCACCGAGAAGCAACAGGCAGTGCCGACAGGACAGCCTGCACAAGAGGAGGCAAGGTACAACAAAATGGGCCACGTTATCTGCTTTTTTTGCTACAAAATGGTGCAAAAAAGATGACAGCCTCTTGTTTGGTTGTTGATTTCGTCCTGTGCTAACAATTCACGAATTCCTGTTTAATTCCAACTTGCTACCCTTCTGCCCATTGGTGCAAAGGCCCTGATATGCCCACTTTGCTGTGTGGCACAAAATCATGGGGAAGTATTCAAACAGGGGTGAACGTGTGTGACACGTGCATCTCTTTGTGGCATGACCAGATCACAGCTCCCTCTGCACCCTCCGTGTCCAGCGTTTATGGACACGACGTTTGAATGCATCAGCTGTTCAGGGCTGAATTGGTAGCGCTCCCACTTTATGCACAGAAGATGTGGGTTTGATTTCTTCAGGGTACTGAGACAAAAAATCAATAAATGTCCTCTCTTTTCCAGGTGAGAAGAGCCCTTCCATTTTCAGCTCTTGTTCCTGTTGTGTACTGCACCCATGATGAAGGTGGTGCAAATGAAAGCGATGTGCAAGAACTGCAGTCGTTGCTCGACAGGCTAAACATTGAGGACCGTTGCAGTTTCGAAGAGCTCGTGCAATGTGTTAGTGAGGCCTCAATCTCCGATGTCTCTGCACGCGATGAAATATGTAATGCCACCCCAAGCGACACTGCCACACCAAGTACCACTCCTGAAAAAGCGTTTGATGATTAAAAAGCGACGATGCCAGCTCAAATCGCCTGTGGCATGACGAGAACAGCACTGAGCACTCGACACACAATGGGCCGACTACCAAGCTTTCATACGCATGCTTTCAACACCTCCTGATCAGGCATGTGTGCAAACAACGATCCTGCAGCACTTCCAACCCCTGCACTGCGAGGATATGCCACCCTTAATAAAATTGTTCTGTGTTGTGATTCCAGTGAAAACCAAGTATTCTTAACGAAAAGGCATTTCAAACAGAGTAGCCACGGTAAAAGAGCCCAGATTCATACAGCGACGACACTGATACAGTGAAGTCTTTTTATGGTTTGAGCTGCTTCACTATATTGAGGTTCTACTGCATCTATATAGGCAAAAATATGTATCAAACACAAAAGTCTGGAAAGGCAAAAATATACAACAGCTGATTGTCTAATTGCATAACATTCAGATACAGCAACATGATGCAAGTGAACGAACCAATTATATGCTGTTCAAGCTACACTAGCGTCCACAACTTTTGCACGTAAAAGAAGGGGGGAGCAGCATTTTTCTTTTTTTATCTTTTTCAGGTGCAGATGTATCATTTCTGTAGACAAAAAAAAAATACACGAGCTGAAGAGGAGCCAAGCGCACACAGTAGGTTTGCAAAACAGTAGAAATAAATTTGTATCTGACGTAAAGCGAGTTATGCGGTAGCGAAGTACCATTATAACACGCAAATACTGTACTCCCAGTTCGCGCAATATGAGGCCCGCCCGGATATAACAAATATTCTGAAAGTAATTAGCAATAAATAGCTAACGAGACACGATTCGGCCAGCGCGCAGAGAGCCGCCAATGCTCGCTGCACCCTGTGCATGATACTACCAAGTTTCCCTTAGATACTTCACCCAAGAAAATCAACAGATTTGGGAAAATCAACAGATTTGGGAAAATCAACAGATTTGGGACGTTTTCAGAGGTTGCACATTGACTATTCAAGCGCTTCCGTTTTCAGATAGGGGTCAAACAAACCGCGTGACGACTTGGGGCCTCGCTTGGACGGCGCTGTACTTCTGATGTGTTCGAAAGTGGTGCAGCCACGCACGCTTGATGTTGGCTTGACGTGAACCATACGCGTCACACTCCACGACGAGGTGCAACTGCGCCGTGCGCACGAGTACGCAAAGCCGAGGGAGATGCTCCTTTTCGGATCGCGCGGGCGACAGCTTTGCTTTACAGCGCGATTCCGTTTCCACAGAAACACCTGCGTTTGCTGGAATACGGTAGTGACGGCGGTGACGGTAGGCGTCTTTCCAGCGACGACGATACGCGTGCGGTCACCGAAGACAAAAACAAAAACAACGGGGGAAAACTGACCGTCGCCGTAGCGAGTGCGAAAAGTGAAGCAAAAAGTCCCAAGGAAGTCCCTAAAAACTAGCTATCGCAACGCCGCCAGACGGTGGCGAAAGCATGCGGCCAGTCTCGCCTGCTACACTAGAGTTTCGAGCAGTCAGTTTTGTAGAGTAAGTAACGCCGTTCAGGTAATTTGCGGGTCGTTCGAGTAGTATCTGCGCCCAGTACAAACGAATACCGGATTGCTTTTGGGACAGCCCGCGACGAGTACGAGCTGGCAAATTTGCATGCCAATTTGGACGCATCCCAGAATGTTCATACTATGTTCAAAAGACGCGCCAGTCAGTTCGTCATCACCGCGCCCCTGTGCACAGCACGCCATTGATGCGAGGAAATGGGCTGCGCAGGGGGCGTTGCTCGCAATAGGGGCGCTGCTAACCCTGCTGTTCCCAACTTCCCGCGAGTCATCAGGCTCCTGACGTTCTTCTGAACGCCTCCTCTAAAGAGTTGCTCCTGTACGTGCGGGCAGTTCGAGCAGTGAAATCAACGATCCCACTATTGGGAAGCCCTTTAATTCCGTGGCAACATTACGGGTGCATACTCGCGGCCACTAAATTTTGTGGATTCTCAGATGAAAATATTCTCAATTATCCCGCTGATTATCCCGCGAATATCTTTTCTTTGGTTGTTGTCGGGGTCACATAGCCGGCCGGTAATATTTTTCTTTCTGTGCGAATATTCTTTGCGCTGTACTTTCTCAACTCACTCACCGCAGGAATTGTGGCCAAACTGGTCGTGGACACACATATAGATCGCTTCTGTAAAAATGCGTTTTCGCTCTCACGTGTCTCACTAAAAAAGCAATAAGAAAAACATGGTAGAACCTCTGGCTCACTTAATGGCACATTAGAAGGTTGGAAGCTTAGCCTTGGTCACTTCGGTTTTCTCGTAAAGAGAGACTTCTACACCACCGTCTGGCCTTTATGGCCTCCGTTGGGTCGATCTCTGAAAATGTGTTGTATGCACTTCATGCGTGCTACCTTCTCCAGTTGATCAAGAAGTATAACCATGTATACGTATCCTATTTTTAGAGCGAAAGCTTCACTAGCCTAGTTTTGCGAGCTTCCGTTCGTGAGTGGTCCTTGAGGTGAAACTAGAGTGAACTAGTTCACTCTAGGTGAAACCACGTGACTCGCCGCCGCTGTATGGAAGAAGGGAGCGAGTACGCTGGTCCATCTGTGCTGAGCTGGTCTTTTGCTAACCGGGCCTAGCCGAGCGAAGCCACAGCCATTTTTTTATTTTAAACTCATTTCAGCACAGCACAGAGGTGCTGGGAGCCGGTGGACTCTTGTGGTTGCGTCTCAGCCCTTCTCAGCACTTAGCTGCAATATCACAAGAGCCAGGTCGCTTCTTCCGATTTCTCTTCTCTGAAGATAACAAAATGCAGAGATTGGCGCATGTGCTCGCACCACCAGCAGGATTCTTAAAAACAGGGACAAACCCTCACGCGTAGAAACATTCACATCACGTTATCCCTCAAGCGATCATTTTAAACTAGAGCTTTTTTTATTTAGCTATGCCCGGCCCATAAATGGTGCCGGCACTCTGCTATGAAAAAAAATAAAGCGCAAGTGTGCAGCTCATGGCTGAGTCCTCTGTCATAAGAATCGGTAAAACACGAAAGTGCCAATGAGCAGCGAAATCTGCAGCTGAGCATTCATGGCGGTTTGGCGGCTGTCTTGTGGGTGTGCTTGGTGAGCGACGTCCTGCTGGCGGGTCGCTTTGGCAAAGGTGTACTGGCGTCATTTTCGTGACGGAGTGTTGAGGCAAAGTCCATCATGTCAGGCAATAGAATAATGCACTCTGCCTGCATGATGCACTGCCATTAGGCACTGCAATGGAAAAGATCTCAGCCCGGGGGCCAGAAAAAGTTGCACCACAAACCTGTACATATGCCAGCCATCTTGGTTGTTTCACACACTGTTGCCACAAACTCGGGGTTGCAAATGGCGCATGCCGATGGTCACTTTTTTTTCGTTTGAAGGTGACAACTTAGGACGTACTGCACGGATCGTTTCCCTTGAAGAACCGTAATTGCACTGCAACAAGCCAACAGCTGGCACTGCAAGCACACCTTGCATCCTTAGGGTGACCTTTTTTTTTTTAATTTGTTTATTATTAAAAGGGCCATGCAGACAAAACACAAGTTTAGTTGATTTGAAAGACTGCCTCGTTAGAATCTTACTGACACCACTTCTAATGCCCACTTCACTAAAATAAGCTACATAATTAGGAAAACATGAAATGGCCATGCTACCCACTGGCTCGTTTCCCGCAACAGAACCTATGATGTCGTTATGTGCCAGCTCTGCGATTGTCTGAGGCCAGCAAACGCAAATTAGCCAGAGATGATAAGCTTGCCGAACGAGCTATTTGTGCTTAAATTTAGGGCACATTCTTTTTATAGCAGTAAGAATAGTGGGATAAACAGTGGAAGTTATGAAAGCACATGTAAACATAGAAGTACCGATGCGTACTGCTGTTGGTACTGCATGCACTATGCTTGATTCAGATGCACAGCACTGCGGCTCTTTGAGATAGTCTGAGATGACACTGGCCGATTGGCGTAAGCGACGGCGTCTTACGGGACCATATTTGTCGAGCAAGCACCATGTTTCACGGAACGATTATTTTCTCCCTGACCAAAAACAAGCCAGATACAAATACAATAAAAAAACAAAGCAAAGGCAGAAAATGGCCCGCTGCAGTATGGTGGCGCCATCTAGGTTGACTAACGGTGAACAAGTGCTGCACTTGACACCAAGTTTAGATTGAAGACCCATTGTTATGTCATTGTAGACGTTAAAACACACGATTTGGCGGGAGAATCAAAATTTTAAGTTGAATCGATTAATTTCTCAGTAGAGAAAGCCTCGTTTGCTGCAAGACAAGCGCGAAATCTTTCAAATAAAACGAACTCGTGTTTTGTCTGCATGGGCCCCTTAAGGTCAGACAGTGTAGTACGCATACAGGCCACAGTGCTGGCTATTGTCCAATGTTACTGTCGTCAAATGAGGCGTTACAGGTAGATGCATTGCTCCCCTCGAGTGCAGCGCCACTCTGCTGGCAGGCTGGTTCATTCACTACACTGTATTAAACTGCAACGCCCATCACAATCAAATTCCAATAAAGCAATTGCTCAGGGTATACACTGTACTACCCCTGGTTTATTCTGTCTTAATGCAGTGTGGTACTCTATACGTGGTTGACTCACCCTTACATTTCGGTAGTGCGTTTTGCTTTCTTATGGGAAAATGTTGGTTAACAGTGACTGAACCTAAGATCCTTTCACCCCCAGGAGTATCATTAGCAGCTGCCCACAGCAACACTAAGCGGGACTCGACCTTGTAAACCAGGCAGTGAAGCATCTTCTAGGGCAACTTGGTTTGTGTGTGACGTGGGTGACCCGGCATGGCGCAAAGGCAGCTGGCCCATACACACAGTCACTGGCATTGTTTTGCAACAACATTACAGGGGGACTAGCAAACAGAGGTGTGTCATGCGGTGAGTGAGTTAATGGAGAGCGTGGGTCCTTCCTGAGGTGGAGAAATTGCATGGCATGCAGGAATTCCCTGGTGAACTCCTGGTGTAGACAGCACCACTGAGGCAACTTAGTTAACCACCAGGCTTTCTCAAGCCCCACAGTTCCTTCACGTGTTTCACGAAAGTTCCTTCCATAAAATTGAGAAATAAGACAACCTAGGGAACCACACGAAGACAGACAGCAACAGACAGAGTGTGAAATCAACTGGTGAGTGGCGGCAACTGAGGGTGTTTCTCGTCAGAAGCTTTCACCGCAACACGGACACCCCCCAGTGGCCCTCGACGACGCACCCCTCCCTTCTGGTACACGATCTCCGCAATGATGAGCAAGAAGCAGACACACCAACCACAGAGGTAGAACAAAAAGACTGTATTCAACCCCACACGCAACAGGACAGCGGCTTTTCCACAAGCAAAATGTCTTCCTCAAAGACATTTCCTTGAGCTGCACTTAAGAACGTAATGTTTGCAACACGTACAATTTATCGAGCCCAAATTATTTCGTGCGCGCAATTCAACTCACTAGCGGTACAGCACCATCTCCGACACTTCCAAAACCTTTTGAAATTCCCTTTTCTTTATTTACTGTCGGCTGTGCGAGTCAGCGCTCGTTTTATGTGGTCCCTGCCTCTGCCGGTCGGAAGACACGCACATCGTGATGCACAACCGACTCGCCCGCTTTATTTCCCCTCTCAGTGGCGGCGTGCCTCCCCGAGCAGGCGCAGCAGGTGCAGGAAGAGGTTGAGCACGTCCATGTACAGCTCGACGGTGGCCAGGATGTACTCCTCGGGGGAGACGCGGTGCATGAGCATGTGCGTGTCGAAGATGATGAAGAAGGAGAAGAGCACGGCGCCCCCCAGCGAGAGCACAAACTCCAGGTGGCTGGACACCAGCAGGAACTGCAGCATCCCGCCCACCACCAGCACCACCAGGAAGGCGTACAGCCTGCGAGGGGGGAGGGGCTCACTCGCAACAGCACAAGATGCCGTTCCGCTGTGAGTGGTATGGTCATCCACACACTTAGATAGAACATCAGATTCGCCCACAGCGTTGAACACCTCAAAACGTTTGCTGAAAAACTGTTCGGGAGAATGTGGGGGACTTAAACTTGAGAGAAATGCAGCAGCTGTGACTGGATCACCTTACATCGAGGCAGGAGGGGACGATATGTGGGTAAAGCATTGCTCCAGCTAAGACAATCGCTGTACAAGCCTGTCACTTCCTTTATGCGTCAAGCGCCATGTACTGGTATGCTTGCAACATTCCCTCTGTTCTTTCCAGCAAATTCCAAGAGAACACAACTGTTCGGCTTCAGAAGCGCAGACTGGGGTTTTGGACTGAACGCCCAGGGTTCGAGTCCAGCTGTGCCAAGATTTTCGCAAGAACAGTGCCTTCCTTTCCACTGTAAAATAGTCTCCGAGCTCAAGTCTACGCATTCTTTTCACAAGTAAGGATGGTGCGTTTTAGGTCGTTTTAGAAGCAGCACGTGGCTAGGGTTGGGGCCACTGCGTGGAAGCTGAACAACCTCTTCTGGTGCGTGTGGATTATGCCGACCTACAAGACCCACTGTTTTTTACAGGGAATAAATTCCCCCCGAGAACAACAACAACAACAAAAAAAAAACAATACAAGAGCCACGAAAACAGCTCGTTTCACAAAGGAAGGAGGCTTGTGCATTTCCACATCAAAATGAATGCCCTCGCATCTTCTGACAATGCTGCGGAAACGTGGGCAATAGGTGAATACTGGGCATTTTTGCTATACAGTTACCTACTGCTAGAACACGAATTTTCTGAGCAGCCACAATTCACGGGGAAATAAAATTTAGTGCTGCTGCGAGGCATCCACAATTTTTAAAGGGGTGGTTTAATTTGGCGAGTAGGTCAATCATGGGGGGGGGGGGGGGGGAACAAGGGGGCACCGGAGGAATGAAGGACACAGCCGGTGCCACAACAACTTGTTTATTTCCCCCGTGATGTCCCCAATTTATTTTGACCGAATGGTTTCCTTACAAGCTCGACGTGTCACCGTGAAATCGATAACAATACCCCGACTAATCTCTCCGTATGCGTCTTCCTCTTTCGCACTTCGGTATGCCTTCTTCAGCGCATTTTTCGAGCTTCAACGCACGAGCCCGCAGGTTGGCTTTCCCGCGCGACGCCGAAGCTGTGCAAGAAAAGCCTCATCCTGACAGCCGGCACACAAATCAAGCATGTGCCAAGCTTGCCACACGTGCTAGCCAAAGAGAAACGCCAAAATATTTAAGCCAAAAGCAATAATAATTTTAAAAAATTGGCGCAGCTTGCACTAGTGACGCACGGCTGGAGAAACAGCAGAGCTGGCGGCCCCTCTCCCATCATCGGAGAGACCCCACATGGATTTCTAAACTCGCCGCTGAAAGTACTCCGCGGCTGGGAGGCCCCTCTGTATTTGAAAATGCCCTTGCATTTCTTTATACCCCTCTCACATGGGCACTTTCAATCGCGATTGAGTTGATCCGGATTGAGCTCAATCCGGATCGGGCGCTGCTACACGGTCAGTTTCAATAGCGATCGAGCCCAATCCCGCTTGAACTCAATCCTGGTTTCTCAAGTGAGATTGCGGTTTCCAAGGGTGATCGGACGAAAGCGGTGATACTCTCGTCCCCGCTGACCAATGGCGCAGAAGTTGCTAACTTCAACTAACGCCACAAATTTTATCGACTAGTAACTTGACCCAAATAAGCGTGCGGTAACCCTCATATAGTTACGTACACCTACGACTGAGCAAGGTTACCAGATGCCGGCCATGAAGTACAGTTTTGGTGCCATCTGGCGTACATGAAGGCGACCGGTGCCGCTTCTCAATCGGGATTGAAACGTGCCGTGTAGCAGCGACAGTCTGCCGAATGAGCTCAAGAAGTCAATCGCACTTCGCTTCAGTCCGAATTGAAAGTGGCCGTGTGACGGGGGTATTATGACAACAATTACCATGTTTCCTTTTTCCCTCCACTCTTTTGCAATCACGCCCTGATTTGGGCCCCAGTACAACACGTCGACGTCCAAAGAAGGTTAATTAGTGCAGATTAAAGCAAGGAGTTAATGCAAACGTTCAATTTGCAGTCAACAACCCCGTGTGTTTGTGCAAGTCTTCTCTCTGTGCCAAGTGCAAACTGTGTGCCTGCCCAACTCCCTATTTGCTAACAGTCATGAGCTGAGTTGTGAGAAGAAGCTGCATGTGTGCAAACCAAGTACGTACCGTATTTTCGCCCGTATAACACGCACCAAAAATGCGAAAATTTGAGTGGCAAAGTAGGGGTGCGGATAATATGCAGGTTTTTTTTCCTCCAGTGCAGCTTCACAGCAATGTGCAATGTGCCATGAAGCTCCACAGTAACAATGGCAGCGATTGTGCAAAACATACAAGGACAAGGACGAAAAAACAAGGTCAAGTGCACTCTAGCAACTGAATTTTATCAGTGAATTGTGACTTCCACCTTAAAGTCAGTGCATTCTACTTGCTAAACATATGCTTTTTCTGTGTACATAGTATGCGATGTGTTGCTTGAGCAGTAGCTTTGGTGCAGACTTTCCTGTACCGAATGTGCGGGCAGTATGCCAGGATTTTGCTTTTTCTTTACCGCCGGGCTGAAAGTGGGGGTGCGGATTACATGCAGGGGCGGGTTATATGTGCGAAAATACGGTATGCAAGCAGCGCTGGCTGTTGAGCCCCTGGGTGGGCTGAGTGGTAAGCGAGTGGCTGCCTTGAGATCAGTGCCAATGAGAGCGAGCTACTGTTAGCACGAATAGTGAGAGAGAGAGTGAGTTGACTTTTAATTTGTTTTATTTTTCTCGCTTAAGCAACGCAGACTAACATGCAGCACCCTACCGCTTTTACACCAGATGCCAGCAAGAACCCATAGATTGGCAGCCTTCCCAAACAAGCATTGAGTGTGTCCCTCTTGACGCTTAATTAAGATGTACCTCCAGGCTGCCTTCAGGAGCCACCGGGAATGCGACTGGCATCACGATCAGGCACAGTGTGCCGCTGGGAGCAAATGTATGGCTTGCATGCGAGTAGCCGCCAAAAGTTCCCGCGACACCACCAGATGAGTGAGGCGGGCTCCCGAACTGCCCACCTGCTCACCTCCACATGTGAACTGTAACCCTGCTCATTTTCTCAGCCCAGTTGATGGGTGCGCAGCGAGCACAAAAAGTGCACAGCGTGGAATGCAGAATTTTGTTCCCGACTGCATGTGCATGCTGTTTATGGCCTGAGGACAGCCAAGGCCCCATCAGAGAATATGGAAACAGCATTGGGTGGTGGCCTCTTGCTGTCACGTACAATCAGACAGCGTGTGGAGCGATCAGACGTAGTGCGGGCTTAGGCAAACGGGAACATGGTTCCGGTGCTGGCTCTGATGCCCCCCCTTCAGTGCCACTGCGTGACGATCTCTGCTCAAGGAACCCTGGCCGCTTCCCCTCCAAGACCAGCAGACTCCCTTGTGAGGAGACTCACCCGGCACCCCAGGTGGAGAAGTCGCGCTTGCTCTGCATGGTGTAGGCCGTCAGGCCCCCCGTCACGGCCAGCGTCAGCAGGAAGGCCTGCAGCACGGCCAGCTGGTCGTAGAACGACACTGCAAGGGGAGACGACCATTGGGGGAGGTCAGGGTTGGCAACAACAACGCCAACACGTCGGCTGAAGCGTTGCCGCAGGAATAGAGAAACACCACACACAATTGGCAAAGCTGGGCAGGGGAAAACGCAGCAGTAAGCAGGTAGTTGGGACCATCTGGCCTTTGAAGCCTGCTCACGGCAGCCTCAGGCCTCAACTCAAGTGTCGTTTACAACTGACAGCAGAGCGCTTAACATTTGCCTCCACACTCTGCACCAAGCGCTCGATGCTTTCAGCGCAAGTATTTGACACAGGGGATTCCCAGCCAGGCTGGTGTGTAGCAACAGAAAAGGGCACTTCTCCGCCACGCACGCCAACCTCAGGGCACAACACCAAGCTACCACAAAGGCAGCAGCAGAACAATGACGTACCTGCCACGCTTTTCCTGCTCGAATTGAAGGCAGGACACCCCTTAGTTTCCCGTGTGATCATGTAAAACCTTAGTACAGTAGAACCTTTGATATGCTCTTGGTTCGTACAATTTCCCGGTCACTACGCTCTCAATTGTGAACACTAAAAATTCCCCATAGTATCTTTCTTACCAGATAGTAGGTTTTCCCGGATTTTACGTTTCTCCCTCGCGTTATTTCTTTTTTTTTAACGTATCAACGAGGTTCTACTGTACATGTTAGTCATCATGTGCGTGTAGTAGTCACGAAACACAAAGACAAAGCAAAGTTAGTAGTAGTTAACAAAAAAGTGTTAGACAACTTGGCCGAGTTCATTTTTTAAGGAAAATCTTATTGCACATGACCCCATCTTGTCCGGCCAGTAGTGAGGACACTGCTGAGGTACTTTTCCATGAAACTCAGGGCCTCATCCTTTTTGTCCTAGGCAAAAAACTCTCCCGAGGCACCCTGATTTCTAGGCCCAAAATCTTTTATACTCTCTCAACTAGTTTTATTCCTTTTTACTGACACTCTTTGGCCCTATACACCAATTTTACATAACATCTTAACGAAAGCATGCAGCATATACTAACTCACCTGCAACATTAACACACCCTTGATTTGGCGCTCTTTGGCCTAGAAGCCCTTACGCCATTAAACATCATCATACATCATCATTAGTAGTCACCTTTTCAGCTGTATTGGTTAATCACTGCTTTTTTGCCGCTCTTTGCACCAGCTGCCTTGCGCCATAAAAATCCGACCATCATCAATCATCATGTGCCTGCTGCCAGTTTGCTCACACACCCACTCTCTGGGAAGTTACCCCACCGTATTTTTTTTTTTCGTGTCTGCTGAATGACGCGTAGATCCTGTAGACCCTCGACAAGCTCTTGAAATTCCCTGAAGCCGCTGGAGGGATGAGAACACCCCGCCACGCAACATCGAAGTTTCACAGCCCGGGCAGAAAAGTTGTTGCAAGGCACAACTGAGCCCACAACTGTTGCCGCTGCAACAGATTGCCCACTCTTCTGCTACCATGGCCGCTCAAAATTGATCCTGTTGATTCAAAAATTTAATGCTACATTACATCGTGTTCAGGTGAAGCTATGTAATGGTTAGCTCAGCTAATGTCCTTTCACACTTGGTTTAGTTTTCATTTATGCAATGCAAACATGAGGTTTAACTCAAATTGCTATCACCCCAATGCATAAACCAGGCCTGGCCATCACGCACCACCGCTTTCGAAAAAACAAAAGCAAAAAGCAGTGCATCAGCGTTGTGGGTTTTTGCAATAAGACAGCAGTAACTGCCAAACGGCTGAAACATCAACAGGCATTCATTAGCAGAGCTAGCTCTTAATTCCAAGATGGCTTTTACTGCTGTTCAAGGTCCTTGAGTACCCTGAAATACCATCACGACCGTTTTGCCTCTGCACTGCGAAATGCACTTGTGATGCTCAGCCAGTTTCACTGTGGTGCCTGTCTTGCACGCTGCTGTTCACTCAAAAAGGCACGCCGTTCGCGATTTCCCCATGTTCATATTGGATTTTGTGCAACCCCCCTCTCTCCCCGAAAATGTTTGTTTTTTTTTTAACTTAAAATCTGCTCATCCACTCAGACAAGGACAGCTGCTTCAAACTAATGCAGGATGCCACCACCTGTTGATCTCACTGGTGATTTCTACTTTTTTGGTGCAGGTACCCCCGCACGTCAAGTGGTGGTTCTAAGTAAAGCTTTCTACCCCGACAACAGATCCGACACTTTTGGCACGTTTTAAAAGCAAAACAGCACAAAAAAGACAAAGACAGACAAAGACAGAGCGAGGACGAGAAGGCTCGCTCTGTCTTAAGTCTTTTTTGCGCTGTTTTGCTTAGGATTATGTACCAACATGCCCCATTTTCCACATTAATCCCTTCTGGTATTGTTTGTTCCAGGAAAATTTAGGTGGCGCTGCAACGCGAGGCTTTTGCTGCGCAACATCTCCTCGATGGAAGGGAAGAGCATGCCAGCCTCCGTTTCACTGCGTTGCACTGATTTTTGCAAGCAGGGCTCCAAATTCTGAGTCCTCAGGCAACCAAAAGCATACCTAACTGACAGTGAGCATCGTCAAATGTTTGCCACCAAGCTTCACTTTTTCAACTCGAAAGTGGACTACTTGGCCTCATGGGCTTGTGCGGGAATCTTGTGCGGGCTGCAAATGCAAAGCTGGTCACTGAGACGGTTTTACTTGAAGAAGTAGACTTGTTACCCCCAGGTAATACCTTAACTTATTACCCCCAGGTAATGGATCTCTTCAAGGAGGCCATCGAAAATTGCAATGCCCGAAATCTGGAACCTGCTTCACTGCATCGCATGGACACCTCGAGTGTGCACAATGGTTTGTTCTTGTTCTACGCAGTATCTGCACAACTTTGGTGCACAGATTATTCGATTGTTCTCTAGCAGTACAGAACGGCGGGTCTGCTCCCCTCTTCTATAACGACACCCAAAGGCAACGGCCCACTTTATGTTAGCCCAACATTTAAGCCCCTTCCCCAACAGGCCTACAGCCCTCCTGACCAATGAAGGATTTTCTCTCTCTCTTCTTCGAGGTGGTACAGTAAAAGCTTGTTAATTCGAGCTCGAAGGGGACCAAAAAATTGCTCGAATTAAGCGTAGTTCCAGTTACCGGGCGAGCGCTACAATGAATGGAAATCGCGTCACACTTCAAGGGCAGAAACACAAAGAAGCCACTTCCATACCTGCCAGGTTTGCCGGGATGGCATTAGGGAGATTTTACCAAGGGGAGGGGTAGCATCACCAACAGAATGGGTAACTTTACACACATTTTTTTATTTAGTTACAACATAGCAGGAAATGAAGTTTCTTCGTCCAAACTACCAACAAGCTGCACCACTCACAAATTCGACGTGGCTGACGCCGCCCTTTTCAGAAAGTCCTGGAAATAGTACTGCAAGCGCAATACAAAACAGCAGGAACTGATCTGTTTTGTTGTTTCGTCTAAACTAACAAGCTACACCACTGGCGACTTGCTAAATCTTCAGAACGGCCGCGCGCGTGCGTAAATAAAAGCGGCGGCGGCGCTGCGTTTCTATAAACAGTAAACTAACAATGGGACGAACAGGTTCACCGTCTGCGCATGGCCGACTACGCTTTTTAAGCACTTCACTGATAACGATGCCAATTGGTGTCGGGTTGGATTGTCAGGTATACCTCCCGCACATTGTGGCCGTACTGGGAAAAAGATTTGGCCAAAGACGGGTGCGTTTTCGGGAGATTTTAGTTTCGGTCGTACAATCGTACAAAACCATGAAAATTCGGGAGTCTCCCGGAAAATTCGGGAAACCTGGCAGGTATGCACTTCTGGACTCGTTATCACGAATTAGCCGCTACTACAAGTTTGTGGCAGGTGCTTTGGTACATAATGTTCTGCAAATAAAAATGGCATGCACTGGAGCACTGGCGCTGGTGGCGTGGCACTCTCTGTGGAAGTGAAATTAGGTGTTGCACGCTGTTGTTTTTCTGTTTCATTGTTTTGCATCGCTAGTAAATTTGGTTTGGCTTGGATCTGCAACACATTGTAATCACCCTGGGCTGACTTCTTCTGCGAGGATCAATCGAAACCAGGGGATCATAGTTCGAATTAACGGTCCTGGATACCCGCCGCGATGGCTCAGTGGCTAAGGCGTTGTGCTGCTGCACACGAAGGCGCGGGTTTAATTCCTGGCCGTGGCGGCCACTTTTCTGACGGAGGCAAACGGCAAAAACGCCTGTATGCACGAGATTTCAGCACACGTTAAAGATCCCCAGGCGCTCCACTACGGCGGGCCTCATCTCTTGCGTTGTGTCGGCGCGTTAAACCCTACAATCAATCAAGCAAAACTGTTCTGGATACCGACGCATTTGAATTATTTGGAGTTTTCTCCCATTGAAATATACGGGGCTGTGCTGGGACAAGGGCGTGAGTTCGAATTAACTGGAAGTTTGAATTAACCGAGTTCGAATTAATGAGCTTTTACTGTGTTACTGAACTGACTATATCAAAAAGGACACTGCGGTTTTTTTCATTGCCACTGGTTTTAATCTATAAGTACTCATCATTTTCTTTTAAGTTCAGACAAACTTTTGGGTTTACCTTTTTTTTCTGTGGGCATTATTTATGGGGATTATATAGGAGGGACATTCAATTATGCACAGTTTAAGCCCACGATTTACGTGCCGAGACAATATTTTTGGCCAAGAAGAGAAATGTTTTCTTTCACACCAAAAAGTGGTCAGTTTCAGTAGCACGAGACCTAATACGGTCCTTAGTTATTGCTTGAGCTAGTTCCCGGGCTTCTTCTTCTCCTCATGCTGAAACTCGCACTGTCGCTGCTTCTGCCAAAAGAAACCGTGTAGAGATTTCCCCCCGTCTAGAGATGCACTCACCCACGACTGCAACAGTGAAGGCCTGCACCAGAGTCTGAAAAACGAGAAAGAAAGAAAACGGATCCGTTAGCGTGCCACTGCACAGAAAATAAAAAGAAAAATAATATCATCAACTGAAATCCTACCACACAGAGAATGTGGTGGGGTCTTCCCGAGCACGTTGCTTTGTCAACTGCTATTTTTGCACTCACGTATACAGGTTGCAGGTGTGAGTAGCCATGTAAACTTGTACAGTCAGTCATGGGGAAATGACGTGTGAACACAAAAGTGTCAATCAGAACACACTAAACTGAAAAATACTGTTTCTGGAAGTACTACAATAATGGTGTGCTATCGGTAGTATTTGGAAAGCCACATTTCCCAACTCTGTTACTGTAATTCAACCACCAGTCACTTTGACCTGCACCGAAAGAAATTGTGCTGTTTGTGTGTTATGGTTAACATTTTCTTGATCGCATTCCGTTTGTCCATGACTGTACACCCTTCGTCAAAATTTTCTAGACCAAACCTAAGCCTACTGGACCACAAAGAATTCAAAGAATAAGCTTTACTTCGAAATGTGTCCAAAATATCTTACGACAGTAAGAAACAAAGGTGTTTTCTCTAGCTTTCCGGCATCAAGCGTTTCAGTCTTTCTTGGGACTTAAGCTTGTACAACGAATTTTTTGCGGCCTGCGCATTCCTGGCTTGGTCTTCAAAATTTTGACAAAGACGAAGTCGAAATTAATCCAGAGAACTCCACTATGGCATGCCTTATCGCCTGCTCTGCATCAGCATGTTAAACCCTACAATCAATCAATCGAGTCCTTGTTATAGGCGTACAGCACTTCGCCAAATTCAAAATTTCAAATTTGGGGGGGTTTAATGCACCGAAGCCGCACCATAGTGTGTGTGTGTGAGGGGGCTCCGAATTAAAGAAGCACGCCGTAGTAGAGAGGGCTCCGGATTAAATTCGACCCCCCGGGGATGTATAACGCGCGTTAAAATCTAGACACACAGGCGTTTTCACTTTCTGCCTCCATCAGAAAAGGGGCTCCAGCGGGCGGGCTGGAAAATGCTTCCTTGGGCTTATTAGCATCCCAAAGCCTCAATAATGCACCGTTGTTGCGGGTACAACACTAGGTCAGTGCGAGAATCCTTTTTTAATTGCGAGGGGGACAACAGGAGAACGGGGCCTGCAATACTGCAGAGGAGAATTTTACCTGAACGTGCAAAGCATGGCTACAAAGGCCATAAAGATAAATTTTTCTTCAACTGCGACGTTTCCAAGAAAGCCGCACCCAGCTTTCCTTTGTAGAAATACAGCTGCATTTCACGCGGACGTCAATTTTTCCTCCGCAGAAACTCACTTCACCTTGGGGATTTCCCCTAAATCTGGTCGATTAAAGGACTCCTGTAGCACTTCCGATAAACGCTTTCACTCTCCCCTTCACATCTGGAAGCACTGCGAAAGCTGTAGTTATCGCCAGCACAAAGCGGCACGCCGTGACTGGCTCATCGCAGCAGATACGCCTTCCATTTCTGCTTTGCTTTTGTGGCTTTCTTTTTAAAGTGGCCATGGAATGTGTTCATTGGTGCCATTGAAGGGAAGCCGGCTAGCAGTAGCCGCTACACCATTGTAATGACGAAACTGCAGCAGTTGAAGAACGCCAAGACTCGAAAAGAGAGAAAAATCTTTTGAGCAAGTTTCTAATTCATCTGATGGGCATAGAGCAGTAATGTTTGGCTTAGGTACCTTGCGACCATCTAATCAAAGTACTGGATGTGTTTCTCCACAAGCATTTAGGATTTCAAGAAAAAGTTGGAAAAAGTGTTGCAGGGCCCCTTTAAGGCTTCCAATAGAGTGGGAGAGAGAGAGAGGCACACTCACGAAGGCAGCCAGGAGGTAGTAGTTGGTGGGCGTCTGCCGCCGCTTGATCATCAGGCCAAACAGGAGCCCCAGGGAGGCCACGAATGCCACCGTCATTATCCACTGGCTGCACCACAGCAGAGAGCAAAAGCCACAGGGCGCGACATGACAGGCCGTGACCTTTTACACACACATCCACAAGCAGCTTGTGAACGGTGCCTGATGGTTCAAAGCGGACAAGTGCACGCCAGCTGGTACTGAGCAGCCTGTTTCATCTTTTTTTTTTGTGCGCTAAACTCTCAGGTGACCAGGACTGCTCTCTGTAAGCTACACACAAGTAGGAAAAATGTTATGCACTCCAAAGGTTCATCATCACCATCACCAGCCTATCTACACCCACTGCAGAGCCAAGGCCTCTCCCATTAATCTCCAATTATCCTGGTCCTGTGCTAACTGCGACCAATTTATCCCCGCAAACTTCTTGATCTCATCTGCCCATCTAACTTTCTGCCACCCCCTACCACGCTTGCCTTCTCTACGGATCCACTCTGTTATCCTTAATGACCAACGGTTATCTTGCCTTCGCATTATATGCCCTGTCCACGTCCATTTCTTCTTCTTAATTTCTACTAGTATGTCCTTAACACGCGTTAGTTCCCTGACCCACTCCGCTCTCTTCTTGTCCCTTAATGTTACACCTATCATCTTCCGTTCCGTTGCGCGCTGAGTCGTCTTCAGTTTATGTTGAACATTCTTAGTGACCCTCCAAGTTTCTGCCCCGTAGGTGAGTACCGGCAAGAGGCAGCTGTCATACACTTTCCTCTTCAGAGACAATGGCAGGCTGCCATGCCAGTCAAAAGGTTACTGGTACCCTAACCACGCATTTCTTTTCCCGTCGGCATCTGCATTTTTTTCTCTCCTCGGTGAAAACTGCAGATGTCAGCAGATTTTGTTTTTAAGCCTTGGAAAGACCTTGCTGATTCCTTAGTGTTCCAGCAGCTACGTCACACTAGTTCAGATTGCACAGAGACGCTGTTGGCCGATAGCCCTGCGTTTTCCCCACCCCCCAAATGAAAGTACTTCTCGCAATGCACACCCCAAGCCAAGTGCATGACGGAGTGTTCCATGATGGGGGACGGGCATGTAATTTTGAATTGCCTTGGGAGTAATGAGGGAAGGAAAGAGGATTTGGCTGCGGCACCAAACAGTCCACTCAGCCATTACGTACGACCACCCTATCACACCCTTGGGTACATGTGTCGACAACAGCAATGTGTCCCCATTCAACACACTCCAGTTGATGCACTATGCATTTCCCATGCAATATAGTAAGAAACCAATCACCTTCGGTGACCTTATGCCATTGACATCTCCAAAATGTACCTGCCCCCGAAACATATCAGTGACCGCTTGACTGAGTGCCACCTCTTCTCAAAATACTAACAGCCACAGTCTGAGTGAACTCGGGCATACTAGGTGTCTTGAATTCCAGTAAATTCGTTCCTACAGTGAGCACTGAAGTGGACTACTGTGTCAAGCATCTTTCAAAATTTTCGGCAAAGATGTGGGCAAAATATTCCTACAGCTAGCTGCGCTAAAGATCACACACTACTTGAAATGTCTGTCGATTTCTGTCAACTTGACCTACATTTGCAGATGCACTCCTGCACATCTGATGCAGCCTTTGAGAAGACATGGCCGCCCAATTTGTGTCTGCTCATCGTCCTTGGCTGCTCTGCGCACATCGCTTTTACAGAGTTCCCCCAACATTGCACAACGGGTTAAAATGGTGCCAAGATCTGCTACATATACATATGACCAATTTTAAGGAAAGTAGAAGTTCTGTAAGTATCTGACCTATTAACAAAAAAGCGTTTGACTTCCTTTATAAGCTATAAGTAGAAGGCCTGTTTACAGCGAAAACGGCCTGAAAAACAGCCCTGTGTATTCAGAACTAGAACGCAAATAAAGCAACGGAACAAAAACATAAGACGCCAGTGAATCAGTATCTTATATAATAATTTTTTTGCGACCAGAATAGTTTATCAGTACAGGGCTCGCCGCGGATTATACACGGGTAATCCGAGGACACTACTCGTCACGGGGAACTGCGGTTTCCTGTGTCCCGGCCGGAAAAAAAAAAAAAAAAAAACAGAACGACAGGATATCACGCAATCTCCGCTTTTCATTGCCTGCATGCGCTCGTCCGACTCCTTTCAAATAATTGTCCCTGCGATGGTCAAACGCGATCACGTGAGCATGCAGATCGCCGGGAGCGGCTTACGTACTTCTGGCTGATGTAAAGCTTCACAGCCGGGGTGAACATTCCGAAGGCTGCAATCACAGTCGTCGCCAGTAGCTGCACAGTCAGGATGCCGTACACCTTTCGCAGGAAACCTGCGTTCGAAAAAACACGCGCGGCGTACACGGCGGTGTCAATCCAAAACAAACTTTGCGCGAAGCCAAAACTTCGAAAGGGTTCGGAGGCGGTGCATGAAACGACGCTCACCCAGGCGAACGGCGACGTGCGCTTTGGAGACGTTGTTGTTGTAGCAGAAATCGTCCAGAATCGACGACTCGCTCGCTCGATCACCCATGTTGATCTTCACGTCGGCCATGGTCCTTTTGCGTCCAGTGGGATCGGTCGGTCGCTTCCTAAACTACAACGCGGTCGCTCACTGAAGGAACGTCAGCTGACTCACATGTAGGCCCCTGCACAATGCAATACTAGAGCAACAGCTGTGCGGCCAGATAAATAAGATGCCAGTGCTACGGAAAGGCTACGGGCGGCTACTAACAGCGCGAGGAGCCGTAATTTCGCTGATTCGCACTCAAAACACCCAGGCGCTCCATCCGCTCTACTCGGCTGTATTTAGATTGACTTGCGAGATTGACTGGGAAATTGGTCTCGCGTTGGCTTCTCTTGACTTACCGAGCTGGGAACCGCGATGACGATGACAATGATCAAATACTCTCTTTTCGCTCCGTTTTTAACAATTTTTGTGCACTTGCGCATTCTGTACATCGCTGCAGTCCACACCAATATCTGTCGTAGATTACGCGTCCTGTTGCCTGTAGGCACGCGTCCTTGGGCATCCTGGACATCCCGCCCGGCCTTTACTCACTTCATGCCCCGCGCGTTGCCGTTAGGGTGACCAACCGTCCCGGATTCTGCGGGACTGTCCCGTCCCGAGTCCCGTGCCGTCCCTGTCGGGACCCGGACCGTCCAGTTAGAAATTTTTATGTGATCCAACGGAAAATAAACTTAGCTTGAACTTGTCCAGGAAGAGCTGCATGTAAAGGTGAACTTCCGACGTGAAGTGCGAGTACATTCTTCAGCAAGAGCAGCATGTAGCCAGCTAACGTACCACTTCAAGAGGTCGCAACAACAAGAAACAATGGATTTGTCTGGAAGATACACCCAACGAGGTCGCGGGTTCGATTCCCGGCCGCGTCGGCCGCTTTTCGTGGAGGCGAAAAGCAAAAACCGTGTGTCAGATTTCGCGCCTTAAATCCCATGTCAAATTAATCCAGCCCTCCACTACGGCGCGCCTATCGCCTGCGTTGCGTGGCGCGTTAAACCCTACAATCAATCAATCAATCAATTTTAAACAAGATACACCCAAACCCCCCTCCCTAATTCTCCCCCTCCCGACTGTCTTGGTAACCAGTAGTGACCATAGTTGCCGTGGAGTGCCCCCCTGATTTGCAGTTTGGTATCTTGTCTAAATTCAATTTTCATTCACCTTCCAATTTCATCATGATTTACTTTAGCCGCCACCACTATGCGCCCTTTCGTCCAGCCTTGCTAAAGAGATTTGCTAGGTCAAATCCTATGGCCACCTCCACGCCCACTAAATACGTCTGTAATTTCATCACGCACCGAACCCCCTTCAGGGCCTTAAAATTTGAATTTAACCGTGTGTTCTCGGTCCCCCTTGGCTGAACCGTCCGACTTTGATCATCTGGGTGCGTGATACGTCGTAGCCGCACGATTGACGCCAATTTCTGTCCGTGTTGCCATTAAAGACCGCGATTCCTGATTTCTCTCGGCTAAAAGATAGCCCCAGGTATGCCCGCCACCTTCGACTTCTGTACCGAACCCACCTAGCCCGTGCATGCATTAGTCTTCGATCACGTTCCCACACGTACCCTTCCACCTTGGGTGCCTTGGGTAAGAAAAATCTTGAATTTAAACCTGTCGTGTATGTTCCCCCTCCCAAGCTAGTTACATCTCATTCTTGCGTACACCATGGTGACAGCCCCCAGTAGAAAAAATAAAGACGTGTTGGGTTTTTTTGTGGAGTCTCTGCCTACTTTTCGCCGCTTGAGCGCGCTTTGTGCTATCCGTATTCACGCCATTACATCCAGCCTTCGTGATAAGATATATGTAGCCCCTAGACAGATTATTGCATTACTGCACAACCGCACAAACTGTCCAGTCGAGCTCCTTCCCTACGTAAGTACGCCTGAGCCGCATCACGGGACCAGCCAAACGAAAATGGAGAGTTTGCTGCTGCGCGCTTTCATCGTGGCCGTCTGCGGCGTGTCAGCGGTCCGTGCGTCCGGCATGGACACCGGAGACGCGCTGGCCCTGATACTGGGCATCGTGATCACCATTTTCGGCACCTGCGCCTGCCTGGGCATCTACGCCAGGAAACGGAACGGCCTGTGAGCAACGCCCACCTCGCCACCACTCAAGACAGCGATTCTCCCGCACGCACCACTGGCGATGACATCGCGCGCGGATTTCGCTCTCCAACCGGGTTAAGCAACGACGCACCCACGGCCGCCGAACTCCCCCACCCATGCGCACGTGCGCTGTTTGTTTTTTGCACAGTTTGGTGATTACTCGTGCACGTGCGCTGTTTTTGCACACAAGTTCGGCGACCGTTACCTTCTTCAAGCTGCAGTTGGTTGTTACGCAATGATGTTTTTGTCGGCTGCACATGTCGAGCTAGTCTTTATATCTATTTAGCGACGAAGCAATAAATGTCGCTTGGGTCTCCGTACTGTTTCCCGCACCCTTTTCTTGTTATAGCATTGGATATTCACAGCTGGTGTGTGCACTATTTCGCGGTGTGAAAGCTTTACGCGGACATAGATTAACGGGAGTAACCGATGACCTGAGCGCCAATACATGGCCAATATCGCAGCGCGAGGCGTTGCTACTGTTACTTGCGACCGCGCTGATAACATGAGTGTGTTGGGCACTCGACGTATCTGCAACGGTGATTCACGCTACAACCTGGCCATGCTTGGTGATCTGGCGTGTTTATTCTGTGCCGGGGAGGGAATGCTCTTTGAAATCCCTGAACGCGTTTCTTGTGCTCCACTTAAAGCGAGATAGTTTTATTTTTAACTTGTAACGTTCTGTTCGTCCAGCGATTTTGTATCTGCTCCAAGTCTGAATCAATTGAAAGTTTTCGCGGGAGCCCCGACCAATCGAGACGCGTTTCTGTGCCACTTTTTAGCATTCTCTAGAACGCCGATTATGCTAGGCCTCTCTCATTCCTCGGCTGTTCCACAAAACTCGTCCATTCCCTTAGCGAAGAAAAGTGATAACCGCAGCGTTTTATTTTTGTTATCCCAGTTGGACGACATTTCTGTGTTTACCTCTCGGCTTTCGCCAGGCTTGATAGCACTATTCGCTCGTAAGTCCAAAGCAAATTGCGCAGTAAACCCTAGTTATAAGTTAAGACCTTAGGGACAGAAAACTTGCTTTGTTTTAAGCAAAACCTCGTTAAAAGTAGAGATAACATTTCGAATAAAGTGGTTTTCGTTATGATGAGGGTTTAGAGTAAATTTTGTAGGCACTGTCAATGTGGGCCACTCTAGTAAGCGCTGCCTGTTGACCATTGTTTTTCTTTTACGGGCTTTTCATGGTCGTAGGTGCACAGTAGTTTGTGGTGTGCTCCACAGTGGGAGCTACAGAATAATTCAGGCTGCCACAGCCTTCCCTAACACGTGAGAAAATTTTGTGCACAGGTGGTTTTTGCTTTTTGTACCAACTACTGCTGCCAGAGTCAAACTAAGACAAGTGGTCTGCGTAATGTTTATTCCCACATACACAAAAAGTGTGATGTTGTGCATGGGGCTGTGCAACCTAACTTTGTGAGTTCAAGTTTTGCATTGCCACATCTTACATCGAGTACTTGACAGTACCACGAGTTGTTTCCTCAGTTGTTCAACTCTCTTGGGCTTAAATTTGTGTAACAACTCTGACAGAGCCAAATGTTCACGAATCCGATTCCAGACGGCTTGGTCGTCATTTTTCCGATCCGTGGAGCCAGGTGCCCCGCACCGCACGATGCCCACACAAAATTTTACTTGTCCAGGTCTGGGCCCCGCAATGGTCACTCTAGCTGTGCTATTATGTGTTAAGGAGACGTATATTTGCAAGTATTTGCAAGGCAGATAAGCTGGGAGGCATTGAGGTAACCACCAGCGATAACCGCCAGTTGAGGTAACCGCTTTCTTCCAGCAGTATAGCGCTAATTAACCGTCCGTGTATCTCTTTAAGATGCCGTTCTGGCAGGGTTAAGGCGACAGTGGACCTTGGTAGATGAGAAAGATCTAGTACATATTCCCATTTTTACAAGTCAGCCATCAGGATGTCCACATGCTCGGTTTGTCGTCTTTGCTGTGACACTATGTCGCTGGTGTGAGGTTTTCTTGAGACAAGCCACCTGTCATGCTGAAAGTAGAAGCGCTGGAAAAGGTCCTTGCCAGCAAAAGCGAAGAATGGTGTGGCAGAGTTCTTTGTATATTTCTGCTGTAACGTTTCTAAAGGTTGAAGTATTGTAGGCCGGAGCCCCTCAAACATTTGCTGAGACGCTTCAGCTAGCACTGAAATTTCTAACACTACTATCATCATAGCTGCAAAAAACGAAAAAGAAGCATATTTTGGATGTGCGACATGATTGCGTATGTTTATCTTACCGGGCTCTCCAGGATGCAAGGTTTGCCTGATTTCCAGCTGGTCGATTCATCGCTGAAGATGACTTGTTGCAACTGGCCGGATGCCCAGTTTTTATGGCACTCGACAAACTCTAGTTGTTTTTGACACTGGCTCCTGTAAGAAGCGGCTTTCCCGGCAGCTACAAAACACGAGTCATTTCTTTCTTCGAGATGTCTTTTTGAATGGTAGGCTGGTTCGCATAAAGCACTAGCTCATCAGCAATCTTTTTTGAAAATGGGACAAAAGACTGGACACACAGATGGCCTTGACTTTGCCACTGATTTATTTTTTGAGCGTACAAGCAATTTTATATACTCTAAATATGAGGGAAAAATCCTGGGAAGGTACGGAATACAAACAACCAATAGCAGTGAAAGCCTGAATTGTACCCAGCATTGTTTAGGCCGCCCTCATGCGGGTATTCTGGTGAAAAGGGCAAGCTCGTGATGTAGTAGCTGCGAGGTCTTGAGTGAGGCAGACTGCGTTGAGTGAAGATGCAGCAAGGCTTTACATAGGTCAAGACGAGATAGTAGTGAATAATTGAGCCATTGCCGAGGGTTCTGTTACTACTGTTATGAGGACTGAGGAAAGGTTTCTGTCAGTCCTTTCATGTACTTGGCAGCGAAATCCTACCAAAAATTCCGATTTGTACGCCAATATAGTTCCACTTACGAGGCACTGGGGACACATTGTTTTTTTTTTTTTTGATATGTTGTTACTCGCTGACACGACTTTGATGGGCTCACGTGGCAGCCTCTGACAGACCGGTACTGACTACTGCGACTTTCACACACCACAATAGTGAAACTCAAGTCTTCAATCGTGGGTCGGATTTATACACCTGTTTGCACCACGACCTTCAAGCTGGTGCACCAGTCAAGATTTCCTATCGCAACATCAACACCCCATGGTGGTTAAAGACTTGCCTTAGGGACACGTACGCATTTCTGGCGTCGTTATTCTGGCCCGGAACACTTTACTTACGGATGCTGCCGTAAACAGATCTCGTCGACCAGCGAGCGTAGATTTTCTCTATGTATCCTCGCTAGCCTTCACGATACGGTGCTCTAAGTGGACTAATTAATGCAGGGGCCTGTATACTGCATTGTTCACTGCTTGTAGCAGCACCATTTCAGTGAATTGAACGATGTGAATGCGTATTTGATGCCCTTAGATTGTCTGACCGCCTCTTGTTAGATGCCATTGCTTGCTTTACCTTTCGTTAAAAGTGTGGTAGCAAAAACCCCTGTGACCGACAGGCGTCAAACTCCCAGTGGTGCACCCAAACACCGTGCTTATCAGCGCAAGAGCCATCAGGACAGCGTGAAAGCTTTCTAGTAGCGTATGGTGTGGTTGTACTTCCTTAATATAAAAATATCTTCCCAGTTTGTTCAGAAAAGGACGGGTGCATGTTAGTTTGGCTGCAGAACTATGGCACTGTGTCTTACATTTATTGGCGTTTTTTTTGCTTTCTGCAAAAAAAATAACAACTCCAGAATGGCAAAGCAGAAACCCAATGAAGGCGGGCTTTTTAATTAGAAAATTTATTACACACTAAGGATTGGGTGTATGCCAAGCTAGCCGCTAATTTGGGGCAGGAAAAGGTGAGTTAATTTAATTAGTTTGAACAAGGCATCTGCCTGTGCATGATATTTTTACAAATCAAAGATGAACAAACAAAGTGAACAAAGATGAACATTTTATTGAAAACACCCAACCCTAGAGTTCTATTGAAGCTGTTCACGTTGAAGTTTTTCTACAATTCTGTCACAGAAACAACGCACTGCTTTAGAAACTAAGGAACAGTGAAGCAGACCACAACAGCAAGCACTTTTTTTTTTTTTTTTAAAGTGCTCTTCTATTTCTGTATTGCGAACCAATTGACACGACAGCATTCTTTATTGATTGTTTACATATACGAACAGCTAATTTTTCGGTGAAAGCTTGTACATATTATGAGCAGTTGAGTGTAAAAAGAAAGAAAAAAAAAAAACGAAAGAGCTCTGTAAGGCATCGGCATGTTCTTATTCTGTTATACATTTACAAACTTACGTATTGCTCTTTTGAAGCTCAAGCGATACATCTGTGATTGGTGGTCCCTGTTCCCTACACGAACAAACAGTGGCCAGTCGAAAAGGGACCGAACAGCGAGAGAGACAATCACACTTAACTTGAACGAAAAAAAGAAGCTTGACGTTTATTTATAAGGCTCGGGCAACGACTACGGCAGTGACCGATGTGCTGTGGTTCCCGTCGACCTAACAGGCGATTTGCAAAACACTGGACACCGTTCGAATTATTCGCTCACGTTCAGTTCTGGGTATGTAATTTAAACTGTCGGCCCTATATTCCCTTGCTGGCAATAAAAACTGGCTGCATTGAAATAAGAATTAAATAAAACAAATCACGCGGGGCACTTCTGCGTACATGCAGTTTGTGGGTAGAGCCCTTTCGCCGGATAGGGAAGGCTCCTTGCCGTTGTGTTATCTCGGCAGTACAGCCAACGCATGATCTTGAGTGAAGCCTTTCATTCGACGGAAATGTTATTTGACACGTAGGAGGACGTCTCAGGGCTGGACAAATGCTAGTTTCGAGATGAGAGAGAGATGAGAGTCTTTGGCACGGTGGTTAAAGTCACTTGGATGTGCAAACTCACAAGTGCAATCCAAGCGAACACTATCGGACACTGTTATAAATATATTGTGCAAACATTAACGAAAACAAATAACTTTAGGAGATACGTTCAAGAAGGTGAGTGGTTTGACTTGATCGGGAAGAACTCCGTTGACATGTTTCCGGTTCATACAATTTTCCAGTTGCTGCACTTTCAATTGTGGACACTTAAAAATGCCCCACAGTACGTTTTTCGCCGTATAGAATGTTTCTTCCTGGCGTTTTTTGAAAAACGCATCAACAAGGTTCTACTGTGCAACCTGCATATAAGCAGACGAGGATGTTAAGTGACAAGTCAGGTGCTATATTCCAACAACTTTTTTTCTGATAATTTGCTTGTTTTTAAATACAGCCACAGATGTGTAGACCATGCGAGGCTACCGGATCCAAAGATCCGAGCAGCTTCAGTCACTCTACAAGCGGCCGGCCTTATGATCATCATCATCAACCGGCTATTGAAGCCCGCTGCAGGACAAAGACATCTCTCACCTTCAAACATACTGAGTGGCGCAAATACACAACACACAAGAAAGAAGACACGGACAGGCGCTACACTTCCAACGGTTTAATAGCAACGACCGCAACGTACATTTATACACACATCCTGACATGCGCAATAGAGGTGCCCACAACGTCAGGATGTGCGTATAAATGTACGCTGCGGCCGTTGCTATTAAACTGTTGCAAGTGTAGCACCTGTCCGTGTCTTCTTTGCTTGTTGTATTTGCGCCACTCAGTATGTTTGTAGACCTCACCAACTACGCCCCGCAACACGTTCTCTTGATCTCTCACCTTGTAAAGCTTGTCACAGTCGCACTGCACCAGTCTCCTTGGAAGCGAACGAAGCTTTCTGGCTCAATCTGAGGGTTTTGCAATTATAGCCAAGGCTTAGCACCCCTGCCTGCCAATTTCACGTATCTGTCTGGTAGAGTTCATGAATCGCAGTAGGTGTCACAGAGGACATGGAGGACAACAACCATATTTATCCCGGCCTAGAGACGTTTAGTCTCACAGAAGTTATCGCGGTGAAACAGTACAGCGGATGGTCGGGTAGTTAACCGCAGAAAAATTTATCACATACTGACTCCAGAGCAATACATTTGCAAACAAACACTGAACGGCCATTTGACAACCAGCAACAGTGCAGCATAGTATTACCTTGCAGACTAGAGAAAACAAAGTGCAGTCGGAAGTGGTGTCGTGTGAATGGAATACCCATTGACCAGCAGGGAGGATCAGGTGCAAACCGTTGTCACACAGCTTTCCTTACTTGCAATTTACACTCCCGCAGAGAAGTCTCTGCCACCACTCCGAAGAATGAGGTGAGGCAACAGCACTCTGACTGGAAAAACACCTTTTGCAGCTTTTGGGATCTCAAGCCTCTCTATGGCACGCAGGTACCCTGAATGGTGGGACTGAGCGAGTGAAAGAAATTTGGCCGGGAAATGTGCCAAAGGTGGTGCGACTGGGGGATTTCAACTTTGCGGATATTTCCTGAAGGGAAAGTAGTACCCCACCTGTGGCCCGTTCATCTGAAGGCACATGATTCAGTTAGCCTTTGCGAGGATCCCAATCCTAAGCCAAACTGGTAACGAAACCTACACACGCTACACCTACTTCTTCCACTGTGCTTGAACTAATCCTCGCCACTACCCCCGACACCAGTTCACCTGTGACCAGTTCATCCCTAAGTGGTCTAAGTGACCATTGTATACAACAATTTACTTTCAGTATCAAATTTCCTCATAAAGGGCAAACCGCAAAGACAATAAGAGATTATGCAGGTGGTGATTTTGCTGCAATCAATGCAGAACTTGAAGTGTTTACAGATTCTTTCACCCGCAGTTTCGAAAATCTCACAGTTGAAGAAAACTGGAATGCATTCAAAATCAAAGCATTATAACTGATCGACAAATTCATTCCCGCCCGTACCATACACTGTAATTTCAAGTCTCCGTGGTTTACATCTAACCTAAACAGGCTCCGCAACAAGAAAAAGTGTCTGTACTGACGCGCTCTGTTGGCAGGTAAGGCAGACAGATGGTCTGCTTATATAATATCGGTGCTTTTGATTATAACGGGCACTTTAAGAGAGCAAATCGAAGTTTTTCGCAACCACCTTGCCGTCTTTGCTTCAAACTAACCCGCGTAAATTCTGGAATTTCATTAATGGCTCAAAAAAAAAAAAAAAAACCCACCTACTCAACCTCTGCGATGAACAAAGCAGTGCTATACCTTCTAACCAGTGTTTCAAAGTGTTACAGGATGCATTTACTCTCTCATTTAGTAGTAATCCTCGCACCATCCTGCCTAGCACTTACAATGTGTCTTTGCTGCTAATAGATTTCATTGTTATCGACTGAGCAGGAATTGAGTCGCTCATTAACAATATGAAGAATTCATCACCTGGAACTGATGGAATTCCCGCTCAATTTCTAAAGGCCACTGTAACGTATTCTTCGATAATCTTGTCTTATATCTGCACACAGTCCTTGCAATGCTCTACCCTCCCCAGTGATTGGAAGGCAGGAAAGGTGGTGCCAGTGCCCAAGCAAGGTAACACTTCTGACCCCTTGAACTACAGACCCATTTCATGAATTAGTATATCCTGAAAAATTCTAGAACCCATATTGTATTCTCATCTCAGCACTTTCCTTGAATTAAAAAAACTTCTTTAATACTCTTAAGCACTACTCTTGCAAAACGCAGCTACTACTTTTCAGTAACAATCTTTACTCCACCTTTGATCAGGCTTCTGTCACTGACTGCATCTTCCCCGACTTCTGTAAAGCATTTGACTCCGTGTCACACCACCATCTTCTTTACAAACTGAGCAAGCTTAACCTAGAATACAGCCTACTTAAATGGATAGAAGCTTTTCTAAGAAATCGAACGCAGTATGTCACCGCCAATAACTGCAATTCACGCATGCGCCATGTAACATCTGGGGTTCCCCAGGGCTCTGTCTTGGGTCCCTTGCTTTTCCTTATTTATATTAATGACCTTGCTGACCAAGTTTCCTCTTCAATTTGACTTTTCGTGGATGACTGCCTAATCTATCGTAAAATAACCAACCCCATAGACTATTCTTTACTACAGACTGACCTGAATAACGTATCCTCGTGGTGCAACAACTAGCTCATGAACATTAACCCAAACAAGTGCGAATATATGAGGGTTTCTAACACTACTAATCGCCATAACCTGCCTGAATACTTTCTTAACTCAACAAAATTAGACACCGTTGTGTCCTACAAATACCTTAGTGTTCACATAAGTAACGATCTATCATGGCATAAGCTTACTGCTTACATCACTAACAACGCAAACTGAATGTTTGGCTTCATCCGTCGAAATTTTCCGCGAGCTCCAGTCTCCTTAAAACTGCTTCTATATAAGACTCTTTGTTAGAAGTAAGCTCGAGTATGCTTCCGCGATTTCGGGACCCTCACCAGCTATCTCTTCCTTCCCTAATTGAATCGATCCAGAACCGCTCAGCTCGTTTTACTGTTTCTAACTAGTACTCCCGCACTGCCAGCATATCCACTATTAAATCTAACCTTGGGCTTTCTAACCTATCAATCAGAAGAAAAGTATCTCTCATCTGCCTCTTCCACAAAATCTACATCACCAATCCTGATAATAAACGCGACCTTCTCTCACCACCTGCTTATATTTCTGCACGTATTGATCACAGATTTTAAGTTAGCAAGCCAAGCACTCGAACAAACGTGCACTTCAATTCGTTCTTACCAAGGACAGCCACCGACTGGAACCACCTTCTCGCCTCCATCGCCAGCAGCCGAACTCATTATCGTTGAAGACGGCCATATTAAGCTATGTATAAACTTTACCCACTCCTCTCCGTAACACCCTTCGAGGCATGGAGAGTATTGTAATATTGTATTGATTAATGAATGAATGAATAAATGAATGAATGAATAAATAAACACACAAACAAATAAATATGTGAAATCTCAACGAAATTCACATATTGTGAGTGAGATTTTGCAATACCCTGCTTGCCACTGCTGTGTGGTGGTACATGACCACAAGGGGACAACAGCATGTGCCAAGGGTATAAGCTTCTTGAGAAAACAACGTGGGGGAAAAGCCAAATTTTGCTGCCGCTTGGGGGTATAAGAATACACAATTCTTGAAATATGCTCTCTTTTCCTTTTATGCGCTCACCCGATAAGTACGCCCCCAGTAGCATTTTAAAGCGAAAGAGAATCCTTCATGGCACTGATGGCGGTCCTGTGAAAAAACTAAAAATTTCCTCGTAGACCGGTTTGATTGAATGAAATGCTCTGACAAGACCTTTGGACACAGCACGAGCGTGAAGGCTGGGCTTCTAACTCAAAACGGTTGCTGGAAAATGCAAAAAGAACAAACGGTTCTAGATAAGACAATACTCGCGCATCGATCATAGAGGAGGAGCACTACAGTGTACCTTTATCTCATCAACCTGATATCAGTATACATTTAGATCGTTCGTAGCTGCAGTTTACTTAGGGCGCGAAAAATCCTCTCGTGGGTTCATTCTTTGCTCGCAGTTTGGTCTTTCGAAGGCTTCACTCTCAATCGGATGCACTTTCAGCAAAGTTTGGACGCACTTTTAGTCAACGTTTTGATGCACTTTTGACACATTTTTGACGTGGGAAGGCCGCGTCACTTACAACCCCTTGAACTGCTTTTACTTTGCCATCTCTCACCGTGCGAACCCCATGCCAGCTATGAGCTGCCAACGTCGGCCTCACCCTTTCCTGCCCCGAATTAGCGGGTAGCTTGGCGCACACCCTTCAGGGTATTGAACAGGCATTGTGCAATCCTTCGCAAGTAATAAAAACCCCTTCTAGGGCAAAATTGCTTTCACAAATAACCTGCCATGGTTTGCCAAGGTCGCTCTCTGAGCAACGCTTTTCTGACATACTACTACTTCAACAGGCGGGGTTAAAGTTAAACCAGGAGGACACACCTACTTTGCTCTGCGTCGCAGGCATTAACTGCCCTTGCTACAGCCAAATGGGGCTGTAAATACAACGCAAACACTACAACTTGCAAACTTGCCTCCTTTCGTGTTTCACGAGGTACCACTTCCGAGCAAATCCCTTGTGGCACACGGGGCAAGTGTACGGCCGTTCGCCGGTATGCGACCTCGTGTGGTTGACGAGCTCCGCTTTACGAATGAAACCCTTCTGACAAAAGTCGCAGGTGTGCGGTTTTCTCGTCACTGTGCAACTTCTCGTGGTACACCAGGTCCCTACTTCGGGCAAACGCTTTCTGACAGAGGCGGCAAACGTGCGGCTTCTCACCAGAGTGCAGTTTTTTCGTGCGCGACCAGGTTGCCTCTGTGGGTAAAGCTTTTCAAGCAGACACCACACATGAAGGGCTTCTCAGCCAGAGTGCAGCTTTTCGTGCTGCAACCAGGTTGCCTCTCTGTGATAAAGCTCTTTCAAGACATACCGCACACACGAAGGGCCTCTCGCCGGAATGCAGTTTTTCGTGCCTGGCGAGGTTTCTGCGATCGGTGAAGCTCTTCCGGCACGTGCTACACACGTAGGGCTTGTCGCTCGAGTGAGACCTTCCGTGTCTGGCTAGGTGGCACTGCTGAGTGAAGCTCTTCTGGCAGAGCCGCACGTGTAGGGCTTCTCACCGCAGTGTGCTCCTCATGTGGGTCTCGAGGTTACGCTTCAGCTGGTAGGCCTTGTTGCAGAGGGGGCAGATGAAGCGCGTGCTGCCACCCGCACCCACCCTCACGTGAGCGGTCTGGCAGTTGCGGCGTGGGCAGGACAGGCAGGAGTACAGCTTCCCTCCAAACTGGATTCCGTAGCTGCCGTTGGAAGAGCTCCTAAGCGGACAGAAAACGAGGCAACAATATTAAAGGGACCCTGCAAGAAAACAATGTGAGAAGCTAGTTTTCTCACTAGTACAAGTATGGTGTTCATGTGGACACGCGACAGTCCTCATAGCAGATAAGGAGAGGGTGTCTACAAAGATCCCAGTTTTCCCAGAGTAGTACCAAAACTGAAGTTTCGTGAGCTGAGTGAACATTTACAAAAGGACAACACTACCTGATGCACAAAACACGGCAAAAGCAATATGTGCTGTTAATTGATAGTCACGACGGCACAAACACAAGCCTCCCAACATCATCCATGAAACCCAACACAAAGGAATACATGTACACAAAACTCTTAACAAGGGAGTTGCAGAAAAAGTGCGTTCAATCGCCAAATTGCATTCACTGCCGCCACCCCCCTATACCACAAGAAGCCCGGTTTGTATTAGTCGTACCATAAAGTTACCACTCCTGTACAGTCATCGTTTTGAAAGTAAGCTTATATCTCAAAAAAAAAAAAAAAAAAAAAGACCCCAATTCACTACGAAGTAAAAATAAAAAACCACTGCAGGTGCAAGTAGAAATTTACAGTGTAGTGTTGATTTAGCCTCTGGGAATCTCGCCAAAACATGAGGGGATCATGTTATTCTGATTCGTCAAAACATGCTTTCTGTAGAAGCAAGCGTACATTGTTGTAGCTCCAGAAAAAAAATTTAAAATTTTGTTGATTCTGAACAGCCAAACACAAAATGTGGCGGTTGTTTTCCATGCTAGTGCCAGTAGCGAAGGCAGCCGTGGTGGTTGCCATTGTGGGCTGCAAAATCGATCGATGAATGTGGGGATCATCACACTCGATGGAGCAAGTAACGGACAACTTACTCGCAAATCAAAATTTAGCATTTCCATTCCGACAATTTAAACTGAAGGTAAATGCTGAAGTTGGCAACACGATACCCCAGCCATACTGTTAATTAGAACGCATCTGCTAGGTCATTCCAAGCTTTCTGCTCCACCTCTTAAACTTCCCACTTTGCTCATGCTCGTCTCTGAAGGGATTTGAATGAAGAGAGCAAGCTTGTGCTGATGTATATAAGACTCAACGGATACAAGAAAACCTCAGTTAGCTGTAAAAAGCGGTTGCTGCCATTAACAGGGGCCTCCCCATAGCAATACAGCTCTTCTATGAGACTCATTACGATGGAACAACACTGAGTGCTTAATAAAAACTTCAGTTTTATTAAAAAGCGGAAAAACACATACTAAAAAAGTGCCTGTGCACTAACCAGAGCCGGTGTGTAGATAATGCACCCCACACACCTACCCCCATAGTGAAAACTTTGCAATAAAGCGAAGACATGGAGCGGAAACTCGTACACCATGTGGGAATTCTTTTTTATCGGGAAGGCTTCTGAAATTCTCCTCGCATGTGTGTGTTTTGTGTGTGTAAACAGGACACTTCTACAACTGTCTTTATGCTTTTTTAAATGATCTCGAGTTGTTTGTAAGCACTCGTGTCGTGTTATTCTGTCATTCCTTAAAGTTTTCGCGGTTCCAGTTATAATGAATGTAGACCAACTGGCCCAGTTATCGACCCTACCGATCGCATCAGATTGTCTGGCTTTGGCGTGTTCAGTATTAACTGCATTTTTTTTACCTGAAATGGTCGGCACCTAGGCCCCTGGTTTGGGAACTTTCGTGATTTAAAGCAGCTGTCACGTCAGGTTTACAACGACGGCCATAACACATGGAATGTCAAAGGTCACCCCAGGGCTGATGTAGAGTGGGCAGAAGACATGTTGGCCATGCCCAATAACACATGAAACAGTTTCCAGTAGCAGCGATGCTTTCAGCAATGCATCGCTGACATGTGGCGAAGTGGCAAGAGCACAACACACATACAAGGTTCCTGTGCATGCAGCGGAAGTGTGTCGTGAATTTAAAATCTTTCGTGCCGTTAGTCATCATCATCATCACCACCAGCCTATCTACGCCCACTGCAGTGCAAAGGCTTCTCCCTTTGATCTCCAATTACCCCGGTCTGTGCTAACTGCGACCAATTATCCCGCAACTTCTTGATCTCATCTGCCCATCTAACTTTCTGCCACCCCCTGCCACGCTTTCCCTCTCTAGGGATCCACTCTGTTGCCCTTAATGACCAGCGGTTTCTCTGCCTACGGATTACGTGCCCTGCCCACAGCCATTCCTCCTCCTTAATTTCTACTATACGTCCTTAGCACGCATTTGTCTCCAAGCCTCAAAGTTTCTGCCCCGTAGGTGAGTACCGGTGAGATGCAGCTGTCATACACTTTCTTCTTTGGCGACAATGGTAGACTGCCATTCATTATCAGGGAATGTCTGCTGTATGCACTCCACCATGCTTTGTAATGCGTCCCCCGAGTTACTCAGCAAGGCAACGTCATCTGTTAGTAAAAGGTCTCAAAGCACCATCACACCACAAGGGCATGCCTAAGAGTACTTATGAATGAGGCTTAATTTTGCAAGGATGCAACAGCCAACATAGGATTTGGATCAATTTTAGGAGCAGGGAAATCCGAGATGTGGAGCAATTTATCAAAAAGAAAGGTGCAAGCAATAACACGTCAGTGTGGGCATGCTTTAGCTTTCAGAGGACAGGGTCCTGCAAAAGTGACCAACAAATTCTGCAGAAGGCCGCCGCAAGGTGTGGTGTATGTGTGCCAACCTGCCAAGCCAGTTCATCTGAACGCTCGAGGTACTATTTACAAGATCAACCAAAGAAAGAAAAAACAAAACCGAATGGTACAAAAACTGCGAGTAGTATTTTTATTAGCACTTCAAAACGCCTTTACACATGACTAGCACTAACCTAGTTGCATACCAAATAGCTCCTCCACCTTCCTACCATAGATACAAATGAGGCAAAAACATTGTTCAATTCCACCAGGAGCTAACTGGTAGGAGATACACGACTTGTGCAGACGTCACTGGCGTGATATCAATGCTCTGCCCTCAACATTTTCGAGTTCGCCAAGCTGTTGACGCATCTGCTCAAGGCTTCCGACTGCTTGCTTGTTTTGTGGAACGCAGCAGCCACTAAGCTTACGTCATCACCGCCGAATTCTGTATGTTCCGTACGAGCGGGTTTCTTTGCACCTGTTTCGCTTATGACCGTGCGCACGGGTACGGCAAGCTGCTCTCGTTTCTGCAAGCGGCATGCACTCCAGGGTCACTGCATGCACTCCGTGTAGAAAGTGTCCCTAAACCAATTTCAGCTTTGCTGTTAGAATGGTGAGTCACATAAATGCTTTTAAATTTGATTCAATGTGGCCCATAACTGAAAAAGCAGCAGTTCTACTTGCCACGTCCCCCCTAAGCGACGTCAAACCACCCTTATTTACGAAAAGCATGTGTAGAATTGAGCTAAGAGGACATTTTGCAGTTTAAAAAAAATCACAGGTTTAGGTAAATATTTCAGCATTTCTGTGGCTGAAAACACGAACCCAGGCTGTTGTGCCGAAAACCTGAGACTCCACCCCAAGGCCACTAAGGCCAAACTGTGGGGCCTTTTTTAGCATTTGCCCAAAGGAACACAAGAAGTGTTTTTTAAGTACCCACAGGAAGTGCTGCACTTGTACTTATGTGGGAACGGAATAATGTGAATAGCATGTCTGTAGCGACGTGATTATGCCCCCTCATTCTCATCATCATCATCAGCATCCTTCTTCTCTTTTCAGGCCTTTTTCTGCTCTCCGTTGCCATGACTCAGAGGCGCACTTATTCGTCCTCTAATAGAAACGAGCTTTGCTCCCTGCCTAATTGCTCCTCCTGTAATTAGCGCGCTCAAGTTCCTGCTGGGGGCCCCAGTACATGCCTCTGACGTGTTTCTAACTGTAGGGTCCACAATCATAAAGTCCATTTTTAGTTAAAGCCATGGATACGCTGCGGTGTTGGGGATGCGAGCTCTTTTTCTATTACTGAAGCCCAGAATGTGGCTGTGCATGCAACATCCTCCACTGTCCCGCACACTCACTACAATCCACATTTGGATGTGCACTTATACCGGGGCCACTGTTGACTGAACCAGCTGCCCTAGCCCCCCCCCTAGCACTGAAACAGAGCCAACTGAACAGCATTATGACTTAAAAACAGAGCGCGGCTTTGGCGACGACACAAAGAAAGAACGACGGGACAAGCGCTTGTCTCGTCGTCCTTCCTTTGTGTCGTCGCCAAAGCCGCGCTCTGTTTTTCAGTCACAATGCCCCAACTTGCCCACAGCTGTGTTTGATGAACAGCACTGCTTTGCTTGTCCCCTCCACATCGCCGTATTCACTCGCGTAACTTCCACTCTCGCAAAAAAAATCATCGCACCCCCAATTTTGCGTTCTACAGGCGACACTGGAGCGGACTTTTGTCCTCTAAACCCACCTCGGGCTACCAGGGTTGGGGCCACAAGAGCTGCTGTGAGGACCAGCCTCCGCTGGAGGATCTTGTGAAGTGGCGAGTCTGTCGTCCAACAGCCAGAGCTGAAAAAGGTCAAAGGCAAGGACTGTTGCACTAATTCTCAGACAGTCTGCGTTCGGTTACAACACATCCAGTGACAACGGGCTTTTGGTTACGACCGACCAATTCTGTTGGTTTGTTTCGTCTTCACGCATCCTACATGGCATCCACTCTGCTCATAGGCCTGGGTGGGATGCCTAAGAACTACAGAACTACAGAGGCACACTTGCAAGCAACAGTATGAGACCTGCATGTGCTGAGGAAGTGACCGGGATGTCATGACCATAAGAGACAGGCTGTTGAGGGGTGCCGCAAGAGTGGGACAATGAGGACACGCCATTACCCCTTCGAGGGTTTTTGCCGTATGTGTATACAGCGGCAGTTTTCCATCCTGCAAGGTCTTTGCCGTACGGGTACGATTTTGACCTCCCGTTTGGAATTTCGCGCCATAATGACAGTGCAGCTCACTGGGAGGTGCTGCCACCTCCTGGGACCTACAACAGGCGTTAGAAATTTGATTGTGCTACCTTCTCGTGGAGATAAACAGAACTCTCTCGCTTCAGCACGTCGCGTGCTCCGTCTCAACGGCCTTTTGCAGTTTGTTTTACCTCATGATCGCAACGGAGGCACACGAAATTTGATTTTTTGTCTTTATCAGCACTCTCTTGCACAGGCGGCGGAAGTTGATTTTTATCTATATTGGCGTTGCTCTTAGCTTTTTTTTATCACCATAAACTAATTTTTTTCAAAAAGCTTCTTGAAACTTTTAAAGTTTTCTTTTTTTTTTCAAGAAACTTCAACCCTCAAAGGGTTAATTCCAGTTCTTGTGGGATAAGCGTGAGGGGGGCCATAGAGGTGACCAGGAGGTGGACAGAGTGGCGGTGGAAGAAAAGCAGGGAAGAGATTGCAGCAGAGAAGAGGTTTTATCGATGGAATTTAGAACAACCTTTGGAGGAGAGGTACAAAGAAAAAAAGAACGCAGAAGCATTAGATGAAATCTGTTAGGGATACAACAAACAGCCTAGATAAAACAGGAAAGGCGGATGTTAACACCAGATGACCTGAAGTGAAAGGATGGCGTCTAATCATCACCACTATCATAACCATCAGCATCACCATCAGAGGCAGTGCTCGTGGCCTATAGAGGACAGCCCTTGCCATTCAAAGGAGTCCTGTCAGAACCAGGAAGCTCACCACATCGGCAGCTCTACTGCATGAAAACATTAAAACACCGCACTACATCTATGGCTTTGCAATCTACGGAGCCACCAACCATAGAGGTCCTTAAGAGCATGCCACCCGACCACTGTTAGAGGGTCAAGCCCTACACACTGCTTCATAGAAGAGGACCAGATAACCAGCATTGTGGGTAGAAAACACTGCACTCCGTTGCGTTTCTCTGACCGAGAATAAAAGATGCGCTCTTTATATGGTACAACGCGGAAGCATTCACAAAAAAAGTGCTTTTCAACGTCTACCACAAACGAAAAAGCAGGAAAAGCATTATTACATTTGACAATCTAAAACCCACTAGCTACAAGCACTTTTTTCAATTACCTGTCACGTGTAGAGTATTTAGCGTAAAGCACATAGGCAAAGCTCATGAGGCACATCTGCACGCACTCTCCCCGACACTTGAAGACGACTCAACCAGTCTGTGAAGAGGGAATTTCTTTCACAAAGCTCTGCAACCTGGATCATGGTCTGTGACAGTGGTTTCGCTGAACGCAAAGCTGTTTATAGCTCTGACTGTCACAGGGCTGCTAGTCAAGCAACCAATGTACACTGCAAACGCACCGCCTACAGTCTCAAGTCGTGACACTGGGCTTGAGCCCCTGCAGTTACAAAAATAATTTTTTTTAAACTTCATGTTTCACTGTAAAATGTTCTATTAAGTCAATTCTACATTTGTAAATAAGGGCAGTGTCGTGTTTTTTTAGGTTGGTTTAGATGAATACAGCTTGACTATACGGTGGTACAGTCCACAGAATAAAGCTGAACTTTACCCTCTCACCTGGTCCACAGAATAATGATGCACACTATCTTGTCGTCCGGCCCACAGAATGGGCACTGCCAACTGCAAACTTCAGTGCATTAGCGGGCTCAGAAAGTATTAGCCTAGCTTCAAACCCAACCCTAAACGTATTGTGATGGGGCAGAAACAAGGAAAACACGGTACATTCACACTGATTTACAATTCCGAGCTAGAATCTAGTTCAGAACCAGGAAGGACATAGTGGAAGGACATAACCAGGGAAGGACATAACCAGGACAGAACTGGAAGGACAGAACTGGATGGAAGGACATAACCGGAAGGACAGAACCAGGAAGGACATAAGCAAGGACATAATGTAGGCGAGCCGAAACATTTGTCATCTTCACCAGAAGCCACTCCACAATACAGCTGTAGCTGGCACCTTCCCAGCGGTCTTCGAGTCTTCAAACCATCTTGTGACAATATTACAGGCCCAGTAATGAAAGTGAAATGCAAGAGAACCCCAGGGTCCTCTACGCGGACGCCTCGCTCCGAAAACACAGCGACCGTGCAGCGGCGGTAGTTACGTCCAGAGACCGGCTGATCGTCAGCGCGTCCCTGAAGACAACAGACCCCGCAGTTGCCGAGGAAGTGGCTGTGGCCCTGGCACTCGCACAGCCATGCGTGGACACCGTGGTCACCGACTCAATGACAGCGTACGGAAGCTTCCGCAGGGGGGTAATCTCTTCCGCGGCCCGAGCCATTCTATCCAAGTGCAAGCCACCGGGAAGAGCCATAGAGCTCGTGTGGGTCCCGGCTCACTCGCGGGTAGCAGGCAACACCATCGCCGACTACCATGCCCGAGAAATGTCAATCCGGGCCGAGAACGAGCCGGAAGAGCTACCGCACCCGGTTACCAGCTTTCGGGACATTACCCGGATGTACCGAGAGGAGAGGTGCAGACTGCCGGAACCGCACCCCAAACTGACTAGGCAGCAACAGACGATCCTGCGTCGAGCGCAGGCGGGATCGCTTGCGCATCCCGTACTGATGAACCGCATGTACCCTGCGGAACACGATACGCTCTGTCCGTTTTGCAAAAGAGAGAGGGGCACCCTGCCGCACATCTTGGCAGAGTGTACAGAACTCAAGACCCCCCCTCCTTCCCTTCCCCACAACACCCCCAATCCCCAACCCCTTGAGCGATGGGAGACCTTGTTGACCAGCCCCGCCCTGCCGACTCAGCTCGCACTGACAGACAGGGGCCAGGAGCTGCTGGGAACATATGGGTCCCGTAACTAGGGAACCACCCCGTCTGGTGCCAGCGCGCACCACCGATTTCTTGGGCTCAGTAAAAGTTGATTCCTCCTCCTGAAGTGACTTTAGAATGACCCTCACGACTGACTGACTTTTTTTGCTTTAAACTGAAAAGGCTCACCTTTCAAAGCTTTTGGGGCTTTTGTGTTCAGCGGCAAATGATGTCTGCTTAGAAATAGGTAACTAAAGCTGGCGCTGCTCTATTTTTCTCTTCCCTTCCACTTTTCTGGGTGCGCTGTGGTCGCCGCCGTGTTCGAAAGTGCCTCGCTTGGGCTCTGTGTTTTTTCGCCTCGTGCGGCGAAATTCCTCGCCCGGACCCTCAAATCTGCTATTCATCGGCGTCGGAACCTTAGAGGATTTACCTGGGCAAGTTTCTTCGGATATTTCTTGCATTTCCTTGGCGAAAACTCGCAGTCTTCACCGACCACGCTGGAGCTAGGCTTAGCGAATGGGCCTAGCTCCCAATGGCCGTCATGGAAGTCACCGTGGAGGGCGAAGAGATTCACCCTAGCGAACTCGACGATGCAAACTGGGCCCAAATATGCAGGCGACAACGCGCCTTCAACGAAGCGAAAACCGCACTACAGAACCCACTTCCGCTGAACGAACAGCGCCCTCAACAACCCCGCAAAAGCCGACCGGCTCGCCGAAGCCCACCGATGACACAACTGCCGGAGGCGGATATCAAGGTGGTCCTACGGCCCAGAGGAGGACTAAACCCTCAGTTGGTGGGCCCAAGCTTCTCTTGCCGATGCTATCTTTCAAGCAGCCAATGTCCCCCGAAACCCGACTGACCAAATTCGGGTTCACCACATTTCTAATTATCTCCTAATCAGCACCCCATCAGAAGAACGAGCCCAGAAATACGCTGCTATCCAGTCACTCACTGTCAAGAACAAATTCTATGAGATGGCCACGCATGTCTCTGCGCCAGCAAACACGGCCATGAGTGTCATTTTTAACATCCCCGAAAAGGACACACCGGAAGAAATTACCAGCAGCATAGTAGAGTACAACCCTGACTTGCAGATCTTGGAAGCTAGGCGTCTCGGAAGCTCCAACAACGCACAAATCCCTTTTCACGGCACCAAGGTCCCCTTTTGGATCAGATACCGGCTGCCACGTACCGGTGTAAGCCATTCAGAGCAGACGCAAGACAGAAGCATGCATCGCGTGCTGGCAGCCTGGGCAACCGTCAAGATGTGTGCCCAAATTCAACGCCCACTGCCAGATGTTCCAAGTGTGGATCAGCTGACCCTGTAGAATGACATAACTGTGTTCCCAAGTGTGTGGTGTGCGAAGGACAGCACATCACGGGTTCCGCCGACTGTCCCAAGAGATTCCAGCCGCGACGAAAACAGCAAACATACGCTCAAGCCGTCGCAGAGGGAAAGAAGGACACCTCTGGCGCACAAGACCCCCGTACCGGACCAGCCCTCCTCGAAAGAAGAGAACGATCAAACACTCCCACCGGAAAGAAGAAACTCGTCTAAATCACAAACCCGCCACCAGTCAAGAAGAAGCTGGTCCAAGTCCCAGTCTCGATACCAGTCAAGATCCCCCTCAGCTAATCGGCAGAGAATCCCGCAAGCAGAACGGGGATCTCTGCCAAGAGGACGGCCCCGGAAGCAACCCAAAACAAGCAGCCGGGCGGCGACAAGTCGGTAAGCTTTGCCGGTGCTTCCTTTCGCTGCTCCTCAACTCCACAAAATCCATCCCCATTACCCCCCGATCTAGCGAAAGAACTAGCTAGCATCAGAGCCGAAATCATGCTGCTCAGGCAGGAAAACCAGGCCTTAAAGGGGCCCTAAATAGGCTGCCAAATGTTACGATTTTGCGTGCGCAGTCACTGGAGTACTATCCAAGGAACGTCATCCCGCTAAAATTGTTTAAATTCGTTAAGTATTAGCCGAGTTATCGCTCATTAAAAGGGGCCACCCATAAGGCCTGGGGCTCTCCTCTAGTAGCTCCTCCGAAGCACTGTGGAAGCCGCGACGTCATCGACCCGGCGCAAGACCACCGAGAGAAACAGAGCAATCCATCACCCTCCTTGATGTACGTGCAGTCATTGGCTGCGCCAAGCCCTGCGCGCGCTTTTTTTTTTTAGCACTCGACGCGCATGCTCCGCCCACCAGATTCCGGTTGCACGGTGAGCGCTGTCGCTGTGGTTCGCGTTCACGGCGCCGCACTGGGCAGTGTCTCGTGCGTCATAGAGGCGCGTCAGAGCCGGAAAGAACTGCGTCAGAGCGCGCAAGTGTGGCGGCAAGGTATGGTTGGTGGGCCAGGAGAGAAAGTGAAATCTTTTTTTCGTGTTTGTGCGGCCCCTGCTTTACGCAGAGGTGTAATATTTGGTACACGTTGTCGTGAAGGGGTACTCTAGCGATTGCGCGATTGAAATGGCGACCTTCGGAAGCCTATTTAGGGCCCCTTTAAGACAAGAGAACAGAGCGCTCCGAAGTCAAATTGAAAATTTACAACTCGACGAATCAGGGTCGGCTCCGCCGGCTGCTAAGAAGCGAGCAACCACTGAAACAGTCTCAGCGACAGAGAATACCGAAGCAGCCCAGCTAAGTGACCATGAAAGGAGGTTCACCATATTAGAAGGCAACGCCTCATGGACTAGGAAACACATAACAGAGTTCCATAGCGAGTTGAAGGAAATACAGAAAAACTACTGCACATTACATCACAATATGGGAACCTTGCAAGCTGCCGTAGAATCCCTCCGAGGAGAGCTGAACACTTGTATGCAGGGTTTTTTAAACACAGTAAGCAACCCCGCAACGCAGGCACCCCAAATAGATAACCAATATGGCCAACAATTCTAAAAGAGAACTCGGCACCGTGCGAGTCTGGCAGTGGAATTGCCGAGGATTCAAACGGAAAAGGGGTAGTTTACAATTGCATATACAAAGCCTAGAAACTCCTCCTGAAATAATAGCACTACAGGAAACAGGCACAGTAGTGAAGTTGCCAGGCTACAAAGCCTTCTAAAACACTGACGATCCCAAAACGGCAGTCTTGGTAAACAGAAATGTACCCGCCCATAGAACCAAATTTGACAGCGTGAAAATTCCCCATGACTTTATAACAATCCTACCGAAAAACAGAGGAGAAACCAAACTCTTCACACTCAACTTATACAGTGCTCCGAAAGCTACAGACCATAAATTTAATCTCTTATTTTCACTAGTGCGTCAAGAAGCTGGACCTCATGCTCTCATCGTAGTGGGGGACTTTAATGCACATGACACGGCATGGGGGTACCCAAAGTGCAACCCTAAAGGACGAGACCTCTGGAATCAGGCACAAATACATCACCTCACGCTAGAAACAGAAGTTAACACGCCAACCAGAATCGGCAACAGTGTACAGAGAGATTCCACCCCTGACCTCACATTCACACTACACATAAGGAAAGCCATTTGGAATGTGACAGACACATCTCTCGGTAGCGACCACTATATAATACAGACTGTACTGACGCTAACACATAAAATCACACACGTTCCTAGGCAGAAAACTCTCACAAACTGGGACGACTTCCGAAAGATCCGCGAGTCGAGCGATGAACCAAATAGCATTGAGAATATAACAGGCATAGATCAATGGGTCGAACAGCTTTTGAAAGATGTAAAAGCCGCCACAAGAAACCTGGATCTGGAAATACCATCTGAAGCTGTCGACCCACACCTTAACCATCTGTGGGAAGCCTACAAAAGCATACAAAGAAGATGGCGAAAAAACAAAAGCAACCGAAAACTCAAAATTAGACTATCTAAACTTCATAAAGACATAGAAAGGCATTCATCGCGCTTATCTCAAGATCAATGGGACCAAATTTGCGATCAAATGAAAGGAAACATGAGCATGAGAAAAACATGGCAGCTCCTCAGACATCTCATTGACCCAGATCACAGCAAAAACTGACCAAAGACACACAGGCTGACTAAAATAATCCAGGCTTTCCCAGGCACTGACGGAGACTTGATAGAACAGGTCAGAAGAACCTACCTCTCCTCTGGAACTCCAAAATCCCTCCCCCAGTATAGCGGGCTACCAAATCCTCTGATGGACAGGGAGATAACGGAGGCAGAGGTGCGTGCAGGAATAATTAAACTTCGCTCAGGGTCGGCCCCTGGCCCAGACCAAATAACCAACAAGATGTTGAAAAACCTAGATGACGAGTCGATTAGTAACATCACGAAGTTTTTCAATCAGTGTTGGAAAGAAGGCATCATCCCTCAGGCATGGAAACACGCGAAAGTTGTATTTATTCTGAAACCGGGCAAACCCTTAACTCTCGAACACCTAAGACCGATCTTGTTAACCTCATGCTTGGGAAAGCTAATGGAACATATCATCCTAGCAAGACTGTCACAGCACATACAAGATACACAGCAGCTCCCACACACAATGATAGGCTTCAGGTCCGGACTGTCTACGCAAGATATTCTGCTCCAGCTATCTCATGACATTATAACCCCTTCAGATAGCCTAGACACGGCGGCAATCCTGGCACTAGATCTTGCCAAGGCTTTCGACAATGTCACCCACGCTGCCATCATGGAAGGGCTAGAATCAACTAACCCAGGAACTTGCACATACAACTACATCAGGAACTTTCTTACAAACAGACTGCAGTACTTAACATAGGAAGCTGTCACCTCGAACACTATTTTACTTTCAGACAAGGGGCACACCGCAAGGGGCAGTGCTCTCCCCGCTCCTCTTTAACCTGGCAATATTAAACATTCCCAAAAAGCTAAGCCTGATCCCTGACCTGAAATTTAGTCTGTATGCAGATGATATCACTCTGTGGATGAGAGGTGGTAGTGACGCATACATAGAGGAGACTCTGCAGAAGGCCTCACAGGCGGTAATAGAAGAAGCAAAGAAGGCAGGATTATCATGTTCACCAAATAAGTCTGAACTCCTTCTAATCCCCCCTAAACGAGGTAAACAGCAACACCCCGACATTAAAATACACATTAACGACAATCGCATTGCGGAGGTCTCATCACTAAAAATCCTGGGCCTCCAAATTCAGAACAACAGGGTAAACACTAAATTCCTCCAGACAATCGAGAGACATATCAACCAAACAATCGGTCTGATTCGCCGAATTTCAAACAGATGCACAGGTTTAAAAGAAGATGAGTGGATCAGGCTGGTACAAGCATTTGTCATCAGTAGAATAAATTATTCTTTACCATATCTAAACCCAAGCACTGCAGAACTGAACAAACTGAACCAGTTAATCAGAAAAATATATAAATCCGCATTGCACCTGCCCCTGTGCACCTCCACAGCCAGACTCGAGGGACTAGGAGTTTACAATAAAGCCGAAGAACTTATTGAAGCCCACTTGTTAAATCAATACGGCCGATTATCCAAAACCCTACAGGAGTACACATCCGGCATAATTTAGGTATCAAACATCCTGCTAAACAAACTGGCGCACTCCCGATACCGCATGACACGCATGCAAACCTGATCATTAGGCCAATCCCAAGAAACATGCATCCCCTACACCACGTAGAGCGAAGGGAAAAAAGAGCTCGAGCTCTTCAGACAAAAATTTGAAAAGCAAACCCAACGTCGTGTATGTTGATGCAGCTGAGTATAGACACCACGAGGCCTACGCGATCGCCGCAGTAAACGCCGAGGGGTCCCCTTTAGATACCGGAACTGTCAAGACCCTCAGTCCTGAGACAGCGGAAGAGGCGGCCATAGCCATAGCACTTTCACTGCAACCCACCCCAACCACAATAATCTCCGATTCTAAAACCGCAATTCAATTCAAAATTTCGCTGCCGGCTTAATCTCCAAAGCAGCACTCAAAATTTTGAACCGAAATCCCCCCTTGTCCCCCGTAGAACTGGTCTGGACACCGGCGCACTCTGGCTTCGACGGAAACGAGGCAGCTCACGAAATGGCCCGAGGCCTCACCATCCGGGCGGGAGCTAGCCTGTATCCAAACCACGGAGCCAGATCTGCAAGGGACAGACTAGTGTCTTACAATGAAATCACGCAACATTACCGCCTCTGCCGCCGGGTCTACTTTCCGGCTGAAAAAAACCTAACTAACGAGCAAGCACACATCTGGCGCCTCCTACAAACAAACGTCTTCCCAAACCCCGCAAGGCTAACGCACATTCACCCGTCAATATACCCCACACCTGATTGCCCCCTATGCGGCGCCCCAGCCAATCTACCTCACATAATGTGGCCTGCCCTCAAAATAGCTTTCCCCTAATCACATCCGAGGAGCAGTGGGAGGAGGCACTGCGTAGCCCGAACCCAGGCGTGCAAACCACCCTGGTCACCCGAGCTACCGACGTCGCCGCTCGGCTCATGCCTGCGGCCACGAGTATCCTCTGACCTAAGGAGATGCTCAATAAAATGTTTTCTCTCTCTCTCTCTTCCACTTTTCTGTCCTACATAATGAAGAGGGATCGCCAACAAAGTTGTTCAAGTCATTTCCCAAAAGGGAGGTACTGCCGCCCAAGAGGACGGCTGGAAACTACTCGCGCAATTCCCCAGCAAGGCAGCCAATGGCTGAACAGGTTGTTTAGCCGACAGCATCAGTGATCTCAGAGTTGCGCCACTGTTTCTTGTATATAAGTAGACGTGGTCACCGAAAAGTGGCAATGCTTAATGTTTTCATCAGGGAAACATGGAATTTTAAGAATTTTTAGGGGCAATAGCTCCTGCGTTCACTCGCATAGGTGTTCCTACAATAGAAAAAATTCAAGAACACCAACCTGGAAACTCCTCGTAAGTTTGTGAGCTTGAGTTGACTGGCAGCCCCAGGGCACACTGGGTACCTGCAAATATAAATCAGCCAGTGATGCTCACATACCGTAATTTCGCGCGTATAATGAGCCCCTGCATGTAACCCCAACCCCCGCTTTCAGTCGACGAATATAAAAAAAAACATATCCCTGCGTATTTCCTGCAGATTTTATACATAAAAAGATGGAGCAAAGCTAGTACTTAAGCAACATTGCACATTTGTTTATGCAAAAGAACTTACCTAGCTGACTGCATAACTAGATGACTTGCCGCACACAGTTTTTTCAGGTTGGTATATTGTTGAGCTGTGTGAGCGAAATAAGCACTGTCAAGGGGATAACAGTCGCTACTACTGCTGTAGGAGCATCATGGCCCAACGCGCATTGTGCCCAACGCCCTACCCCTGAAATTTTCGCATTTTTGGTGCGGGGTATACACACGAAAATAGGGTACATCCAAGCTGTGAAATGGAATGCGAGCAGTACCTAAGGTGCGAATGGTGACAGTCGCCTGCGTCGTCTGGCTGCAGATTGCACTCCAGACGTGGACTACCTCCATGGCCGTTGCCGTGACGCCGGCCCTGGCGTCGATGAACATGCTGTGTGTCCCACACTCACTGTTGGTGCTGTAGCGTCCTCTGGAAGAGCAATACACAAGCAGCAGCAAAAGTTGGAGCTATCACACAAAAGGCCAAGACAAATTGTTAGTTTTGCTTCTAACCAGTAATACCTTCTTTAACCACATAAACAGTTCACCGTGGTCCCTTGTTACCCAAAACCAGTGATGTTCTGCGTGGGGAATTTTTGGCTGTAATTTTGGCCAAAAGGGAAAAGGGAATCGTTATTAGATGCAGGGAATTTTAGGAGGTGATTAAAAGCAGGTGATTAAGGAGGTGATTTAAGGAGGTGATTTAAGCAGGTGATTAAAAGAACCTCGCGTTATCACAAGCCAGCCCCTGTTGTCACATTTGTTTGTTATTCGTTACTTTTCCGTGTTTTGGTTTCCAACGACAAGAAAATGCCCAGCCCTTCAACAGCAGCAGCAGGCCTTAAACTTTGGCCACTTTTTAATGCTGCGCAAGACACAAGGTTGGCTTGTCAGGAATGCTTTTTTTCCCATCACTTTACACTTCTTGTCACTTCATAGACACCAACTATTCTAGACAGAAAGCACTGGACAGTGTGTTTAGAGTCACGTAGCATTGAGAATGATTGCACAGGACAGGGATGATCTCGCTCATTCATTCCCACTGTTTATTGGCTACAGTCTACGCTGGCGGCATGCGGTAATCACGTCGCTCTTCCCTGGTATTTCTCCTGGCTTGGGATGTAGGGCACAGCCAAGGTAGCAGATCGCGCACGTGTCACAATCTTACTCGCTCCCCTACTGAGTCGTTAAAGGGACACTGAAGTCAAAATACAAGTTGCTCTAGATCGATAGATTAGTTCACTGAGAACACGAACATATACTACCCTCATGCGCAGCTTTTACTAAAATAAGGGAAAAAATAGCGAAAGCCGCTGCCGCTGATTATACCGGGCAACTTGCACCGGAAGGAGTTAAATCGACTTGCGTGCAATGTCTTTCCTAGCAGTTGCTGGATGGTGCCACTCTTGGGGCGGCAGTACCACTTTTCGAGGAAGCGTGCGACCTACGCATCAGTGGCTGGTTCGACGTTAACGTTTGTGGGGCCTCAAAAGTACGTGCTTTTCTTCAATAAAATGCGGGTCCCTGATACGGGTCCCATGACAAACACCTTGCTTAGTGGTCCGGATCTGCAAAGGACGTAAGAGTTCGGGAAAGCACAATTGTTCGACCGAAATTCACCAAACCGCTTGGTATGTAGTAGCGTTGTATTTGGTTGCTTCTATCTCGCTATACATCACCGCTGCCGCGCTAGCTTCTGGTTTATCGTGATGCAAAACAGCGACTGCAGTCGCTTTTTGCGTCACATTTCATCAGCATTTGATTAGCGATTTCTCAGCAATTAAGGCATCTTTGGCACTCAATCAACGCTAAAATGGCTATGGGAAGGGTGAACTTTCATTTGAAACCAACTTGCTGGTTGCCTTTGGTGCCCCTTAAAGGAGCACTGACACCAATTTTTGGCGTTAATATTATTGCACAGTTCACTTCCTTCACTCAACAGAATACCCTGGGTGAAATATGAGCGGCCTGCGATGCGATGAACATAGTTTAATTGGATCTCATTTATCGCGCCGACCGAGCAGCGCGCGAAGCGGCACTCAGCAAATGAACATCAGCATGACATCATCCAGGGAGAGCCAAAAGAAGTGACGCGGCAGCGCTTGTCAAAAGCTCATGACGTCACTTTATGCGCGCGGCCCCACGAGTGGCAAGCGGGCGCAATACCCTTTCAAGCGGGCGCTGGCGACGTCCGCACAAAGCGGTGAGGTCAGGCAGGGAGTCTGTCATATGCGCCGTTCGGGATGAAAGCGCGGGAATTTGAAACAAACGATTTTCAGGCCGTTCAATGTAACTAACTATCGCGCGCTGAAGTATTTGAAGTGCTGTTTCAGGTTCGCCAGGCCATTAAGCATCGATAAAAGCAATAAAAGTGTAACAAAATTTTCGCGTCAGTGCTCCTTTAACAAACAGGTCACTGGAAAGCTTGCATCACCCGGCCACTTAGTGTATGTCCAATGCAATCGCAAGATTAAAATTTGGTGGATTTAGATTGATTCCAGGGGAGAAAACATAAATTTCAGAAAATCACCATCTTACTGCTTGCTACATTTATTTTTGACACAGTTAATGGTATCCCCATAAAATTCAAATTGCTGTCCTGCTCACTTATAAGTTAATTAGTGTAAAGGATGCAGTTCTGGTTTTGTCCTAGTGGAGCCTCTGTGGCTGCAGTTGCTGATGCTTCAACCTGAAAGATTGACCTCAGAGAGCCATGGCACGCTTCACGACTATGATTAGCGCATACAAAATGAACACTCCACAGAAGAGAATCACTCATGAATCAGAGCCAAGACCTTCACCAGTGGGACTCGATCATCAGTAGCAGCGTACAGGCTCCAGACAGCCAAGTTTGCCGGGCAAGCGCAGCACCAGATGTGGCAGGCCTGCGCAACTCTGGGTCGGTCCCTCCGTGCCTTCAACGCCCATCATGAACGCACCTGCGCAAAAACACGAGGCCATAACGTTATTTGCGTGCATATCTACTACATGCTGCAACGAAGTCATGCAGAGATGCTATATAGTAGGGAGAAGCCTCCAAATAAACGCGACGTTGATAGATTGCTGTCGCCTTGCTGCCGTGCCGTATATTGACACAGCTGGGAAGATCATGTAAGGGTTTGCATTCTCCTGCAGATTTTTCTTCTCTCTCTCTCTCTCTTCTTTTTTTTTTTTTTTCAGATTTGAAGCCGTGGTTACTGCATCCTGAAAAGCCCGCAGTAAGTGAGCGGATTACACGCGGCTGTGATGTAAGAGCAGATTGTTGCAGGCTGGTCAGCAGGCTGATTTGCATGCGGTAAATGCGCATCAAATTTGTTCACAATGAGGGCCCCCAAACGCAGCTATAACAGCGTAGTTCATCACCCCGTGGTTCTACTCTGCTTCATTTACTATTTCATGTGCTCATATCGCCGTATTAAATACATATAACAACAAATGGGATGTTTCGTCAGCTATTGGATAGCATAAAACCACTGCTTCTTCTTGCAAAAGAAACTATGAAATTGTTGTCTGTCTGAGCCACTGAAAAGCTGAGAAAAAATAGATACGACGTGAAGCAATAAAAGCCGGAAATGTATGAATGCAGTACGAAATTTTCGCGTTCCATTAGGTGGGAAGGAGGAGAAACTTTGTCCCATCTGTTGTGATTGCGGTCGCTCCAAACCAGTGAGGGGTGTACTCAGGGAAACCAGACAGGAAAGGTCAACTTAATTTGGACAGCCGCCCACTCCGGCCTTGCAGGGAATGAGTCTGCGCACGAAGCCACTTGAGGCTTTACCGACCGAGCAGACGGCACCTCCGATTCGAAGCTTGTCCCCATGTCATCCAATGACATTACCGGTCATTATGGTTTAGGCCGGGCCCGCTTCCCACCAGCGCACCCATCCCTCAGTAAGCGGCATTCGGTGGTCTGGCGACTCATACAGACCCACTCGTATCCAAACCCACTTGTGTATAGCTATTGCTACCCAGGGCTGTACTCCCCCGAGTGTCATAGATGCCAGGAATGAGCGAACCTGGCACACATGTTACAATAATGTCCGCAGGAGATCACAAATGGCCGCACAATCACTAACAGTGAGCAGTGCAAGACCGTGCTGCTCAGCTCCTGCCCGGAAGATCAACTCTGGGCCGTTCGGCTGGCTGAGTACGCTGCCAGAGCCCAAGGACTCACGGCCGACAACTAAGCAACACGGTTGGCAAACTTTATTAATAAAGTTTTCTCTCTCTCTGTGACTTTTGCTGCAAAGCTGTTTCATGCCGGACGTGCTAGCGTACAGAGAAAAAAAATCACCGAACATGAACATTCTGTAATTTATTCCAATATGCCTATTAGATGTTCCGCTTACCCCTCCCCCAACCCCCTCCTGGCCCGCTGGAATTTTTTGATAGCCCTGTCGCGAAAAGTTTCTTTTTTCGGGGCTTGTTTGTATACAGCTGGTGTGCTAGGCTACACCTGGAAGCCCATAAAGTTTCTTGGAGGAGGGGGGCACTTATTAACGTCAGCGCTTCTGCTATACACAAACAAATGTGAATTTCATACTGCTACAGGTGTGGAGCATCCCATTCGCATCAAAGACCGATACGTAACACCCATGCGGTCCACTTAGTAGTTCTGCAGTTGCAAGTGTACTCACATATATGAAATACCCCGCGCGGAAACATGGTGCAACGTCTCATATACTTGCAAACATAACCTCCTCTTTTGCAGAGTTGAAAAATATAAATGAAGTTTTCATTTGAAGTACAACATGCAGATCTTGAGGAAGTTGTGCTTGGAGGCAGGCTGTACAAGCGTTTCTCTTCTGAGCGTCACGCCCATGCGGCCTTTATTTGCCTTACCACACGCGAGTTCAACCGAACAAATCCTTCTTCATTCACCTCCACCATGCGGCAGAATTACTGTACAATCCTGTACTTCGTTTTAAACTTAAACCTCTTAAGGGGCGACTAATATGCTCCATTGGTGCTGAAAACGCGAGGAGCGCACCCCAGCCAGGAACGTACTGGCTTGTGGGGAATGACCCAGATTTGCACATATCTGCCAAAGATGGCGGTGGGTGTCACGGGCTCCGTGCCGCCCTCTGGGCACTGTCCAGTGCCTACAAATGTTCAATGCAAAATGATTGAGCTACTTCCAACAGTAAGGAATGTTCAGCGCTATTTTTCCTAGCCCAAGGTGTGAGTGGCTGCCAACTGGAATATGCAGTATCATCAGCTGCAAAGTTGCACAAACTTATTGAGATGGTTGCGACTGATGTCTTCACAGTGCTCGATCCTCCCAGCACAACTGACCGAGTGCGTGCACCATTGTGCGCTAAGCAACGCGATAAGTTTCGTTGTTTTCCGTTTATGCTTTTAGAACCTACATTTACCCCAACTTGTGCGGTGTAACATCATGAACAAGGTCACGCCAAAGGTGGGATAATACTGCATATTGCGCCTTTGGCAATAGAACCTTTCTGTTTGCGTGCACTCCAGCCTTTGCCTGAGCCGCTGTCCCAATGCCCTCTCTGCAGAGTTCACTCGAAGCAGCACAGAATTGCGCGCGTGATCGCAGGCAACCCAACAGCAACGCCCTTTCCCAGTGGGCACAAGCAAGCCTACACTGAACTTGAGATCTCCCTGACTTTTATGCCCTAGATGACAAAAACTTGCCAAAAAGACTACAGGAAAAGCATATCTCCACCTTGGTAGAGTTGGGCAGACTAGGTTAGATTTGCATTGTGTCATTAGAGACGCTAATTAGGGGCACAATGTGGGATCAGAATCTCTCCAGCCTTTAGCAACAAACCCAGCTCCTCGAAAGCCATAACGCATGCCTCAGCGCATGCAATTTTCATTCAATCATGCCCCCTTCGGTAGGGAGCCCTAAGTGCCCTAAAGCCCTTCCACAATGGATTCATTCAGCGCAGCAACTACGAGTTCATGCACACTCGATTGGTCCGTTTCCGTACCCCTAACTAAACGCACGCTACTCCCCCGCCTACTCGGCTCGCGGGGAAACACATCCACGTGTGCAGTGGCCACACGCTTCCCGGCACGCGAGCACATCTGTAGGGGCACACACACCGAACGGTAGGAGGAGACACAGCCAACACGGCCTCTCCCGGAACACGCGCAGGGCCAGGGCCCACGAGAGATGTTCTGGAAGTAGCTCACGAGATGCCCACGGGTTTCGCCATGCGCACAAAATGTTGAGCTCCGCACGGTTGGACTCCGTCGTTACGTGCGGACTATCAACACCAAAGCTTTCACGGCCGCACGTTCACTGGCACGAAAAACCGCGCACAGGACACCGTCATATCGTCGCGCGGACCGTCGCAAACGCTTGGGGTCACGTGTTTCTCTCTATTCGCACGTCTTGTGTGAACAGTTCATATTTTTAGTTGGCACGTCGTGTGCTGCTGCTGCTGATGATGATTAGTGGCTTTCCCTTTGAATCGGGGCGTCGGTTGTCAGCAACCGACTTGCCTGTTTTATTACGTTTACTTGCCCTACTCCCAGCTAACCTATATATTTGCTTCCTCCCTCCCATCTCTACCTCTTTTATGCTTTAAACTCATTGCCCCCACCCCCCTTTTTTCTCCCCTCGCTGTTCTAAATTCTCGTCCGCATGATTACTCCGCCTGCGTACCCATCCCTTCCCTACTTTTCCTCCACCACCACTCCAGTCGCCTCTTCGTCACCTCTATGGCCTTGAAGTTTAGGTTCCCCCTCGCCCCAAATCCCAAAGCCTCCGCCAGCGTCGTTTCCCCTCACCCCGCGGTGGCCGTATTTCTGTGCAGCTCCTGACAATATGGTCTATAGTTTCCCGATCACTGCCGCAGCATGCACACGTTTCATCCTGCTGCCTGTAGCTACCCGTGTATGCCCGGGTTCTCAGGCACCCTGCCCGTGCCTCGAAGAGTAACGCATGGCCTCTCGTTTGCCATAGAATCCCTCCTTCTTAATTTCCCGTTTGTCTTCCCTATAAGTCTCCAGGGTTTTTTTTTTCGCTTCCATTCTCTGTGCCCACGTCGTCGTCTCTGCTGCCTTTACCTGCTTTTTAACTGTTGTGTAAACCCCGAACAATGAGTACGGCGCCTCTAGCGGCACTTTTGCCAGCTAGGAGCTCGACGGCTCTTCATTGGAAACGACATGATTGAGCAGGCAATGTTCTAAATGAAGACAGGAAGCTAGTATCCGAGTCTGTGAGCATTGTCATGGTAAAAAATCAGTCTGTCATCCAACCACCTTCAACCTCTCCAACCACCTCCAACCACCAACCAAGTGCTCCAACGACCTCTTTACGGTTGAGCGGCCAGGAAACGGAGCCCTGAGAACTTCGATCGAACCAGGCCTCTAATGGCGATGACAGACTGATTTTTTACCATGACAATGATAGTGGTGCACACTCCACTGGGCGCGATCTGCGGATGCACGAGCGCACGGTGTCTCCCTATAATACGTTTCCGAGTCCAGGCGCCTGCCCTGTTAGCGTTGATTCTGGCATGTAGTTTTTCCGCTCCAAAAAGCTCAGTTGTTCTAATCAAAAATCCACCTATGACTTTCAACCAATTCCATTTTTTCTCTTTCTGCGTATAAATGGAGAGGTGTATTAGTTTCCGGTGTTTTAAGCGGGCGCATTAGCCCTTCTCACGCCCGATTCCTGGCCAATCCCCCACGTGGGTATGAGCCAAATCGCCAGGAACAACAACAACAACTTCTTCGTCGCCTGCTAGTCTCCAACAGCTAGGCTCCGGGACCTCAAGTGTGGCGGAATCCAGTTTTAAAAGACGTAGCTTCTGTACTGGCCTCTCGATGACCTTGTCTCCTGGCAACCGCACTGAACAGGCTCGAACCAATCCGTCAGTACCTGAATTACTCTTCTTGAACCAGGGCTAGTGGTCAGAATAACTTGGGCGTCTTAGAAATGCCCACGAGTACGATGTCGCCGACCTTCAAATTTGTTGAGTGGTGCGTGGCGAGTGATGCGTTGATGGCAGTCGCAGCAACAAATATTCATGTTTCAATCGCTTCCAAAAATATTCCATCATTTTCTGTCGATGTTAAAAGCGCCGACGACAGTCATTTCCATCGTGCCTACTCATCTAGTTTGACTCCATTGTTTAAGGTAACGTAGTTAGTTGCTGACCAACTAAGAAGTGTGCCGGCGTGATGGCTGCAGGATAGCTTGCGTTATTCTCACTGTATGTGAGCGGCAGTGAATTAAGTCCCGCTTCAATCTCAGTCAGAATAGTTGAAAGTTCATCCGAGCACAGGCAGCTTCGTCCTAAAACCTCGCGGAGCACTGTTTTCGCGGTTCCGATTAACCGCGTTCCTACCAGCCTCCCCACCATGGGGGCCGCTGCAACTATGAACTTTCAACTAATTCTCTGATTAGCAATGAAATCCTGCAAGTCGTCTTGTTTTTTTTTTGTCTTTCGACATTCTTTGAGCTGTCGAGACGTTCTCTTGAATGTTAGGGCATTAGCGGAATAAATTGTGCTTGGGAGCCCCCTTCTCGGAATGAAGCACCGGAAAGCCAACAGGAATGCAGGTGAGAACCGAGCCAACAAGGGAAAAAAATTTAGGCAATTACATCATGGTGATATGACCAACAGTAATATCTGTTGACATACTTCTGTGGGATTTTGGTCTTTAGCCTGGGGCAAAATCTTGTTCAGCACACCCTAAACTTGACGCTTTAAAATGAGACGATGAATCCGGGCCACGGAAATGTGTCACGTCGATATATATGGGTATTATTCTGAGGAACATGACCGTTCAGACCTCCTAGCAAGACATTACCATTCTTTTGTTGTCTGTGTGAATATTCCACGTGTGTCAGTATGGGTTTGAAGCAGCAACATCATGTATTCTTGCATTGCTGTTTCCATTTCCAGTGAAATATATCAGACACAACGAATATTTATTCAGCCACATATGCCCTAAAACAGGTGGCACATACACAAAAAATTCGCAGCTTTAATAGGTTATTAGCGAAAGCTTGTGGGTGGGCGGTCACGTTTGCTGCTCAGAAGCAGGGGGACCTGAATTCAAAACCCAAACTTTTCAACTTTTCGAGCTGCCAAAAGAGCTTATTTTTATCTTCTTGGCCAAGTGAAACACATATTATAATATTATATACAGACATATCGTGATACCCACAGACTAGCCGAGAAAAGAAGGCCCTCTCATAATAACCAACCTACGGTTGTCACAAGAATGACCAGACAGGCACTTATCCACAGTTTCGCTATGTCAGCCATTTCATCATTATGCTTTGTATGTACAATGAGATGATTCCATGCATAAAATAGGTTGCCAGCGAAATTATGCCCTGTCATTTTAAGTGTGGAGCACTTTAGGGGCCCGGCGTGGGTCTGTAGCACGTACGGGTAACGACATCACGCGCCCAAACAGAGGCTCCGAAAGGAACACGACTGCGTTACAAAGTGCCGCCTCTGCCGGGGAGCTCACGCCAGCGCTTCGCCCAAGTGTCCTACACGCATGGATGCCACGCACAATCGGCACGTCACGCCTACCAATGTCGCTGGCTAACCTTCGCTCCCAGAGATCTGCCCTCGACATGACCAGCTGGGATCGTCAAGACCGGCGTCACCGATCCTCGTCCCGCAAACGACAACGCTCCAAATCCCGACATCGACGACGGCCCCAGTCCCTGCAGCGACACGGCTCCCGGTTCCAGCGCCACAACCGGTCTCCATCACCCCATCGCCGTGTCACTACATCCCAGCATGTTCGAGTTCGCCTGCCAGGCGATACCCAAGCACAACAGGGGAAGGTGAGCCAGCAGCCTTCCGTCGGGGCACCTACCAACCCTGCACGTCCTCCTGCCACGCCAATCACGTCACCCCTCACCTATCGTAACGCTCTCGTCCCGCCTGGGCCTTCCACCTCGCCTACCCTACCGCTCAGGCGCGTAGCCAGAATTTTTTCCGGGGGGGGGGGTTAAAGTTATTCTCAAGCCCCCCCCGAGAGAACAAAAATCGCGGTAGTTTGTAAGCGTACCTAAAGGCTAAGACAAAATACATGGTTGGTTCATTAAATAGACTCCATTGTCGAGATAGCAATGATACCAATCTTATCGCAAGCTTCAAAGGTATAGTCGAGATATTAAAAGAAAACCTAAGAAGCAGTGCCGAATCCCCAGCCACTTTCCGGCAATTCCTCTATGACGTCACAGGATCCTGTTGGTACGATTGGCGCCCAACTACCTAAACCACCGCCACGAAACATGATCGCGCGAATGTTGAAGGGCCTCTAGTTCAATTGATCCCATCATTTGAATTTTAACTTACTGCTAACACACTCATAACTACGTCTTAGTGCTGGCCTAAACTACATCACTGCTGCCGATATTACGTCACTGCAGCGCGAAATTTGCATATTGTAACGCTACATAACTTGTTGAATTTTGTGCACAGTAGATGGCATTGACTATGTCACAGGCCAATCCCGCCGGCGAAAACGACAATCCGAGACCAGCTCAAGTTTGACGACCGGGAAGTTGAAGTGATAGCAAGACAAGATGTGCATGTGCGAGACGACGTTCGAGATCACGATTCTTGGAGGCTTTTGCCTGACGTACAACAGTTTGTCCTGGTAATGGAAATTTGATCACAAGAGACACTTTCCGTGAAGACGCCATCTGGATTACCTCTCTTGTCTATCACGGCCTTTCGGCAGTGCTGGCTCTCGTTTTAATTCTCGCAGTTTCGTCAGGCAACAAAGGCCTCTTAGACAAGTGGGACCTCGCTTGCAAGCTGAGGATTTTGTTCGGGGTGGCATATGGCACGGCGGTATATTTTGTGGAAAAGCCATTTGAAGACTATGAGCCCAAGGACAGCAACTTCGCCATTTTTCCTCTCGTTCAGCACCTGATCTTCCGTCGTTCTTCAGGTGAACCCACCGGGGAGAGCACTCTATTCCTTGCCAACCTAATTTTCCTTCTCGCGATCGTGGGCTGCGATTGTTTCGTCGTTTGGAGAATTTCGGTCTACGCGGCCACTCTCGAGAAGCAGTAGAAAGCAACTGAGAACCCTGCGCCTCCAAGGATGAACGTGCGAGGTCAAATTCTGCCAGTTTGTGGCAATGGAGCATCGTTTTTTCAAGAAACTTCGTTGCGAATTTCCACAATAAACTCTTATGCTATACGTTCAAAAAAAAAAAAAAAAAAAAAAAACCTGGGTGAGGACCTTTGCTGAGCGTCGCGTCCGAGCCCTGATACGCGAAAAGCACCTCGTTCATCTCTTCGTCGCCCCGCCGAACGGGAAAAAAATCCGCAGACCACGTGGTGCAAATCTGCGCCAGTGATACGGGACGTATACTGCACGCACGGGCACCTTGTGCAGACATATTGCATTGAATGACCATAGTTTCATGTGATTACTTGCTTTATATCAAAGTGTGTGGTATGATGAGTGCTACATCCGCAATAAAACAGCTAGGCCTTAAGAATGAGTTTTTTTTTAGTTGCTGTTGTCCAAAATGCGGAAGAAACTTTTTTGTATATGAGCATTTTACGCCCGTACAGCAGCTTTCAGTGTAAGGCCAATGAAGCTCATTTTGTGCAGCCCACATCGAATCTATGCACTTACGTTATGTGTAGCGCTGGTCTGATTGCACGAACATGGTAGGACTAAGCCCTCACGCAAAGCGGAATAATTCAGCCATCGGTATTTTCAAGCCTTGTCAGTTGAAATTTTCGCTTCTGTTTTGATTCTGTGACGCAGTCCACCTCGTAGCTTCCAGAGACGCTGGGCGGACATGAGAAGCTGGTGCTTTGTAACAACATCAATCTGGTTAACATTTCCTTACAGCCCAACTGTAGACTCTGCTGTAATGAGCTCCCCCTTGGTGTTTTAAAATGCTTGCATTATTCTCTGTCAAGTTTTCAATGCTTCGTGCATAAATGCCCTATAGTCTGCCTGAAGGCGGCAACTTTTCTGGGGCGGCCATCCTTTTTAGTTGTAGGTACCACTCCTGGATAAGGTAGAGCAAGTCACTGCAAATTTCACTATTCAATGCTATATAGAACTTTAAATTTAGCAAGAACAAATATTAATGCAAAGACAGCGTTGTCTGACCACAGTGTTAAGGTTGGTCATGTTCTACGCAAGTTGAGCAAGATCTTGCTGCGTGTGAAATTTCGTCGTGAGATCTGAGGAAAGAATTATAATGAGGTCCTACCATTCTGGTTTGAAACATTAATGAAAGAACATACTTTTTAGAGGACGCGTGCGCTGCTTTGTTCAGCCGAGTACACACTGTCGATTTTAAAGCTAAACGATAAAACAGCATGGGCGGGAATGTATAGGGCGCATAGGAATTTTGTAGTTTTCGTCAGCGACACGGGAAATGGAAACTATGTTGGGAAGCTCCTTGGTCCACCAGAAAACGGAGCATGTTGTGCAGAGCCAGCATGACCTTCGGGCGTGGGTCGATGCTCGAAACAAGTTAGCATTTTGTTGCCTGCAGTGCACCAAGAAAACATGCGTAAGGGCATGGCCCCGCGTACATAAATGCTACAGACTACCGTGTGAACAAAGGCCCCGAAACGGACAGTAATAGTAGAATTAGGCACTCGATCCCTTGGTTGACAGCGACCGTGATGTTCAAACTGAAGCATGGTTTCAGGCTACGACATAATATATTGGCAAAAAATTGCGAAGTTTGCGGAGATAATTCCTGTTTACGGCGATGATTCCTCGGTCATTTTGGTTACTTAAGTAATGCTGACTGTTGCTCAAAATCCAGACAGAATCACATCAGCGCGCACCCGTATGTGGGGGAAGGGGGGGGGGGGAAGCGCGGAAGTTTGCGGGTGTTCTTGAAAGGGCGTGTGGTCTGTAGCCTGTTTTTTTTACATGACTACATTCGTCCGTCATGTCAAATCGATTGAGCATTGAAGGAACGATACTCTTGAGCCCACAAAACTTCAAAGAAAGGCCAGAAAGAGGGCAAGGAAAATTCTTCTAGAAAGGCACGTTCATTTCTTCGTCCACCAGTACGAAGGCCCTTCTTTTGCGCACACTGCTATGATGATTTTAAAATTGGGTGTAGCAGTGGATGCACGCGCCGGTATGTAACGGGGCAACAAAAGTCGCGATGACGGGCACACCATGCAACAGCGGCTACGTTACACGGAGTCGCATGCTTGTAAATGAAGCAAACTAATATGTATTTTAACTCTTCATGTACTTTAACTCTTCTTGTACTTCACGGACAGCGGTAACTCTTCATGTACGTAAAGCTGTCCCTGAGTTACTTTCGCCAACTTTGTGCATCATGGATATTCAGGCGGATACGAGTTGAATTTACGTTTTCCCTCGTTCAAAGTTACCTATCCGCTTCATCGTGGGCGCTCATTTCAACAACCAATTCAAACGCAAATATTGCATTTGAAATAAAACGAGATAGAAATTTTTTGGCTCGCAGACATAAAGGTACTGTGACATCGTGTAAATATTAGGAAGCGATTATTTAAATCTTAAAGGACTGCAGGGATAATGCAAGGATAAATCAATGGTCAGGGGAAGAAAATGACTTACAATTGAGGTCTATGTTGTGCGTAGGCACTTCGTAAAGCCAGGGCGCTGCTGTCCTTGCGCCGTTCTGTCATATCGCCATTGTGACTCCGGCCGCCGCCGCCCAGGGAAAAAGCGACCGTGGACGCAATGGAGCGGCTTTAGTTGTGACCGAGGTCGAACATGGCCATCGGGTATCGTTACTGTCGCGACCGCCGTCCGCAGGGCTGGTGAGCGTCGTGCCTTTAAGTCGGGAACTCGGGCTGCCAGCCGCAGCGTGCCTCAGCACCCCTTTCAGAAGGGGACACACAGTGCGCGCAAGCTGAGACCAAGGAATTATCCCATGTCAACACCCTCCCTGGCTCCACAGAAACGTGAAAACGAAAGAAGGAAGGGAGGGCGCACGGAAAACGCATACTTTGCCGCATCCAGCTAAAGCACACATTTCGCCCAATACCCTGACCCATCGCTTTCTTCAGTTAACTTGCAGGAGTATTGACTGTCTGCCACCGCCGCTTGCACGTGGTTCTGCTTACACACACAAAGATATTTTCCCTTACCGGCCTTCACCCATCAATGGCTGGTGGTCTTCATTTTTCTACGCTTCCAGTTTCCTTGCTTCCCAGGCCATACCGTGATGAGTCACTCTCCTCTGCTGAGAACGACTCAGCCGGCCAATTATTCTCTGTGTGGCGACATGCCTCACACAAAGGGACACAACGCACGCCTTTAGCGTACCGTGGGCTGAGCTTACCCGAAGGCGCCATCGCTTTTGGAGCTGCACCCCTCCACGGGCGCTTCGTTTGTGTAAGCACCAATGCGTTAGGACAGGTATTGAGTCGTGAATGCTTTTAATAGTGGCACGTCCGAAGGTTGTGCGCCTTTGTTCACAGGCGACGTACAAGGCATAACTGAAGCCCCTGAAGCCGGAAAATTTTCGGGGAGGTGGTGGGGGCTGAAGCCCGGTCAGCCCCCCTGGTTACGCCGCGTGCCTTCAGGTGACTCATCCACGTAAACCCCGGCAGAGACCTTGCGAGGAATTTTTCCCAGGCCCGTGTTGGCCAATCAACAAGGCTTGTACCGAGTGGACTAGTCGGGCTAGAGGGGCGGAACGCACCGCGGAAGGGAGCACTTTGCTTCCAGCCTTTTTTTTTCTTTCGGGGGCCCCGAAAGTCGCAAGAATATCGCCGTAATTCATAATTTTCCCTTGCCACGAGCCTAGTTTGCCAATATGGTGAAAAGGAGGCACATATATGCGCGGCGCTGTGGGTCGAATATGGTTCCTTAAAAACTACAGAGTGAGGAGGGGGGGTGCGGTTCAGTGAAAATTTCGGGGTGGGGGGGGGGGGGTTTGAACCCCCCTCCCCCCTTGGCGACGCCACTGCTACCACTCCCACTACATCCGTATTGGCCTCGAGGACATACCGTGGCGCTACCTAGGAGTGACGTCACTTGTAGGACGCCGATCGTGTTGTCGTCTGCTACAACACTTTCCCGTGCGTATGCGGAAGCGTGTTTTTTTGTTGTGGCCACCGTCTCGCCCTCCTTGTGGATTTGATGCAAATTACCAAAAAAGTTGTCTGTAAACCAAATAATTCGAGCAAGCAATCAGCAACTCGCTTGTTCGACACCGCCGGGTTTAGTACCATCGCGACCCACAGCTACGCAACCAGCTAACGCCAAGGACGATACAACTGATGCCTAGAAAAGTACGCTGTAAATTTATTATGAAATACTTGTGTCGGTACATGTGTGTGCAAGGAAACACCTTGTACAGTGACGGAAACGCGTCGCTCAATTATGATCTCGCCACGCGAACTTCTCGTATTGCCTGGTAAATGAATGACTACGCGAGAACGGTGATCGGATTGCTTCGCCGCACATGCTTAAAAGTATTGTTATGGTCTGTAGTTTGGCTTAATCAGTGCCTATTTCCCCTACGATGTTTTTATAGTCATGCCCGGATTTGATTAACGATTACTGCCGTAGCGTGTACTCTGCACGGCTGATGTTTACTTTCGCGACTTGTCCGCAATGTATGAACGGTATGAACTCGAGTTTTTAACGCCTTCGCGCGGGTCTGAACAAGGCTATATTTAGTTTTCGTTAGGTGTTCGGCGTGGTAATTTATAATTGCAGCGTGTTTTGTATGTTTAAAGTGAGCCGGCCTTTCTCAAGCATACATTTCGAAACTCACAACTGCTCACAGAAGGCGAGCATGCGTACGAGGCGAAACACGTCGTTAATGATTTCGGGTAATTGGGGAGATTTAGAACGGAAAACCGAGCGTTGGGGGCCCCCAAGAAGTTAGAGGAACCCAAACGCAACACGCGCGTGCTCGACTGGGAGGGCCTTCTCCAACAGCTCGCAGCCGGGCTTCGGATGCACGTAATCGGATGTTTGAGAACTTTAGGCTTGGCGCTGTCGCAGAATATATTTCATCGCCGTTTAAGCTCCGAGTGACAGCCCCTAACAAAACGTTTCACCGCGCTGGAAACTCTGTAAGCGCGGTGATTTCCGTTGAAGCGATCGACGATCAAGATACCTGCACGGCCTCGGCCGATTCTTGCGCGCAAGCATAGCCATCCTTCGGCCGCTCGCCTCACCGGCGTGAAACGGGCCGGCGCTGCCGGGGACCGACCTCCGCGGCCGGTTCGGCGTAAATCGCGGCAGATATTTGAGCATCGCTTTGAAAACCACAGCTGATGACACTACCTATCAGAATTTTTCATCACACTAACATTCCACTTTCACCAATCTGTAACTTCTTTGTTGCTGTTGCTGCCGCGAGCTGCGTCGGTTCGAGCCGCACCGTCGGCCGTGCGGGCAGGCACGGCGGGAGCGTGTGCTTCTGCGAGCAGTTAACGCTTCACGATTTCCTGCTTTATACATTTCTTGCAAAGAAGAGAAATCTAGAAACTTCACTCGGCGATCGCCGTAGTCCACATTGTTGATTGGGGAAACAAGCCGCTGCTTACGCTTCGGTCGCATACGTAGTACACCACCACGCTCATGGTGGTTGCGGATAATCTACCACAGTTGATACGGTTATAAAGTCCCCATGAGGTCGAACTGCGCTTGACGCACTGAGAATTAACTTCAAACGAAGGAAATTAACACGAAAATACTTTTAGAACGCGCTTCCTAAGCGAAGTGGCGATGTGTCTCGCGCTGCAAGCCAACTACGCAGCAAGATAGGAACGGTGATCCCGGTGATCCTACAAGTGACGTCAAAACGATCGCAGCGCCGGCCTCTCCAGTGGTGGGCCTCGCGGCCAATAGGGGGAGAAATGGCTGGAAACGCTGATTGGTCAATGTGTGTGACGTCATTAAAATATGCATGACGTCATTAATTTTTTGGCGTTACATTTGTTTGTTTAGCTGTTGTTTCTCCCCAGAAATTTTTCCCTAGTCTTCGGTAAAGCGCTAGAATGCCTCTCTAGTCTGCCTAGTCCCCGCGCTTGGCCAAAATGGCGGAAAGCTCTTGCTCTTCAAGTGGGCTTCTTTGTGTTGAGATTGCGGAAGTTAGCTACTGAAGGGAAAATGTGTTAAATACATCTCCACAGACAATCCCTGAGCTTTATGCCCTCATGGCGGGGTGTCGAACCGGAACCGAACCAAACCGAAAACCGGAACCGAAGCGGTATTTATGCCGGAGCTGAACCCGAACCCGAACCCTTATTTTTTGAGCCCGCTGAACCCGAACCGGAACTGAACCGAAAAAAAAGAAATAACGGTTTCCGGTTCTCGACAAAACGGTTCGACCATCCCGTAAATTGATAACGGGTGGTAAGTAGCATTAGGGGCTTCTTTCTTTCACGCGCCATCAATCTTCGAAATCTTTCGCTCACTTTTATCCTTTCAATGAAGCAAAACGCTCCGAACGCGCTCATCACGGTTACAACATGGTGACAATTTGATTATTTGATTGATTGTGAGGTTTTTAATGCGCCGACGCAACGCAGGGGATGAGGCGCGCCGCAGTGGAGGGCTGCGGATGAATTTCGACCACCTGGAGATCTTTAGCGTGCGGCGAAATCTCGAACACACGGGCGTTTTCGCGTTTCGCCTCCCCAGAAAAGCGGCCGCCGCGGCCGGGAATCGATAGTGACTTTGCTAACACGTGCTTGAAATTTGGTTTGTCCCAGCTTGTTTCCTTTCCAACACGAGTTACAGAGCATTCCGCAAACATCCTTGACCTTGTCCTGACGTCACATCCCGCAAACCTTGCATCTTTAATTTCCCTCCCAGAGATAAGCGATCACGTTGTACTGCATGCCACATTTTCATAAGCAATGGAAGTGTTTGGGCCTGTTGGTTCATACTTCACACAAAAAACAGCGCTCAAGACGGGACAGAAGGAAGGAGGCTACACACACAGCGCTACACACACCCCGTCTTGAGCGCTGTTTTTTGTGTGAAACACATTTTCAAACCAACTACCACGGCCGAAACTTACCAAGAATACAATCACACTTTACGATAAGGGAAACTACACTGCTATTAACAATGAACTATCCATATTCAGTGATGGGTATCTACTAGTTTTTTTTTCAAACGCCCCCTTGAAACTAACTGGTCCTTGTTCAAGAGTAAAATGCATGAGCTGATTAATAAGTACATTCCCACTACCACAATCACTGAACGGCCATCCTCACATCGGTTCAATACATCATTCAAGCGACTTAACAACAACAACAAAAAAAAAGCGTTTGTACCGTTCCGCTAAACAGTCGAACAGCGCCAGCGCTTGGAATAGATACCACAACGCGGCTAAATTATTCAGATCACTTGCAATGAACTCCAAGCGTTCCTTTTTTTCTTCCACTTTGCCTAACATGTTGCGCAGTAATCCAAAGCATTTTTGGAAAGCCATTAATCCTAACCCACAGCGCTCCTTATCATTGCTTCACGAAAACGGTACCCCTATTCCTGAACATGCTGCCCCCATGTACTAAATTCCGTCTTCTCCTCTGTCTTTACTTCTGACTCAAATGATACGCTTCCAGACTGCCCTCCTTTTGATAACCCAGTTATGCCGGACATTGCTTTTGATCCTAACGGTATCATAAAATTAATAGATGCGTTGAAGCTTACTTCATCCGCCGGTACCGATGGTATCAATTCTAAAATTCTAAAAAACACGAAGTTGTTAACCAGCGTTATCCTTTCACACATATTTCAGCAATCACTTTCATGCGGTGTGGTGCCGGAAGACTGGAAGCTCGGCAAGATCATTCCTGTCCCAAAGAAAGGTCCAGCATCTTCTCCGAGTAATTATCGTCCCATTTCCATCACGAGTGTATGCTCTAAATTAATGGAACATGTCATATATTCACATGTCGTAAAATTTCTAAATTCCGTTAAATTCTTTCACCCTAGCCAGCATGGATTTCAAAAAGGTTTATCATGTGACACTCAACTTGCTCTCTTCATTAATGACCTTAGTTCCAGCATCGACGTTAACATACCCGTAGATGCCATTTTCCTTGATTTTGAGAAGGCTTTTGACAAAGTACCCCATCAAAGGTTATTTCTCAAGCTCTCGCGCCTTAACCTTAATAACCTGGTATTTAATTGGATATGCGAGTTCTTAACTAACCGCCAATAGTTCGTTCATGCTAATAACCATTGTTCCTCTCTTTCCACTGTGTCTTCAGGCGTACCTCAAGGTACTGTTCTTGGCCCTCTGCTTTTCCCTAATCTACATTAATGACCTGCCTAATAACATATCTTCTAACATCCGCCTTTTCGCCGACGACTGTGTAATTTACCATCCTATCCGACAGTACTAACGACTTCCGCCACCTTACAATCAGATCTTTCTGTGGTGCAGTCATGGTGCGAAAAGTGGCTAATGTCTCTTAATATTCAGAAAAACATGTGTCCTGTCCATTCACCGTCGCCCGGCTTACTCACCCGCTAAATACTCTATATTTAATTCTGAAATTACACCAGTTAGTTCATGTAAATTACCTTGGCATTACCATAACTTCAGATCTCACCTGTCATCCCATGTTCATGAATATTATCGAATGACGCTAACCGTGTACTTGGCTATCTTCGAAGAAACTTGCGACTCGCTTCCGCCTTCCGTTAAAACTTCTTAGCTTATCTAACACTTGTCCGCCCAAAGTTGGAATACGCATGTGCCGTTTGGGATCCCCGTCAAATCACTCTTACTAACACACTTGAATCGATCCAGAACCGTGCAGCCAGATTTATTTACTCAGATTACTCCTATCTAACCAGCGTAACCGAACTCAAATCTCGGGCTAATCTTGCTGACCTAGTGTCGCGGCGCAAAATTCACAGACTATGCCTTTTTCATCGCTTTTATCATTCCATACACCTAAACCAGGCTTTCATTCCTGCTCATCGCCTTTCATGTCGACTAAGCCACTCGAAAGCTGTTTATCCTGCTCGTGCGCATACTGCCGCTCACCATTCTTCATTTTTTCTTCAAACATCTAGGGACTGGAATGATCTGCCTTCTGACGCCGTGCACCTGCACTCCTGCATCACTCATTTCAAAGAAGCCATCGCACAAATCATCCTTCAGTGACTTATTTACCCCCTCATGTAACGCCCTTAACGGGGCCTTTGAGGTATAATTAATAAATAAATAAATAAATAAATAAATAAATAAATAAATAAATAAATAAATAAATAAATAAATAAATAAATAAATAAACAAATAAACAAATAAACAAATAAATAAATAAATAAATAATAAATAAATAAATAAATAAATAAATAAACCGCGTTTTTGGGCTTAGCAGCACGACGTCTTAGCCACTGAGCCACTGCGGCGGGTGAGGTAAGCGAAGATACGTGTCTACTCGAAATTCTAGAGATTGTGTTCTTTCCATTTGACAGGTGTGCCCAGAATTGGGCACTGTATGTTTGGTTTCGCTGATTTCCACTGGCGTCTTTGGTAGACTCTTGTACAGGTAAAGCTGCTCTTCACAGGTGAATAAAACGCCATGTTGTGTGCGCGGTCGTGTGTTTGCGCACTTTACGTGGGAGTTTTCCTTGTTAATTGTTTTGCAATGGGCACGCAGGCAGCATTCGCTCTTGATTGTCGCAGTAATCCCGATAACGAAGGGGCCGCAGCCCATGGTCGGCTATATTTTTCCGCCGCGTCTTTTTACATGCTTGGCCAAGGATCCTAAATGGACCATAAAAATGAAGCCCTACGTTGGCCTATTTGAAAAATCGGCCTTTGGTGACTCGTTAAGGACGTTGTTTTCATAGGAAGTGGTGAGAAACACCGAAAAAACTTCCAAATTTTCTGCCACCCAGCATCAGCAGTGACGTAACAAGGAAGTAATTCAAGCAAAATGGGCAATGTCTTAAAGGAGCCATGAAGACAAAATACAAGTTGGGTTTATTAGAAAGACTGCTTAGACCCGATAACAATGATACCAACATCATCGCACTGTTCGAACAAATAACGGATATATTAAAGAAAATGTGTGAAGCTGTCGCGACCCCCTAGCCAATTTCCCGCAACTTTTCTATGACGTCACGGAACCTTGTTTGTGCGATTGGCGGCCGCCTGACTGACCTGTGGCGACAACACATGAGTGGACGTCTGTAATGGGGCCTCTAGTTCCATTTGACCGCATCACTTGAATGCTAACGTGCAGTTAATGCACCGAAAATTATGTTTTATTGTTGGCCCGTATGACGTCATTCTTGCTCATAACACGTCACTGTGGCGCAAAATTTGAAAGTTTGAAATACTTCTTGCTTTTTTTTCGTCGAAAAAACATCTTTTGGGGCTGTAATGGAGCTGAGTGAGATACTGAATCCTAGTTCTTTCAAATTAAGCGAAGTTGTATTTTCTCTTCATGGCTCCTTTAAGTCATTATTAGCATCCAAGCAGTACAATAAAACGAAGCAAGGGGCACCAATAAATAACACACTCATGTCTCTTGGCGGTGGCTTTGTGTAGTCTCTAAGACGACAGTAGGGGTGGTGAAAAAGAGGCTGGTACATTTTCTGTTACAGCTGGCCTAGATTTTTAAATTTGACAGTGGTATTGCAGCTCATTTTAGAAAACAACTAGTTCGAGTGAAGAAAAAATGCTTCAGCTTTATGATGAATTTAAAGTTTACAAAACTGAATTTTCGCACCTTGCTAATAATTCAGTTCTGAATCGGTCCGCGAACCGGCTCAACGCCCCAACCGGTTCGCGAACCAGTTCGCGGATCGAATTAGTCGAACCGGAACTGAACCGGAACAAAATAAATTTACCTGAACCGTAAACGAACCCGTATTTTTTTCGGTTCGACACACTGCCTCATGGTCAATCTTTTCTCGCATTTTGACTGCCGCCTCGCCACCATCGAGGAGGCCCTTGACCATCGGCCCGGTCGTAAACGCGCCCCACCCAGCAAGAACAGCCCCCCTTCCACCTTGCTCCCGAGACGTTAGCTTCACCTTGGACACCGAAGATCAATTATAATGCCGTCTCATCTTCCAATTATATGGCAGTGGAACTGCCGAGGTATCTGTCGCAAACTCTCCTGTCTCAAAACTGTCCTTTCATCACAAACGGCTCAGCCAGACTTGATTCTTCTTCAAGCTTTCCACCTCCCCCAAATTCCTGGCTGCGATACCTATCACACAGGCGTTGCTGACGATCCCACCACCCTCAATCTCATCACCCTTATTGCAAAACGCCTCATCTACACCCCGTAGACCTCGCTTACTACACTACCCCATATTTTCATGCCCATGGCATCCTCATTAAACCAGGTCCGAATTCTGTTCATACCATCAAAATAATCAACGTCTATAATCGCCCAAACAAACCACTACCCTCTCTTTCATCCTATTTTGCCCGCTCTCCTCACAAGGATCAGATTACGCTGGTGTTGGGGGACTTCAATTGACCCTCACCCTTTGGGGGTACACTAAGGCGAGCCCAACGGACCCAACCTTGGCCACTGCAATCAGTCAGAACCGTTGTTTTTTTCTCTTGAACGATCACATCTTCCAAAAACCCGCCTAGGCTTACTCGGTTGAATGTGACACCTCCCCAGACTTGTCGTTCTCCCAGGGCACAGGCAACCCTTCGTAATCGCACCTACACATGAAAGCCTCGGAAGCGACCATTCCATTATTGAAATCTGTTTACACCGTTCATGCGGGCCCAACCTCGTCCGGGATCTACCTGCGTGGCTCTCACCGACTGGCATCGCCTGTCGGATCTCCCCACCATTGACCACTCTAATCCCGACGCTTGCTTCGTGCCCTCATGCGCAATCACGATCGGCACATGAAATATGTTGCCCCGCCAGCCGATGCCCCTTTCATATACCCACAACTCGTGCACCTTTGGGACGCGCGCGCTCACTCATTCGCCGGTGGCGCCAGAACACAGCCAACCGTCGCCTGCGCCGTCGAATAAACGTCCTCACAGAATTAGTCCCGACGTACGCTGATCAGTTAGCTCGCTCGAACTGGTGGAATTTCTGTGACTCTCTCAATTAATCCAGCAATGAACACTGAACGGGCTTTGTCCCTCCACCGCTCGCTCATTCAACCTTCCTCACCGGTCCACCTTGTTCCCAGCATCCTCCTCTCGACAAAGCAACATCCTAACACACTAGCAGAGGACCTGCGCTTACTCATGTACCCCAGTAGCCCACACATTCCTGCTTCTGCGCTTCCATGCCGATACTTCCCGCCGCCCCCCTCGACCAGCCTTTTACAGTAACAGAACTGCGCCGGGCGCTCAACACCCTTCGTCGCAATACGATGCCAGGGGAAGATCGAATAACTTATAAACTACTCCGCAACCTTCTCGACAGCGCACTTTCAGAACTCCTGGCTATCTTTAACTACATCTGGCTCAGTGGCGAACTGCCGGAGTCTTGGAAACATTCTAAAATTATTTTGATCCCGAAACCAGGCAAACCACACACTCTTCCAAATCTTCGCCCTATCTCGCTTACGTATTGTGTTGGTAAATTGCTTGAGCGTATGGCGTTGAGAGAGAGAGAGAGAAATAACCATTTATTTAAAGAGCTCCCCCTTATGGGGCGGTGGCGGCTGCCCACAGGGCCGCAGCGACCTGGAGGCCTCGGGAGGTGACTAGCACCTGGTCCGAAACCTCGGAGCTCCGCATGGCCTGCTCCCAGGCCTGGGGGGTGGGGAGGGGTGGGTAGGGATTCTTGGGGCACTGGCAGAGGCGTTGACGCGCCTTGAATGGCACCTTTCTCACACCTCTGCCCTCCCTTTTACCCAAACTGGATTCCGCCACTACATATCCACTCAGGATACTCTCCTCCGTATTTCCCACGATGTCTGCGGCTTTCTGCCACCCAGCATCAGCAGTGACGTAATAAGGAAGTAATTCAAGCAAAATGGGCAATGTCTTAAGTCAATATTAGCATCCAGGCAGTACAATAAAATGAAGTAAGCTCCGTGGCATCCTTGCTCTGGACATTCATAAGGCCTTCGATAATGTTCAGCACACTGCCATTCTCGCTAACTTAGCCAAAACTCACTGCGGATCTCGCATGTATACCTACATCCACTCCTTTCTCTCTAACCGTACCGCTTCTTTAGCTATCTCGTTTCCTACCTCCCCCCATTCTACCTATCAGCTGGTACCCCTCAAGGCACCGGATCCGCACGGGCATTCTGGAGTACTACGTGGATCCGGTGCATTGAACTTTCAAATTAGGACCTGTACTTAGGTCCTGCGGAAAATAAAAGTTTGTTCTCTCTCTCTCTCTCCGAAAAGAAAACCGCTTCCCCTGGTCGAAATCGAACCTGGGTTCCTGGCGTTACGAAGCTAATGTATATTCCGTTGCACCGCAAAAACTTTTGAAATAACGAAATGAGTGAATTGCACCTGCTGTTTTCTTAAAAGGGTACTGAGAGTTCAGACAGGCTCAAATAATCAGACTATTCATCCATCGAACAAAGCTCATTGCTACAACATTGCACAGGGACACATGAAAAGCCTTGCAGAGTTTTTTAAGCCTGATCAGTCCTTCCAATCTTTCGGTTTTCTCATTAGGGTAAGCCGAGTCACTGTTCCGACTGCTAATTATTGGTAGCTCCCTCAAATATGTCAGAACCCATGCCACATCAAATTAAGGTGCAGTACGCGGATCATGTGGAGCCCACTCCATGAAGCAATTACTCTTTTGTAATGACTGCAAAGTCTCCGTCGACCAAAATGGCAGCCGGATGTGGACTCCTGAACGTTTCAATTAAACAAATCTGTAATGTCATCTTCATGGTCACAGCAAAGTGCAAAGCTTCTTTGTGCTAGTTTCCTGGAAAAAAAGAACATAATTTCTCAGCTGGCACCACAACTTCCTTTTTTTCTTCTTTTCTTTCTTTCTTTGCAGAATGCGCACGGGAGCCCACTTGCACTCAAGAGCGAGGCACTGCTACTACTGTCCATGCAGAACTGGCGTCTCAAGCTCGTGTTAAAATTGACAAGGCTGTTCAAGTTAAATCAGGAGCACTTGTAAACAAATTTGTTTACACCATAGATGGTTTGAATGTTACTTCCTTCACCGGATTGCCCTCACTAGTTGGTAATGCCTGGTTATGGCCTATACGAGAGGATACAGCCAGTTGCCCATGAACAGTCCATGCCGGTGAAGTCCATGCCTGAAAAACAACAGAAACACTGATTATTACATACCAAGTTGTACTTAAGTGTCCGTTACTTTTACAGAAAATACATATTCTTGAATAGCTCCACTCGACTCCTGTTAACTCAACCCTTGCGCACTTGCAGGACAGCAAGCTCTGGTCGAAACCACGTTAACTCAAAGTTCTATTATTTGCTGGAAATAGTCCATTTGCTTTTCAGCACTGAATCGTGCATATGTTCCTCAGCAGAGGCACCAGTTTTTAAACGCTGTTACAGCATCAGGCTGCAACCCGATACACAAAAAAGAAGTCAGTTTAACAGCTTACTGCGAAGCGCCTCAAGAAAGGAGTTGCTCAACTTGCTCAGTTGTTAAGTCTTACTCAGTTGTTAAGTTTACGTTTAGCTCTGTTTTATAACGTGCATAGGTCAGAAAGTGGCTTACACCGTCAGGAAGCGGTAAGATTACTGTAACGTGAGATCAAGCATACAAACCTTAAAGGGGCACTGACACAAAATTTTGAAGGCGAGATAACTTCGGAGATAGATTGGTGGGAACACATATACATCACCTGCAAAATATCAGCGGGGAATACAGCCTAGAACATATTTAAAATCAATTTTGAAGTGTGCGAAACGCAACCGAGCGGCCAGCAGAGGACCACGCGCAAGTGTAAATAAACAACATCCAAACACGTCACGAGTTTGTGTTTGCCGCTTCCGCACTGCCGGCTCGCCGCTCCAATCGGAGGGCCGGAGGGCGGAGCTTCTGCTCTCGAGAACGAACGACCCGATCGTTGGCGGCGGAGGCGCCGTGATTTCGTCAGCTCATCGGGCAGCTGGCCGCGACCAAAGTTCTACAGCGATTCCAGGCACTCTGTTTCTATCAGGGCCGTACCCAGAGGGGGGGTTTGGGGGTTCAAACCCCTCCCGAAATCTTTTCCTGGCAGCACGTCAACAATACTTACTGTTGCTTTCAGCAAAACTACCCCCTTCCAAAATTCATAACCCCCCCCGAAAAAAATTTCTGGGTACGGCCCTGGTTTCTATTACTGTTTATTACCATTGGATGCGGAAACGCGCCGGAGGCACGAAAAGCCCACTGAGCAAGCCGCACGGTCGCTGTGCAGGCGGCGGCCACGGCCGCGAAGTGGCCCACGCCGGCGCAGGTAGCTCGAGTGATAGCTTGTTACCGCTGCACGAAATTGTCCCAAGTCCCGACCATAGTGGCTTACATGAGAAAGGAGCTAATGATGCATGGCGGGTTGCATTAAAAATTGTCATCTGCACCGCTTACGAGAGCGGCACTCGAATATCCGCCGCAGTGCTAAGCCGAACACATCTGTAGGCGGACCTGTAGGCAGACCGGCCGCTGCTCCCAGCGCGCGTCTTGCACCCACCGTCTCGAGCGGCGCGCGTCGTTCGTTAGCCGCGGTAGCATTTGCACTCGCAGCGCCTGCGTCACATCCACGGTCGCTTTTTAATTAGGCGCCTCACGAGATCAGTACGGGGGGGCATTCGCAGAAACTGCCGTCGATGCGGATTCGACAGTGCTACGGCGGCTCTGCTCTGTAACTGTGATATCCCTCCGACGGTCACGTGGTCAGCTTTGTTCACACAAAATCCACAAAATCCATCGTTTCGCGGCACTCGCTGAAACCGAAACTGCGACTGGCCGCATTGAAATGCCTCTAATTAAACAACCGTCGCACGCTGAAGCAAATGAGGTTTCTACAGGTTATAAGTAGGTCACTAGCTACTTATCGCAACAAAAAAAACACGATGCAAAATTTTTGTGTCAGTGCCCCTTTAACAAGCAACATACAAACGTTAAGCCACAACCCTTATGTGTGGCTGAATTATGCAACACGTAGAAGTAATGAAAGTCAAGTATACTTTGATAAAACACGAGAATAACACTGTCTCCTTCTACATATTAGTGCAACAGAGTTGTAAATTGACAACATATTTGTTTCAAATCATTCAAAGTGACCAAAATGCGACATAAATTAACATGGCGATTTCGAACAAACCGAAGGCAGGTATAGCAGTGAGCAAAAAAAAAAAAAAACACCGGGCGGAATTGCGGAACTACACACAGTGACACACCATGTACTAAACTTACTTAAGTCATTGCTAATGCAGTATGACATGGAAGGCTGTTTAAATTCTAAGCCGACTATCGTTCATGTCGCCGCTGGTGATGAAGCACCGACACTCCTTCCTGTGGATACTACAGAAATTGGCGAGCTGAATGTCCATACCACAAATATACAGCGTTTCCGTTTTTCGCCACAATCCGAAATACAGCGCCCGCGAGGGCCACAGAGCCCACTACATAACTGATGCAGTTCGACAGTGCACAATCTAAAAATCTGCCAAGATGCAAAAGAACACGCGTCGCGCATTTTTTCCCGAATACGCTTTCGTCTGGAGTCTAGCCATATGCGAGTGTTCCGCTTCTAAGCGCACATCATGCCATCAATACGAGCGTAAAGGCAATAAAAAAACACAGAAAGTGTTCTTATTGCCCTGTTTCTTCTTACTGATATATTTTTTCTGCAGTTGGCGCTCACACCAGATCATTATTCATGCGGCTACGGCGAAGCTTCGTCCCAGCCCGAACAGTGGTAGTTAAAACTGGACGACTGCCCTGTCGCATGGATGAGAGCAGCAGCAAGGTGCTCGAATTTCTCTGACAGCCCTGGTGCGCACGAGCACTGCCCTTCCACGATTTTTGGCTCGATAAAGAGGCCGCTTATTTTGAGCGAAATGCGATGCGGTTCCTTGGTCACACGCCACGTTTGCATGCATCTCGATCTCAGCTGTTTTCATCGCTCCGATCTTTGATGGGCCCGATCAAGATGAGATCGTCGGCTGAAATCATGCGCTCCTCCTCGCCAAAACAATGCGAATAAACGCTGCAGTAAGAATCTTAATACGGCCTGCTTTGCGACGCCATTTTGTTTGTTTTGTCTGACGTTGCCAGACTGCGTCGCGAACTTGGAGTTGCGAATAGAAGCAAACCAGGCAGTAGAAGTTCTCCAGCGGTACTTCCAGAACGAGGGATGCTTGGAGCATATATGCAGCCTAAGCAAGATGAATGCCTACTTGGTGAAGCAGTGCTATGCCAGGCTGAAGCAAACGACCTTGACAGCCTTTTTTTGAATTCGTGAACAGTTACACGAGACTGCTAATAAGGAAACAGATTTCACGGTCCCTGAACAATTTCGTGTAAAGGGAGTGTATTGTATTTACGCTGCACCGTTTTTTTTTTTCCAACTGCCCACTTGATCGGTAATAGTCACCAAATTTGATATTTGTTTCATGACAATATAAACAAAGTTCAAAAAGTTTGTCTCGTGTAATATTCTGAAGCACCTCAGTAAACCCCTCTAAGCACCTCGTGTAAAAATGATGCTTTGTTAATTAACTGATCATGACCGCGGAACAGCAGAAAAGTGATCAGGGCACTAATGGACAGGACAAAACGGAAGACTTGACTACAAACTCGCTTATTTGCTACAAATTTGGTCTTGTGAATTTGTTCGCAGGAAACGAAATCAGTTTAAAGTTAGCATTGCGTACTGCCTGTTCTTTTCATGTCGTCGTCATTTCTGTGCTATTCGTCGCATAGCTGCCATCATACCGTCGTCCAGCCTGCCATCGTTGACGGAGCTGTCATAAGCGTGACGTCGTTTACAAACACGCCGTCGTTTGGCAACATACCGTCGTCTACAAGCAAGTTGACATCTATTAGCTTGCCAGCGTGCACCAGCATGCCGTCGTGTACCGTCATGCCATCATAAGTGCTAATAAACAATCCTCTACGATGATGTTGGATGCCTTCCACCAAGTCCACTTTTTCAATAGGATTTTTTTGTCATCCCTATTCTGCTCTTCAACCATACTACTTACACACAGAAGTTAGCTAACACATAGTTCGCGCTGTCAGTTGGAATGATTAACTCAGTCATTTCCCATGGTTCGCATAGAAGTCCAAATTTAGTGACCGAGTCGTCCTCCTAATTGCTTAGTCACTGATATCAAACCGCTATTATTTAATTTAATACTTTGATATACAAGGTGATGAAAGTTAAGTCGACAGGCTATGCACCGAGGGGGATCGACACAGACTGATGTGGTAGTTATTGATGCTGGTGGCCTAATTAACTAAAATTGAATAATTGACTTTTTTGGCTGTAGTAAGCAGGCATGTTTGTATTAAAAAGTTGGACGCAATCGTGTTTCTACGCAGTTTTGTTTAGCAGAATTGTTCCAGCGCATTTGTGCTCCGAGATATTTAACTGCGAAGTTTAATGGCCGTTTGCATGATTACGCACACAAGACAGTGAGGTCCGGTGCAAAGCTCCTCCCTTTTGTGACGTCCTGCTGTGTATTGTGTTGAGTTTGACAACGGGGTGGAGGCATAGGAAAAAGTGCTAGCTGGCACCTTTTGAGTCTTGGCTGGAGTTATCGCAATCTACGCTAGGCGGAACTGCTATCAAAACACAGAACAAAGGGGCGGAGCTTTGCGCCGGTCTTTGCTGTCTTGCATCGGCAATTAAACTTCGCAGTTCGATATCTCGGAGTAGGGATGCGCTAGAAGAATTCTGCCAAATAAAACTGCGTATAAACACGATTGCCCCTAACTTTTGAATACAAACATGACTGTTTACTGCAGCCACTAAAAAGTTAATTACGGCATCCGATATCAATATTAACCCCCTAATTCTGTGTCCCTCTGGGCCTGTGACCTCACCGTAGAGGTGGTCTTCACGTAAATCTAAGCGTGTATTTAAAAAAAAGCTCTGTCGACTTAATTTCAACCACCCTGTAATTTTCTTCCCTTTAATTCACGTTATTTCACTTTACTCGCGTGGCTTCGTTTTCCCGCACCCTTGCATAATCTGTAGTGTACTGTTATTTACGGCTACCCTTCGCTGCTGCCGAAATGCAGCGATGTGCTGTGAAGTGTCTCGCCCCGGGCGGTTTTACACGTAAGGCGTTCAGACTGGTTGTCGCTTTCATATCATACTTTCGCCTCAGTAAGATACGAACCCGCCAGATGCAGGTTTTTGTGGAAAAAGATGTGTTAAAATATTGGCCAGTTTGAAAACTTCATCAGCTTTGCTGGGTTTTTACGTAATCTTCGTTGAAGCAGACACAAATAAGACCTGTTGCATTGTTCCTATGAGGTCCGCTAACCAGTTTTCAAAAACTCGTCCCCTTTTACTGCACCACGTTGCTCTTGCTGGAGAAGCTAGTCCTAAAAGTTGTCGCACTTCACGCGAAATGTCAGGTTTACCTGCAGCTCTGCCACCACGAACCCTATAGGTATGTCCTCGTAAAGTCCTAATGTCCACCAAAGTCAGGTTATCAAACATACGGCGTGGCTTCGGCTGCTTTGAGGGCTGGTATCTGCGCTCAGGATTTTTGTTGGACGTTGCGCCATGTGCGTAGTGGTCGCCGTGGTAGAACGCGTTCACGCTGGTGATCCGAGCAGGCGGAGTTACGGCGCGACTGTTACGACCGCTCAAGGTCTCGGCTTGATACGCCGTCCTTCTTCAAACTTTACTTTCCGCACCGCAAAAAGAACCAGTATTTCTGTCCACAACTATGTATGAAAAATAATCATAAGTTTTCTTAATCTTTGATGTAAAAAAAAACGATTTTTCATAATGCTGATCGATGTAGCTAAAGGTTTTAGATAGTGGGAAGTAAGTATGAAACGTCGCACAAGGAGAGTATTGCGGCAACGTTTTTTACCAAGGAGAGAAGTTGAGTTCAGGAATCGACAGAAATCTAAATGTTGTCTAATAGCTGGAAGCTGGAAACAAGTCCTAATACCTTAATATCTTTAGACGAACATGATGCATTCATGAAGCTGTTTTTAGCCCAACAGGGTCCGTTAACTGTGTTTTAACGTCTTAAAAACACCGATCTTATCACTAATGCCTTACGCTCATCGGCGAACGGAAAGCGGGAGGGGGTTTTTAAGGTGCTTTGGATAGGTTGAAAATGTAAACGTATATTCATTTCAAGTTTCAAGCCGTTATATATTTCAAGCCGTGTGTAGTCATTTCAAGCCACAAAAGCTGTTCAATCAAAAAGGTGATTTTTTTTCTGCAGAGCAAAACTATCCTTTTTCTCGTTTTGGGTAAATCAGAAGCAAGTAAAACGAAGAATATTTACTAATTATGACCGCTGGGTGTGTCTTTTCTGCACCAATTTCGCCGCACTTCTTAGATCACTACAATTATAAAAAATTGCTCTTGTTTTAAAGTTCGCACAAAACGTTGCAATCGGTCTTAACTTACAGACAAAGGGAGGAAACTTCAGTGCGTGCTTAGAAAAGCTGCGCCTCTCTGACCCAGACGCCTGTAAGTCGGGTAGCGCAGCGTCAGCAAGTGTTGCTGAGGGATGTATAAACAAAAAGCAGCCATGAAAGGCACGCAAACTCGGAACTTGCTTTCATGCAGGCGTCGTCATTATTCTACCAAATGAGGGGTGTGGAAAGAAAAGCACTCGCCCATTACAATGGTTTATGAGCTTCTGAACGTTCGTATTTGATGTCGCTTAGTGATCGAGGAGACTATGAACGCATAGCGGAGACACACCAGGGGAACGCGAACTGTCTACGCTTCATTGATCGAGAACAAACGGTCATATATAGGTTGCGCAGAAAGTAGCCAACGAAGTAACATAATTGACACGGGATATTAATCGTTACACGGAATGATTCATACGTTTCATTTGAAGGTTGCCGTCAGTTCTACCCTTATACAGCCTATATATCGGAGTTTGTACGCTGTGAATAACGCGCTTTAACGGTTCTGTTTGTCCTATATGCGTTTTTTATTATTTCATTACATTCGAATGTCATCCGGAACCCTAAAATAACACGCAACATAAACTTGCGCCAAATTTTGCCGTTACGAAACTTTACTTCTATGCGTCTTGTTTCAGTTTTTTCGAGCTAGAAAAAGGCACCTAGAATTTACTTTAATAGAGCACTAGTAGTAGTACCTGGCGATGCGCTCCAGACAAATATACTAAAGGACATCACACAATTTGAATTATTTGTTAATTGCCATAGTTCCTTGTAGAGCTGTACAAAATTAGGCATTCCTGTTGGGCTCCCACGGTAAGTGTGCGTGTATAAAAAGAAAGGGTTGGAGCTCCCCTTTTACCACAGCTGTTCTGAAACAAATTGTAGGACTTTGGTATGCTGAAACGACTACTGAGAAGAGTTGACTGAGAAACGACTGAGAAGAGTTGAAGTTGGAGACGGCTGGTACATAACTCTCTATCCAGTTAGAGATTTTTATGCGATCCAATGCACGTTCAACAAGGAGCGTCACACTACGGAACACAAAGTTAGCAGGAACTTGTCCAGGCAGAGCTGCAGGTAAACCTGACCTTTCGCGTGAAGTAAGACAACTTTTACGAGTAGCTTCTCCGGCAAGAGCAACGTGGCAAGGAGCATGCAGGCAGCTGAAGTACAACTTCAAGATGCCACTGCAATATAGAAAGAATAGAATTTGTCTAGAAAATACCGCAATAAAGAAAACTGCTTTCGTTGACTCCATATGTTAGCGGACGCCGCTTCCCCTTGTCTCGATATCCTTCATTGAAGAGTTGGTAACCGTAGACGCAACAAGGCGTAATTGAAAATCAGTGACCTAGCGCTCTGTAAAAGTGACGCAACCAATTTCATATTTGGTACACAAGTATTTTTATTATAATAACCTTTTTTTCAAAAGGCACTGGATGCATGTGCGGGCCCGCCAAAGCCACAGAAGGCTTGTGGGGCCGTGCTCGGCAGCTGTCGCGCATCGCCGACGTAGCGGTACATTGTTAATGTCGTTTATAAATAAAAAGGAAAAATAAAGAAAAAAAAATTGTGTGGTTTAGTTTTGGTTAACCCTAGTTGATAGCGAAAGCTTCACTGCCCTGGCTAGGCCCATTGTCGAGATGTGGTTTCGCAATGATATACAGACATGTTTGCAATAAATACACTGCTTATTCATCTTTTTTTTTGCCTCACGGCGTTTAATCCTCGCCGCTGTACGAGCGGCCACAGCTGGGTGTTCGTCTTTCTGCATCGCACACAGCTCTGAGCTGCACGTGGCCTCCTGGCCTTCCTTTGTGGCGCGCGATTGTTGCTGCACCGGCGGCGTCCTCGTCTTCCTCCGCCATGTGGCGACACGGGTCCCGTGCACGTCTCCGTTCCCTCCTTGCCTATCTCTCGGTAGAAGGGTTGCAAGTTGGGCTAGTTGGAAAGGCATATTCTTGGATAAAACGTGCGCGAACCTAAAGACACAGGAAGTGGAACACAAGTTGTATCTACGTGCGTTTGAGAGAGCATGACATATCATTAAAGGGCCCCATCATCCCACCTTTCTTCAAATTGTACTAAGTGCAGCGTATGTAAACCTAATTTTCCTGCCACTGACATTTTATTTGGGCCTCGTGAACCAGCGCTTGGCGAAATTAAGAAAGCGTTCCACATAGCAGAAAGAGGAGACAAGTGTGTCAGCGAAGCAAGTGTGTGTCTTCCTCCCAAAGAGGTTGCATATCCGCATGGGCCTTCCCTGTAGCCGGTGTCTATCGAGTTACCTTTTCACCGTGGCTCTTGTAAACTTGTTTTGCTCATGCGCAGTATCTTTTGTTGTTTTGTGTTAACTGTTTATATTCACCCTTCTTGATATAAACTATAGTTCTTATGCCATCGGCTGTCACTTCCTTTGTCTTTAAGTTCGCGCTGGTTTCAGCCAAGAATATTACTATCTGTCACCGCCTCCGGGCAGCTGCTCCGTGCCGAGCGCGTGCGAAAGGCGGTGTGGTTTGGCCTCTAGCTCTCAAGGTCAAAACTGGTCACCCCGCAAAGACTGCCCAAAGAAGCGCAGTGTAGCTTTCGCTACAAAAAGAAAGAAAGAACAATGAACACAAAAAGAGTAGTGGAACAAAAAGCACAGGAGAATTTATTCAACAGCTTGTACATCAATTACGTAATTCAAATACAGCGTCTCTAACCTGAGCGCGGCTTCTAAGAGAAAACAGTTCGGAGGGGAGTTGACGATAGAAGCGACATAAAAAGTACGCCACCGCTCATCGTACTTCGTGCGAACCCTGGGCCCAACAAAGCGATCACGTAAGCGAATGTTGCGTTGAGGCGTGTACAGCATACACTATTCGTGTGACCAAATATATTGCAGTGCCACTGTCTGTCTGAACAACAACAAAAAAATTAAAATAAAGGAAGCTCACACTAACGCGTAAGACTTGAAGGTAGCGAAGCTGGAAGCAACAGTAGCGTGTTTCCTCTTCTTCGCCTCACGGCTTAGTTCAAGCGTCGCCACTGTACGCGCAACCACAGCTGAAGGTTCAACCTACTCTATCGCACACTGCTCCGCACGCGCTAGCTCTGCTCGTCTTCCTTCGTCGCGCGCGTTTATCGCTGCGGCGGCGCCATCCTCGCCGTTCTCCATCAGGCGGCGGCACGGGTCCCGCGCGCTTCGCCGTTCCCTCCTCGCCTATCTCTCCCCGCCATCGGGTGGTGCTACAATCCGGGCGCTTGCGGTAGGGGGTGTGGTTTGACCTCTAGCTCTCAAGGACAAAACTGATCCTTCCGCGAAGACTGCCGGAGGTAGCGTAGTGTACCTTTCGCTACAAAAATGAGGCATGCGTAACAACTGGGAGACATCTACATGCGACTCATGCGATGCACCATACATTAGACCTAAGAACCGATTTCAATAGGCAGCTGACTTTCTGTTTCCAGAAGGCTGTAGAGAAGTAAAAACTACAAATACCATACCGGAAGACACTGTAAGCAAGCGGATAGGATATTTTGGCAGTTACCGGTGACACGGGCTGGTAATGTGAGCACTTGGGATAAATTATTGTTTAAGCACACCTCAAAAACTCGTTCAATTCCCTTGATGTAGCCTCTGGTGCAGGCTGGATTCACCAATCATTATTTGGAAAATTAAAATATACAAATAGCATTACACGCATGTTAGAATGCTCAGTCGTTAATTTTACTGCTGATATTATTCAGCTTGAAAGAGAAGTCTGGGGTACCCCCGGGGGCCTGTATCAAACTCCTAGTAAAACTGAAAAAGGTGTGACGGGACAAGTCATAGGATTTTAAGCTCTAATACAATGTTTACAGATGTACAGGACATATTATGGTTGTCGGCGACAAGTACTCGTCTCCCCTTCGTGCCCTTGCGATCGTTTCGAAACAATTGAGAATTTCCTAGGTAGCTAGTTCTTCGTGGTCCGTTACGTCAGCAGTAAGCCATGTTCCTGTTCACATTAAAATGTTGCTTCTATATGACAAAACTAGATCAGAAATAATGTTGCTATTTGGGATGAAGCTGCGTATGTTAGTAAAAATAGCGAAGAACAATCTTGATCGAAGGGGGGGAGTAGAGGGCGGAAAGGCACATATTGACGACGGGGAAATTGCTACGATATTTCCTTAACAGAATCTGTGGAACGGTCAACCATTTAGCGTCTCAAACCAATGTGCAAGCTTTTGAAGCGCGGAGAATAAGACGTGGATTTCGATTGGGCGAAAGTGATAAGGTGTTTGCGAATAATGCAGGTGGGTTGAGAAAAATGTTCACCGACTCTGAAATTTCTTCCCTTAAATTTGGGGCCGTTAGAAATAAGATATTATTTGGTTTTAAATGAATTAAATTTTACAGTGACTGACCGGTTGCGGCCATCTATATGACGTCCACGTCGGTCTGTGCGCACGGTTTGTTCCAGGTCGGTGTGCACGGTCAATGTGGTTCGGGTCAATGGTAAATTTCAGGTGCTCCTTACAATGGCGGATGACAATTTCTTCAGATTCTGCGAATGTTCTTTTCAGGTTAGGACCAGGGGTGTAATAAAATATTAGGCTAGTACGACGTGATCTGACAAGGCGGACGATCTGGCCAGCCATTGCGGTTGTGTGAGAACTTAAAGTGTCAAGGCCGGTTTACACGGCTGAAACTCCTTCACAGTGTCCCTCTGAGTGGGTCATGCGTTTATTTAGAACCCTTTTACCAGCGAAAAAAGACAGGGACCTAGAGAGAAGCACGGAACACGACAAGCACGGAAGGAACCCGCGCTGGGGGGTGCCGGGACCGGTCGCGGATGCTTGAAGGAAGGACATAACCACGGGCAAAAGAACGCCGACAAGGAGACCTCGTACCTGCATGGCAAAAGAACGCGGATTAGTGGTCTGTGTGGATGCACAGCCAACGAGCTAACCTCAGGTTATTTATCTCTACAAATCCCGCCACTGTACCTCCTCGACTGTTGCGATTGTCTATTCCGAAGTTTCCCGCTGACCTTTCTCCCAACTGCTTCTTGGGAGGCTTTGATCCCATCACATTGCGTGATGGGACTCTTTAATCCTGTCGGGAACCGCGGGGTCGCAGCGCAGCGCAAGAGAGAAAGTACCAGCGTGGCAGGCTTTCGGAATCGAACTGCCCGTGCCGTGCTGGCGCACCAAGCACGCGCCGCTCGTCTCTTTATTCTCGTCTTTTCTAGCCGGCGCCAAGGCGCCGGCTAAGAGCGCCAACATGGCCAAGAGCGCCTAGCATGGTCGACGGAGTTCCCGTACGAACTCCTCCAAGTACGTTGCACGGGAACTCCGTCAGCTCGCCTATATATCGGAATTCACGACGGACATTCGGCACATCAAAGGCACCGACAACGAGGCGGCTGACGCGCTTTCACGCATTACCTCCATCGGCAGTGCTGCATCTGCTGTGGACTGGGAACGCCTAGCTCAGGCGCAGATTCAAGACCCTGAGCTGCAAGCACTGCGGGACCACCCGGGTTCCCTTCGTCTACAACTTGTGCCTCATCCGTTCGTGCCTGGCTCACTGTGGTGTGACATGTCAGCGGCGGCGCCTCGACCCTTCGTTCCGGCTGCCTTTCGTCGTGCTGTGTTTCGCTCGCTCCACGACATCTGCCACCCCAGCATCCGAGCCACGCAGCGCCTCATCACACAGCGGTACGTCTGGCCGAGCATCAACGCTGATGTCCGCCAGTGGGCCCGTTCGTGCCTCGCTTGTCAGACAGCCAAGGTGACCCGCCACACGAAGACCCCATCGCAGCCTTTTTTGCCACCTAGCTGTCGCTTTGACCACGTCCATCTTGATTTGGTCGGACCATTTCCTCCCTCCCGTGACTGCCGGTACATTCTCACAATGATTGACCGCTTCACCCGTTGGCCCGAAGCCGTACCAATTCCGGACATCACGGCAGAAACGGTCGCAAAAGCCTTCGTTTCGACATGGGTTTGCCGTTTCGGCTGCCCCGGCATTGTTACCACGGATCGAGGCAGGCAGTTTGAATGCACCCTGTTCACTTCCCTCAGCCGCTTGCTTGGCACTAAACACTGTCGGGAACCGCGGGGTCGCAGCGCAGCGCAAGAGAGAAAGTACCAGCGTGGCAGGCTTTCGGAATCGAACTGCCCGTGCCGTGCTGGCGCACCAAGCACGCGCCGCTCGTCTCTTTATTCTCGTCTTTTCTAGCCGGCGCCAAGGCGCCGGCTAAGAGCGCCAACCAGAGGGCGCTACAATCCCAATACAATCGTGAACTGCGCTGTGGCCTTCTTCATTGCTGATTCGACGTCTTCGTAGCAGCTATCTACGGCTTCACAATCATAGCTGGTTGTTGGCGCATAGGCCTGCACCATCTTCAATATGTATCGCTTGTTCAGCATGATTACAGCAGCCGTGACTCTCTCGCTAATGCTGAAAAACTCCTCCGCGTTTCCTGCTACCTCCCTGTGGAATAAAAATCCCACCCAGTGCTCTTTCTTCTCTTGGGGTCCTCTGTAGCACAGAATATTCTCGAAAGTGAGCTCTACGAAACCTTATCCTGTCCTTCCAACTTCGCTTAACCCTATAATATACCACGTAATGTCAGAAATCTCCTCCAATAGTACAGCTAAGCTTCCCTCGCTAGACAGACTGCGTGCGTTGTATGTTGCTAGGGTCAAGTTCCAATGGTCGCCTGTCCAGACCCAGAGATTCTTAGCGCCCTTTGCTGTATCGCTGTTCTGATCACCGTGTTGGACGGGTGCTCTACACCTGCTGGGAACTGAGGGTCGAAAGTTGAGTTGGTAAGTCATGGGAGGTGGCGGCCAACTACTACACCAGGGTGGCCAGATCCTTCTCTGTTGAAGGAGTGCTGTTTGTGTTTGTAAGAGCTTTCCTAGCATGGTTGAATCTTCCTAGTGTAGCCCCTTAGGTATCCGGGGTGATGGTTACTTCCGGAGCAGGCAGCACTCCATACCTGCATGGGTTGGAAATGGAGAGCCAGGCGAAAAATAGCGAGAGAGCGAGAGAAGTTTCCCGCCGACGACGTTTTTGTGCACGCGTGTAGTGATACTGAGCCAGCGTTTGTCGGTTTTGCTTTTGTAGCGAAAGCTACAGTACGCTACCTCGGGCAGTTTTTGCGGAGTGACGAGTTTTGGCCTTGAGAGCCAGAGGTCAAAGCACCCCCCCTTCTGCTTGCGCCCGGATTGGAGCAGCGCCGATGGCGGGGAAAGATAGGTGAGGAAGGAACGGAGAAGCTGATGATGATGATGATTAGTGGCTTTCCCTTTGAATCGGGGCGTCGGTTGTCAGCAACCGACTTGCCTGTTTTATTACGTTTACTTGCCCTACTCCCAGCTACCCTATAGATTTGCTTCCTCCCTCCCATCTCTCCCTCTTTTCTGTTTTAAACTCATCGCCGCCCCCCCCCCTTTTTTTTCTCCCCTCGCTGTTCTAAATTCTCATCCGTATGATTACTCCGCCTGCGTACCCGTCCCTTCCCTACTTTTCCTCCACCACCACTCCAGTCGCCTCTTCGTCACCTCTATGGCCTTGAAGTTGAGGTTCCCCCTCGCTCCAAATCCCAGAGCCTCCGCCAGCGTCGTTTCCCCCTCACCCCGCGGTGGCCGTATCTCTGTGCAGCTCCTGACAATATGGTCTATAGTTTCCCGATTACGTTTCATCCTGCTGCCTGTAGCTACCCGTGTATGCCCGGGTTCTCAGGGGCACCCTGCCCGTGCCTCGAAGAGCAACGCACTGCCTCTCGATTGCCATAGAATCCCTCCTTCTTAATTTTCCGTTTCTCTGCCCTATAAGTCTCCAGGGTTTTTTGCGCTTCCATTCTCTGTGCCCACTATGTCGTCTCTGCTGCCTTTACCTGCTTTTAACGGTTGTGTAAATCCCGCTTTCCCCTACCGACTTTCCGCACCGCTTGGTCAGCTGTCTGGTCCTCCGTCTCCACCGCGTGTCCGCGCTCCTCATATACAGGTACTTAAAACACCCTCGCGGCCCATTTTTCGTTCTCCATGTCATGAAGTCGCCCCTCAAACTTTATCTTGCTCTGCGCCTCCCTCGCCTCGAAAGACGACCAGCCCATATTCTTGTACCGCTTCATTTGTAGTTTTGCTGTGGGCCCCTAGGGCCAATCTGCCTACCGCCCTCTGATTTACTTCCAGGCCCGCTTGGGTCTCTGGCTTCATGCACAGAGCCGAATTAGCGAAAGTTAATCCTGGTACCATGACCCTTTTCCAGACTCCCCTTACCACCTCGTATTCGCTGTATCCCCAGAGGGCTCTATGCTTCATTATAGCCGCGTTCCGTCTTCCTTTCGTCTTAAGGTTAGCCTCATGCACCTGCGTGTAATCTTCGCTGTTCAGCCATACTCCTAAATATTTATACTCTTTCACCAATGGTATTTCAACTTGCTGCACTGATACTGTTTTGTGCTCCTCGCCGTCATTAAAGGCCACGATCCCCGATTTTTCTCTGCTAAATGATAGCCCTAGGTGCGTCGCTTCTTCACCGCATATATCCATCAAGCCGTGCATACTTATCCGGTTGTCCGCCATCAACAATATGTCGTCTGCATACATTAGTCCCGGAACCCGTTGTTCCACCACCTGCCCGTTTTCATGTAGGATAAGTCGAACCCCAGCGTGCTGAATTCTAGCTTCCTTTCTAACCCCGCCATGTAGATCATGAACAGCAGCGGAGAGAGAGGACATCCTTGTTTCAAACCCTTGTAGGTGTATACAGGCCTATTGTATGTTACCCCCTCCCACACTATTTGCACTTGGTTCTCCCGGTATAGCTCCCTGAGTAAGCTAATGAATTCTGCCCCAATTCCCTCCCAGCGTGGTACCCGTGCCGCCACCTGGCGGAGGAAGGTGAGTACGCCGCCGCCTGGCATCCATTGCACCACCTGGGGCCACGTCAGGCAGAGCTGGCGGAGCACCTGCTGCGGGATCCCTTTGATGTCCTGGCACTGCAGGAGGCTGACCTCTACGCACACTCAGTGCGCCTGCTGGGGTTCATGTGCCACCCTAGCGCCACCAGCTGCTGCCTGGACTCCTGCAGCAGCAGGCCGTGCCGGAACACCAGCCACCCACAAGGCAAGTCCCAGGCTGTGGTCTATGTACGGGCAGCCCTCAACAGTGTCCTAGTTGATCTGGCTGCGGTGGCTGAGGGCCCTATGGAATGTGCCGCCGTCACGGTGCGTATAGGGTACACAGACACCACCGTGGCCAGCGTCTACGTGCGACCACAGCAGCCCTGGGACGCCACAGCGGTGGGCAGGCTGCGGGCCAAGCTGGGCCCTGACGCCGTGGTGTGTGGGGACTTCAACGCCCACCACCCGGCCTGGGGTAGCCGTGGCACCACCCGCAGTGGCAGAGAGCTCTTGGACGCCGCCCCCTCCTGTGGGCTGCTTGTGGCCAACAAGGGCAGCCCCACCTTCGTCCGCCGTCGCCCACGGAACACTGTCCAGCACAGCAGACGCACATCGACGTGACCCTGGTGTCGCAGCGGTGCGCCTACTCCTGGGAGACTGCCTCCAGCACCTGGGGCTCGGACCACTACCCCATCCTGGTCACTCCTAAGGGTGACCGCCGGCGAGCCGACATCAGGGCATACAGCGTCACCAGCTGGACTTTATTCTTTATTTATTATTTTATTCAGCTTACTACATTCGCCCAGAGGGCATTGTTGTAGGAGATACATAAGAAAAAAATTCAGTGGACAAATGTAATCATGAATCTCGTGATATACAGGAATAAAAATCAACAGAGGCATTCTACAACAAGAGCATTGTACAAGAGCATTGTACAAGATTATTTTCCATTGTACAAGAGCAAATCAACAAGAGCATTGTACAACATCAACGGCAACACGTGCGTGAAAACAAGAACAGGAAAACAAGACGAAAGACGAGGGTAAGAAAATCGACATTCTCTAAAAACAAATACAAATACAAAAAAAACCAATACAAAAATTGACAGGAACACCATCGCGGCAATTCAAGAAACGCTCTTTTCACTTTCACCACGAAGATAATCCCTTAGAGCTGTGTCAAATGTAACAGCAGATGCGGAAACGATGTTTCAGGAAGCTTATTCCAATCGCCAATTGTGCGTGGAAAAAAGATGATTTAAAAAGCGAGGTGCGGCAATGAATTTCTCTAATCTTTTTGCTTGTCTCTCCTTTGATACGTAATCGGGCGGTTTCAGATAAGTCTGGCGGTTAATACCTGTTTCCGTTAGTTATCTGGTTGATGAATAGCAGGCGGCATACTGTGCGGCGAGTTTGTAAACAGTCCCAAGACAGTGCCTTTTTTATTGCGGAAACACTGGTATTTTTACCGAAGGAACCAGTGACAAGCGGGCAGCACGGTTTGAATAGCTTCTAGTTTATTAATTAGTACCTTGGTGTCCGGATCCCACGCAGCAGCAGCGTATTCTAGTATTGGACGCACATTAGTTTTGTACAAAGTCTCTTTTCCGCAAGGAGGTGGCGAAGTGCCCGGAGGACCCGCAGGCTGACATCCTGGCAGCCGTCGTGCGGAGCGCCGACAAGGCCACGGTACGGGGGGAGGTACCCCTCTGCACGGCACTGCAAGACCTGGAGCTCTTGCGGCTTCGGGCTCGCCGCAACCAGCTGCAGCGGCGGGCCGTCAGGAGCAAGTGCCCAGCTGACTGGACGGAGCAGCGGCGGGCAGACGCCCAATGCAGACGGCGGGCCCGGCAGCGCCGCACGCAGGGCTGGGAGTCCCTGTGCTCCTCCATAGACTCCCGCAGAGACCCAGCCGAGGCCTGGCGGGTCTTCAAGGCCCTGCTGCACCTTTCCACCACCAGCAAGCACCCTCTGCAGTCAGCCGCCACTACCATGGGCATCACCAAGGAGGCCCTAGTAGAGCTCCTGGCGGACCAGTTTGCCCTGTCGGCCCAGGCCCCAGCTGCTCCTGTCCTCCTGAACCCAGCCCCAGCCGTCCCACTTGACCCCTGGGTGGTGGCCCTCTGCTCGGAAGAACTCACCCTGCGAGAGCTGCGGGCCGCCCTTGGCCGCTGTTCCAAGCGCAGGAGTGCTCCAGGAATCGACGGGGTGACCTACCAGATGCTCCGCAACCTGGACGTCACCCACCTGGGGCCACTCCTGCTGCTCTTCAACCGGGTCTGGGCGACGGGAGTCCTACCGCCACCCTGGTTGGTGGGACTCATCTCACCGATCCTGAAGGTTGGCAAGCCCGCCACGGAGCCTGGGTCCTACCGACCGGTGTCCCTCACGTCCGCTGCAGGCAAGCCCATTGAGAGCACAGTCCTGGCCCGCCTGCAGTGGATGGCCGACCGGCGAGCGGTGTTCCCAGAGCAGCAGAGTGGCTACAGGAGGCACCGCTGCACAGCTGACTCGCTGGGGGACGTCGTCTCCATACTTGAGCAGGTCTGCCACATCAGGGAGGTGGCCTACTTGGTGCTGCTCGACATGAAGGCGGCCTTCGACACCGTCCCCCACAGCGCCATCCTGGGGGCCCTGGACGGCATGGGCGTCGTGGGGCACCTCAGGAGCTACGTGCAGGCGTTCCTGTCTGGCCGGACCCTACGGGTGAAGGTCGGCCGGGCGACAAGCAGCCCACGGAACGTCTGCTCTGGGGTGCCCCAGGGGAGTGTGCTGAATCCGTTCCTTTTCAACTTGGTGCTGGCTCCCTCCTTGACTGCATTCCCGCTGGGCTGCGGTATCCAGTGGGTATAGCAGTCTACGCGGACGACGTCGCCATCTGGACACACGGGCCTACCAGATTGGGCAAGCACGTGAGGGCGTGCCTGCAGGAGGCGCTGGGAGCAGTGGCTTCCTTCCTGTCGAGCCGTGGCCTGCTGCTCTCGGAGGCCAAAACACAGGCCATGATGATGCACCCGAGAGGCGCCGGGGCCAACAGGGCAACGCCACCTATCACCCTAAATGGCCAGCCCCTCCCGTGGCAGCGCCAGGTGAAATACCTGGGGCTGCTCATTGACTCCCGGCTGTCATGGCTGCCAGCTGTGCGGGCACTGCGGCGGTGCAGCAGGGCGTGCGGAGGCTGTTGGCACGAGGCAACGGCTGCTCCCACCAGATTGCGCAGCATGTCTTCCACAGCATGGCTTCCTCGGCTGTGCTGTACGCGCTGCCCCTCGCCCACCTGAAGCAACTGCGGTGGAAGGCGCTTGAGCTCGACAAACGCCGCGCCATCCGGCTCTGCCTGGGCCTCCCACGCCGATCTCCTGTGGCGGCCACGTACACCGAGGCAGCCACTTGGCCAATCGAGCTACGAGCCTTCCAGGCAGGCCTGCACCACATTGACCGCCTGCAAGAAAGCCCGGACGGGGCTGCCCTGCTGCACCGGTTCCGTGCCCGTCCAAACTCACAGATGGGCATGCTGCTGCACATCTATGAGGAGGACATCGTGGTGCCGCAGCGACGGACCTCTGGTCCTCCGCCAGCCCCCCCACGCTAACCCGTTTTTAATAAAGTTTTTTTTCCATTTCTCTCTCTCTCTCTCTCTTTTCCACCTTTTATTGCCCTCGCCACCACTGATGCCTTTTTCACAAGTGTCGCAATCGGTTGACAACGGCTCTAGCGCCGTTATCACAAGCTTGCGAGAATCAACAAAGGCGCTATTCGGCGTAAAAACGACCGAAAGCCGCCGCCGCCGCTGACTAGCATGTAGCCGCCACCGCTGCTGTCGCTAAATCGCACCTCGCTGAGTAGCTGAGAATTCGTGCAGGTTGGAGAGAAGGTTGCTCGGTTGGAATTCTGGATTAATCCAATAATTCTTCATCTGGCAAAGCTTGTTGAGCGACATTTTTACCCGTGTACCTCACACCTAAATATGCGCCTATCACCGGTTCCTGGTTAACGTGTGCACGGGATGGGGTGGAAGGAGGTGGGCGGAGACGCACAGCTTGGTTTATGACGCGTGTCCGTTGGGTTGGTGGGAGATTCAAACTTGGAAGGCTCATGGCTGAATGCGCCCTGTCAGCTGTCCTGCGTAATCAAGCGGTTTGATTTCTTGGTAGGGGTTTACACAGACAGTGAGATGTCTCCGATGGGGTAGGAAAATGGACAGCCAAATATTTGTCCCCTAGAATAAGGCACGAGGCATGCCAGGTTTTAACTTGCTATCAGACGGACGCATGTCGTTCGCTTGACGAAAGAAGAGCAGGAATTGACGAAACATCGGCCAGAACGAAAGCGTAAATGGGTGCGAAAACAACGGAAAGCCGCTGTCGCCTCAAGTTCCAGCTGGTCGAGTAGCGGCGAATCCCTCCTTTATGAACAGCAGGTCACCCGCTGGGAACGCTGATGTGAGACAATATTATGTAGTAAGGTTGAAGGGGTTCCAGAGTGATGGTTTTGACAGCTTCTTTCACTTCTAAGCACGCACATATTACGAGTTGCCGGTTTATGACTGCACGGGTTGGGAGTGCAGGAGTGAATGGGGGAGGGGGGGGGCGTACATGCACAGCTATAGTTTTGTTGACCTCACTGTTTACATGTCCGTTGTGCTGGAGGAGGTTTGATCGTGGACGTCAAAGGCACAAATGCGACCAGTGACAGGATTGGGCTGTGCCATAAGCCGAGCTCATGCTATGATATGACGAGAACATGCTATCGACGCATTGACGCAAATACATTGGAAACCTTTCGGAATGCCGTCCTATATACCCACTGGGAAATATATTGTTGCTTATAGATGCTGACATTACGTACGATTCTCTTCTAGCAAAACTAAAGACCCTTAATGAAAAAACATTTCCACTTACTCGCCTTTGTAAATGCAAAAACAAAAACCCCTGGATAACATCAGATGTAATTCATAAAATTACAATAAAGGGAAAGCTTCTTGCACAGTTTACAAAATTTCGAAATCCTGAGAAATAATGCACATACAAGAAATACCAGAATAAATTAAACAAAGAACTAATGACAGTAAGAATAATTACTTTAACAACCTGTTCTCTCATACATCGGGAAACAATGCTCGGGATCAGTGGGATAAATTAAATCGAAGCTTGAATCTGCGCTCAAAGGTTTCTGTACCCTCAATTGAAAAAGATTGGGTAGATCTGAAAGAAAAAGAGCTTTCTGACGAATTTAATCACTTTTTTACTAATGTTACCGAATAGCACTGTTGCCGTGGGCTCTCAAAATGGTTGTGTGTGAGGCGCCGTGGATTCGCGAAACCCTGTTTATGTTCCGAAGAAGTGAAACCATCTGTCACCAATCTACGGTCCAGTAAAGCTAAAGATATGGACTGGTTTCAAATTCAGCCGTTTAAATACGTAATGGATTTATTGGCTCCAGTCTTGATACATGTGTACAATTTGTCACCGAGGAATGGTGTTTTTCCCAAACATATGGAAATAGCAAGAGTAGTCGCTATATACAAAGGTGGCCTACTTCGGATTTTTCGAATTGTCGCGTGAACAGATGGTAGGGTTGTCTGGACCATCTCAGAGAGATGGACGCGGGAAAGCCGTTGACGTGTTTAACACACTCGAAAAAGCCCTAAAGCAAAGTACTCGCGAAATCAATTGCCCACATTCGATAAACAATCAAACCTGAAACTCTATATCCCAAAGTACACTTCAAATCAAAATTCAAGTCTCTACAATAAAGTCCTGCGCCATTAGTTAAAATCCACTCAAACAATCGCATTCTAGGTTACCCCTCTACCACCACAACGCCCTAGTCGTGTCCTACGACTGCGTTACCATAATGAAATACAGCGCGAAAAAGGACGGGACAAAAGAAGAATTGTATTTCATTATGGTAACTATGAACCAACTAGCCCAACTTGCCATCCTTCTACGACTGCGTCCCTATTGGACTGGCCTACCCCGGTGATCGGCGCTGACGTGTCACACCCAAGGAGGTTAGAAAAAAAAAACTCCCACCTCCCCTCGCGGGAACCCCTGTGTAGATGCGACGCATAGGCGGAGCGGCGAAGGGACCGCGTTTTATAGCGCGCATAACGTTGAGGGGACTGCGTAAGCCGGTCCCAGTCGATGACGACGTTGATACTTCGTTTCATACATCAAGTGCAACGCTGTGAAGGCTATAGGGACCGGGCGGCCGTTGTATGGCACCACCGTCGTTTCAGCGAACAGCGCCGCCCGTGGCGAACCGCTCGTCAGTGGAATGCCGGTGGCGGTCAGCGCAGCGTAGTTGTGCATGGCTTTCTTTCGTTTTTTTTGCGGTGCGGCTTGCAAAGCGTGCCTAACCCCACGTGCATTTTTCAGATCGGTAAATCTTGAGTGTGAATGTGATGTTTACGAGGCATGCCATGTGTGTTATTTACGCCCATACTCAGTATTTACAAATAGCAGACGACGCTCAATGCGCCAAGCTGGAAGTCAAGCTGGAAGTGAAAGTTCGTTGCTTCATGCAATTTTTTCATGCCTGCATGCAGTTTCGCGAATCGAGGAGTATATTGCCGCTAAATGCTCCCACGAAGCCGGTGTGTGCAACTGATCAAGGAATGCTGCGGCGCTGGCCTTTGGCAGTTGGTGACGAGACGGCGTCGACGTCGTGAACAAGCGAAAGACAAAGTTGGGGGGTGTCTTCTAAGATTTACCACAAAACAGAAATTGTGATGAACGACGCTTCCGTAACTTCATTACCTACGGCTGAAACGTGTTTAATTTCACAGAAATGCTCTTACTACAGTAATCGGAAATCGTTGATAGAATAAATACTGCATGATAGTAGAACGTTATTGCTTGTCGTGGAGAAGCATTGCTTTACAAGAATTGCAATGGTTGCTGGCTAGTTGGTAAATGGTTTTTCAAAAACCAATTCCTGCGTGGCTGAAGGACGCAAGAAAGGAGGGTGCCCGAAACCTGTACTCAGCTTCACAATTGAATGCTGCGGTCGGTTTACAAGCTGCCACCTACGCTTGAAAAATCATGCACACTTTCGCCTAACGACGATGAGGGTTTATCGCAAAGCTATATCGTATGGGTTTCCTTGGTTGCCTTCTGGATTTAAACTTTGACTAGTGGAGCGTCGAATTTGACCAGCACGCAGTTTGCTCTTTTGATCGCAGCGCCTTTGACTTTGACCATTTCCCATTTGATTTCGAACGAAGAAAGCTTTGTGTTCAACCACCATAATCATTAGACCGAGGGCTAGATGATTTTGCTGTTCAATTTCGAACTTCTATGCCCCCTCACTAAATCTAAGCTTTTTCCAGCGTGTCGGAAATGTGTCTGTGGTGGAGGACTCAGGCTCATGCACCTATATTTGAGGCAGCTAATCGCGCGTTTTTGGTGTCTTCACCAGGCATTACACGATTTTTATAGGTACTCTGTAAAGAATACTTAAGCATTAAAAAACACCGGCTGACGTTAACGCTGCCACATTTTTTAACTATCGGCGCCAGCCTTTATTCTACGCAGGGGGTAAAACGGGAAGGGGAGGAGGGATGGTTTGTAGCTTCGGCTGTTGAGTTGGTGAATAACTTTGGTTCTTGATAAAATGACCACCACAAACGTGGGATTTCCACTTCGGCTTTCAGGCTCCCATGCTGTCACAGTGTCGCTCACCAAAACCGAACGTACAAAGATCACGATTACAGAAAGTGTAAACTACCGCAACATTTCTACGGCTACACAGTAATCCATCTCGTATGCAGGTGCCTTTCTATTTAAAGCACACGTATCGAGGTATCCCAGCGCTAAGCCTGGCGTGGAAACCGTAGTCATTGAAACCAGCGCAGATAATTTAAAGTAGTAGAAAAGAATTGTAATATTGCTAATAGTTTTATTCCTACTCAGATCGCGCGCAGCCAGGCGCAGAGCGCTGCAAAAAGCGCTCGTGTCAATGTAGCCCTTCCCCAACCTTACAAACATCCAATAAGTTTGCGTAGTCGTGAGTGCATTTAAGAAGAAAATAATACTAATAATAGTAGTTTTATTCGTACTCAGAACGGGTGGAGCCAAGCGCAGATCGCTGCAAAAAGCGCTCATGCATGCAGCCGATACCCAACTTTAGACGCGTCCGACAAGTTTACGTAGTCATTACTGCATCTAAGAACGCAACACATCTGTTTAGACTTCATTTCATCTCACGATGGTGACTTAATTTCTGACCCTGGAATTATTGCTCAACATTTTAATCATTATTTTCACAGTGTGTTTTCTCCTGTGCGAACGTGTCCACTGTTAATATCGGATCCTGGCATTTATGACGCTGATTTTGTATCTTACTCTGGTGTACTATCCATGCTGTTAAATTTGAAAACCAAGTCTTCTTGTGGTGCAGACCAAATTCCAAATGTTTTTTTACGCAGATATACCGAACTACTTGCTAAGTTTCTGGTTGTAATATTTCGCACTTCTTTGTCCACTGGGAAGCTACCGAGTGACTGGAAGGTGGCTCTGATTGTTCCCGTTTTTAAAAAAGGTGACCGGTCCAGCTTTTTGCGAAATTTTGCGAAATAGTAACTGTGCATTGTTTTTTGTGTATGTTTTGTTGTATTGCTTTTTGCATTGTACCATGCCCTCCTGCTTGGACCTAAGTGTGGTCCGCAGTATGTATTAAATAAATAAAAAAAAACATACAAAGCACCGAAGCAAACACGAAAAAAAAACAACGGGAGGCTGTGTAGTTCAATGCACCGGCTCATTCCACTGACGAGGGGAGCGCCGAGTGGTGGCGCCACCCGTCCAGCTGCCCGGTCCCTATACAAGTAGTCCGCAAAGAAAGAAGGTGTATCGCTCCGCGCAGTTTTGTAGCCGTGTGGTCTAACGCGTCACTCTGGAGAAAAGACGCAGAATTTTTAAGTACATGGGTTCGTGACCGCGTTCCGACGTTTTTTTTTATTTTTTATCACGTCTTCTGCGAGTTCAATTGTAAATCTTATTTCGTTCCCAGTAACCTAAACAGTACACGCATTCGGAAATGAACTGCACGTATGGGTTCATTGGATGCATACCGTGCTCATTTGCGCGGGCCGAAACAAGCTCGCACCGTTGTTTGACCAGCAATGGCGATTTTGTCGCAATTCTGCAGCATTGTCAGTTTACCTCGTTGATTCCAGCGAGAATTTTGTGTAAGAAAAACACGTTAATTCATTGATTAGTTAGCACAGCTGCTTCAAGCAGGGTGAATTACCAACAGGTGCTCACTTTCACCTTTCGTTTCAGTTTCACCTTTCGTTTTCGCCGTTGCCCTGATGATACACTTCTTTCTGTGCCTCTCTTAAAACACTCAGCATGTTATTGATTATACCGGGCCGCCATCAGAGCAACGCGTTCAGTTTTTGCCGAAACAATTTGAAACCGACTTTGGCACTGCACTGTGGAGTAGCCCGAAGCACTTTGTGCAAATAACGTATCATTTGGTATTCATGGGAAAGGGCCAGAAAACATAATAAGGCGGTTTTCGTGAATTTCGGCAAGTCGTCATCTTCGTTGACAGCCTTTCGCACACTGTCCAGTGTCGGGATCTCCCTCTTGGCGTACATGCTCTGCACTTTCAGACGGATGGCATGGACTGTGAAGCTGTCATGCTTGACGGTTCGCGTGCTTGATATCGTCACGTCGCGAGGTCTTCTCTTTGGAGACACCAAATTTCCACGCAGACACTCCGCCTTCAATTTCGCCACGGTATGGGGAGATACTCCGGGGTTCTCGCTCACAACACTGAGTACTTCCTGCACACATTTCGCCGGGAAACGCATCCTGGTACGGGCGTACACATTTGCAATTACTCGCTTGGCGTTTTTTTGTCAACTTTGATGTGCAAACCCTCGAAAAAATGCGTACAGGAGGCGTGGTCGAAGCCCGAGAGCTGGACGCCATTTTTTCAACGCTGCCTCAAAGAGTAAACAAAAAACGGCGTTCAAGGTTGCGCGGAGAGCGAAAACCTGATACGAAAGCGACAAACATAAAATACAAACTCGCATATTTCGATCGTTTGTCCGGCAACACGGGCGTTTTTTGTCAAGCTGATGATAAATATTTATGCTTTAAGGTTGCCGGCGAAGCATTTATTGTTTCTGGCTCACCGCAAGCAACCCACTACTTTTGGTCGCGGAAGCACAGAGCGCAAACAAGAGCGCTAGCTTTGACAGCGTTGCACTTGATGTATGAAACGAAGTATAGGTGTTTGAGCCAAGCGTGGGTGTGGCTTCGTCGGAGAACGGCACACCGTTTATATGCGCAGCGCGCCCGAATGAGAGGAAACTGCGGAAGAGAGAGTACTGCACATGCGCAGGCCCCAGCGCATCTGCCGCGGCTATGACGCAACGTGCCGCGGCTATGAGGGAACACAATCCAACACAATCCACTTTAATCCAATCCAAATCCAAGCCAAGCCAATCCAATCCAATCCAATCCAATCCAATCCAATCCAATCCAATCCAATGCCCCTCGCGAGAGAGTGTTCGCTTTCGGAGCGGAGAGGGGGCTGAAACCTTCTCTAGGTGGCATTGGGGTGAGCGGCGGAGAGCGCAGCTGGCGCGGCGAGGAGAATGGGGGGGGGGGGAGGGGTGGACAACGCCGCCGCCGCCGCCGACGACGACGACGACGACGCCGGAGGGACAAGGCGAGTGAATCAGATGCTCTGCATCTAAAAAAAACGGCGTTCGATGCGCGCGCTCGTTCCCTGGACAGCGTAGACTGCGCGCATCCCGGTGTGTCTCCTCGGTGGCTACCCCCTGGTAGCCGCTGTCGCTGGAGGTCCTTGATGCCGGCGCTCAATGCCCTCGGTCGCTCTTTGGACGGCGTGTTTCCTCGGTGGCTACCATTGGTAACCGCTGCCGCCCTCAGTGTACTCAGTGGACTGCGTCCTGCTTCGCAGGTCACCATTCTTCACATAGTTTAAGGGCACAAAATTCATTTTTGAGAACCTCTTTCGTGGAACCATCTCTTGTCCTGAAATACTGTCACACCTAGCGCTCTGAGTTCCCTTGATATGCACTTCTTTTAAGAGGCGTTTATTGTTCGATTTATCGAACGCGTACTTTGTATTTAAGGAAGTTTCTTACAAAAAAGTTAGCAGTACAGCCACGGTGGCTTCATTTTCGCTCATGGCCGCCAACTTGACAAGGGAGTCTCTAGATTGACGAGCATTCTGGTCCTTCACTCTAACCCAGAATATTTTCCTTTGCTATGTTGACGACCGTTCTTGCATAATTTAAAGATATTAGACTCGTTTACGTACCACTTAAACTGCACTGAAGAATCGAGCCAGTTCACAGTTGAAAAAAAAAAACAGTTGGGAGTTAGCCTTTCTGGACCACCTAATAACGCGTTATGGCACCACACTCTTTCTTGCTGTGTCCAGAAAGAGCACCCACACCGCGCGGTACAACCTCAAGTCGGCTCAGCCTGCAGCGCTAAAGAGCTCCGTGGTGTCCTTAAAGGGACACTGAAGTGACATGTAAACATTGCGGGATTACTTGCGCAAATTGTAGTCCGGAGTCCCCAGGCCATGTTACGACCACACTGGGCGCGTTTACGCGATTTTATTTAGTAGAAAAATTAATTCGAAAATGCTGTCCTCCTCTCTTTACGCTCGCCCATTTTCTGCGGCGTTTTCGTGTGACGTCGAGAGGAACCGAGCTCGCAATTGGCTGCGCTACTGCACGGCTCCCCGGCCTTCAGACAGCGTTTCGTCCGCCGGCCGCCGACGGGTCGTCGCAATTCGTTCGCTCAGTTGAAACGAAGCCAGGATACGTTTGTGAATGGAAGAATGGGTCTTTCTTTACTTGGTTAGTTTGTACACTGTATCTAGCTCCAAGTCAAGGGCGCTTCACACAAGCGCTGCACAAGCGCACATGCGACGCTTCGCTGACTGGTACGCCAGTAGGAAAATATAAGGCCTCTTGAAGGCGGGAGAAGAGTCAGCGAAGTCAATATAGGTACTAAGGAAATAAAATCAACTGATATTTTTACCGTACAGCGTAAAAATAGGGTGCGGGAAGCACTTTTCTGCGCTGGGCGAACAAGCACAGCGGTCAGCAACATGACTACGCATCTGCGAACGCTTTTCCGTCTACGAAATGCAATTGCTAGACGTGAGCTATTGTGGAAACTCGGGGTACGCTTACTGCACGAGCGCAATACAACAAATAGTCACCTAAGCTGCTTGAAATGCCAAAACTAAATAAAAGTGTAAAGTGGTCATACATTATATACCTTATATTAGCTAGGTCGGATGAGCAGTTTTGAATTGGTGCCGACCTTTGTTAGACTGACGGGCTTACCCTTTTCTGTCTGTTAGTGTTTATATTGTGTGTCAATTGTCTTGGCTGACTTCTCTCTAAAATTTCTATGTATTAAAGAAAAAAAAAAAAGTCCCGTTACCGAGTGGACTGGGACGCTAGGTATGTCGCCGCAAATGTTTTGCAAGTCACGAGTTCGAGTCCCCGCGGGTACGTGCTTTTTTTTTGTAAGTTAACTTTTTCGTTTTCTGCCGATATTTTCTACATTGAGTTCACCTTTTTTTGGGCCGCAACGTTCATGGCTCCACGAACTAGTTCCCAGAACGCGCGCAGGCTGGCACTGGCGCGCTAGCGAGTGCTCGTCGGCGTGCTGTTGCCATAAGCACCGACTGCTTGCGGGCAGTGGGCACAGGCCAGAATGAACAGACCCTTGGCCTGGTGCGAACACGCTTTTTACGGTACAGGCATGAGTGAGGAAAGCTCCAAATATGGGGGAAAAGCGCATGACATTTGGGCGCCTGCGGGTACGCGGAGGGAGTCCATGCACTGCGTAGGCCTCGGCTAGTGAATGCTACGATTCCAAGCCGTCCTGGGAGGCTTATCTTTATGCATTTTTACAGCTGACAACGTGGCAGAAGTGTGGTACGATGATTACTGAGTTATTGAGAATGCCCATCCAACAACGCCACCGGTTGTGTTTTACAGAACCGAAACCGAAACCGAAACTTGTTTGGTTGCTCACCTTGGGCATCGTCCAATCACGGTACCCGCTCCTCCCGACGTCACAGCTTTAGTTGGTGCGGCTGCCGCAAACCGCGCATGGTAGTTTTTCTTCTTTCGCGCTTTGTAAAATAATTACCGATTTGTCAACCGGATAAACCATGAAAAGTGTGCTAATTTGAGCCGGTCTACGCAGTGCAAGCAAAAACGGGAGCTTGACAAATTCACTTCAGTGTCCCTTTAACGCAGCTTGCCCGTACTATTTGCACCGTGGCGGCTGACCACTCGGCTTATGTCCAACGTGTGCGTCGCAACCTGTCCCCAAGCGATTACCCAGATTCTTTCGGTACTTCCGTAGAACACAAGTTCGATCGCACGTCTGGAGCCTAGCGGAGATGTCCAAACAGATGCAGCGTACCGTACAGGCCTGGAGTGAGTGGGACATTTGGACCGTGTTCTGCGCACGTACTGTGCGTACGTAGCCCGTGTTCCAACCCAAAAGCGGAAAAACGCTCTTGTCACGGTGAAAGACACATTGCCAAAAGAACGATTTCGCGGTGTTGTGTACGAAGTGCCATGCGAGAACGGGGATAGCGTGTAAATACGGGAATCTGACAACTTTGAAAGAAGGTTAAAAGAGCGTTGTAATTCCGCAAAGAAGGAAAAAGTGCCCGCGAATGCCCTGGCGGAATGGCCACAATATTCTAACGATGAGATAGACTGGGGCAAGGTAGGTGTTTTTGCTAACAAGAACGACTTCTCCTTCACGCTATATCTGGAATCTGAACGAAAAGCACGCTAAACCGTACGCACAGCAATTTTACATACGCAAGGTGTTCAGGTCACTTGTTTCAGCCTACTTAAAATTTTAGATTTTTTTCATAACTTTTAGCGGGAACACGGCTCCCGTTCGGGGGGACGAAACGTCGTTGTATCCTTTGCTCTTGTGGTCGGCGTCTTTTTTATGGCCTTCCACACTTTCTGTACTTAGATTACGGGGTCAAAAATTACTGAGCCAAAAATTACTGCTGTAATGGCCATTAGAGAACTTGTAACTTGCTTAAAGAATTTTTCTCTTTTTCCTGGCCTGCGTTCTTCGACCGCCGCCATTGCGTCGTTAGAGGGGTGTAGCGGCCATTGAACGGCTTTTCTTCAGTGGCAGCTATGAACGCATTTGATGGCCGCTTAAAGAGAAAGCCACAAAAGCAAAGCAGAAGCGGAAGTGGATCTTGCTGCGACAAGCAAATCACGCAGTGCAGTTATATGCTGGCGATAACTGAAGATTTCGCAGTGCTTCTGGACGCCAAAGTAAATAATGAAAGAGGTCATCGGAAGTGTTGCAGAGTCCCTTTAAGGAATTTTTAGCCATGCTTTTGACCGCAAGATCTCCTCCCTAAATGTTTTGGGGAATGTTTTCTTTGTTAATATTTGTGATTTTGATTGTTGTACCGCCTGCTTCTTTCTGGGCGCTGTTCCTTTGTTGTTAAGTGTACGCCAATTTTTCCCTTTTTTCTGTCTTTTTTTGTGGTTAAGAGCTTCCCAGACAATGTTTGCCCCCCGCCTTATGTAATGCATTCGTGCCTTTAAGGCTTCAATAAAGGAAATGAACTGAAAATGTGCAGCTCGGCCAGAGGAGGTTGAATTATATGTGAGGAGATATTGTACTGAAATTTACAACTAAAATATTTTTGCCTAATTTGCAAGTTATAAACATCGCAAGAACGCATGTTTTTTAAATTTAGGATAACACAGCGCATCCTTATCATCAGTCGGAGATAGGAACACGGATGTAGGGTTAGAGTTTATTCGTATATATATTGGATGAACTGTCTGTTCTAAAAGTGTATCAAAGTTTGCGGAACAACAAATTACTGCACTGGCGGGTTAAGTATTGTCACGTAGTCAAAGAAGACGCGGGGTTCTCCAACGAACACATTTTATTAGTGCGAACTTGTGCTCCAAGAAAATACAAGCGACGCACAAGCCATCAACGAAGCGACGTGCGGAGAGTGGCGTCGGCGAATGCAATCCCGCAGTGTTTGCCTTACGAGCTTCTATACTTCAGCGTGAATCAATCGAAGACCATCGAATCACATCCGCAGCACTGGCGACTTAAGACGAACGTTCTACTGAAGACGAATCCTGAAGACTTTTCCTATGAACGAATATACCTTGCGAGGGCATGCCTCACTTCTAGGATAACACAGCTGGGCTCGGCTAGGCGCCAGATAATATAACACACAAATAAACAAACAAACCAGAGGGTATATCAGCAATGTGACCCTGATACAACCTGACCTTCATAATTATTAGCCGTTTATTGCTAGAGTATTTAAAAGGCAAAGTATGAATTTATCTGCCTCCCAGCTGTCCTCTTTGTAGCTGTTCCTGGCTCTCCGAACAATGTAATGAGTTGCTTTTCGAAGACCTTGAATTCTTTCAACACGTTCTGGCCTTTACTAAGGATAAATGCTTATACATGTGGCGGTTCTGAAGCACTTAAGGTTTTTGAACACTGGCTGGTCTTTACCAGGGAAAAATGTGTTTTAGAGGCGATGTTTATGATTATTTGCAGTGTGTCCATGACAACCAATTGAGGGTTTGTGACACCATCTTTTTTCCGTAATAGTTCCAGCTAGAAAACAAAGTTCAGAAATAGCAAAAATTCATTAAAGACATTTTTGTAAGGTGGATCAAGGTTGCGCTCCTTGTAGAGGTGTGTTTAGGTAAGTGAGAGTAATCTGTCTCCGAAACGTAATAGACGTTTTCACGAAATTTCCGGAAAAACTCGTTTTCCTCTTTCGTTCTGACGACGATCTGTGCTGCTCAGAAGCAGAAAAACTGTTAAATGGTTACCGGTCTTGAAGAAAAGATCTGCGTTGATCAATTCCTGAAATTTTAATTATGTTTAGTAGAATCTATTAAACTAGAAGGTGTCCCCATAACTATAGCCTGGCACATATTATGTCCAAGGCCACAACGCCGGAAGGGTAGCGTGGGGACGAATCATTTAAAGCTTTCGAAAATATGTTTGCTCAATTACGGGGTCGAAGATATTGAACCGCTTGACCATAACAAGAAGATTTTCTTATCCAACTTCGGTGTTTTGGCGACAAGCTAAACTGATGCAGCAACGGCTGTACCATATAAAGCTTATGTCATAGAGTTAATTACCTGACAACCGAAGAGATAAAGTTGGGCAACAGTAAGCCTATAACAGGCTACATCCAGACGAGATAACAATAAGCCAGTTTTGAATTCTTACCTTTGGATGCTGTATCCGACACCTTCCATGTGACGACATTTTAGGGCGCATGATTGCTGCCCCGATCCACACTTAATGCCTGCAGTTGTCTAGCCGTTTGTTCTGTATGTATGATCGATTTGGGACCAGGCTACTGTCACGTGAATGGATGGTGAGGTTGTTTCGACCAGCTGAGAGGGATGGACGCCGGAAAGCCGTGGACGTGTTTAACAAAACCCCATTTAGTACACACTCAAAAAAAAAAACCCTCAAGCAAACTACTTAATAAATCAATTGCACTTAACCAATAAAAACTCAAATTCTTAATTGAAAATCCCAAAATACAATTTAAATCAAAACTCAAAAGTCTCTACAATAAATTACTACACCATTAGTTCAAATCCACTCAAACAATCCCCTTTTAGGTGACCTCTCTACCACCACAACGCCCTAGTCGTGTCCCTGCTTGACTGGCCTACGCCGGTCGTCGGCGCTGACGTTTCACACCCTCGCGTGGCCGCGCCCCGGTGGTAGCCGTCCTCGTCTTGCTTCGATGCCGGCGTTCCATGCGCTCGAGGTCGTTCCTTGCACGGCGTGGGCTCCGCGCATCCTGACGTTTCCTCTGTGGCTACCCCCGGTAGCCGCTGCCGCTGGAGGTCACAGGTAGTCTCGGCAGGAACGTAGATCTTCGGGGCCATCGAAGCAAGTCGACTGAGCGTAGACGTTGGACGTAGGTGCCCGACCGCCGCCGCTGGGGCCACGAAGACACAGGTTCGTGGTGCGCCTATGATGCCGCAGCCGATGCGAAGTCGGCTCGCTCCCGCCCAGGCTTGGTAGGCATAGTCGATGGCCTGGCCGCGTCCCCCTGGCTCGCTCCGTGATGATCACGTGCTGCTTCCTCCTCCTGGTTTCTTGCCTCCCTCTTCTCTTTGTGCGCCCGGCTTTTAACCCCTCTGGGCTTTGATCGCGGCGCACTCTCATTGGCTCCTTGCCTTTTCATGTCCATGTATGGTCATCACGCCACTGGTCTCCTGCGCGGCGTTCTCTAATTGGCTGACAAGTGCGCTGCCATATTTGACCATGATGCCTCGAGGTTTCGGCGCTGGCGTTCGCTCATTGGTGCGCTCCTGGCGCGCCGTTCAAATTGGCGTTTCTTTGTTCTTTTTTTCCTTTTTTCGGGGGTTTTTGATGCATCCCCTCTCAGGGGGTGCCCTTGGCACATGACCTTGTGCTTCACGCGGGTGGCCTGCGATATGCGGCACAGTACTGGTTTCATAATGCCTGGAGTGAAATAACATTGCTTCGGGGTATTGTTTAGAAAAACTTAAAAGCATCGAGAAAGAACATCTGATTTGTTTCCAGAGGTGCGGGAAGGAAAACGGCACGACGAGGATGGCAGCTGTTGAGTTTTTATTGCATGCCAGTTTATTGTTTCCACGCACTATCTTCTATATATAAGGGAGCGCGTTAGGGATAGGAATTAATGGGACGCATTCACCATAGGATATGGGAGAAAGCCATTGTGGAATAAGTTGCTTGCAGTAATAGGGGCGGCAGCATTTTATTATTCCGCAGCACTGAAAAAAAAAAACAAAACAGAGGAGCGTTGGTTCAAGGCCGTCATGCTCAACGTGAATGACAGCCGTAGTTCTACATTTAAAAAGAAATGCAAAATGAACGACCACAGGGAGGCTGTGATTTAAATGAACATAGAGCAGACCAAGCATATTTATAATTAAACAAATCTAAAATACGGGCTCTTCCCTTGCGCACTTCGGGAGCTTCGTTGCAGTCATTTAAGTGTAAATGGGGAGAGATGGCGCGGTAATATTTTTAGGAATCTTTGATGGGGCGTCATTGTTTGCTATCATAGCAGGTATTGCCTGTAAAAAATGTGCCCAACCGCGGATTTCTCAATGACTGGTGCAATTATTACACTGCAGCAGGCGTGGAAAGATACATTTGCAATGTTGACGGCAGAAAAACCAGCGCGACCGCAGGCATATCGGTACAGATTCTAAACCGCTCTTAGAAAAGTTGCTTGTTTCTCCTCTTTTCTCGGAGCATGAAGATTATCATATTTCTGGGCCACTAAAAGTGAACCCAGTTTCGCAGCTCCCCGCAGGAGTGGGCACCGTTCAGCCCCTTATTCCATTCCCCTGTGCGTACAATCCCGCCACTTTTTACACGCACCCAGCGCCACCACTGCTTTGCTCTGAACACTTCCCGTGTATTGAGCATGCTCTAAAATACCACCGCGGTTCTGCCTCAGTTGTCCAGGGGTATAGTCTCCGGTTTAGCGCAAAGCACCTAGGTTCGATGTCCAGAAGTGCCAAAGTTATCGCAAACCCCGTGATTTTTTTTAACAGGCGTGATGTTTTTTGTGGCCGTAATGTGTGCGACGTCATCAGAACAGCCCGTGTCATTATTACTCCCGCCGTTTAAGCTGCACGTGATCTCCCGTGGTCGTCCAGGCTTCTGCGTGTAACTAGAAAAAATACAAAGAACACAATTCACGTGTCTCCATGCCTCGAAGGGGGGGGGGGGGGGGGGGGCGCAAGAGAGCTCACGCTACAGGCACCCAATTCGCGGAGCCGGTTGCCGCCGGTTCTAGGGCGTGCTGATGCGTCACCCTTTTTGAAAAAAATGTGAAGGCCTACGGACCAAGCGTCCGGGCCCGCCATTCAGACATGAGGGAGACTACTATACAGATGGATGTTACGATAACTCTCACTACTCCGCGAAACGCGACGGCGGTACATATTTATAAACAATTTCAAACCGAATTCAATGCGTGGTGGAGTGTCCTTCTGTGTTTACGTTGAAAATAATCATCCAGCTTCGCCCTCGCTAAAGCCTTGCGCGGCTCAGCGTAAGCTTCGCTAATTTTTAGGGGCTCGGGCTGTCGGAGTCTCCTGTCGTCTCATTTAGTCACGGTACTAAAATACGGGGACACTCGTATTCCAACGGCGTGCGCTAGAACGTAACACCTACTAAAACAACACACCGAAAAATCGTTTTCCAATGCCTCGCGCTAGATCGTTTCATCTCCGTGGGCAAAAACGCATACTGAAAGAACATAGCGGGACACTCTTCTCGCGACGCCTCGCGCTTCTTCTTAGAATACTTCTTAGATGCTGCGGCCTGTGACACGGAGACAAGTTCCGGGCAGTCTGTCTCTCAATTAATTGCTAAATTCAGGTTCACTGTAAGAGCCGGCCCCACCGCTTCAGCAAGCGCGTGACTGCTCCTCCCACCGGCGCTTCTCCGGCGCCCAATCAGAGCGCCGTGTGGCCAGAGAGGGACTGACAATCTTTGAATACACTTACGCACTGCTTGCTTTGCCCCTCCCCAGGTTTCATGCTAGTGGAGATGGTCAGGGAATTTTTTTACAGTAAAATGTTCGTTTGGCTCACTTTTACGCATTGAATTTCAAAATAAACACAGTTGAAATTGTTTAGCTTGGTTTAGAGCATACGCAGAATATAAATGCGTTAAATTAATCTTCCTGCATTGCACCGGACGTGCCTGGCTTGTACCTATCCTGGAACAGAATATCGCCGCCTCGCGTAGTCTGTAATGCGGAGCAGGCTATGGGTGATAGTGCCTGCATCACGGCTTCAAATGAGTAGAACGAGGGGGAAAATATTGTAGGCCACCCAAGTTCCTTCACGTAATATACCGTAGTGACCAATGTAACGGTGCAGCAGTTTTTATGTTAGGCCCACATGAGGAGAAGGGGTCCAAACGAACTCCAGAGAACCGTGAAGCAAAGCCCAAGGGGGATGTCGGGTTGTGCGACCTGCGACGCAGGGAGACGGACCCGGACAGTCTCATGTGCCAGAGTATGCCGCACTATTGTGTCTCGTTACAAACAATCCGAAAAATCGTTCCGAAGTACTCGCTGGTTAGGCTGGTCAGGATAAAAATCTCGGTGGTTAAGCTTTCGATGCTTCGAAGAGTGTAAAGTAGACAAAGGCGCTTTGAACAGAAAAAAACGCGGTGGGAAGCGTTGCAGCTCTCGCGCACACTATGCACCTTCTATGCTACGCCTCTGGAGCGAAGTGCACAGAGTTGTGCAATTAGTGAGCTCACCTTGGGGAGCCATCGCGGGAAAATTTTACTTTCCTGCTCCCTCACCCCATTACGCCCAATCAGTCCTACTACCTTCGCTGGCTTCGGTGTGCACCGCCACATACTCAACCATGCATAAGCAGGCTACAGCCTCCCGTCTTGGCGCAACAAGGCTTTTACCACCGCCAATGCAGCGCTCCTCCTTTTGTCATTTTTCTGATCTTTTCAAAACTAAAATTGCCGCGAAATTATTGTCCGGTACAGGCACCATTAGGCAGCCGTAAAAAGTGAGTCCTTAATGTACGTGATGTCTTCGTTTTGTGAGCACGAGCTCAAAGGTCTTTTAGACAGCCTACTGACGATTAGCGAACTTCCCGTAAATATCTCTTAGTTATATTTACAGGACTCTTCGATGGTGAAGCTGGCTTCATAGGTCTGAATAAGACTTTTGCAGTGCCTTTCAAACAGAAGATAACGAAGAAGTGGAGTGGTACCTCTGCCACTCCAGGTAAATAGCCCTACCAACGACCTCGATGTCTTCCTCCGCTCTTTTCCCCGGCCCGTAGCATTGTCAGGATGGGGTGCTAACTTTTTATTAAGCATCCGTACTTCATCCCATCGTAAATGATGTGCGAAGCATTTGCTGTAATACCGTCATATTTAATAAATGACGGTCCCCCGCCGTCACATCGAAAATTTTTTCTTTTTGTTGCGCCGTATACTTTGGCAATGTCCACGTATTCGAGCCAACGAATGAGGCACCGACCGAAGGCAGTAAGAAAACGGAGGAGCACCACTTAGCGAAAGTGTGGTTGGGAAGGCGGCAAGCGCTGTACCGCCTCATCCCCCAGCACGTCGCCACGGCTCAGCATGACTCTTACTGCCTCCTTCGCGCTTTCGCCATTAGCTTCTCCTCCGATCGGGGCTCATCCGAACCATGTGACATTGACATTTGCGGGGGGGCGTGCAAACACGGTTTGCAACAAAATGCTCGACAGCGGCGACGCGCTGCGAGATAGCGGCAGAGTAGCGCGTGTCTCGGCTGCCTTCGCTGATCACGTGATCACTTCCTGGGACACAAGAGGTATGCGCCGTGACCGAGAGAAATTCAATTGGCGCTGCGCGCAAATTTTGCTTTAGAGAGGACAGTAATCATCAGTTGCCTTTTCAAACTGCGGTTCCTTATTTATTTATATAATTATTTACGTACCTATATCACCCGTTGGGCGTTATGTTTTTTAATCCTAATTTGTAGAACCATAAATGGTGGGAAACAAAATTTCATAAAACAGAATAGGCGTCTAACCTATAACCTAGCTGCACAATTGCCGCTATGACTGCCATAGTAAACATACATATGCTACATTTTAAGAAAGCGCATGAATAACAACGCTCAGGAACGAAGTTTTGCCGCGTACGCGGTACATACAGTGAGCGCACAAGACACCGTGAAGGCAACAGCACAGTGGGTTGCAATAGAAAAAGTGGAATGCAATGGTGAGTACAATCTCAACTACAAATGTTTTTACAGAGTACAATGAAAAACTTCACATAACCAGAAAAGGTAATAAAGAAGTCAACAGGCACCAGTTTTAAGTGGTGTGACAGGTGATCTAAAAAAACGGAATGTGATAGGTGGTTTTGCGAGCGGAGATTTCATTTATGTTCAAGGGACGATCGTGACGCCCGGATATATGTGTTGGTAGTTGTAGATACGCCTCTTGGTTTAGGGCTGTGGCATTAGAAAACGTTTCCGCATTAAAGTGATACGGAAAGCAATGGTATCATTATTAACAGGCTAACATAACCACAGAACGGAAAGACAACAGTGGGGAACGTCACCAAGGGCACAGGGAAAGTTGATCAATGTTTCATTCTGAAATTTTCAAGAATGCGGGAAAGAGGCTGGACGAGACCACGCTCCCCGTGATGAACCTGAACCCTCGACCTCCGGAATTCTCGTCTGGTGCCGTACCAAATAGGCTGCTGGAGTGGCTGTGCTCCCCTCCATTTTCGTTGGTATTAAGTGATGTAATTGTTTCGTATGCTTAGGGGTGGTGTCCAGCCGAGATTCTACAACATGAGGTGAAGCAGATATTTTTATCTTTCCTGCCGTGACTCAAGCACAGACGCGTATAGAGTGGTTGACGAGTGCGGAACCCTCTCATTATGCGTATTGCACCTGAAATGATGCCCGTGCTATGCGTGAAGAGGACCAGACTTAGGAATAAGGCGCTCATAGAGTAGACCCAGACTGCAAAGGAAGTAGTCAAGATAGTCAAGAGGAAGGTAGAGTGGTACTGCATAATTTATTCCCTGTAAAATACACATTTTGGAGCGTGTGGAACACACAAAGTGGAGAAGAGCATGCACTCCGGATTGGACCCGAACCCACAGCCTGCGCATAATGCAAAGGCTTACCTTGGATCCCAGGCTTTTGCATCCGAAAAGAAAACTTAAGTCCGGAACTTCTTGTGCCAGGGAAACGACAGTCATTACGGCAAGGAACCTGAAAATCTGTTTGAAGGTCGGGTTAATACGCACCTGGGAACAGCGTTTCCTTACGACTGCTATGTTGAGAAACTGAATGTTTCTCGAGAACTCCAGGGGTCAAATATTTACATGCATTGTTTAGACGGATATATTCAAATTTCTGAAGTACTAAGGTTTTTTTTTTTTACTGAAATCTGGCAGGTTGACTGGCCGAATTTGGAGGAACATTTTTTCGTGTTGTTTCAAACAGACCTACGCCCGTACGGAATCTCTGTTTCCTGAGTCCTGCTTGTGTTGGCTGCTGTGCGACAAATTTAGGAGCGTTAACCGACAAAATTGTCAGGTTAAATTATAATAATTTCTCTAGCTGCTAACAAACTCATTTACGGGCAATTCAGATAATGTGAATGTAGTATTTTTTAGATAATGTTATTATAAGTGAAAACAATTGTCTGGTGCTTTAACACAAAACAAAAAACTCTCTAGAGCCATTTCCGGAGCTTTGCCACTCAAAGTTTCGACCTCTCAGGAATCCAGTTGAGCTAGTGCTAAATTTTTCTCTTTTGCACACAGCAAGAAGTCTTCTGGGATGTTAACATTACAAATAAAACTTTAAGTAAGTTCAAATCGGTTTTGTGTAATCCGTAGTCAAAAGCTGTGGGCACAGACATTTTAGTGGGTGGTTTTAATTGCTCTAGAAGGCGGCGAATGAAAGTGTTAATTTTTATTCCTGGCACACAGCAAGACGTTGGCCTTCAAAACGTATTTTCATTACCCTCGATATCTCGAGATTTAATAACTTGTTAAACAACTGCGATGAGCAAGAAAGCTGCATTTGCTTAACCCGAAAGCTGTCGCACAGCAGAACGTCGCTTGAACATCAAACGCCTACAGGGATTTGGAGAAACCGCAGCGGAAGTGAAAATGTTAATTAGATCCCACTAAACCACGTTGTATGAGAAGCAAGGCGCCCACTCCAGCGCTTCTGCTCTATCCCGGCTCTGACAAAGCGCGACGTACGGAGTACAGCTCTGAGTGACGTCAACACAAAAGAGGGTTTTGCGGCCCTTCACAGCTACAGGTGTGCGCGCTCGGTGGACTGAAGTACTCAGCCAATGCGTCTTCGAGGAATTGCATTTTCGCACTTGTAACGCTGGATACCAGTTTGACAGATGATCGTCTACATTTTTCCAATTAAACTCACCCGCCTAACTGCAATAATTAGAAGCGAATTAACAAGTACTAGTTTTTTGTTATCGTAAATAGCAATTGGAACTTCTTTTATTGCGCATGCCAAGGCCCCTGATCACTTCGCGCCAGAAAAACAATTTTAGCTCCGACAGCGCATTTCCTAAAATTACCCCCAGTCTTCCCCAGATCAGGGATTGCTATTTAACGTACTATGACCTCACTTTTCTGACAGCAAAAGGCCGCGAGTATTTATATCCAGAGCTATCACTGAAAAAGACGTCGGCGAATGTTTTTAATTACCGCTTGGTAAGCACGAAAATTCGCATAGGAAGGACACATGCGAAAACGTATCTCACCAAAGAGACAAACGCCATGTCGAGTTCAGGGATCTGGCAGTGAGCAAAAATTCAGAACATTTTGCAAAGTTATTGACGGTTTGTTAAGAGCAAGGCGCGTTAACAGGACGCTCACAAAAAATGTTATTACAATATTTCTTCTAACGAGAAAACAATGCATTTCAGGTTCATAAAACCTTCATTACACCAACAGAGTGTACTGTTACAAGACAAGAGAGATGTCATGGTTCACGTCCTTTGTCATGTCGCCTCGTAACAGCATTTAGTCCGTTTTAGGGTCTTAAAAAAAAGAACAGATTTTTATCTCTGTACCGATTTTTATTACGCTCATGGGTGAACAAAAAAAGGGGAGGCTGGTTAGGGTGCGTTCGATGAGGTTGGAAACGTAGGACGTATATTTAGTTTAAGTATTTTAGCATTACAAAACGGATTCTACTCCGTTTGGAATAATTTCAAGCCAGGGCAAAACAATCTTCTTCCTCATTTCGATTACATCAAAAGCAATAAAGCCAAGAATATTTATTATTTCAATAGATGCGTCTTCCCATGATAAATTTAGACGCCTTCCAAAGTTGAGTACGACACCGAAAAGTGTGAGCAGTTCTAAAGTTCCCACAAAAATTTCCATTGAGACTTACCTAACAAACAAACAGAGAGAGAGAAAAACTTCACTGCGTGTTTTGCAGTGCTGCGATTCTTCGGCACAGACGCCTTAAGTCGCGTAGGAAAGCTTGAGCGAATCTTACTGGGATATTTATACACCAAATGCAGCCACAGAAGCCACGCCTGATCGACACTTATTTTTTATGCAAGCATCCAAACTGGTCTATTCAGTGAGCCCTTCGAATTAAAATCCCATTCCCCATTAGAATGGTTTATGAGCTTTGGCGCTGGCATATTTGATGGCGCTCTGTGATCTGAGAAGACAATGAACAGCGGCGAACAGGAACAACGGGAACGGGAACTATGTACATCTTCATTCATAGAGAACAAACAGTTCTGTTTGAATCAAGAAACAAAGGAGTAGACGACAATATAACGTATATAGTTTGACACGGGATATTTATCGTTGTACGCAATCGTTCACAAGTTTCACTTCAACGTGTTGTTTGTGCTTTTGACAAACTTAGAAGTTCACAAACAGTGATATTCTCCATTAACCCTTACTCCCACGTGTTCTCCATGCAATGTTCTGAATACTTGTAACCATTCTGTGAATAACATCGGAGAAATCGTGTCTCCTTGCCTGACGCTCTTATAAGTATTTTACTGCTCTCCTTATGGAGGATGATGGTAGCTGTAGACCCATTGTAGATATCCTCTAGTATTCTTACGCAATGCTCATCTACACCCTTGTTCCGTAATGCCTGAGCGACTGCTGAGGTTTCGATCGAGCCAAATGCTTTCTCATAATCTATGAAGCCTATATATAGTAGTTCAGTATACTCAGCACATTTCTCTATCACCTGATTGATCGTGTGAATATTGTCCATTGTTGAAAAACCTTTACGGAACCCTGCTTGTTCTTTAGGTTGATTGAAATCTAAGGTTGCAGAAATTCTGTTAGCGATTACCTTGGTAAGTACCTTGTAGACGACTGACAGTAAGCTGATCGGCCTGTAATTTTTCAATTCCTTCATGTCACCTTTGTTATGGATTAGGATGGTGTTCGCGTTCTTCCAAGATTCCGGTACACGTGCGGTCATTAGCCATTGCATATTCAGGTTTGCCAGTTTTTCAAGTACTATTTCTCCGCCATCTTTCAAGAGGTCTGCTGTTATCTGATGCTCACCAGGTGCTTTGCCCCCTTTCATTTCTTTCAAAGCCTTCCTTACTTCTTCTGTCGTTACTGGTGGGATGTCTATCTCCTCTGAACTACTTTCTCGTTCGGCATTATCCTGGATGTCCCGGCTACTGTACAGATCCCTATAGAACTCCTCGGGCACTGTGACTATTTTATCCCCATTTGTGATGACATTGCCTTGCTTGTCTTTAAGTGCATACATCTGATTTTTCCCCACGCCAAGACGTCTCTTCACTGCTTTCAGGCTACCTCCGTTCTTTACAGCGTATTCGATCCCCTCCATATTATACTTCCGTATGTCAGCTGTCTTACGCTTATTGATTAACTTCGAGAGCTCGGCTAGTTCTATTCTGTCAGCTGCGGTGGAGATTCTCATGGTTTGCTGTTTCCTGATTAGATCTTTCGTTTCCTGTGAAAGTTTACCAGTATCCTGTCTAGCCATAGTGCCCCCGACTTCTACTGCACACTCCGTGATAATGCGTGTAAGGTTGTCGCTGGCTTCCTGTGTCGCAAATTCTGCTTCCTCGGTACGAGCTGAATATCGGTTCTGTAGTGCGATCCTGAATTCTTCTACTTTATGTCTTACTGTTAGCTCATTACTCGGCTTCTTTCATACTAGCATGTTGCGGTCCCTCCTCAAATCTAGCCTAATTCGAGATCTTACAATATGGTGGTCACTACACGTTACCCTTCCGAGCACTTCCACATGCTTCACGACGCCAGGGTTATCGCATAATATGAAGTCTATTTCATTTTTACAGTTTCGTCTAATAAAGCTCTAGCGGTAGTACCGGGCGATGCCATGTCGACCAATAGACCAACGGCCATCACAGGTTTTGAGTTATCGGTTACTTGTCATACTTAGTGCAACATAAAGTTGTACACAGTTAGGAATTCGTATTCGCTGTGAATACATGAGCTTCTACGGGAGGCTTGCGATAATAAAAAAAATTGGCCGCGTATCTGCTCCTTTCGTTGCAAATGTCGTCAAAAGACAATAGTCTTTGTAGACATTTGCCAAGGAAATGTACCCTTTTGCTTTCCCCGCTCACCTCTCATGGTGTTCCTGTACCGTCGAGCTCATCCCAAGGTAAACACACCAAGGGTTTGCTCAAGGCGATTTGAATTTACCGCGTTCTACGTCTACAGGCCGGGTTCCTCGATGCCAGCGCTGTAGTACGGGGGTGACGCGCGTGAATCGAGGGTGCCGACTTCAAGGCTTATAGAATCACGTGACCGTGCTACACGTGCGTTCCAAGCAGAACGTGGAACCTAGGTAGTGGAACAACCGATTTAGCCCTGGCCAATCCCCCTTGCGGGTGCGTGCCAAAATATTTGAGGACATCATCATCATCATCCTTCGTTGCTGTTGTCGCGTGATTTTTCTTATGCCGCCTGGAAGTGGCGCGGGCAACAGCCGGCGGCGGTTTCCTGCAGTAGATGTAGAATATCATTTGCTATCGAAAAACCAAGCATACATAATTTTTTTAGTAAAGGATCACTGTAAATATCCCTTGTGTACTAATTTCCTGTCTTATATTTGCGTAATGTCTTGTTGTTGTTCAACAAAGTTGACAATTATGAACATATAAACCGGTATTAGACGTTTACCTTTGGCTGTGAGTATATAAGACTGTTGCGCGATATCTACTTTGCTTTGGCCCGGAGGCTGAATCGAGTCACAGGCAGACAGGCAGGCAGGCAGGCAGGCAGGCAGACAGACATACATACAGACAGACTAAAATTTCTGGGTTTAAGTAGCCCAAGAAAGACTATCGTCTTTACAACACCTAGAGATCCTGGTTCACTACAGGTATCCCCCAAAACAATGATTTTTTAGCCCCGTAAAAGCCCCTAAGGGCAATATATAGGGGAATGTGGTTATACAGCATAATTGCTAGGCAGGTAAATAAAATAACTTGATGCACCCCTCTGTCTAACAACAATGATGGTGGAACTAAAGCTTTTGCGGCATTCAAGCAGGACAATAAGACAAACACAACCTATTAAGTGCAATATTCAGAGCACACAAACTGTGATATAGACGTTGTGGAAAGGACGAACAGCAACTTTGAGTGAATGTTATGAACAATCATGTACACTGATGAATAGCCATTGTGAATATATTTATGTTATTTTGTTGGCCGTACGTAACCTGTACGTAGCCTCTACGTAACTGTTTGTTCTCTATGAATTCAGATAAAGACAGTTTGCGTGCCCTTTGTGCCTTCCGCTGCGTTTTCATCGTCTTCTCAGCTCACTAAACACCATAAAATATATATGCCCAGAAGCTCAGCAAGAAAATACATGCGATAATCATGGTACGAACGCTGTGAACAGAGAGGACAACTAACCAACAAATACAGTGCGACCGAATTAGCTGGATAGAACCAGCGCGAAGAAATATAAAACACTTTCCGAATGAAGGTTTCTGAGTAAAGCGGCCTCAAGTAAAGATTGAAGGTTTCCCCTACGTAGAGACGGGTTCGCGAGCCTCGGGTCACCCGGCGGAGAAACACCAAAGCCGTGTCCAACACCACGGCAATGATTTCATTACCCTAACTGAACATAAATTCTAACATACCCGGCTACCGAGGACGGGCTGGGTAGAGTGGTGAGCTCGCTTTAATGTAAGGTGAACACGGGAGCGCGTGGCCACCGGTACTATCAGAGCAGCCTACCGTGGGATGCGCGAAGCAGCACGCATGGGCGGTGTGCGTCGAACGGAGCTATGCTTTCAGCGCGCGCATCGCGTCATTGGAGCATCTGAACTTCGTCTGCTAACTTAATCTTGCTTGTAGCGGTGGAGCAATCGGCTGTTGTGTAAATACCTGGAATCTGTAATTCGCTAGAAAAATGTTTCTAAGTGAGTGGTTATTTGTTCGTTAGATTGAATGCAATGAAATCGGCCCGTCACATCTTAACTCGTCAGCTTGCTTCAAGCATACTTGATGAAATAGAGGACGCTCATTTTAACAGCACTACATATTTTAAAGCGGTTACCACTGAAATCGAAGGAACACATGCGCAGAATATTTATCAGAAATAAATTGAGAGCTTGAAGTGAGCTGGGGTACTACAGCCTCGATATTCAATTTAAGGTGGAGAAGCACGTCGTGATTTTTATTACGCTTGCTCATCAAGGATCGAGGATTCGAGGTTCAAAGCGAGACACCATTAGCATACCACGCGCAACATAGCAAAAGACGTGCAGACAATCCGTTGACGCGATGCGCGCGCTGAAATTCCAGCTTTATACGCACAGCGCATGCGTGATGCTTCGCGCAGCCCACGGCAGGCTGTTCTGATAGTACCGGCGGCCACGCGCTCCCATGTTCAACCTGAGCGAGCTCATCCACTGTACATTGTGAAGCACTCAAACTTGATAAGTACATTGCCAAGCACTCACAGCCAGCTTGGACTGGTCGCGGCGGGTGGTGTGGTACCCCAGTCTCGACGCTGGCGGCAGAGGGTTACGCCAGGGGGATGAAACTCCGCCGTTTTTCTGTCCCGTGACTGCAGCGATCCTAACGTTTGGGGGCTGTACTGCATGCGAGCATAAATGAGCGTTGTTGTTGCATCTTATATTTAATACTAGGTTAATTATTAATTACGAAGTTTTTAATATGCAAGTAAACTTAAAAGTTGCAGTTAGAGATTGCGAAAATACGAGCGCCACCAGCAGTGGAAAACAGGAACCGCGCCTTTCTGCTTCGCACCGCTGAAAAGGGGCGTTTCTTGTCGCGCCCATAGGTATGCTACGAACCACGGTGTGCCGAGGGCCGTTTTTACCACCGTAAAGTCTGTTTCATTGAAACAGACACATGAATGGATTCGCGCCGTCATCACAGATCGTGCTGTACTGAGTGGTGTCAAAATTCTTCACGCCAAGCCGGCATAAACTTCTTTCGGATCCCGGCGGACGAAAGGTACGGTCTGCATGCTGCTCGTTTTGCTTTTCTACGCTTGCAGGAGATAGCAGGATGCGGTTGCAGCAGCAGCTTTATAATTTAAGTGAGCATGCACGTGCACTGACTATCTATTACATTCTGATTGTCTTCTTTGACTCTTGAATGAAGCATGAAGTGCGCGGCAGAGCATCTGGTAATTAATCCAATCGCTACATTAGCTACACACGTTTGTTTATACGTGCGTTATTGATTTAATGCGTTTAGATCGTGTGTTTCGCATTTTAGCGCAAGTGAATGCGCGGTATGCAGCAAAGTGTATATGAGGCAACATGTACAATAACTAATGGAACAGTGTGAGCTTATCTGCGCTATTTTTATTACCTTTTGATTGCCTGCGTTTAGTTTGTTTTTGTAGCATGCGTTGCTGTTATTATTATTAATATTATTGCGATTATTGTAATTATTACCAATATTATTGTTGTCGTTATTATTATCAGCCTGTTTATGTCCACAGCTGGAGGAAGGCATCTCCCATACACTTATGGCTCAAAGGCTGGGTCCGCAGGTTCATATCGTGTTGTTAGCACTATGTTGACTAAGTAGTGACTACATCGATTATTTTTGCGTTTCAATTGTGTGTTCTTTGTGTTCTGTATTTTGTCGTCACGTGAATCGACGGCACATAGCAGGATAAATTTGTAGCAATAACTATACAAAGTAAGCAATTACTTTATATGTTTATAATACAATCAAAACTATAATTCCGTCACTTATAATTTATAATTTAACCTTCAGTTCCGTGCTTGCAGTTTCAGCTTTAGCACAAGAACGATCGATGTATTCACAAGAACGCAGTTACAGCTATAAGCCGATAAATAATTCGACAGTGCAGGCTTAACCTTTGCTAGGAATTTATTAGAAGTTTTGAAATAAGGTTTTTATAACCGGTTTATTGCAGCACCCGAGAAATACCTGATGAATACATAGTGCGCCAAAGTATATATGCATGAATAATTGCTTACCGATTCTGGTGTGGGATGGCTGCTTTTGTCTGCAGAAGTGTATTTTGGATTAGGAGGAAAGGTGGGTCGTTGCCACCGAACATTATCATCCCACAAAGAGAAAAACGTATCTGCGTCTTTTAATAATAAAGGCTGATTTTAATTTAAAATTTGCCTTTACGATTGGTCACAAGTCGTCTTTGTAGCCAAAATCAATTTAAGAAAGGAAGATTCCTAATATATCAGATAACGTTTATTCCGAATACAGATGCTAGTTGAACGCAGCAGTAAAGCTAGTATTCATTCTAACCCAAATATACACACGTGCTTGTTGATGTTCCAGATCTCGCGTTTGGCTCCAGTGTGCGAGAAGGCAGGACCGGACTCATTTACCACCTCGACACATCTACAGCAGCTACCGGCTGTGTCCTGCCCATTTCACCAGCAGAGACTACGCGGACCTTGGAAGGCACAGGACACATATGCACTGGCTGGATACTTAGTTATTAGCATGCGGCCATGTGCCATACACTTTTGTTTGCGACTAAAAGTATAAAATATCCCAGTTGTGTTTTTACTGTATGAATGGTACATTTAGCAATAAAAATGAAAATATCTGTACTCTTTATCCTTGTCTAGATTGTGTGTACTAATAAACCAAAACAACGTCGTACTTAGAATAAGTGGTGGAAAAAGAAGTGGACGCGTAAAACTTCATCAATCAGAACAAAACAATTGCCCTTTCGATAATGTGGCGGGTTGCGCAACAGGAAAAAGGTCGTCCGCTGGCCATCTGAATACCTTCCACTCGCTCAATTTACCTTCCATGTGCGTCCCAATTGAATTTGGCGCTAATTTCCCCCCCCCCCCTCCCCGCTCGGCTTTTCAGTCCTCATCAAGATGGCGTTTCCCAGTGCATGTCTGCAACACGCCGCCATGTTTTTAGTACCGCCCCCAAACACCATTGGCTTGTCCGGCGCTTCGATCGAATATCGCGTCCCATGCAAGGTATAGGAAGTTTCACTCTCCTGGTTACGCTGCCCGGGGACTCCCAATCCCTTGCTGGTCCATTGCTTCTTCAACGTAATTCTCTACCCTGATACCACGGTGCGGCCTCTGTAGCATTCGCCGTGGTTCCGCGTAATCCCCGCCAACAGCGCCAAATCGTCCCCTAGTGGCACGTGGCGTCTGAAAAAACGTTGCATTAATCGTCATAGCGACAAGTGGGGAGGGGAGAAAGGAGGTTGGGGACGTCGCGGGCGCGGCTGACGTTATTGGCGTACGGGGGTGCGGAGTACGGGGACTCGAAATGACATCCAAGTTGCGCCCGGAGTGACATCCGATTTCCGCCCCGACCGTCATTCGATTTGAGCCGTGTTTTGCACCTTGATTATTCCCTAAACGAAACTGAACTCACGGCTCAAATCGAATTTCGCTTGATTTTCGCTTGATGATGGTGTGTGCACGGATGGACGCGGACGGACATTGGGAGATCCTAAGGTACTCCGCATCGTTGCAGGCGAGGGAGTAAGCCGTTTCACTATCGGGTACTAACTCACGGTCGTAGCCCAATGGGTAAGACGACTGACACTAACTCTGTTTGGTCTACCGGACACAGGCTGGAATCCTGCCGGTGCCTGTATGATAGTTTGCCATTGTAAATGCTATGCGCACAGACGCGGACGGACATTGCGCGGTCCTAATGCACTCCGCATCAAAAGCAGAAAAGAAACGATAAGACTCATGCAACTACTGATTATGACCAGAATATTGCACAGCCGCACCACAAATTTACCCGCACCAACCAAAGTGAAAGAAACACCATCATTAGGACCGCATATAAGGCAGTCCTGAACCTCGCAATTTTGACCGCGCGACGATTTATCAAAGGGCGCACCAACAGTGTAACAGACTCGACATGCATAAATGGGTCTAGACGGACAGCCATTTACTGGTTGGAGGGATGAAATAACAATATTCGGAGCAGGAATGTGCTCGCAAAGCGCGGCACACCAGCGAGTGAAGGGCAATGGGAGAGGCCTTCACGCCGCAGTCGTCCTAAACGGCACGTTGGTGATAATGACGATGAAGATGTCCTCAACTTGTGCTTTCCTAACGCATTTCGAAAAATCGAAGAAACCACTCTCCTAGTACCAAGAAAGTGGGTGTAAAACCAAAATCGGGAGGCGCCATCATTCCCCTTTAAAAATAAACCGGCACCCCCAACAGAAAAGAAAATACAGGCACCCCACTTACCCCCTTTGAAAAGAAACTACTGCACGCCATGATAGACACTGCACCGATCCAGCGACCCCGGATAAAAACTCTTCTCTACCAAAAATTCGGATCCAATACTACACAAGCAGAGGCGATATGGCAGGATCAAGTTCATTCGGGGAAAGTTCCTAATATCATGATACCACACCATCGCACCGACTCTGGGATGTGCGAAAGCACGCGGCCTCAATTGCCCTAGTTTACTACTCTGGCCACCTTGTGACTGCATGACCTTCCAACATACAGGAACAAAGAAGTGGAAGCTGGAGACATCCGCTTGGCAATCTGAAGTAGCGAAAGTATCAAATACAAGCGTAAAATCATTACAGACGATGAAAGGATATTCACACAGGTTTCTGGAGGGAGAATACCCTACGCGCTTCGGTAAGATATTCCCATCCATAATGCAGAAAGCTAAAAATGTCGCCCGGACACCCTGATGCAATGGCCTCGAAGAGAACGACACACTATGCCAGAGGCACACGAACTCACATACCATGCTCCTTGTGACTACGACTACCGGATTTCCCTCCTCGAAAAACGTTAGGAAAGAATCCTCATCCCATGCCTAGGAACACAGTCTTTCCCCTTGCTACAACGAGGTCTCAATGCCTGAAGAATTACAAACTCTGTGGACGCAAAAACCGACACAAGTATCTGAAAATCCATGTGAGTTAAGGTGTTCGGTGGGCCGCCTATCTCTCCACGCCAGCGGGCCGCTGCTCCGTGCCGGGGTGGTTTGATCTCTAGCTCCCAAGGTCACCCCGGCAAGAGCGCCCGAGGTAGCGCAGTGTAGCTTTCGCTACAAAACAAGATAAAAGCTGCTTCTAATTTTGTGAATATTTCAATAATGGTAACGTTTGGCATGCCTGAATGTCGTTCTCTTTCAAGAAGAACGCGAACGTTTCCTGAGGCGCTATGCTTGAACAACCAATGGTGGGCTACTAAAAAACTGTGATAGTAACGTGAAAATAAAGGGTTCATCAACTGGCACCGAAGGGGTTGGTTGGCTTGCGGCACAGCGAAAGCATTCGACTCAAGTTGTAGTGCAGCAATGGCGAAGCAGGCGAAGATAAGTAACTTAAAGATGTGTATTACTTGGGAAGCACTGCCAATGTTTTCACCTGCTTAAACCAAAGGCAAAATAGCTGTATTTCCATGGTTAACATGATTTTCCACTAGCCCTGATATAACGTTTCTCAACTATTGTGAAGGATGACAGCGAGTGCACTGTTGTCGAAGGTTGTCTACGCATTTTAAAATCTTATATTGTTCTCTATCTCTCTGTCTCGTTTTATATATCTGTGCGCCGACTATAGCCGAGACATGGACTTGGAGCCTTGATAAGACGAAATAAAAACACCGCCATTGTAGAATTATGGGTACATTTGTTCTCACTATCGTGGCGAAATACAGTGTACTCATTAAAAATATTCAACAGAATTTTTTTATATCTCCGCGTTTGGCTCGTACACTAAACGCTGTTGTTTAAAAGAAATTCACAAAACGTTCTCGCATTCGCACCTATATCTGATCGGTGTGCGGGACATACGCATTAATGAATGCTTACAGGCTGCCCAAACGGCCTTACATGCAGATTAATTGTGTTTCCTTATTTGGCTATTTTGGTCAATGGAAGCGCCTCCTCAATTTGTGGCACAGAAAGCTCAGTGGAAATAACAAACCTTTAGTCCAATCAAGCGTGGCTTTGGAAACTCCCTTGAACCGCTATTCCTACCTTTAGAGTAACGTTGCTCATACGTACGCATTTTTGAGCGCATAAAATTGAAAACAATTGAATATCATATATTATTTGTTCTAGCGAACTATATATTTCGGTTGATTTTTTAGAATCTGAAGATGGTGTATGCTCGTTTGTATTTCGCGAGTAAACGAGCTTGTATTTGCTGACGGGATTTTTTTTTCTGCTCTTACAGGCTTTTGTTTGTAGTAGGAGCCGTACAATAAGAATGCAATCTCACGTTTTCTTGTGCAGGGCCTGTTTTGCGGCCATATAAACAAGCCTCCATAAAACACGAGTATAAGCAACGTAAGAAACGGCGATTGGCCGAGTCTGCTCATAGATATTTTTTCCGAAAAATATCGCCGACTTTTTTGGGCACCACGCAGCTCAACGCAGAGAGCTTTTCCCAAGCGAGAGAGAGATTTGTGGTAAGTGCCCTTTCCAATGTTGTGTGTTTTTTTATATTCTTATTTCAATGTAGGAATGCCGGACTTCTGAACTTTGTAAACATTACGGGTTTACGTGTGCCGACTTAAATCTGGAGGCGCTAGCCTCTAGTGCAACCACTCTGGGTCCATTTTAGCTATGTAGTCAGAATAAACACCAATTCAAAAGTGTAAGTAATCAATTGTTGGTCCTCCTAGCCGATTTTACGACGTTTCTTGAGACATGACAAGTTTTTTTGTCGTTGACGTCTTTGCGCAGATCGCGCTGCTTGCCGAATCTCAGTCAAAATCAGTGGTTTGGTCAGTCCACCGAGGGCTCCTCGTAAACCGGTCGCAAAGTTACAACTGAATCACAACAGCTGTGTCCTCATGAATGTGATTCTGTTTTAGTAATCTGTAAACTGTATTAGGGTGGTTTACGAAGTTCACAAAATAGGTTCACGAAGTTCGCGAAAGCAAAAATACCTGTACGCTAGCGCATACAACATCAGTACTTGGGCTTACGACACTTTGCTGACTACACTGCACTGGAGTACCGAGGTTCATATGCGCGTGCTGCAGGCACATGGATAGAAAAATGTGAGGCACATTCAGAGTAGAAAAAAGTACGTAAGTTTTTTTCAACTGAAGCCTTTTTGGGAAAGCTACAGAAGTGCTTTTTTTTTCATTTTAAACTGAAGCCTTGTTTCTAAAGCTTAAAACCAAGGTGAGAGCAGCACAATTTAGGCAACATGAATCTGCGGTCCGGAAAATTACACATTTCCCATCACGTTTCCTGCACTAAGTACCACTTAGGAAGGTGATCAGATATTTGTGAGGCTAGTTGGGAACTTAGTGCACGCCAGATATTCTAAAATTGTCATCTGAGAGTCTCATAATACTGCAATACAATACGTGAACAGGGATTTACGTCACTGTAGCTACCGTCTTGGTGCACAGCCTGGTCGGAGGAAGACTGGGAACCAATGTCCCTCTCCTATTTCGAGCAGCGCCTTGCACACTGAGAATGATGCACCTGTTACGGCAGCGTTTCGTCGTTTGCAGGCTATGTATAAATGTTATTTTAGGGTTACCTGAGCGCTGACGTATGAGACAAACGAAGCACTAACAGGGCGGCTTCCAATTACGCTAGTTCGCACAGTCCGTGAATTCTCATCTTTTTTTGTTACTTTATGAGCGAGCTGGCCGGCTACGTTGCTACACTGAGGCGACGGCTACTTTCAACCGCCGCGGACAGTTGATCGGCAACCAGCGTATGGGCGTTCAAACTTTCTGAACTTGCAAGCGGAACCCCCTCCCCCTCCACATACGGCATGCATGCGTCCGCGCACGAAATCAACCCCTATGTATGCACAAAATAAAATATCCTTTTCCCTTGTTAAGCACAGGAGGCATCAATAAAGCAATGTTAGAATGATCCTTTCTCGGCGCACTTCTGTGCAAAGGTTTCCTATTTTTTTTCGAAAGTTTATTTTCCTTTTCAACAAAACGAAGGAGCAGCCGCAAAAAGCTACTGTGAGAAGTAGCTTGACGAGGCGGATGCCCCTGTATTCACAGCATTGGAAAACACACCAAAGAATACATTCTATCAAAGCGTCTTAACTGACACCGTAAAAACTAAAATAGCAGTACTGTAGGCAGAGATAATCGCGAATTAACCAGGAAAACACCAAGAAACACTAATACCTACTACGAAAACGTCCTCTCTGACGAGTTGTTGTTTATAGGAAAAATGAATAAAAAACCTTGTGGACCACAGGGATAGTCGCACGGTTACATACATGCTCCTTGTTTTACACTATGGCAGAAAAACAGTTCTCGAACAAATTCGTTTCAAAAGTGTACACCAATACAAATATTAACAATAAAAAGGATCACAAGCAATCAGAAATAACACAGTCACACGACAGAAATACGCTTTGTAAACGGTTTTTTTGGCAGGCGAAATACATCATTAGCGTTCTCTGTAAATTTATTTAATAGATGGGGCAGTGTATAAGTTATCGATTGAAAAGCATAGTTATTTTGCGGTGTGGGAACAGACCACGTCTGTTCCTTAATTCTAACTCGGTTAATTCTAACTTCCGGTTAATTCGAACTCACGCCCTCGTCCCGGCGCAGCTCTGTATATTTCAAAGGGGGGGAGGGAGGGAAACTGCCTATAATTCGAACTCGTCGGTATCCAGAACGGTTAATTCGAACTATGATCCCCTGGTTTGCATCGCTCTTCGCAGTAGAAGTCAGCCCAGAGTGATTATAATGTGTTGCAGATCCAAACCAAACCAGATTTACTAGACATGCAAAACAAGAAAGCAGAAAAAAAAAACAGCGTGGTGCTACGCGCTTGTACGCGCTACGCTCCTGTAACAGCTTATTTCGCTTTTAAAGAGGGCGCCACGCCACCGGCGCCAGTGCTTCGGCGCATGCCGTTATCATTATTTACGAAACATTTACGAAATTAGCTGCCATAAACGTGTAGTAGCGCCTAATTCGCGATAACAAGGTCGGAGGTGTCTTTGTTGTATTCTGCACGCGCAGTGAGGTGCAATTTCCTTTCCTTCTAGCGCCCTTTTATATTCCCCTTCGAGTTTGAATTAATGAGCTTTTACTGTATACAGTTTAAATTTCTAATGTCCGCGTTCTTTTTTTCTATTCACAGCTCCTTGCAATGAACATGGCATTTTTCTCCCGGGTAAGCAAAATTGCCCAAGCTTGCGTTTTACGCATGTTCTTGTCGTTCGTTCTAGTATAAAGTACTCTCGATTTGGAGGCTTCCTAAGTTCAGACGGACATTCCTAATTTGTTATGCACATCTACTGTTGGAAGAGAGTTTGTATCGGAATATTTAGGACAAATAAAGTGAGAAGCAGGGTAAGATGTCTCGGATTGGCTGTGGGTTGAAATTACAGCCTTGGAGCCACTTCTCTGGCTTGCGCTAACAGCGCGAAACTTGTCCTGCCACCTACACGTTGTCGGTGATGGAAGCGTTCTGGACCACCCCATAGTGAAATCCCCGCAAATGCTTCAACGGCTGTGGGGCACTTTACACTTCGCATTGTGTACCCAGTATTTACAGGCAGGAGTTTGGGTGTCTATGGCCTCTAAGTCTCACCTACGGAACTTCCGATTGTACTGTAACACTGTGCACTGCGTAATTCATTATGGCGTCTGCCAAAGTATTACCTTTCATTCGTAGTTGCTTGCACTGAGATTAACTTTGCAAAATTTTAGAAACAACAAATGTGCATAATTGTTTTTTAAGGCGGCGGTGTGTCGTCACAGCGAGAAAAGATACGCTCAGCCAACCACCTGTGTAGAGAATTGATGTGGTACTTGGACTGCATACGGTGTAAACAACCAGAGACGACTGATTGCTTGATTGACTGATTGAAAGGTTTTCTTGCGGCAACTGTCAGTCTGTGTAACAAAATTTTTAAAAGCTGGCTTCCTTACAGGAAATAATTTCAGAGTGTCTAGTTAGCTTACGTTTAAGGTGGCTCTTTATAATCAGTCCTTATTTTCGAACTACGAATGGCATTCTGCAGCGCCAAAACATGCACGTTATCTCATGCGAGCGAGAATGGATCGAAAAGTTCGCAAAAGGGGCAAGTTATTTTGCGGAAAAACTTCTGACACAGAGTTTGTCACATCGTACAGTAGTGGTAAAATTAGCTTGGCAATTCAACAAGGGTGAATATGACCCGTCCAGGTGGGAGATCGCTACACCAGGGCAATTGCTGTTTTTAAGAAAACACTGCTCACCCCCCATCACACCAGCAAAGTTGCCACTTAGGCGCTAACTGCAGAGAATTGTTACCCCAGGTCCTGTAATTGCGTCTGTGCAAAGCATGCTTCAGAAATTACTGATGGTTTAATTTACAGCACTCTTTTGGTAACGTTATCACTCAACACAACTACTCCTGAAAATATATGACTGACGTAAACTTCGAACAGATTTCCAGATACCACGTGGCGATGGCTATTCTTTTCCTGGCGCAAATGGCTCCAGAGGAGGTGGATGCGTTGTGCATAGACCGTTTTAAAAAGGTGAGAATTAATACCCGGCGTAAGCGCAGCCAATTAAAAAATTACAGAATTTTAATTATAACTATAGCGTTTTCTATCGCTTTCACTGGTTACGTTTGCCAGGGTAGCACTAATACCTGTCTCATCTATTACAACAATGCGTTTTCAAACTGTAGCCGTTACATTTTTGCTCCGTATTTTGTTATACTGGCCTGTATCAAGCACAAAGTCTCCAAATATTGTTGCCGTGCTTGGGGAACCGCCCAGTGAAACTCATAGTCTAGCTGCCATTACTTTTCCCATGCATGACCTGCCAAAGCTACGTTCTTATGTCTAATGATCAACAATGTCTCAGACTATCGTGTTTTTCTTTGGTGAAGCTGATTTTTTTATCGTGATGTTTTATGGTTGTTATTTTCTTTTGCCCGGCTTGCTGGGCCAACCTAAGTGTCTACTGAATTTACCCCGGATACCACTCCTTCCGTATGACTGACTTTTTGGGTAACTGAGTAACCCACTTTTCGGGCCTTCTCCTCGCTTTCTAGAATAATTACCGAACGTAGTCGTTCCAAAATAATCAGACATTTGTACATGTGTGCCATAGAGATTTTGACTGAAATTGTCGCGAGATGAATTGTATGAAGTTGGGCGAACAGGGGGGCGAGGGGAAAGGGAAAGTGCACGTGCCATCAGAAAATGGCACAAGAAGGCGCTGGCTACGCCTATTTTTTTACGCGTTTGCGCCTATAGCGCTACTGCACCGAGCAGCCCACAACAGAGCAGCACCGAGTGCACCGAACTGCCTCGAGTGCACCGAACTGCACCAAGTGCACCGAACTGTACCGAGCAGTTATACCTTGAGGCGCAGTTGTGTGCTTCTTCACTGCGCGCTATCGGCGCGGAAACCGAGATATTACTCTACAAACGTACTTTAATTTCGTTAGATCAGGGAAATTTTTTGTTTATGTAAATTCGCTCTTCACCTTCACATTTTGTTCCTGTTGCTCTATTTGTGGAGGGTGTAACCTGCTGGACATGCGTTGTCTGCGGTGCTACCGAGAACTCTCATAGTTCCCGCTTCGCTATTCATTCATACTGTTACCCGTCGGTGTCGTGAATGACGACGACGACGACGAGGGACGTTTTTGTGCTTCAGGAAGGAAGACGAGGATCACGTCAGATTCCGGCCTGCTTTGCTATCTACAGTAAATACTGGGAATAGTGCGAATACATTGTGTTCCCTCTTCTATCCTCGCAACAACTTTTGGTGGAGTGTGCGTACTCGTTCCCCTCCGGTGCCCTGCTCTGCATCGCCTCTTCTTGGACCCAAGGGTCCAGTTGGGCTTCCAAGCTCTACCAACCATTACGGAGCTACGCAGTATTCTGTGACAACCATGCAGCAAGGCACTCAAACATCCCCGCCAATGGCTCTTCCTCCCATCGTCATCTCCCAGCCGCGTGACCCCGGCAAGTTCTCCGGCACCGGTAACATCGACGTTGACGACTGGCTGAAGTTGTGTGAACGCGTCAACAGGTGGGACCAGACGGTCTTGTTAGCCAATGTGAATTACTACTTAAAAGAGCCCGAACGTGTCCGGTATACGACAAACAAAGAGACCATCACAAGCTGGGACGAGTTCAAAGATGAGCTGAGGAAATTGTTCGGCCAGTCTACGGTTCTCCAGATTGCCGCAAAAAACGAACTTGCATCCTGAGCCCAGTCTGCAACGAAACCCTACGTTTCGTACATCCTAGACCGTGCTGGCTCTATGCCAGAAGGTTCATCGCAACATGACCGAGTCAGAAAAAGTCAGCCACGTGCTTAAAGGTATTGCCGATGATGCTTTCAATTTGCTTGTCTTTAAGAACTGAACAACTGTGGACGTACTGATTGCTGAGTGCCGACGCCTCGAGGGGGCCAAAAGCCGCCGGATCGGTCAGCACTTCGCCCGGCTGCCGAATACTGCCGCAACATCGATGTGTGAGGACCAGTCCCTACGATACCCCGAGGCGCCCCCGTCTACGGCATTAACACGACTTATCCGCCGGGAGGTCGAAGCCGTGTCCCCTGCTACTTTGCCGCCGTATCTGGCTGGACCTCATCTTCAGTAATTTTAGGGTTCGTCCACTACAACAGCCCTTGACTTTACATTTCACAGACCATAAGGCGGTCATAATCAAAGCGGAACGCCAAACAGATTCGGTGAACATGATGATGACAATGCTTAAAGACAAACTCATACCACGTACAATGTCTCTCTCTCTCTCTCTCTTTAATGCCTCTACACTCTAACACGCCGCCTCCCCCCCCCTCCAATAAAATTACACCGTCTTCACGTAGGGGAACCCTGAGTAGTATGCGAAACAGCCAAGGGGTCAACGCAATTTCCCATTTCGTAGTACCGGTAAGTGAAAAGTGTGGTAGTTAGCACGGAAACCAAACGGTAAATATAACGGTAGCTACGTACCTGGACCTCAAGGAAACGACGAACTGAAAACTAATGGGCACTTGAATCGACCCCATGGCTACTTCGAATACTACTCAGGGTTCCCTTACGGGAAGATGGTGTAATTTTTTTTTGAGAAGCGCTCCACCAGCCCTTTAATAGGAACTCGGGGAACGGATGTTCACTTGAGGCAGCAGCTGCCATAGTCAATGGCCAATCCACTGGGTGGGTTACATTGTTATGACTACGTTAAACTTCATTCTGTGATTACCATAATTTTGAGCATTATTTCACGCCAATCGCCCTCAAACTTTCTGTCCGACGAGCTGCTTGTACCGCATGTGGCCGTTTTCCCAAGCTACAGTCTTGGTGTTAAAGTGGTGAGGGCTAGCTTTCCCGATTCGATCGACAGGCTTGTGGTCGACTGCTATCCGAACCAAATTATCTGTAATTTTATTTTACCAAATTCTTTTTATCAAAACGAGAGATTTCTTAGCGGGACAATGACGTGCTTTCAAAAATCGAATGCATTTTCTCTTAGACTGGTTGGTCGACCGAAAAGTTCTTATGAAATCCAAACCCAGATAACGTTATCATCCAAACTCTGATCCAAACCCAGATAACTTTAATATTATTTTGCCCACTTTTTATTTTATTGTCTCAGTGTCATCGGTTATTTTAGGGAGACATTCCGTTCCCTAGCGGGTACAAACCAGGCACTACCTGTGCACGCCAAGCGCCACCTACTGGTTTGCTTGGGACACTCCTTCTGTTCTTTTCAGCAACTGCTAAACAGACTCCACTGTTCGGAATCGGTAGCCCAGGGTGAGAATCCCGGATTTTTGAGTCAACGTCCTGGGTTAGAGCCCCAGGAACGGTAATTGTACTTTTAGCTCAATTTCCCTATTTTCGTTCGTTACCTTTTAGGTCGGTTTAGGAGCGAGGCTAAACATATCAAAGCGTTTAATTAACGTTCTGTATGGCACCGGGAGTGGCGGGATTGTACCTACCTCAAAACAGAATATCGCAATGTTACAAGCCGTTTCTTCCGTTTCTCATTGACACTTGCCTGACTCCGGATGCCGGCATTTGGGCTCAGAGGTCCAGTTATTCTTTTGCAATAATATAGATTCCAAATATCATGCCATGTATTATTTCGTTTCGGGATTCAGTCGTTCACCGTGAGAATATTGCATGTTTTTGCAATTACATACCAACGACACTGGCATTCCAAACAGTATTTACATTCACATCTGTATGCGTATACAGCCATTTTAATACGCAGAATTTTGTTATAGGCAACGGAGCTTCAATTGTAATAAGTACAAGCCCTATAAAACATGTTCGACCTTTCACAGTACCTTCTAAAAGTTGGTTGCAACCGTGAATATTTTTTTCATGAACCTTTAAATTACCACATTTAAACACATGCACAGAGAAGGTCTCTACATCGGAGTTCAGTGATTTTATACCCATCAATTGGCACTATATAGCATTTTGCTGCCACACATGTTTCACAGCAGACACAGTTATTAGTGTAAGTAAATAATATTTTTTTTATTATCACACAGGTAAACTACGTGCGATTCCCCAGTCGGGCCTCAAAGCTAAGTCTTCTCGCTTCGGGGTATACCGAGTGCATCAAAAAGAAAAATACAAATATAAAGTAAACCACAAAACAGGTTAAGGCTATATAATACAAACGATTTGTCATAACTGGAATATCCAAAGAACGAAAGTGCGTTGTTCGGTGTTTACGACAGCAGATGCTACTCAGGGTGAGGTGACATTGGCCAGCGATCGTTTGTGAGCCTTATGCCGTCGGTGCTTTTTCGTTCCTTTCCTCACATGAGACAGACTGTCCAGGGATTGCTTCATTTCATCGACGGTGCTCACGCTTCGCCTGAGGTCGTTTACGGCACACGTGATGCTCTCCTCGGGGTCCGCCAGACGCGCGTAAGTGCCGTACTTCAGGGGCAAGTAACGGAAGGAGTACGCCGACGAGAACACCACGGTCCCGATAAGAGCGAAAAGGAGGTCCTCGCGCCCGATTCCTTCAAGCGCTTTCAGCAGAGCACCCAGCGTGGCGCCCAAGCGACCTCCTGCCAGCATGAAGCAGAGAGCAGTGCCACGAAAGGGGGTCGGGAACAGCTCGGCTACGTACACAAGGTTGAACACCAGCGCAACGCAGCAGGCGGTCAGGGTGAGTTCAAGGGTGACGTCACCGATGGCATGCAAAGGCGATTCACTCGGGGCGATGACCGTGCCGATGCTTTGTAAGCAACAACAGCTACCGAGGATGACGAAGGCGCCCGTGATGAGCCTCGTCTTGTCCATCCGGTTAACTAGCTTCAACAGCAAGCAGTAGGCGAGTGCGTAGCCCCCGAGTGAGGTCAACTTCGCCCACGGTGCCGAAGTGCGCCGCTCCGCGTGGAACAAGAGCAGCGAGTAGTACGCCATCATGACGGAAAACGTCGAGCCGAACATGATGATCGCCCGACGCCGCACTATTCTCGTCATGTCCGTGGCCACTGTTGGCGTTGCGCCCTTGCTCTCTTCGGCCAGAAGTCTCTGTCTTACTCTTTGCAGAAGGAGCGCCACGCAGTCATGGTGGGCGTCGTTTGATTTGGCAGCAGACAGCATGACGCGACCGGCTGCCTCTAGCCTTCGGCTGGCAATTAGCCAGCGAGGTGACTCGACGACCAGGAAGAGGCTGAACGGTAGGAAGAACGCGGGCGCAATCATAAAAAGCTGCAACAGGAACCAGTTTAAATGCGGCATCAGTTTGAGGATTGTGAAGTGGCTCTTCGAAACCATCAGGCCCATGAGCATGCAGAAGGAGAGGGAAGCTGGTCGGCGTGCGAACGAGCAAGACTCCAGCAAGATGACGATGGCCACAGCGTAGAGAGGGAGGGCGCCACCCGAGATAAATCTCGTGCACAAGTACAAGGGGTACGACTTGGCGAAGCAACAGCCCAGTGTGGCCACCATCACCCCGGAAGCACAGCCCACGATGACCGGGCGGCGGCCGAAGCGGTCGGCGCAGTATCCCGAGGTTACCAGAAAGACCATGGCACCAGCCGAGTAGATGGGTGTGGCGAGCGTCTTTAATAAACGCCGGCCGCAGACGAGATTCCACTCGCTGACGATGCTGCTGTTCGCCCGTTCAGGGGCGTAGTCCCAGGCGTCGCAACCGACGACCTCCTGGTCATTCGGGTCGCTAAGGTTGGTGTAGACCGTGCACCGGCTGTGTCGCCCGTCAGCTTCGACGGGAATAGCGATGCGCTTCCAGTCGGAGGCCGAGAGGTTGACGTGCATTGGCTGACTGCACCAGTGGTCGACGTCGGCAGAGATAAGGGAAAAGGCGAGAGTGTGGCATTGTGTGACCCACAGGGCGAACACGACGAACAGGGCGAGGAGGTTCTGGAATTGACCGCTGCCGAAGACTTCCTCACACTCGAAACCCTCACTTGTCTCGATGTCCAGAAGTGTGAAGCCCTTTGGGGATAACCACCCGAATGGTCGCATACTGGTCAAGTATTTTGTCCTCCGGCTCGGGAGGCGAAGGAGGACACGGAGCGCTGCCAGCCGTTTCTTAGTGTCTTCTAATTCTCATTCGTCAGCTCTCGTGCCCTTGTTGATGATGATCCCCGATATTCCTCGTCGATGAGAAGGAGCAATAATGTGAGCCAACAGAACGCAGTATTTTAGTAGTAGTACGAAAGTTTAATGAGCCATAAAGTAGGAGTGGTTCCCTAGTCCGGGAATCCAAGTGATGACCGGGCGACTGATGCCCTACGCGAGTAGTTGCTGGACATCCAGATGGTCGCTGGTAATCAGGTTCTCCCACAGCTCATGGAGGCGGAGGGGGAAGGAAAGGGTGGTAGGTCGGGTTATGCGCACGCTCTAATAAAATGGGACTAGTGTGCCAGCCTCAGAGCAAAAAAAAAAAAATAGCAGGGGCTTAGCTCGGCTATGCCAGGATATACGTAGCGTGAGCTTAGGTTCAGCTGGTTATACTTAGCTTTCCTGTTTGCCCAAGATTAGCTTGATTATCATGCTTACCGCTGCTTCAATGACACACTGACGGTATACGCATTACATGACACATGTATATTTATCAAGCGGCTCCGCACAGCGTCACCAATGCCCCCAGAGCTAAGCTGGTTCCAGAGGCGCACGCCGGTGTTGCTGCGACGCACGAGCCATCGGTTCAACACCCGGCCACCCCTCGCATGATCAGCAAGTGGACCGGGCCACCACCGGCCCGCCATGGAGGTCGACGAAGACGCTGGGCACGTGGGGTGTGTGAGAAACGCCGTGCAGCGAGCAACGTTCTGTGCGCCGTGTGACGTCACTGCTCCTCGCGCATGCGCAGCACGGCTCTCCAGGAGCCACGCGAAACTGCTTAACCTCGGCCAGTGTAGCTCACGCTACAAAAAGTGGGAGCTGTCGCCTGCTCTAAACAAATGTCATACTGCAACATGTGACTTTTTCATGCGCCAAATATTTGACCGTGGTTTTTACTTGACAGATTTCGTAATAATTTTTAACTGATATAGCTTTCCCTCGCGGTTTGAAAAAGGAAGGTTTCACTATATGCGGGAGCTATACAAGATGAAAAATATAGAAAAAAATCACTTGGAGTGAACTGTTTTTGTAAAGCATCAGAAAAAAAAAAACAGGAAGAAATGCGCAGCGCGGGTTAAATTCTGATTCGCTTGTTAGGCTTTCATAGCTGGTGTAAAAAAACAAGAAAAACGCGCATGCACTAAATATCTCGCGCGTAGTCTTGGTTGGCCTACACTTTATGGGAAGGGAGTGCCGAAGTAGCATGGATAGTGATTGTGAAAGAAGAAGCTGCCATGACTAATGCCGGCGTTCTAGGCTCAGTAAACATTGACAGAAGGCGCGTCGGGAAACACAGCTGCACGAAGCGCATTCTCGAGACTAGTTTTTCTCTGAAACTTTTCTGCATCGTACTTTTAGTAAACGCCCACCACCGTTGTGCTGCTGAGCCCGAGGACGTGGGTTCGATCATGACCACAGCGGCTGCTCTACTGATAGGAGTCCAAAGCAAAAACGCCCTCTTGTCGAGCTTTCGGTGCACGTTAAAGATCCTCAGGTCGTCAAAATAAACGGAGCTCTTCCCTAATGGCGCACCTAATAGCCCAAGTGCAGCTTCGGTGCGTTAAACACCACAATGAATGAGGAAGGGAAGGGTTCTCTAAATCATTCTGTGCTCTCCCTAGTTTATTTCTGTGAACTGAATGTTGCACGCAGTTATTCGTGATTAGAATATTGCGCACCGGCGTCGTGCTACTGCTCGCGAACACCGCGGTGCCATCTGACCTCTTCCGCCAGTACGCAGTACCCGTTTATGTGCAAGCTAGGGCCACTCTTGCGACGCTACGTGTCACACCTGCTCCTGATGCTCCTGCACAGCAACCGACAGATGCGTAAGCCACGCGGAGGGGATCGCAAGATCTGAATGCGGCCATGTGCGCTGATAACACCCATTGAAGCGTGAACTGTGACGGCAGCTGCGCCTCTTCTTATCTCTTTAATCCATGGCACCGATTGCGCAAAATACAAACAAGGACATAGAAGGAAACGACGAGGACGAGCGCACTCTAACAACTGAAATTGTATTGATTGAAACGAAAGACCTGTATACCTACAAAACTGTGCATCATCATCGCAAAAAAGTTTTTACATAGCACTCAGCACACACAGCAAGCACGTGTCGGCTTCAGACATAACATGCAAGATAGCATCGATATTTCTTTGTCCAATAAGGCCCCAGACGGATGACTTACACACTTGTGTTTGTACTTAGATATGTAAAACGCTTCCACAATCTCTCTGAAAGTTTGATTGTGATGTGTAAACAAAATTTTTTTGCGATGATGATGCGCAGTTTTGTAGGTATATAGGTCGTTTGTTTCAATCAATAAAGTTTCAGTCGTTAGAGTGCGCTCGTCCTCGTCGTTTCCTTCTTTGTCCTCTTTTGTTTTTTGCGAAATCGGTGCCATGGGTAGATTCCAACTAGGACGGCTCACGGTGTTGCTTTATCTCTTTTAAGTCCCTCAACCCTGTGGCTTACGAGTACGCCAAAACAATGCAATGATTTCACCCGAAGACAACAAGCTTCGAGTTTTTGTGACAAAGAAACGGCGGCGTGGAGTTTCATAAATGTAAAATTGCTGTTCCCGACAACACGGACTCCGACTATGCCGAAACACGGACTTCCTGTGATTCTTCAGGCAGTGAACGCCACTGAAAGTATCACACGCTTCAATCCTCTGTGCACTAAAGGACAGCCTATATTCGAATGCACGAGATCGGGTTGTGGAGTCGCTGCCAAACTATAGGGTAAAGCCACTTGCGATCAATCTATAAAACGCCGCTGGAACAGGACTTCTCCTGAGGATAAATGCCATTGGAAACAGGACCGGTGCGGAGACATAACTGTGCTTCTTGGAGTCATCAGAGGAGTGCCACAAGGTATCTCTGAAGATGAACTTCAGAAAACTTGCGACAGCGAACACCAGTTTGATCATCGCGGCGCTTGCTGATCTCAGAGGCAGTGCGGATTGAATTTGCAACTAACACAAGACCTGACTCCATCATCTTGTTCTGCACTGTATGCCAAAGTGTACGACTATGTGACACATGGCGTCCGCTGTCCGCGCGTTGGCGATATCGCGCAGACATGTACCCTGCACGTTGCGCTGTGTAAGTTTGCTGAAGAGCTCTATGTAAATTGTGGCAAAACTCTTCAGGCTAATTTCACTTACTGCCCACCCTATCAACAAGCGAAAGACATCTATAGGTACATGAGCGAGGATAAGGTTGACCACAAGACTGCACAGTCGGTGGTCTGATCTGGGAAAGGCTTCTGGCGAGCGAAACCCGTGCAAAGGTCAGACAAAGCAGCAATGTCCGCCAGTGTCTATTGGCATTGAGAACGGCAAGAATGACTTTCCGCCGCTACAACTGCAGTCGTCACAACAAGTTATTCAGCTTCCCGCTCGGCCCACAAGCCCTAAGCAGCCTGCCGAGAAACGTTCCAAGCCAATCCAGTGGAGAGCCATCGACAAATTCGAGCTCCTCATTTGTCACGCGCTTTGAAGCCGGACGTTCAGCCCTAGCAACGTTTTTGCATAATCTGGCCCAAGGTATTTTAACACTCCTGGGGTGCTGTTCGAGAAGGCCCAACATTGAGCGGAACTCGGGAAATACGAGCCCTAGCGACGCCCACGTAACGTAGTGATAATATTTCGAGGCGGAGTTCAAGCGCTTTAAAAATGCAATTCATGCTATTTGCTGATTATTGGGGTGACGTAACCGGTCCAAGGCAACGCGTTCCAAGGAGGCGCCACTAGGGAGTGGCATATCTTTCACTGCGTTCTCTCGCTACCCTGCTGCACTGGTGGCTACTGGGGGCAAGCTAATCCAACTACATCACTTTATCGCGCTTTCATTTTATTAATCTGTATTTCACTACAAATTTTATTTATTGTTATTTTAGGCGTTCTTATATGAGCCTTTCGTTTGAAATTTGCCGTCCTAAGTAGCAGTTTTTGCCCATTTCTGCCGTCGGTGGCAGACAATGCAATCACGTGACTAAGGCCGACTGGAAGAAACAGAAAGCGGGTGATGGAAACGCGCCCCGTTCAAAGGAATCGCTTCTCGGTGTTATCGAAACCGCTTTTACAAACGAAATTCCCTAGGGGCACTGAAGTCTGCTTACGTGATTGGAAGGCGAAAGCTTGGCGATAATTAATAACAAATGATACATTGTACTTCTGATAATCCTTAACTGAGATATTGCGCTTGATTATTTTTCCTTGCTTTCATTTCTTTGTCGTTCGACATGAATTTTGGCATTACTTCAACCGGCTTTTTTTGCTATACCGTGCTGGCGCCAGTTTCTTCTCTTTGGCACACACCACAGCCTCCGTATAATCGGTGTTCTGCGCGGTTGTTGTGCACCTGTTCTTCTCAGGTGCCTTCACGTTCACGTGTCACGTGGCACGCACTATTCTACAACTTTTACTTTTACAATTCACAGTTTTGTGAATTTTCACAAACCAATTGCCCACTCGCTCCTTAAAGCTGCCACTTGCGGGGAAGTCACCCACTTGGGCATGTGCTACGAGGAAAGGAATAGCAACAACCACACATTTTCAATTTCCCCCCTTAATTTCACTTTGCTTTTGTTCGATGAAGCTCTCTACAGTCGTTTTTTTTTATGGGCAATGAACCCTCACCCTCCATCTTGCACTACGCTGTTTCTTTCTGTCTGAACTCTTCCCTTCACAAGCTTTGCATGCTCCGCTTCCTGCCAGTCGACAAAGACGCTGGACAAAACCCGTTGAAATGCGTAAAGATCGCCTCCGATAATACACATACTCCGTTGATTACATACTATTCTGCGAGTAAAGTTTGCGCAAGAATGGTGTGACACGCAACGCCACAAGAGAAACCGTCTGACGCGCTGACGATAAATGAAGCGCACGGTCATGCAACGTCACATTGGGAAGTTTTGCTAACAGACTGTAACTGAAGCCCGGCCACTCGATGGAAACCTCCTTTTATTGAGCGGTAGCGACTGAAGCGTACGCTCCGGCTGCAGACGGATAAACGCATGGTAGACCTGCGGAAGCCACGTCCTGCGAACCATCTTAAAAAAAAGGCGAAAAACATGTCTGCAGTAATCCTATTGCGCACACACCGGCTGACTGTCGACTGGGGGCGGTAGGTGGTGCGGTCACTACCAACGCTTCCGTGGAGGATGTCCGTAGCGTGAAACCGCAGCGCAGACAACACTTGCACCACGGCAGTCATGGAGGCAAAGCCCACACAAAGTCGTCGCAAAGGAGGGTCGGCCGCCAGATGGTTGCACAGCGAATGCATAGTAATTTCGAGAAACAAAAAAGGGCTTGAAATTCCTACTGCTAAAGAAAAAAAAAACTCTTTCGGGATAGATATATACCTGCTACGGAATGAAATACGCCGCAATGAAATACGCCACAGCAGCCGCGAACAGAAGCGTACAAATTCAACTCGGCCGCGCAATATCTATCCCGTGTTTCCTCCGAGTTCTTCTGTCAATCACACACACCCAGCCCATTCGTGGGCACAACGTAGCGACCGAAGCCGTCCATTTCGCCGGTGGGGTAGCGTCGCAGTCTCGAAGTCACGTGCATGTGATGCTCCGTTAACGACGCTTAGAAGCAAACAATGAACAAACGAAGTGCCCAGGCCGCCGTCAGTCAAATGCTGCCCCAGTCGCGGGGGAGGGGGGGGGGGGGGGAGGGGGTGTTTTGGTCCGAACGAAGAAGAGTTCGCTCTAGTCCGAACGGTAGGAGCGACCAAGACGACAAGATTTTCCCACGGCAACCGTTTTCATACACAGCAAAAACACAATCGACGATAGATGGCACACCTTCAACGTCTAAAACTCACTCGTAAAATGTTGAAACACGCTCATGACACGCTAAATTAGTGCGATGTCGGATACTGCGCCCGCCGTCCGCACGTAAACAAAGCCGGTCACGTTTGATAGTCGGGAAGAAGAGCGCCTTCCTTTCGCTACAGTGAAATGCTGCGCTTACTTGGTTTGGGCTTGCGCTGAGCTGCACTGGAGCCAGCTTCAAACCTCGTAGTAAACACATTTCACTGGAAGAACAGAACACCGAGAAAAGCGGAGCTGCCCGCGCCGCTTTTGAGAGGGCGGAGCCATAAAAGAAGGCTGGGGCCAGGCCGGAATTCTAAAAGGAATAGCTGGGTTATGTACTTTACGCAACGGAGTGCGTATTGCACTCGATTCTGGATGGCGCTGCACGCGGATGTTCGCACAAGCCGTGCTTTTTCAACGTCAGCGGCCTCAACTGGGCGCGCTGATAATGCCAAGTGTGCTCCGCGCGATTGCGCCGGTGTCACTTGAGGTTGATCGGATGCAGCAATATCACAACTTTGCTAACTTGAGCAACTGGAAACTCGGGAGCGAGTTATCTCGGGCCTTCTGGAATAGCGCTATTGAACACCTTTTCACCGTTCTTACGTGAATTGCTGTAAACCACCTTATCAGCACCGATTTAGGGCGCTTCCGAAACGGGAGAAATCGAACAACTGTGTTTCATTGGAAGGGGTGTGGTCTAAACCACGGCTTATATGACCTCCGGCCACTAGTTGACAACCAGCAATACTTGGTAATTGGAATATCGGAATCTTGCCGGCGATCAGATATTCGTCTCTCGGGGTACTCACTTCATCAGGTTTCGGCGAGCTCGGGTCAAAGCCAAGCGTTACTCGGACTTCGCCAGGACTTCACCTTGCAACTTCACAATGTCGCACCGGACGCTATTATAAATTATACATAAGGCCATACACTCCACTTTAAGGTCATACATTATAAGGTCATACACTCCACTACACTTAAGGTCACTACTACACTACACTTAAGGTCATACATACATTATATTATAAGGTCATACACTCCACTTGATTGGGCTATGAACATCATCGCGCTATTCGTTGGCTGATTATTTGAAAACTTCACCTGAGGAGTTTTGCAGACACCTGGTTGGGTCAAAGCCGGCTACAGCCGGTGTACTTTTAAACCAAAAGATTTGCAGTGATCCAGTTTCAGTTTGTAGAGTTTTTAAGAACTTCTTAAACAAATATTTATTAGTACATGCCGAACGGGGATGACCTCGGTATATAGACATTGCGCAATATACACGAAATAGACGTTACGAAGATGACATTGTTATGACTAAGGAAGGTATAATTAAACTGGTTTTAAAATTGGATGACAAGAAGACTTCAGGGCCCGATAAAATACCGACCGAGTTTTCAAAGCGCTATTGCGCATGGGTAGCAGTATTTTAAGTCAGACTTTTGCCTCCTCATTGGAAACTGGTGCTGTACCACGTGACTGGCTGCTAGCAACGATTATGCTCGTGCACGAATTAGCAGAGAAGCATATGGTGGAAAACTATCGACCAAGTTTAGTACAGGTACAGTATGGAAAGTGGTAGAGCACATAATTGGTAAACATCTTGTTGCGTACTTTGAAAATAACAACCTCGTTTACTTCAAACAACATGATTTTTGCCGATGCCTTTCAACTGTGACACGGTTATTTAAAACAGTTCTGTATTTTGCTGCAGCCATGAATTCGAAAGAACAATTTGGTGTCATGTCATTATATTTGTCAAAAGATTTTGACAGGGTATGTCACGCAGAACTTCGAAATAAGTTTGACGTTAGGGTGTCAACTTACAAATAATTAGGTGGATTTGACCTTACTTGATAAATCGTATACATTTCGTGGAAATAGCTCGAGAATGTCCATCTTTCGTGTCCATTTTTTCCGGTGGGTTGTAAGGCTCGGTTTTAGGTCCAGTTTTGTTTCTTCTGTACATTACGGTCATTGCAAGTGGTGGACATCCCAACATCGAAATGTTATTGTTTTGCTGACGATTGTGTTTTGTATACACGTGTCAAGACTATCTCTGACCAAACTTCTTTGAATGATTCGTAACAGATTATGTACAATTGGTGTGCACAATGGGTATAGAAATGAACTATAAAATTCTCCCTGCATGATAGTTTCAAACCAGAAAACGCGCTTCATGTTCCAGTATACAGCGAACATGAACCCAATCAAAAACATCCACAGAAATAAAACATCTTGGAGTGATAATTCCAAATACCCTAAATTTGAATCAACATGTCGACCATATCTGCGAAAACTTGCACTATTGAGAGGTCATCATTATCATCATCAGCCTATCTACACCCACTGCAGGGCAAAGGCCTCCGAAATTAAACTTCAGGAGCGGTCCCGAAATTAAAGTTCATAGGTTGTCCTCCTGAACTTAAACTTTAGGCGTACGAAACTCTTTTTCGACCTACCTTAGAGTAGGATAGTGTAATCTGGAACGGCACCACCAATATCAAATAAATAAATTGACCATGTTCAGAGGGTAGCAGCGCGATTTCTTTTTTTCATTTATGAAAGGTGCTCTCAATAACATCTGTGATCACTGAGATCAAGTTCCCACAGCTTGCAGTTCGTAGAGAAATCGTGCGACTAAGAATTTTTGTATCATGTCTACAACAATAAGCTCAGTTCAATACCTTAATTTTTCATCCACTAGGAAGAGTTTTATCACGAAACAATCATCCACATGTTAATATACCGCACACACCGATAATTGACACATTTAAAAACACTGTTCTTGTTAACACAATCGTGAACTGCAACTCAATTTACGCAGATTTCTTTCAAGATGTAGACACAGTTGAATCCGTCTTTGCGAAATTATAATTGTTATTGTATGATATATTTCCCAATCTTTAACAGCCCGATAGGGCTTAGAGTATTTTAAATAAATAAATAAATAACTAACTAAATAAATAAATATTCATCGGATATGTTTGAGCGTCCATGCGAGACCAGTAGCGCTTTCCGGAGAATATTATTAAGCAGCCAGAAATCGCTGGGTACAGTTTTGTTGAAGGTTGGATCCACGCAAATCACCCACACGCATATTACAGGTGTTGCGCAGCATGAGAGCCCCACCCAGTGAGATCTACATATTTTCGTGTATAGTTCACACTAAAACGGCGCAGGGACGAGGACGGAAGAAGTGACAAACTAGAGCGCTATTGTTTTGAAGCGTGGTGTCAGTGCAGTAGACGCGTGGGGAATATATTTGCAAATAAGTCAATGCTCCACAGAGACCTTCACTGATCCCCGGGCAGTGGACCCAGTGGATTCTTACCACAATGCTGTGATAATATAGAAACTCTCTACCATCAATGAGCTATCTCCAGTGCTTACATCCATACATTTTACCTCTTCGCCTGGACTTGATGGAATTGGTTATATGATTTTCAGGTATCTCGACCCAAGGCGTTTAAGCACTTCTTCGGTATATATAACACATCGTGTCGGACAAACCGTGTTGATGCTAGCTACAAAGTTTTTCACCTGGTACAGGTTCTCAAACAAGAAAAATTTCCTTCATATATATGAAGCCTTAATGACCAATTATTCTATCAAGCTGCGTTGGAAAGGTAATGGCGAAAATGGTACTACGGCGGCTTGTCTCGGAACTCGAAAACAGATATTTCTCCATAACAGATGTCAGGATTCAGGAATGGTAGGAGCAGCTTTGACAATGTGACTGCCCTAGTAACAGATATTCATCCTCAAACAACTGGGAAACTGTTCACCCTTCGTGTTTTCCTAGATGTAAAGCCAGCATTTGGGATTGGGGCTCACGACGCAATTAGAAACAAGATGGCGTTCGTAGGACTATGACGGTGAGTGCAAGCTTGATTAAGGGATTAGCTCAAGGATCGGTACATCTACCTGACAATCAAAGACGGTACCACATACAGCAGTCCATCAAGCAAGGTGTCCCAGGTGGTGTTCTGAGTCCAGCATGGTTCATTATATGCCTCATCTGCATCAAGAAGGTGTTACCTTAGGGAGTTCACATCTCGCTGTATGCTGAGTGTTTGTTTGGGTTTGTTTATGTTTTGTTTTTGCCGCCCGGCTGCGCCAGGCTGTGTTATCTGTTATTCGTGAGCCAAGTAAAGCGCATGTTCCTTTCTTTATGCCGCGCGTATTATCTCCTTTGATAGGAAGAGTGTTCCGAACTAACTTGAACAGCCCATAAAAGTCTTTCATCTACAATGTTCTGGATGCAATTCGACGGTTCGAGAACCACTCGCGCCGAGAGATAAATGCCCGCAAAGCAGACGCCGCGGTATTCGATTCGCCGACACTCGCCTGCGCACGTCACTTTGTTGACTGCTGCTTCGCCGCCTCTGTATTTTTGAGTTGTTAGGGGAGCACAAGTTCGCTCCAATAAACCTGCTTTTTTTCAAAGCCAACTGCGTCATCTTTGGCTTCGTGACATCTCGTGGAGGTGCGGGGTACATGCACCTTAAATCCTCTTCAAGTAGTCAACCAAGCCACACCCGTGCCAGCCGCCGACAGCAAGGCCTAAAGCCGGAATTTGGAGTACTGCCGGATAAATTGAAGGTGGAAGACGTCACGACTGGTGACACGAACAACGCATCCACGATGACCAACGCAGCGAGCTATCCTCTAGTTCTGGAGCAACCGCGGGAGCCGCCCTCATTTCACTGGTCCCCCCCTACGAAAGAGCCTGAGCTGGAGGCTGAGGAATGGCTGAGGAATTAGCTCCGACACACTACGCGAGATCATCCGTGCGGTGGTAAGGGAGGAGCCTCGAAAACGTTTTCCAGCGACGCCACAACCTCAGGTTGCCTTCCTGACCGACGTGATCCGCGAAGAAGTTCCACACGCTTTGGGGACTTCTACGCCATCCGAAGAACCCCGCAAGCCCCAAGCGATGACCTACTCCACGGCTGTTCGTTGACCCCGCCCTGTTCCAACACGTCGTCAAGTGGTCTCGCCGTACCACCGTCCACTGTCGCCCGCCCGACACCCAGTAGTCCAAAACCACACCCAGAGGAAGACTGTCGTTTAGAGAACCCCGGATAATCGCCCGCTGTGTTACCACTGTGGAGGGGCCGACCGCATCTACGTCGCTGGCCCACAAGAAGCTCGGTTTGCGAAGGTTCTCCGTCGACGCACCACCCCTCGACACGGCCAGTGCCCTAATAAAATGGAAGATTACTTGTTTAATACCAACCGAGGTCCAGTGCGCTTCAACCGTTAGCCTTCACCCTACCCATACCGATCGCCAAGCCGTCGAAGCAACGCAGACTTCACGCGTAAGAGTTCCCAAAGCCCACTACGGAGAAACTAAAACCAGCAACTTCTGGAGGTAGAGTTTCACGATGGCGGAAAAGTGAAAACCCTCCAACGACGCAATGATTCGCCTAAGATCATCATCTACGACATGCCCTCAGCCCGACGATCCGTTCTGACCCCGATGTGACGCCTGAGCACGACGGCAGCAACACGGAGCGACGCGTACCCGACATGACCGAGCCTGCCGCTGAGCAGACGACAACGACGACGAATAGTGCCCTACCTTCAACACGCGCGCTCGAGCGTGTTGAAGGTCTATTGGCGCAACAACTTTTGGGGTATGCAAAAAGGAATGTATATAATTGCATTCAAGAATTTTTTTCTGCTTCAGGTCGTTTAAATGGGGTAATTCGGGTTTTATTCATAACGAAGTTTCCTTTTACGGCTTCTGTCCGGAAATAAATCAGTATTTTGAGGTCCTCACGTATTTCAAGAACCGATTTAGCCCTCGCCAGTCCCCCCTTGTGGGCACCTTCCAAAACCTTTGAGGGCATAATCATCGTCATCACCACCACCACCACCATCATCATCATCATCATCATCATAATCACCACCACCTTCACCATCCCCATCACAAGCCGAGATACGACGCCCCGACGCACCCAGAACTCGAGGAGGGTGGCGTCCGACGTCCAGTTGTCCACAGACGGCTTTGATGTAGTCGCCCTCGTAGACACGGGCGCCGACTACTCAGTACTGAGCGGATCATTTGCGTCTAAGATGAAGAAAGTTATGACTAGGTGGGATGTCCACACATACACACAGCAGGAGGCGACCTCGTAACGTCAAGTGAAACGTGTACATCGCGCGTCACCATAGACGGTACGACTTATCCCGCTACGTTCGTCATTTTGCCCAGCTGCTCCCGCGACGTAATTTTTGGAATGGACTTTTTGACGGACAACGTTGCAATGATTGATCTGCAGATCAAGTCGATAACTTTTTCCGCTGATCACTCCATGACGCCGGAACCGAAATACTGTGCTGCTGTACGGATCGCCGATGCTCACGTCACCCTGCCACCCCGCCAAAGCTTGGTGATCACCGTCTACTGTGAAGATGCTGCTCCTGACGTCGAAGATTGTAGAGAGTGACCAAAGTTTGCTTCAGAACCGCGGTGTCTCCGTCGCAAAAGGCATTTCGCGCTTTACTAAAAGGCCGATCCTATGTTTTAGTCACTAATTTCTCCTAGGGCTATTAGCATTTAAGCAAGGGCGCGGCAATTTCGTTCCTCGAAGAAACGCAAGAAGCAAGTCAAGTGATCGCGGTCGCTAACTTTGAACGCGCACGCGCAGATGCTTCCAAGCTGCCGCATACTTTCCACGTCAACCCGGCGCTGTCAGAAGAAAATCGGGACAGATTACTGGATCTGCTGCATCGCTACAGCGAGTGTTTTTCGTCAAACTCAAAATTACGTCAGACACCCTTAGCGAAGCACCGAATTATAACCGAAGATGGAGCCATACCTACCCGACAGTCACCGTACCGCGTCTCTTCACTCGAGTGGGAAGCCATCCGGACTCAACTCGAGGACATGCTCAGCGATGACATTATACAGCCATCAAAAAGCCTCTGGGCTGCTTCGGTCGTACTCGTGAAGAAAAAAGTCGGCACATTAAGGTTCTGGTTGACTACCGGCGACTGAACCAAATCACCAAAGAGGACGTATACCCCCTGCCACGAATCGACGACGCCCTCGACCACCTCTGCCAAGCGAAGTACTTCTCATCGATGGATCTGAAGACCGGCTACTGGCACATTGAAGTGGACGAGAGAGACCGAGAGAAGACTGCATTTATAACCCCGGGTGGCCTATACGAGTTCAAGGTGATGCCTTTCGGGCTGTGCACGGCGCCAGCAACGTTTCAACGAGTCATGGACACGGTGCTAGCTGGCCTGAAATGGCACACCTGCCTCGTATACCTCGACGACGTTGTCGTATTCGCCCGGACTTTCGACGAACACCTCGCAAGGTTGGAGTCACTACTCGAGGCCATTCGTACGTCGGGGTTAAGGCTGAAGCCTGAAAAGTGCCGTTTCGCGTACGAGGACCGCACGTTCTTGGGTCACGTCGTCAACGCCGCGGGAGTCCTGCCTGACCCGGCAAAAAAATCAGCCATTGCGAACTTCCCAAGGCCGAAAGACAAGAAAGGCGTGCGAAGATTTCTCGGTCTGTGCGCATACTACCGGCGCTCCGCCGCAAACTTTGCACGCATTGCAGAGCCACTCACGCGCTTGACTAAAGATAGCACCGCTTTCAGCTGGGAAAACGACAAAGCAAAAGCATTCTGCGAGCTGCAAAAACGCCTGCAAAGCCCACCCCGTGCTCGCTCATTTCGACGAAAACGCCCAAACGGAAATGCACACGGACGCCAGTGATATACGCTTGGGTGCTGTCCTCGTCCAAAAGCAGAGGGGTTGCGAAAAGGTAATCGCCTATGCCAGCAGTGGTCTGTCGAAGGAGGAGAAAAACTACTCTGCCTCCTAGAAAGAGTGCCTGGCTATCATATGGGCCATTTCAAAATTTCGCCCATACGTGTATGGTAGGCTGTTTAAGGTTGTGAGAGACCACCATGCGCTGTGTTGGCTGGCCAATTTGAAGGACCCCTCTGGCCTCCTTGGGCAATGGAGCTTGCGCCTGCAGAAATTCGACGTCACAATCGTCTACAAATCAAACAGGAAACACTCCGACGCCGACTGTCTGTGCCGCGTCCCGTCGACCCACCACTACAAGAATCCGATGAAGACAGCGCGTTCTTCGGAGTCGGTATGGAGAGCGACGTAGCCGCCCAGCAGCGTGCCGAGCCCGACTTGCGCGTCCTGATCGACTACCTCGAAGGTCGCAACGCCGCCGTGCCTAGAGCGTTCAAACGAAACTTACCAGCATTTAGCCTCAAACACTCCGTCCTCGTGAAGAAAAATTTCAGCCCCGGAACGAGAACGAATTACATTCTTGTCATCCCGGCAGATCTTCGTGACGAAATTTTGGAAGCGTGCCAAGACGACCCGTCTTCCGGACATCTCGGCACAGCTCGCACAATTGGAAAAATCAAGGCGAGGTACTACTGACCCCGCCTTACATCCGACGTCACCCACTACGTCCGGAGCTGCCGTGACTGCCAGCGACGAAAAACGCCGCCGACGAGACCCGCCGCACTTCTGCAGCCGATCGCCGTCCCGTCAAGGCCTTTCCAGCAGATTTGAATGGACCTTTTGGGCCAGTTCCCTACGTCACGATCCGAGAACAAGAGTATTGTCGTAGCGACAGACTTCATGACGCGCTACGCAGAGACCGCTGCTCTTCCGAGGGGGACTGCCCAAGAAGTCGCAAAGTTCTTCATAAGTTAAGTTGTGCTGCGACATGGAGCCCCTGAAGTTCTAATTACAGACCGTGGTACGGCCTTTACTGCCGAGCTGATCCAAAGAATCTTACGCTACAGCAACACGGATCACCGAAGAACGACGGCCTACCACCCCCAAACGAACGGACTAACGGAACGTTTGAACAAGACGATTGCGGATATGCTGTCCATGTACGTCGATGTTGAACATAAGACCTGGGACGAAGTGCTCTCATATGTCACGTTTCGTACAACACGACTATCCAAGAAACTACGCAGATGACACCATTCGAGCTTGTCTACGGAAGGAGGCCGACTACGATGCTTGACACCATGCTTCCGCACGTAGAAGACGACGACCTCAACGCCGACGTCCAACGATACCTTCAGCGTGCGGAGCAGGCCCGCCAACTCGCTCGCGTTCGTACAACGGCCAGCAGCTGGTGGAGGCCGGCCGCTACAACCTCCGACACCGAAACGCCGAGTACCACCCGGGGGATCGTGTGTGGGTTTGGACTCCCATCCGACGACGCGGACTGAGTGAGAAGCTTCTACGACGGTATTCCGGACCCTACCAGATTCTACGACGTGTTGGCCAACTTACCTACGAAGTGATACCCGATGGTGAATACGGCACATGACGACGACGCACGCGACCCGAAATCGTCCACGTGGTTCGCTTAAAACCTTTCTACGCACGATGACGGACTTTTATTTTTTCTTTGTTCGGACTGTCGCTTATGTTAGCATCGGGTCGATGGACTCTTAGAGAGGGCGGGGGGGGGGGTAATGCCGCGACCATGTATTGGGTTTGTTTATTTATGTTTTGTTTTTACCACCCGGCCGCGCCGGTCTGTGTTATCTGTGTGCCAAAGAAAGCGCGTGTTCCATTCTTTCTTTCTATGCCGCATGTGTTATCTCTTCTGATAGAGAGAGCGTTCCGAACTAACGTGAACAGCCTGGCATAATATTCTTTGTTCTGGATGTAATGGAACGGTTCGAGAAACAGTCGCGCCTAAAGATAAAAAGCCTGCAGAGCACACACCGCGGCATTCTATTGTACTCTGACGCCCGCCGACGCACGTCACTTTTTATGACCGCTGTCTCGCCGCCTGTGTATTCTTTGAGTTGTTAGGGAAGCACAAGTTCGCTCCAATAAACTCGTTCTCTTTGAAGACAACTGCGTCGTCTTTGAGTTCGTGACAATATGGAGAGTGTTTAGAACTAAGGTAAACAGCCTAGAATAATCTTCTGTGATGTATAGTGTTCTGGAACCAATTCGACGGTTCGAGAACCACTCGCGCCGACAGATAAATGCCCGCAGAGCACACGCCGCGGTATTCATTGACTTTGTGGACTGCTGCTTCGCCGCCTGTGTATTTTTGAGTTGTTAAGGAAGCACAACTTCGCTCCAATAAACGTACTTTTCCTTCAAGCCAGCTGCGTCGTCTTTGCTTCGTGACATGACGGTATCTGCGCATAATCCTATACATTCGGTATTTCTTTATAAAGTGTTCTTTGTTGTAGTTTTAGCTTTTATGGTAGCGTGATATTAACAGTACCTTAGATTTCTGTCAACCTAATGAACAAGCAAGGTTTCGTAATGGCTATTCAACAATGGACCATAATCACACGATCAATCAGGTGATAGAGTAATGCGCGGAGTATACTTAACCCCTATATATGACGCCAATATATATATACTATATATAGATATATATATATATATATATATATAGAGCATTATAAAAAACATTTACTCAGTGGAAACAGGACAGCACTCGTTCATGACATACATTGCAAAATAAGGTATGTTAATCACATTATATGAGATATTATTATATGATTATTAAAATGGGACCTTACAGGCACCATGTCAGAGCATTGCATAAGGAGAGCGAGTAAAATACCGATAAGGAAAGGACAGTTACAGATCAATGAGAAACAGTCTCTCCAATGTTATTCGCAGCATATTTACCAGAGGTATGCAGAACGTTGGATTGGGAACAGGTGGGAGTAATGGTTAATGGAGAATACCTCAGTAACGTCTGATTTGCTGATGACGTTGCCTTGCTAAGTAATTCCGGGGAGGAATTGCAAACCATGCTTAGCGCACTGGACAAGCAGAGTAGAACCGTGGGCCTGCAAATTAATATGTAGAAAACTAATGTAATTCTCAATAACCTCGGCAGAGCACAGCGGTTTGACTTAGGTGGCGAGGCAGTAGAAATGGCAAGCGAATATATATACTTCGAACCATTAGTGACCCCGGATCCCAACCATGAGTCAGAGATAACGAGGAGGATAAGAATGGGGTGGAGTGCATTAGGCAGACATTCTCAGATAATGAATAGCAGCCTACCATTGTCGCTGAAGAAGAAAGTGTGTGACAGCTGCATCTTACCGGTACTCACCTACGCGGCAGAAACTTGGGTGCGCATTAAAAGGGTTCAGCTCAACTTGACGACCACTCAGCAATGGAATGGAACGGAGGATGATAGGTGTAACATTAAGGGACAAGAGGAGAGCGGACTGGGTCGGGGAACAAACGCGTGTAAGGGACATATTAGTAGGAATTAAGGAGAAGACATGGGCGTGGGAAGGGCAAGTAATGCGAAGGCAAGATAACCATTGGCCATTAAAGGTAACAGAGTGGATCCCTAGAGAAAGCACGCGTTGAAAGGTGTGGCAGAAGGCTAGATGGGCAGTTCAGATCAAAGGGTTTGCTGGAATAAATTGGTCGCAGTGAGCACAGAACCGGGATAATTGGAAATCTATGGGAGAGGCATTTGCCCAGCAGTGGGCGTAAGTAGGCTGATGATGATGATAATGATATGAACGGTCATGGTGTGTTTGTTTGAATGTGATTTTTTTTTATATTTTCAGTGTTCACTAAACAGCGATCCACCCTGCTGCAAAGGATTATCTTGCTCCGAAACCGTTCTGGGTTCTACACGGTGCCTTGTGGTTCCGAAGAATATAACCCGTAAATAGGTAAGCTCGCACAACGTGCCATAGCTGGGATTTGTGAACGCTGAATAAAAGGCTGCACTTGGACCTGCTGTAAAAATGCTGGCCAGTTTGTTTTTTGGTGGCATCAAACAAGACAGTACCAGGGCGTCGAACCGGATCCGAAGCGGACCAAAAACTACAACCGAACCGGTATTTTTGCCGGAAATGAACGCGAATTCGAAGCGTTATTTCTTTAGGACGCTGAACCCGAACCGGAGCTTAACCGAAAGAATAAATAACAGTTACTGGTTCAAGACGAAACGGTTCGGCCATCCGCAGTTGATAACGCCCGGTCAACGCTATTAAGGCATTTTGTTTTTCAGGCACCGTCAACTTCGCAACCTCTCACGCACTTTTGCCTTTGATCAGTCAGAACACTATCAGCACTCGTTTCGTCGCCACCCCATATGGAAAGGTATGCGCATCAAGTTTACAACGCTATGGTACGACTGCCTGCACGAGCAGAGTGCAAGGCTGAGCAAACGAAATGTTGCACTCGAAGGTCTGCAGGCGACATGAAACATCGACTTGGACCTTTCCTTGTTGTGACTGTGTAATGACAATCGGGTCGCAAAATTTCTGCGCTGCGCAGAGGTGACGGCCAACACCCGAAATGTGCATACTTATTGCATTTCAAACTTTTCTTTAAGGGAGTACTGACACAAAATTTTGAAGGCGAAATAGATTCAGAGATTGGTGCGAACACACATACACCATCTGCAAAACATCTGCAGCAAATATAGCCTAGAACATATAAGTGAAACCTCGCAATGTCCTTTAGGACGTTTAGGACCTCGTAATGTCCGTGCCGTTGTCGGGAGTTGTCCGTGCACACAGCATTGTAAGCCATCTATCGAGAGTGGCGCACACTGTAGTACCATCCGCGCACCATCCGGGGAGAGCGGCGCAAGCTGCTGTAGCAAAGAGCGCGAATTTCAAAGGGTACAAACCGCAAAAACAAAGGAAGAACCATAAACTGTCCAATGATAATTCGCGGAAAAAGAGCAGTTGCAATTACCGTTGAAACAACAGTGAACACAGAAAGCTACTTGAGAGGGCACTCCGGTGCAATGCGTATATAAGCGCGTTCCGCAATCAACCAACGCCCGTCAGGGGAACGTGCATAGACCTCGCCTTTGCCAACTGCAATCCAGCCCTGCTCGAAGAACCACTGTATCTGCACTTCACCGATCACAAGTCAGTGATCGTGAAGGGGAAACGCAACCGGGACCTCGTCACAACGTACCACCAATACCATCAATAAAACATTGTATATATACACTGCATACTCGTTTGTCCATTCATTAATCGCATTTGATTGCGCCATAAGTTTGTGCAATTTCATGCCCAATCTGGGGCCAATAAAATCACACATCTCCACGCCGTGAACGATGCCGAGGGTGCGAAATACTATGGGGACGCCAATGGTCTTTCGTGTGGCGCTTGTCATTTACAGTGCATTTACTGCACCTCAACATCATTTAAAACTCAGGGTGCATCATCACGCACGGACGATGACGCTCATCACACAAGCAATACACAACTTGCGTCCCAGTGCTTCGCACCCTCGGCATCGTTCACGGTGTGGAGATGTCTGATTTTTTAACATCAATTTTGAAGTGTGCAAAGCGCAATCGAGCAGCTAGCGGGGTACCTTGCGCAATGGACATTCACTGGATGTGGAGTAAATAAACATCATTCAAACACGTCACGAATTTGTGTTGCCCGCTTACCCACTGCCGGCGTTTCTTGCCGGCTCGCCGCTCCCAGCTTTTGCTCTCGAGCAACCAACGATGCGATCGTAGGCGCCGAGGCGCGGGGATTTTGCTGGGTCATCGGGCAGCTGGCCGCGACCTACTTTGTACAGCGATTCCAGGCACTCTATTTTTATTACTTTTTGCACACTAAACACGAAAATGCGCCGGGAACATGAAAAGCGCGCTGAGCGAGCCGCACGGTCGCTGCGCAGGCGGCGGCCACGACCGCGAAGTGGCGCAGGCCGGCGCAGGTAGCTTGCGCGATAGCTTGTTACCGCTTTCACGAAATAGCACTCGAGTCCCAAACAATGCCGCACATTCGAGAAAGGCGTAATGATGCAATAGCGAATTGCCTTAAAAATAGTCATCTGCACCGGTTACGAGAGCGGCAATAGAATATCCGCCGCTGTGTCAAGCCTAACACATCTGTAGGCAGTCCTGATGGCAGACCGGCTGGCTGCTCCCAGCGTGCGTCTCCCCACTTGCTGTCTTGAGCGTCACGCGTCGTTCTCTACCGTGGCAGCAAGCTGCACTCGCGGTGCCTGCGTTACGTCCTCGGTCGCTCTTTAATTAAGTGGCTGACAAGGCTCAGCACGCAGGCGCGTTAGCAGAAACAGCCCCGACGCCGACCAACAGTGCTACTGAAGCTAAGCTCTGTAATGTCCGTTCGACAGTGGCGTGGACAGCTTTGTTTATACCAAATCCAGTCTTTCGCGGTGCCCGCTGAAATCAAAACTGCCACTGGCCACATTAAAAACGTCTTTAATTAAATAACCGCCGCGGGCAGAAGAAATGAGGTTTTCCTAACACGTGATAATAGATAAATAGGTCATTTCTACTTATCGCACAACAACAAAAAAAAACCAAGATGCAAACTTTTTGAGGTCAGTCCCCTTCAGAAAACGCAATACACCTGGAAAGTGCAAAATACTTGAGATGTGAAATGCTCAAAAGCTTCTCGGTGTGTGGTCTTTTGGCTAATGACCACAAGGATGCGGGTTCGACCCCAGCACCGGGCTGTCGTTTATCTGATGTGAATGAAAAATGAAAACTTCCATGTTTGGAGATTTTGACACCAGCAAAGACCTCCTGGTGGAAGCAATGGCTCTGCTAGAGTTGAATATACTGTGCGCCTCATAGCACAGGGGTGTAGCTTTGGCGAATCAAACGCGAATATAATTTGACAAGTGTGTTTCCACAGGCCCATTCCGTGGTTTTAAGTTACTCCGCACCGAGTCCGACACGAATTTTTAGGCTCTTTTTTGGGGACTTCAGCCATGGAACAAGCCAAACACCAAAATGTAGATTTTACTTATACATTCCGTCCTTTGTCCAGCCTTTAACACATTCCAAGGTGTCTTCACGGAGAATGCAGGTAGCGCCGTGGTGCCTGGTATAACAGTCAGTTTCTAAGGACGCGTAGATCAAACGAGTTAGTGTTTTCAAAGGGATTCAAATAATAACAGTTATAGCAGGGAAGGCTGTTAGCGTATGGCACGCCCTGTCTCCTTTTGTACGAAACTTATCTCGGGACCTTGCAGTCGTTACGTATTTCATCTTCGATAAAAAAAGTAGGTGACACATGCAGAAGGGCAGGTCGGTACTGCATTATTCCATTTGCGCAGTGCTAATACTTTGCGGTTTTTCTGCTGTTTTGTCTCTTCACAGATGGTTTGTTTTCGGATATTCACTTCACTTACTAGTCTAACTCACTGCTCTTATGCTACTGCTGCTGATTCGTGTGGCAGGGGTGATACGGCTGTCAAAAAATTAAAGAGGGCATCGTCAAAACACTTCCATCTCCTGCTTTAGAGTCCCTCGCATTAATCCCCCTCCCCCACCTTGGGTTTTATGCTGGTAAACTCCCTGCTCAGCTCTAACGTAACCCCAGTGCACTTCCTTTGCTTTTCTTTCCCTCAAATCAGAAACACGATATTGTAATCGCACTTCAGTTCGTGGTCGCATAATCTGTTATAACATTCCGCAGCTCAGTAGACGGAACGGGGGTGGTGGTCTGGCGTCACGGATACGCATTTATAGTGACGCACGCATCCGCAATAGCTATCTAAAAATGTATCCCAGAGATTAGCCAGCAATGGTGAAATAAGCCTTAACTCTAGCTCACTTTTAACAAAATTCTGACTGACACTTCCTCGAGAGGGACTGCTCACACATTATCCTAGGGGCCAAACAGTGGAATCAGTTTTGTAGCATTTAGCTGGCTGCTGAGGAGTATTTTTCTTGGCGCTGAAACTGATCATAGTCCCGGGCCATCTCCACTAACGTGAAGATTTGGGAAGGGTCGAAGCATGAATTCACAGTGTATTCAAAGATGGCAAGTCTCTTTCGTGCCCCACGAGCGCACGCTGATGGGGGCGCGAAGGGTGACGCTCGGTGGGAGGAGCAATCGCTTGCGTTGCTGAGGCGGTGGCGCCCTCTCTTGTGTTTACCAGATTTAAGCATTTGCATGCCCCATGTGCCCCAGTTCGGGGTAGTGGCAAGGGTCACCGCGAGAGCAGTGCCATGCCCGCTCTTCGCCTTGGCGGCTCGTACTCGGTGATCAATGAGGCCCCAGCGTATTGGCGTCCCTTAGTCCGCACAGCCAAGGACGCGTGGGGCCATCTAGGACCATGTTTGAAGCTATGTCCACGTGCGTGTGGGCCTCAATTTAGTCGCTCACAACCGCTTGCTCTCGTAGTGTAGTAGTTCCGCTCTACGAAGCGAACACCCTAACCCGGGTTCAAACCCCGTTACCTTGTTTTTCCTTTTTCAAGGGTTTGCCATATTTGAATATTAACTTTTGTTATCAAGCATTTATTCGAATTAGGGCATCTTTATGGAGTATAAATGAGATTTCGGGTATTTTCGTTATCTTTTGGTCAGTTTCAGTTACTGCTTCTTGTACGCTTTTGCGAGTTTTTCCATTTTAGGTCGATTTCGGTCATTTATGTTCAATATTTTTCTACACCGTAGTGTTCAACCATTGCAGGTCTGTTTTGGCTGCAATTTATTTCAGTTCACGTGGTTTTGTATGCTTTAGGTACGTTTATGTTCTGATATGACCAACATAAGCAAGCTCAGGCGAGGGCTGGCTGTAGGCGAGGAAACGCATATACGACCGACGCGACAACGGGCAGAGCATACTCGCGTGATGGATTGGTCAAATACATAAAAAAAAAGCTGCGACCATCATACGATAAATGCTTGCTTGTTTGCTTGCTCGATTGCTTTTATGCTTACCATCTTGCGCTGCCAGAAGCCTCATTTTCTTTCATTTCATGCACTAGGCGTGATTCATCAGGAAGGGGTGAAGAAAACACTTCAAATTCTGTATCTTTCGGAGTCTCTTACATAAAAAGTGAGAGTTTTTTACTTAACTTTTTGTTATCTGCAAACCACGCTTGATGCATACAAAGCACAGGGACGGATTTAGGGTAAGGTGGCCCTGTAAAATGTGACCTCTGCATATACCTGTGCATCAGGTGCCATTGTAAGACGACCTTCACTTCGTGGGGGTCCGAAAGGAGAGCTCTTCAGCATTCCTGGATTGAAGGAAGAATACATGTCACAAAATAACACACACAGAAGCGGTCTCCTTTACCTGTTTGTAAAAAAATTACGCCCACCTCTCGCGGGAACCCGGGTGTGAAGCGACGCTGAGGGGGGGTTCGAGCGCAAGCGAAGACGGAGAGCGGCAGACCTTATATGCGCAGACGCCCGAAGGAGAGAGACCGCGGAGAGAGAGAGTGCCGCGGCTTGCAACACAATCCAACACAATCCATTTAATCCAATAATCCAAACAAGTCTCCCAGTCAAGCCAAGCTAATCAAGCCAATCCACGAATCCAATCCATGCCCGCGCGAGAGAGTGTTCGCTAGGGGAGAGAGAGGAGCGGAGAGGAGAGGGGGAATTGGCTGCGGACAACAACGACGCACGCGACCACAACGGACGCACTGCAGGAAGGACAGGGCCGCGACAAGAGATGCAGCTTCGCATCTAAAACTCTTGAGCAAGAGCTTTCTATGCAAAGACAAAGACAACGACGATGATGAAAAGTTCTTTCAGAGTGGTGCGTGGAGGAGAGTTCATGGAACGCACGCTCTAGAGAACACTACGTTTTTTTTAACAGGGGAGCTGTTGTACAAGCCCTAAGTTCGCCGTTGCAGAAAAAAATACCAAGCAAATGCGGAGTGCTCGCGAGTGCGGGACTCGCGTCGACCGTGGAGCGGTGCAGGCACGCGCAGTGGCTTAGCAAAAAATAAAATAAAACACTCCAGCGCTGTCGTCAATCGCTACCGCGCTTGTAGTGATTAGCATGAGGAATACGACGATGTCGATGCATATAACAATGACTAGTACTGGCACAGTGCAGGGCAACGACAAAACATCTAAATAAACAATTTCAAACTTGTACAAATGCGCTGTGACCAGTCCTTAAGTGGTCACGCGGAAAGAAAACCTGCAGGTTCGCTATGGTTCAAGCCTTGCCCGACAATGCAATTTTCGCAGGTTGAGCTGGTGAAGTCCACAGTGCTGAGGATGACTTTGCATCCACCACTCGCCGCGAAGACGACGACTACCTCTTCGATGCATATGACGGCGATTACTAGCACCGAAACTATGCAAATAAACAATGATACTGAAATTTAACTATGCGCCCGGAAATATCACCTAAAACAGCTTTGCCATTCAAGTCTTGCGCGTGAGTGCAAGCTTCCTGAATTTTTTTGGTGGCTCCCTTTCCGGCATAATTCCAGCGAAGAGAAACCATTCCTACAAGAACACCATGAATGGTCTCAATAAACGTTTTCTCTATCTTTCGTCTCTCCCTCTCTTTCTCTGTCGCTTTCTATCCGGCCTAATAATCTTCCTTTGCCTTTTTCACCTTATTTAGCTGCTGCAATTCTTGGCACGCAACACTATGAATAGTGAGAGAGAGAGAGAAAACTTTAATGAACACTGAAGAGGTTAGCCCCACAAACGGCGGGGCTTGCTACTTCAGATGGGGGTGAACATAGTGAGGTGAAAAAAAAGAGGGGAAAAGTGCGCACCAACAATGAATAAGAGGGAGAAAAAAAAAATCAGTTCAAACGTAGAAAAAATTTACAGCACTAGGAGAAAAAAATCTGAGGATCCCAAGTTTAAAGAACATCGGTTAGTCCCGTGTCAGACAGAAAGTTAAGAGAGCCTTTGTCCCTCGCGCCGCGTCAGCGTGATTTTGCCACGGACCAAGAAAGTGACGCAGCTCTAAAGAGTGTCCTCGTAGCAGTCGCACCAGAGTTCTTTTAGCTGTTTCGCGTTGAGTTGTATGCTTTGGGCAGTAACACAAGACATGCTGTATGTCGTCTCTCACAGAGCACACAGAGCACAATGGCGAGTCCGCCCAGCCTATCTTAAAAGAAAACCAGTGAAGGCAACGTTCAGGCGTAGTCGGTGAAGGACACCCTCAGTTTTCTTTTGCAGACCTCGCGGAAACTGGAAATTGCACTGAGGGTCAATGGCGTGCAGAGGCCAAAGGGTATCTTAAGAGGGTCCTGCCAAGCTGAATAACTGCAGTTTCCATCCAAGCGCATTCACGGCCGCACTTCCGTCTCTGTCTGGATACGGGATTCCAATAGACACAAGCAGATTGTGCGCCTCTTTCGCTGCTGCGTCAGAGATGACGTTCCCCTGGATGCCGGAATGACCTGGTAGCCATTGAAGGCGAGATGCTGGTGCCCGTCTCGTAGCCCTAATGTGGTGGCAATGCGTTTAGCTCACGCACAAGTTGGCTACAGCGGTGGGATGGCTTCATCAGTGCTTACAAGGCAGGCCGCGAGTCGGTAAAAATCACCCATTGTCGAGCGGGACTGTTGGTGATGTGAAGGAGTGTCGCCCTAATAGCAGTTAACTCAGTGAAGGTGGACGACGGTCCTTGTGACTGAGTTTCTCTTTCACAGTTAGTCCCACCGACGGAATCCAAACTCCAATGGCTGACGAGTCAGACTTCACGGATCCGTCTGTATATACCTGAACGTGGCCAAGATAACGCGAACTGATATGCTCCAGCGTGTAGTATCGCAAGGCTGCCTCAGGCAGAGATGATTTCTTGCCTATACCTGGTATGGTGAGGCCTATATCCCATGGTGCAGCTTTCCATGGCGGAAAAGGCAGGCTTGCTTGGGCGTTCAAAGTTGGTCGGCAGGAGGCTCCGTACATGCGGGGAAGACACCTGTGCTAGAGGATGGTCAGCACACCGGGTTACGTGTTGGAGGCTGGTGCGAAGGAACTCTTGGGCTTGGAGTGTCTGGGCGGACATACACCTTGCTTCGCAGAGAGTTCCATTCGTGGATGTGCACCTTGGAAGGCCCAGGCAGATGCGCAGGACTTGAGCCTGTGCACACTCTATCACTCTGAAGTTTGTCTTAGACAAACCAATCAGCGCTGGCAGGCTGTACCGCAGAAGGCCAAGAAATAGTGCCTTATAAAGTCGTAGTAGCGAAGGCACTCAGCAGCCCCATGTTTTTCCTGTCAGCATCCGGAAAATGGGCAGAAATGAGTGCAGGCGTTCTCTAAGGATACGGATATGGGGGGCCCAAGACAGTGAGCGATCTAATGTAACTCCGAGAAATTTATGGTTGTGAACGTACGGTATTTCTGTTTCATTTATGACCAGAGGATAGCGGGATAAATCCCGTCTCGTAAAGGCGACCGCGGCACACTTTTCGGGTGAAATTAGCAAGCCGCAGGTGCTAAGGTACTTTTGAATTGCAAGAAGAGCTTTCTGCAGTTTTGGATCGTATACTTCTCCGGTTTTTGCCTGAAGCCCAGATACAGATGTCATCAGCATAGAGAGATATGTTAACACCTTGGGGTAGCACTTTCGTGATCCGGATGAGACAGATGCTAAACAGCACAGGCTTAGGACTCCGCCTTGAGGGACGCCTTGTGTAATCTCATGCTGCCTTGTGTCGCCTTCCTTGGTGGTCATATAGACGTACCGCTTATGCAAGTAGTTACATAGCCAAGTGTGCATCCGCCCTCGTAGCCCTACAAACGCCATTTCCCTTCGAACAGCTTCATGAGAAACGCTATCGAAAGCCGCCTTGATGTCTAGGAACGCAGCTATGTGATCTTTTTCGCAGCCTTTTGCCGATGAATGTCCCCTACCAAAGCAATGACGTTGTCAACGCTACTTCTTCCTTCTCTGAACCCTGACATCTCTGGGGGATACACTTATCTGTCCTCAAGATCCCAGACGAGTCGCTGCAAGCACCATTTTCTTCTCCATTACCTTCCCTATGCAGCTTAGTAAAGCAATAGGCCGGTAAGAGTTGATGTCGGTTGGCGGTTTTCCTGGTTTAGGACCGGAACTAGGTGACCAAGTTTCCAGCTTGCTCCACGCGGCCTGTCTCCCCACGACTTGTTGTAGAAGGTAAGCAGTCGCCGGAGGGCGTTACCGCCGAGATGTCGCAAAGCTGAGTATGTAACGCCATCGGCGCCTGGTGAAGAAAGCAGGTTAACGGACGCTAACGCTGAGATAAGCTCATGCATAGTGAATAATTCATCCGAGAGCGTAGCATTCGTACTGGAGGAGCCAATCGGTCAGCGACTTCTGAAATCATTGCAGAGCTCGGGGGTAGCTGTAACCTTGGCGCAAAATTCGTCAGCTACGTCCAGTTCACTGACGCCACGCTGGAGAGCTATTGATGAGAACGGATGAGCTTGACTCGTGTTGCTCTCAGGCTGCGGAAAACTTGCCAAATGCGAGTTAGTGGTTTGCGGGGATCAAGCTTGGAACAAAATTCTCTCCAACGTTGTCGTGCAAAGCTTATTAAGGTGCTTCTGAATGCGCTTCTGGGCATGTCTTGAAGCTCGAATGTCATCTTGGCGACAGCGTTTTTCTCGCACGGCGCTCTGCTCTCCTGCGAATACGCGCGAAGGCGTTTCATACTCTCCGTCCACTGGTGCCCACGCCTTTGGGGCCAAGCTCCGCCGTGTGTGACTGTGACTGGGCCCTGGCAATAGATTCCGCCAGCTCTTCGCTCGTAGACAATGCAGCAGCATTATCCTCCAGCATGTCTCGGAAAGTCGACCAGTTTACAGTCGACAGTGGCCGCTTGATGGTACCGCCGCGAACTCCATCAATCATGGTGTACGTTGGGATATGGTCGCTGCCGAAGCTTTCAATGTCTGGTACCAGGATGCGACAGTCAGCAGAGAAGTGGACACCATAGTCACATCCAACACGCTTGAAGCCCTGCCCCGAAAGAACGTGGGACAACAACTGTTGAGCACTGATAGTCCTGCTTGGCTGGCCACATCGAGCAGACGGTTTCCCCTTGGTGTCGTCTTAACACTGCCCCAAGCTGGATGGTGCGCGTTGAAGTCCCCCGTAAGCAAGTGCGGCGGCGGTGTAGTGTCCAAGAGGGCTTGCAGGCGCTTAACGCTGAACTTTGCCTTAGGTGCAATGTATCCTGTGATTACAGTGAAAGCCACCTGATTGTGCTTCACCGTTGCCGCGACATACTCATTCGAGTCATCTGGCTCAACATTATGCACTAGAAAAGTTAAGTCATTACGAATTGCAAGGAGCACTCTGCTGTTTTCTGAGCTCGTCAAAGACCGATGCAGAGAGTATCCCGAAAGGCGGACATCCCGACGCAGTCTGGATTCTGAAATGGCGACGACCGGGAACCTGTGCTTATTGATGAGTTGCCTAAAGTCAGACATCCGAGATGATAGTCCGCAGGCATTCCACTGAAACACTGTTGCCTGATTCCGAAGAGTTTGCATCGGCACCGTCGTAGCACTCCCAATAGAAGTTACAGCCGGTTTCGAAGGAGGAAGGGTAATGGTGTCAAGTAGAGTAGGATAGCACGAGTCACAGGAGACGTGAAGGTGCTAGAACTGACCGCACGGCGTCAATGAGAAAGAGTATTGATGAGCCAGAGTTCGTAGATGGTTGCACGCTCTGCCGGCTCATGCGGTCATGAATGCAATTGCGTGAATGTCTACTTGCACGCCAGAGACGCCTTGCTCCCACGTTGCGTCGTGGGGGTGCTGTTAAGTTTGCCGCTTGAGAGGCTTTGCTGAGGGACGCCGCCGTAACACCTTAGAATGACTTCATTCATTTCATTAATTTCTTTTATTTGTCAAAACATACAATACAAAAAGATCATCAGACTGTTTGGACTTGTATTCAATGGCGTAGACATGGGTCCAAAAAGAAAAAAAATGCAGTGATACAGAAAAAAAACTAACACTCCAAAGCACAGGCTGTTGTACAACACCAGTACAAGCATTTTTTAACATGCAATCTTCGTGCCCAACAAGAATAAAATGTATGATGGCGATAGTTTTACCAGGTGCACCAATGCAGGCAAATCCATAAAATTTACATAATATCATCAAAAAACAACTAAGCAACATTAAAATGACCAAACAATACCATACCGGTATTTCCAAATACAATACAAATACAAACATTCAATGCTAGGCCACAACAAGATTAAAAACCCACAAAGCAGCACAGATTTCAAAGAATGCACAAACAAAAATAACCATCCAGCACGTATGGTATTTCTGTGACCACAAAACGACACGCCAGGAAAAAAATCGCAAAGTTAGCTCGCATCATTCAAGCTTAGATAAATTTTTTTATAGAAGTGTTAACATTTTGGGCTTTCTTTATTTTAGGTGGCACGTGTTGCATATTTGGCTTCTATAAACGGCAACTGACGGTCTCCGTACGGGTTCTTTTTTTTGGGGGGGGCAGATTGATTTTACCAGACGCAAGCATTTCTAGTGGGCCGAGAAGCAGTGTAAAACAAGGATGCATTGAAAGGGTTATTGTGTCGTATTATTTATTTACACAGATGGCTGTCTTTTTCTTGACGCAATGCATGAAAAGGTAATATTTGCATATCGTTAAACAGTGGTTTACTCGGATGATCATGCTTAGAGTATGTTATTGCATTTAGAGATCGGTTTCTGTAATTTCTGAATAGGTTCTAGGTAACTCTTGTAAGTACATCCCAAGATTCAATGCGATATGTAATGTGAGAGTGGATGAATGCGAAGTGTAATGTTTGTAAAATGTCTCTATCGAAATAATTACGGGCCTGCAGCAAAGCATAATATCCGGACTCCAACATAGAACAAACTTCCGTTCCGTGGTTTTGCCAGTTTAAGTGGTCATCGAAATAAACGCCAAGGTACTTGTAAGAGGTTACATGAAGAAGAGAGTGGTTGTTGATAGCTATTTTGATGGAGTTATCGTTTACGGTCTTGTTACACGAATGAAAAATCGTATATTTAGTATTACTGGTATAATTGTTAGTTTGTTGGCACAAAACCATTTGTACATTCTTGATAACTTTTAATTGTTTTAGATTCAATTTCTTTGATATTGTTATCTGTATTAATTATTGCTGTGTCATCAGCGTACATCAAAACGTCCGAGCAATGTAGGGATAATGGCAGATCGTTTATGTACAAAGAGAAGAATAGAGGCCAAAGTTGGACCCCTGTGGAACTCCGGTTTGTATAGGCTGCGGCAAAGAGCAAACATTGTTAATGCAAACTATCTGGTACCGGTCATGAAAATAACTTGAGGATAGTTCAAAAGATGTATCTCTAAAACCGTAGTGCTTCAATTTGCCTAATAGAATGGAGTGATCTATGGTGTGGAATTCTTATTTTAGGTCTAAGTACACGACAGCCACCAGGTTTGTTATTGTTTAGGGCAGAGTTAATTGCTTGTGTTAAAGACAGCCCCGCGGTTGATGTTGGGTACTGGGAATGAAAACCGTGCTCTCGTGGGCACATTATGTGATATTTATCTAGGAATGTATGTATACGGGCTACAAGAGTTTTCCTATATAGATTTTTAAGGACGCTTACCACGGACTTTGGGCGATAACTAGATGGGTCAGGGGGGTCTCCGTCGTTGTAGATCGGTGCGACCCTAGCTTTTTTTAAAGGACATGGGTACGTAGAAGCATGCAGAGAATGATTGAAAATGTTACATAAGATAGGGCACAGGATATCTATGTTTTCCTTCAGCAACCGCACCGTGATGTGGTCTAATCCAGCAGCCTTATTGGCAGACATGTTTAATACAACAGCTTTAATATCATTGGATTCAATGTCATACATATAGAAAGTGTTGGTTAATGGGTGTCCTTGAAAGGGGTACTCAGTCGAATTGTCAAATTTCGCTGCCAAGGCAAGGCCGACCATCATGGAAGCTGTCAACAATTCTTCTATCTATGAAGTCGGGCAGAACCTGCTGTTTTGGACTGTTGCCAGTAACTTCTTTAACAATTTCCCATATTTTTTAGTATTACCATTTGCGTGTTGTATAAGACAGCTATAATATTCTTTTTTGCGTATTCTAATAACCGCCACTGATTTATTACGCATAATTTTATAATTACGCAGGTAATAGCCGTTGTGTTTATTCTTCTTCCATTTATTATACCAGTAGTCTTTCTGTTTTAGAGTGAAAGAAAGTAATCGGTCATCCATGGGTGCAGTGGTTCCTGGTACGACCTAGTAGATATGGTTTTGATTCTGTTGACAATGACGCTAGTGAGATATTGTCAATCAAGTTACACAATTCGACGTTGACGTCGTCGTTGTATATTAAATTAGGGTCTAATGACAAAAGCTTGTTCCGTGCTGAAGCATAGTCAACTCTAGTTGAAGGTGCTGTTTTCTGTGGCTTTGGTTGGATCAGATCATTGATGGTCACGTAGATAGGAAGGTGATCAGAAATGGGCACATCATACACGTCAGCTTTGTGATGTGAGGGTACATTTGTTAACACATGGTCAATTTATATTCCAGATTTAGCCGTTTGTCGCGTACGAACGGTAATTAGGTTCAAGTTATAACAGAACTCTAGCTGATATGTGAATTCTTAAAGAGTTGTAATAAGGGTATTGTTGATATCACCAACGATAACTACTTGGTCGTTGTGATTCGCCTAAGTAAAGAAAGATAGCTTCAAGTTTATCTAAGAAGGCAGCTATGGGTGAGTAGGGAGCCCGATAAAGTACGCCAACAACAAGAGAACAGTCGAGTCTGATAAATAAAGTTCAATTTTTGGGAAACTGAATGTGATCGGCGTTAGCTTTGAGTACGTGTGACGATTTTTTGAACAAAGAGGGCTCCTCATCCTCCCCTTCATCTGGAAAGCCGTGGATCTGACACGGCAGCGTATCCGCTTTTTTTTAACCAGGTTTCAGATGTAGCAATAATATCAAAAGAAGTAGTGTGCTGCGACAGATAGGCGATAAGCAAGTTGGCGTTTTTGTTTAGGTTGCGAATGGTGCTGTGAAAGATTGATATACTATTGTTTGGCTTGTGGGTGTCATGCGCAGTTTGTCGAACCGCCATATGGTAGAGGTACTTGTAGGGCTTGTTGAGTGCCGACGATCACACAGTTTCGGACAGGTCATCTTCACATGTAACATGCACGACTTTCCAGTTTTCCGATTTCCGCATTATTACTTTGTCGTCTGCAAACCAGGTGAATTTCCAGTTCTTTTCCTTTTTGGCCTGAATGCTCTCGCCGAGCAAGACCTTATTTTCGGCGCATAGGTGGGCATTCACGTAGACTGGCTCACTTCCTTGGAACCCAAGCGATGCTTCGTTCAGCCTGTTTTTCTTGGCCGCTTTCGGGATGCTGTCTCGTACTTGCTTCGACACAAACTTCAGTACTATGTTGGGCGGCCCGGATCCCTTGGTCGGCACCCTATGTGCGGCATCAACGTCTTGCCCGGAAAGTTCGACCTTGAGACAAATGGCAACATTCAGACTCTATCGGCAACGCCCTCCTCCGCGGTCAGTGGTACTCCCTTCAGTTCAATGTTGTTCCGCTTACTGTATTGCTTTAAGGCTATGATTTCTCTCTTGGCGTCCCTCAACTCCCTTTCTAGCCTCCGGCACTCTTGCTGGCTTTTCAGGCTACGGTTAGTAGCCTCGGTGACTTCCTGCCGGAGGGTCTTTATTTCGGCTTTGAAACCTTCAAAGAATTCATTTATGAATCACATAGACTCTTTAACAGCGCAAGCTCGTCATTTATTGTGCTATTTGAAGCAGCAACGTTTTTATATCGGCTCCTAGGCTTGCCACTGCGTCAAGAATCTCGGCTGTCATTTCCCCGAACACCTTAGCTAGTTCCTTAAAGGAAGCCGTTGCTTTTTCACTCAAAGCCTTGGAGAAGTTGGCCAACTCCTCCATTGTGCCGGGGCAATGGCACAAAGAAAAAGAAAAAAAAACACTAGTACATATACACACAAAACGTTCAGAGCAGACTGGCAGTAAGGGAATGATTTAACATAGTGTAGAAAAGTAACCCACCTGCGGTACAGAAGCAGCGGGTTTTTTTCAAAGTTTATTTAAATGTAGAAAAAACACCCGGGGGTCTCTTGCTGGTGCATCAGGCCCCCTTAGGGGTAGCGATAAGTTAAGGTTCACGACGGGTATGGGAAGGAAATAGCAAGAGAAAAATAGTGGGTGGGGATATGAAATGCAGGAGGGTGTCCCACACTGCCTTCGCTAAATTAGGTGGGTAGGATGGACGCACGAGATCATTAAAGAATTTGGTCGTAAGTTAGCGGGAAGGGTGTCTAGGAGAACCTGTCCTTCAGTTTGGTTTAGCAGGCGATACGAGTGCCAGTCCGCTCTGAAGTGGCAAGCGAAGATGCCGTTCGATTTTATTGGTGTCGGGAACGCCTCCGGATGCTCGGGCGATAATCGTCGTCACGCGGTGCCGTGAAGATCCGCAGCAGTTCCATGCACTGAGGGTGCAAGTGCCAGTGCGCCTGCGCCTCGAGTAGGATCCGCCGTTTTTAGCCACCGGAGAAGAGTTGTTCCCGAAGCCACGCGTTCTTGAAATTCCTGCGGTACAGAAGCAGCGGGCTTAGCAGGCGATACGACTGCCAGTCCGCAGGCAGTCGTATCGCCTGCTAAGCTCGCTGCGCGTTGTTCCGGTGCTAGTTCCTGCCACCGTGTAATTTGAGAGTTGACGACGCTAGTGAATTTCGGTGCTTGCCTGTTCGGACGTTTGATTGCGTTCTTCCGCTCCCTTCGTCTGTGGTGAAGTGGCGCCGACGGCCCCCATTCGCTGCTGCCCAGCTTTAGCTCGGGCTAATGAAAGATAATACAGGGGAGTTTGTTGCTGGGCTAGTTGGTGCATATTAAGTTTAGAAGAAACCAGCTGAACACGGAAAGAGAGGACTATGTGTTCCCAAAAATGAAAGCCTCGTTCTATGAAGCCTTCGTGCCGCACCTTGTCTCTCCACTAAAATTTCGGTACTCAGATATTTCCAGCTCTGGTACTCTTCGACTGGGACCGCAAGGGGTTCATGCATACAGGTTCGCTGTTAAAAACTGCATAAACTTATGCCCTGTATTCAAAAGCGAGGCACGCATGCAGGCAACCATGTGAGTGCGCCGTCACTGGTTACATCGGGCTCCGTGGGATGGCGGTACTTGTCCGTGCTAAGCGCATGATATGGGTTGGACATTCCAAGCTCTAGCCCGCCGAATGCAAAGTAATTCCTCGGCTCCAATGTGAGTGCGATAACAACTCTGTTGACACACCGTTGAGAATCGGGTTGAAACGGAGCAGACGACGCACGCCGGTGTTATATTTTTCTTAGCTGTGCGGCCGCACTAGCAGAAGCCGCGCCATGTCCGTGGCGCTCCGACCATGTCCGAGGCCATTTCAGTGTTGACAAACGAAGAAAATGACAGCTAAACTTTTCAATGAATACCGGCTATTCTGAGCAGCACACCTATGAACAGCCCATTCGAGCGTATGGCGGAGAATTACAAAACTTGGGGTGGTTAGTGACTCGCCCGCCACCTGCAGCGAACAATGTACCCTCCTCCACACAAAAACCTCACAAAAGAGCAAGAACACCACCTTCGATGCATCCAAACCAACATCTTTCCCCACCCAACTAGAGCCCACATTCTGGCCCCCACCCTCTACTCCTCGGAATGCCGCTTCTGTGAGGCTCCGGGCACACTTTACTTTCCACATTGTGTGGGGCTGCGATAAGAACCCCAACCTACCCCCCCCCCCTGCCCTTCCCTCCCCTGAGCACTGGGAGAGAGCACTGTCCAGCTCGGACCCTGATGACCAGCTTTGGCTGGTGAAGAGGGCTCAAGAAGCCGGACGGTCTCAAGGGGTCCTGGAATAAGGACTCTTCCCCAAGGGAACTGCTTTATAGGGACGTTTATTCCTCCTCCACCTCCTCCCGAAAGGCACTCAACTGTAGGCATCACATGCCTCTGTCAATCCTCCTAAGAACGGCACGCATTCTTTAGAAGAGGGGGAAGATAGATGACGAATACGAAGACGAAGACGAAGCAGGAGACGATGAAGCATCGCGTGCACCACGGTTAGAAGCGAAGAAGAAGAAGACCGGTACCGGTGAACGCAGACGTGTTGCATTCTTTCCAAGTTGTGCCTCACCCGGTCGTTGGAGCGTCTGCAGCGCGGACTGCAGCGGGGCCTACAGGCCATTCACAATTTTCGAAGCAGGCGAGCGGCTTGCTGTCGAACGAAACAGCGTCGATCACTTCGACCGACCAGCAGAGCTCGTGACGTCGTTTCTTCGCGCCTAGAAGAACAAGCCTAGTCGCCGAGAAACGACACATCTGCAAGAGGTCTCCTTGTAGCACGGTCCTTGTCACCAAGAGAGCCACCGCGGAGTGCACTACACGAAGCTCGGTGTACACCGCGGACTACACTACACGAAGCTCGGTGCACACCGCGGAGTACACTACTCGAAGCTCGGTGTACATCCACTATGAACCGTCTCCGCGCACTTATCTTGGCTGGCGCTCTCGTCTGGGCGTTCGTCACTGTCCTCATATTCCTCCAGATTAGCCAGAACCGCCTGCAGGAACACGTGCGTTCGCAGGTCAATGCCCTGGATCAAGACGTCCGCTCACAGCTCAGCTCGAACGAAGAAGTGCTCGACCGACTCAGGTGGTGGAAGAAGCAAATCGAAGATTCCAGGAGAGGAAAAGAGGTCATTGCCACGCTGGTGCTTGCCTGCGACAGAGTATCTGTGAATCGCACGCTTGACCAGGTCATAAAGTACCGACCGTCACCAGAGCGTTTCCCGGTGATCATAAGTCAGGATGGCTATCACGACGAGACGAGCGCGCTCTTGCGGCAGTACGAGCAGGAGCACGGGTTCCTCTTCATACAGCAGCCGGACCAGACGGTACTCACCAAGGGAATGAAAGCGGAGTTTAATATCGAAGGCTACTACCGCATCGCGAGACACTACAAGTGGGCGCTCGGGCAAGTGTTTGACCGTCTTCAGCACACCGCTGTGATCGTGCTCGAAGACGACTTGGACATCGCGCCCGACTTGTACGATACTTCACCTCGCTGCTGCCCGTCCTGCGGGGGGACGCCAGCTTGTTCTGCATTTCCGCCTACAACGACAACGGCAAGCCTTGGCAGATCTCCCGGTCACCGGACATGCTTCACCCACGACCGATTTCTTCTCCGGGCTAGGATGGCTGCTGACGCGGGAGCTTTGGCACGAGATTGGCCATCGGTGGCCGAAGAGTTTCTGGGACGACTGGATGCGAATGGCAGAGCAGCGACGAGGCCGCGCCTGCATACGACCCGAAGTGTCGCGCACTCGCACTTTCGGCAAGTCGGGCGTCAGCTGGGGGCAATTCTTCGACGCGTACCTCAAGGACGTGCACCTCAACGACGTCTTCGTGCGGTTCAGTAGCATGGACTTGAGCTACTTGCACCAGAGGCCTTACGACCGAGCATTCCTGGCGACAGTGCGTGAGAGCAGGCTGTACAGCCTGGACGACCTCAAAGGAGGACGTCTGACCCAGAGTCCCGCGAGGATCTCTTACAGCAATGAGACCGTTTTTGAAAATATTGCAGATTTCCTCGGAATCATGAGGGATTTTAAGGAGGGTGTACCACGTACCGCCTACAAAGGTGTCGTGAGCACTTACTATAAAGGAATACGACTCTTCCTGGTGCCCGAGCCGTGGGCGTTCCTGCCCCGTGTTGACACCACGGAAGACAAATCTATTGAACGAGGCGCTATTCGGTGATTGAACGCTCCGTGCTAGGATGCGGAAGTGTGTCTGTGCTCGAACTTAGGTGAAAGACACTTCACAAAACTGCGAGCGCGTAGTTGTAAAAATTTATACACATGTAAAAAAAATCTTTAGAGAAAGATGCATATAGACACGACTTTTTGGAATGCATATAACGGGGTTCCCTTACAGCCAAATAACTTCTCGCTTCGTTTTCAAGCGAGTATTGCTGAGATAACAAGCTACAGCAGTGAGTGGGACATTTAAAAAAAGTCCTAATGCAACCAGTCAAATCAATGATGTTTGACTATTCTTCAGATTTCCAAGTCTATATTTTTATGACACATCTTCCCGAATAAAAATCTTCGCAACACTTACAGAATGACGTAGTCAGCACTTCTATATTGTGTGGTCTGAAGTATTCGTTAACAGAAGGTGGAAGAATGGTCAATAATTTGATATAAAATTGCGGGAGCATAGGGCGTCCTACAATACGCGAAAAAACGTGAAGTTTTTTTCCTGATCGCTGGGGCGAAGATAGCCGCCGCTTCATGCGGCCTACCGGAATATGATGGCCACCGGCTGCCCCGTACGTGTTTTCTGTCCTATCGATTTCCCATATTGTTGTAAAACACGTTTCTCTCTCTCTCTCTCTCTCTCTCTCTCTCGCATCGCTTTTTTGGTCGCGCTGATGCTTTATCTGCGCTACACGAACATTTGAGTTTAAAGGACTTTGAAATTTCAAATTTCATTCGAACTGGGATGAATTTCACCTGTCTGCACGACAACGGACCTTTTTTCAGTAGCGCTCTGCGCATGCGCTACTGTCGCTCCCAGCGACCGTTCTGCCATTATTGGGGGCAAAATGTAAACAAAACAGCGCCATATTAGATTAGCAAGTTTCAAGCGCCCAGCCGGCTAAGGGCTGCTCCGTTTTGGGTGCCCTGAAAGAGGCCGACAGGTAGGCGCTTTCTTTGCCACCAAAACCATGCTTGACGACTGGGACGGCTTCCTCAACTGCGCAGGGCAGGCGAAAAAAAGGGCGCGTGCTTTTCTATAATCCCCTAAATGCAACTCGGGTGGCCGCCGCAAGAGGGCTACGCTACTGGAAAAGGTCCATTCTCATGGGCAGCTGAAAGTTTTCCTGTTTACCCGTCATGTTTTGATGCCGCTACTGCTGTCCATTTTCTTTCTAGTAACTTGACATAAAATTTAATTTTAGAGTTAAACTGGGCCATAAAACACAATTATTAGTGATAAAATTAACAAAAAACTAGAAACCGGCAGTTGATGTTTTTTGTTCGCAACGCCGCTGTTGGCCCCACTTGAAATCGTAGGTAGAGTGATAGAGAGGTAGAGTGTAGTTGCGCCGCATAATTACGCGCCGCTTCACTCCATAGACCCGCACGGGACCTTTAGGATGCCTGAAGGACTTTCCAAGCATGACAAGCGGTTTTCAATCACCGTGTGCGGCTAAATGTCGCTTACACCAATTACTTTCGATTCAAGACGAAACAGGCCGCTTCCCCCTTGTGCACTCTTTGTGACGTGCGCGAGGACTTGAACCACGTGCTATGTGAGTGTACGCGGTATAGAGCCGCCAGAACGTCCCTTTTAGTGTCCTTGGGTCTTCCGCTGTCTAGAGGCCTAACTCTCAGTGACGTGCTAGGCCCTTGGACGAACTCTAAACGAGCATCTCGAGCGACAAAAGCTCTACTGTCTTTCCTGCGAAGCACAGGACTTGATCAGACTCTTAAAACAGGACTCTCTTAATGAGCGCGTCATCTTCATCACAGTCATTATCATCAATCTCTTCATCGATCTTCTCTTCTTTTTTTTATACATCTGGTGTAGCAAGCTAGGCGCCTTGGCCAGGCTAACCTCACCAGTATCATTTAAGACTATTCTCTCTCTCTCTCTCTCACAAAACAAGTGAAAAGCATCAAGATCGTGCATTTTAAAAACCATGTTTCACTCGTCAATATTTATTTTTGTGAGTAGGGCATGCTGAAACTGCGTGCGAGAGTGCAAGCATTCGCGTTTAAAATTCCTTTGAGATTCGCAAATGTCGGTTGTCGTGCCTTTTTGACACAAATGGGATTTCAACCAAGTGCCTTTGTGAAACGTCGTGTAGCAGCTTATATGTGTCATTTGAGTCGAATGAAATTCGGTTCAAAGGCCTTCGCAACCCACGTGTAGCACGAGTATAGCACCAAAAATGGCGACAGCGCTTAACATGCCTTTTTAGAATAGGAATGAAAGGGTACGTAGGAGAGGCCCTGCTTGAAGAAATAGCCAGCTTGGAAAGGCTGCGCGACCGGAGGTGTTAAAGGAGTGACTCTTTGAAACGTTTTGTTTTATTCGAAAGATTAGTGTTTCATAGTACCCCAGCGCTTTCCCGGAAGCAAATGATGCTTTATTCACTGAGAAATAATCAATTTAAGCCAAATTTCAAATCTCCCCTAAAATTGAACATTCCGTGTCGTGTACAATGGCGTCATAGAGCCGGTCCATGAAACAGATACTTAGTATGTCGAGTCCATATAGCACCCACACGCGGGAGTCGATCGAGACGGCGGCCATTTTAAAAATACTAGTAAACTCCTAGTGCACCCACCGCCCTAGTCATGGAATCGCCTGATCTGGAGAACAAAACTCTCGCGCCGAGGAGCTCGGGCGTGCATTTAACAACCTCACACCACTAAAACGCTCAATGCTTCTAAGTGCGCGAGCGGCAAGAGTTGTGGGATACGCGGTGGACAGGAAAGCGACCATTCCGCGATAACCACAACAGACGAACGCCCAGCCGTCGGCACCGCTGCCTCTCGTCAGCCCCGTCGCGACGGACGAATATAGACTGGTACGTATGTGCCGTATTTTTATTACGGTTATTATAGTTCAATTTCAGTAGCAGTATCACTTATGCCAGTTGGCCGGTGTCGTGTATGGAAAGCCGTTCGCGCGAGCTCTCTGTTTCTACCAGAAGATACGAGCGTCAATGAGCGGTGTTACGCACCATTTTTTCCCCAAGGTCAGAGCGATTTGACGAAGTCGGCGACGAGCGCAGCCATGTCCCAGGAGTGAGCTAACGTAAGGGTCCCTGCCGTAATCACTTCGTCGGAAATGAAGCGAGCACACTCGTACTTCCTTTAGCTCCCTTTCTCCCCGTTTGCAAAGTTCACAGAACGTAGCCACTTGTCGCGCCTAGGTTCGTCGTTGGGCAGCACATGAAAGGAGATCTCCTCACCGCGGGGATGTCGCACTCCCTCGACGATTTGCCCGTACTACATGGGCATTTCAAAATGCAGCAACGAAATTTTATTGTAAAGTACTCGAACAAACTGAAGTTTTCAGTGGTTGTAAACTGGAAACGAGCTCCTAACAATAGCAGCAAGCCAACACCATTCCGAAAACTGCGACGACTGTCACTATCTCGTCGCTTCGTGCTGTTCCTTACTCCGTCCCCTCGTTTCTATTTTACCTTTGCTGGTTGGCGATATGACGGCCAACCTCCTGTGAAGGGATTACGATACGAAGCAAGGCTCGCGGCTGTGCGTGCTGGAACGGTCGTTGGCCCCGAAGAGCCTCGAACCCGAAAATCGTCGTCTGCGCGACGGCGATATGTCGAGCTCGGCCGGCGCGCTAGTTTCGTACACATTGGCGCACACGCTTGCGAGTCGTTCGGACCTTCAACCGTTTTACTCCACTCACCGTTCTTTGTCATAAAAAGAATGTGCAGTATGTTTCACGGGCATTTAGCTCGCTATGCAAACTGTAAGCCCTGCCTAACATGCGTTTGCTTTTGCCGGCCTCCGCAATCGCAGAGCATCCAAGTGACATCACCGTTCTGTTGCGGAAAATGAGCTGGTGGGGTGTCGCATTGTCATTTCCTTTTTTCCTAATTATGTAGCTTATTTGAGCGAAGTTTGCGTTATAAGTGGTGTCGTTATGGTTCTAACGAGGAAATCTTTCGAATGAACCAAACTTGTGTTTTCTCTTCATGGCTCCTTTAAGAGTGAAGCGCGCGATGCCGGTTCTCGGGAAGAGGCAGCCAAACGTGGCGGAAAATACAAAATTTACACCATCTTCCCGCGAGGGGAACCATGGGGTAGATGCGATCATCGGGGTTTTCCGTTGCGTTTCCGTTATGTTAGCGTGTCCATTGTTGTGTGTGTCCATATTTTACGCATGTGTTCCCGAGATTGCGCCTACGCAGCTTACACATCGTTGCACCTAGCGTATACCCATGGTTCTCGCAAGATGTAAATTTTTATCGGGGTGGCCGGTGCTTGTTACGGTTGCGCCGACCATTGCGATAGCAGGCCTGTTAGTCTCCATTCAAATCATCGGTTGTCATCGGAGGATGTCATCGGCGGAGCGGCGGCGGAACGACTGAGTGGAGCGTTGCAGTTACCGCGTTTATATGCAGCGGAATGAGAGGGAGCAGCGCATAGCAGCGCATGCGCATGTGTTAACCGAGCGCAAGCTGCGCGCTAACCCGCACCCACACACAGACAGCTGGCACGGCGACGGAGCGAGCGCCGGCGAGCGCTAACACGCAGGTGGCGCTGCGGTGACAGCGGCGCTAAGCGCGCAGCTGGCGCGGCGAGGAGAATGGGGGAGAGATGCGGACTACGCCGGACGATGCCGGAGGGACAAGGCGAGTGAAAGAGATGCGTCGCATCTAAAATTTGTTTGTTCGCCCGTTCACGATGAATACAATTACTTCAGACTGGATGCGGACTGCATTTAATTTATCCGCCATACCGTCGATCGCGTCGTGCTTGTCGTGCGGAACCGATACCCTAGTTGGAGGAGCCGTTCAACGTTGGTAATTTTTCTGAGATGACCGCCGGCCTTCCCAATGCTTTTTATTCCTTTTCTCAATCAAGATGCATGTGCCGTCGTTGGTCCTTACGTTAAACAAAAATGGATTAAGCTCACACTAACATGTGAGACTTGACGGTAGCGAAGGCGCACGCAACCTCCACGACAATCACGACGGTTTAAGTCCATGATTGCAGCCGACTTGCTTCTTCTTCGCTACCACAACGACCTTTACTCCATCATTGTAGCTATACTCGGGAACAAGTTAAGAACGGCAAAAGCTAGTCTACGGTATCACTCCGCCTAAGCGACGGACCTGCATGTCAACGGGCACGCCCGTTTTGAAAGGAGATTGATGTGAAAGCGCGATATCGTCTCCCTTTTCTTACGTAGTTTGTTCGTCACCACTGCAGTAGTTTATAAGTATATATAATGTACAGAAAATTACACCATCTTACCGTAGGGGAACCCTGAGTAGTATGCGAAGCAGCCATGGGGTCAACGGAAGTTCCCATTAGTTTTTAGTTCGTCGTTTCCTTTGACGTTCAGCTTCGCGTGCCTTCGTTGTATCAGTAGCTTCTTGACGTAGTTTGGATGAGTGAAGGACATAAGGCGCGTTCGTAGCACATGCTCCCGTCTCGGTTTGTAGCGCAGTATGAAGAGCGCCACGTACCTCCCGTTGTGGCCAGAGAGTCGTGGCATCGAAATCGTGGGATTTATTTTTATAGTGGACTGCACTGACGTCAGCCCAAACGCTGACGGGCCTGAAGAGAGGCGCATGCGCAGTAGAGTGCGGACGGCGGACAACGACAACGGAGGGAGGGACACAGCCCCGGGCATGAGATGCTTCGCATCTAAAATCACGCAAACGGGCCGTGGCATGCTCAAAATATTCCCAGTAACGATATATCTACCCTAGAAGAACTGCTGGTGGAAAAAGAGAACCTCCGCCACGCCACGCGTGTGGCGTTATCCCCAGCAGTTACTCACGCTTGGCCTGCCCGACACCACGCCCCGTTTGCGGACACCTGCCCCTTCTGTGTGACTCCTGCGCCAGAAGCTGACGTTGCACACCTGTTGTGGACTTGTTCAGGTCTTAGAACGCCAGAATCCAACACCTCCGAGGCACAGGACTCCATCCTGGGAGACCCTCCGATCTTAAGCGTTGGATATGGGGACCCCAGTACCGGTCTCCTCTTAGCTATCTGCGTACAACTGGTGCAATGTTGTACCTATAAACCTCCCAGTTATGCCGTAGGGCAATCTATTGCATAAAAAAAAAACTAACGCCGCGCGGAGTAACACACGGACGCGGCGATGAGGCACAGCGGCAGCTTCAGTTGCTGTTCTTAGTTTGTACCCGAGAATATAAGTGTGAGAGCTTCCTTCATTTTTTTGCAAGTGATAATCATTGGACATCACCTTGGAGGGGCGTACGCTGCGACCTGTATTTCTCGTTCCGAGCAAGTTTTGCCACGATTACGGCCAACGCTGCAGTTTTTTCTCTGGCCAGTTTTGGTCAATCTCCCTGAGTGGGTGTGCTTGGCTTGACAAACGTGCAACCAGGACGCCGGGCGCTCACGGCGAGGAACGCACATACAGCGCTGGGCATTTCTATTGTTTTTTTAAGAGCGCGACCCCACCACCACCGCCGCCGGCGGCGTCGGCGTCCGCAGTGCTCCTCTATATTTAAGAAAGAAACAGCATCCGGCGCCAGGTTTCGATCCGAGGACTTGCGGGCCGCAGCCCGACGCTCTACCGAATAAGCCACGGACGCGACGCTGATATCGGTGTCAGAACGCGCCTTATATCTTTAACGCACTCAAACTACGTCGTCAGCGGCGTGCGTTGGCGACTCAGCGGCGTTATAGCGGCTTGATAACTGCGTGGTGTACACGTGATACTACAAACCCGATGGAAGAGATGGAAGAGAAGGCGGCGAGGCGGTGGGCTGCGGGGGCCGAGCGCAAGCGCCGCAAGCGGGCCGACAACCATGCATTCGCACTTTCACATTCTCCCCCTCGGGGAAATGCGGGGGAATTTTTTACTGCGCACACGAAACCCTAACAGCTTGCCAATCAGCATTGCTGTTAAAGTACTCAACAAAATTCGATCTTCGTGTAAAGTTTGAGAGCGAGCGATGGAGCGGTTTGCTCACGAAACTTTGGTAAAGGCACAGGGAACCGGTTTTTGTGGAGTCTAGTCAGCACGCTCATATGAAAACCAGCGCTTTACATGGCGGGGCAACCGCAAGAAATTTTTAAATATTGGAGGAAATAATTTTAATTTGGCAATACACTTTGTGAAATCTGAATGGTGGCGCCATATAGTTTCTAAACGCGGCACTACCGTGCGTATGGAAACGTAGAAACAGGATCGTCGCTTTGAATGCGAGGTTCGAAAACCGTATAACGGAATAGGAAAGGCTGCACTTTAATATTTATTTACCCGGGGACAGGTTTTTAAGGATCGCTTATCATCTCACGCACAGACAAAAGTATGTGGCCGCACGGTTAACTGTCATGGCTACCAGCATTTGTCTTGGTAGCGCAAGTAAGGCAGGCGGATCTAAAAATTACGCTTTCAAATGTTCCAGGGACCTATCAGATAAACCGTTTCAGTTCGAGTATTTTCAAGTGATGCTGTTTCATTTATGATACAGAGCATATAATCGGCACGAATCAGGTGTATGTTCTCTTAAAGATGCTGATTTGCTCTTGAACGCCCGTACCTTCAACTGAAGGCTCAGCGTTGTAAGCACCAACGTTACGGCTTCCGAACGTCAAGAGTAGATGTGACGCGTATTCGAGGATGTCCGTCATACTAACACAAAGAAAAAAAGACTAAAGGGAAATGATGACAGGAACTATGACACGAAAGGTGACTTCAGCGCGCGCCGGCCTGCGTATAGGCATTCCCCAGTCAGCACAGCCAAGCGACGTGTGGCGCCATGTAGGACCATGTTTGAAGCTATGTCCATGTGCATGTGGCCCTCAATTTATTCGCTCAGAACCGCTTGGTCTCGTAGTGTTGTAATAAAGAAAAAAAAAGGCCTGGTAGTGCAGTAGTTCTACTCACGTGAAGCGAACACCCTAACCCTGGTTCAAATCCCGTTACCTTGTTTTTCTTTTTTCAGGGGTTTACCATATTTGAATATTACCTTTTGTTATCACGCATTTAATCTAAATAGGGCATCTTTATGCATTATAAATGGGATTTCGGGTATTTTCGTTGCCTTTTGGTCAGTTTCAGCTACTGCTTCTTGTACGTTTTTGCGGGTTCTTTCCTTTTAGGTCAGCTCCGGCTGTTTCCGTTGAATATTTTTCTACACGTTGCTTTTCAACCACTGCAGGTCCGTTTTGACTGCTATTTATCTCAGTTGGGTTGGTTTTGTATGCTTTAGGTACGTTTATGCTGTCATTTAACCCCCATAAGCAAGCTCAGGTGACTGCTGGCTGTACTGACTAAGAAACGCATATACGCGCCCCGGCACCGGTAAGTATGCCTGCCCTTGCTTCGATCAACCACCCGACCCCATCAGACATATGGCGTTGAGAGCCGGTAGGTATTTTAGTGTAACACGAATTATAACGCGTCTACAAACACTTTCTGCTTATTCTTGACGAGTGCTGGAGCGAACAGAGAGCGTTCCACAAATCCTTAAATCATGTTAGTTTATTTCGAACCGTTTTTATCCATTCTACAATGTTCTTTTATTGCGTGTTACGTTCTAGCATGAGGCGTTGGAAAACGAGTGTCCTGATGTTTTAGTATCCTGACTACATCAGACGACGACGACAGCAGACGCCGACAGCCCGAGCACCTAAGGGCCTTCGTCTCTAAGAAGCATGGCGCTGGGATTTAAACATGTCGTCTGCCAATGTACAAGGGAGACTGGACGGTATCCAAGCCTAACTCTAGTAATGGATGTTTTCAGAGAGGGCATCGGGATTTCAACGGCAAAAAATTAAAAAGGAAGAGAGTGTATACTTTACATGGTATGGCCCTAGTCTGTTTTAAGAAGTCTCTCAGACAAAATAAGGGCTAGGCGAGAAAGTAGCTGGTAAATATTCACCATTTCATGTATTTAATACATATCTGGCCTAATTTCTCACTGTTGGTCTTAAAGGTGTGCACATTTTATCGGTAAAAAGCAGTATTTTGAATGCACCAAAAATTACATTTAGTTCTCGTGGTCTCCTTAAACGGCAAAGGGTGTTTTTGGTTGGACTTAGCCAATATTATAAATCACCTAACTGGTTCGTGAACCGGTTCAAGTTTCCAAACCGGTTCGACTTGTGATTTTGTCGAACCGGTAGTGAACCAGAACAATATTTTTTCATGCGAACCCGAACCGTGACCGAACCAGTAATTTTTTCAGTTGACTTATTAGTACAAACACTTCACGTTGTTAGCAACTGCTACATTACCTGGATGTATATTAGTAAGCAATCAACTTTACAGGTAAAAAAGCAACTGGTAGTCAAGTACACCTTGTTGAAAAAAAAATGGGAAGGTAACGTCAGAAGATACAGAATCTCAGCGAGTGGATCATCCTCACTTATATTGTGGTTAGCCTAATACCACACAGGACACACACACAAACGAAAGACGAAGGACAATGCTGACACTACACACTGAATAGTTTCGTCTACCCTTGTACATTTATACACTCTCTAGGCACGTCATCATGGTGAAACAGCGCCCGAAAAAAGTTTTTTCATTCGTTCTCTGTGCGCACACAATATCGTTTAGAAAAAGCGTTTTGTCGGCGTAAATTCTGCGCAGCCGCTGTTTTAGCCTGGATGCCCGTAAAAGTACTTTTTCTCAATAACAGAGATGTAATATACATTGTACCCTGTTTGAAATTCCCTTGCCGTTGTCGGGCATGTTACCGAGTTACGGCGTTGGTGTACCAATGTCGTTGGCCATGGAGAATCCAGCATATGCTCATACCTTGGCTTCCGTGAAAGCGACTTGTCCGCATAGAGATCCGGAATTTCCGTTTCAGTCCGGAAAGCTGGGGTTTCGTTATTTCAGATGACGATATTTATTCTTTGTTACCTTGCCATGGGGAGCCTAAGAACGACAAGCTGGTACCTCGCTATTGATTTGCTGTTGAAGAGAATGCGTGAGCGTAGCGCTTTACGCTTTTGGTTTGGGGTGGGCTTTATTGGATGGCAGTAAGGGTATAGTCCATCTCTTGTAAATACTGTCACTTGCACAGCACCCTCACCCAAATTACATCTGTGGGAGAGCATGGCGGCTCCTTCTACGAAGATGAAATTTGGCAGTGGTTGCGGATCTGATCTTACATCTCAGAGGTAGGCCCAAGGTGCGTTTTGAGAGAAATGAGGATTGCTTAACAAGCACGAACACTTGTAAAGAAAAGCTAAACAACCAGTTTGTACAATCCACATGTCCGACCATTTTCGAACCAAGCTTCTCGTCTTCATAGCCTTATTTCATTTATTAAAGGAAAGACTTTCTCGCCTCCCTGGTCAACCACACTCCCATTCCCAAGTCCTATTCACGCTCTCAGCAAGCCCGCTTAACACAGCTATGACACTTACGAACCGAACCTTTCCCCTGCAAAACGACAACAGCTTTTTACTCCGCCACCTAATCAAGGCATGTGTATCCCCTTTGAAACTCCGGACACCACTGAACATATTATTTGTACATTTCAATTTGGACAATTGGGACATTGGGATTATTTGGACATTGAATTTTTTGAACGATTTCAAACTGACAGACAGGTTCTCCTAGACCCGCTTCCCGCTTACGCACGACCAAATTCCTTAAATGATATCCTGCGTCCCTCCAACCCACCTAATTTAGCGAAAGCAGTGTGGGACACTCTCCTGCATTTCATATCCCAGCCCACTATTTTCCCTTGCTATTTCCTACCCAGCGCAATTTTCTGACACCACCCATTCTTCATACAGCGTACAGAACTGGTGGTTCACTGACACCACAGTGTCGGAAGTCCGGTTCACTCTGTCGCTCGTCTCCACCTACCAATAACACCTGTACACCCCTCTGAAAAATGAGCCGAGGCCGCTCCTCAAAGTGACCCACTTACTAAAAATGATTGCGCAAAGAAGATCCACTTCTTGGACTCGGCGTGAAAATCTTCCATACGGTGCCTGCGCAGAAAAACCCCCTAGAAATTAAAAAAAGCGCAAAGAAACAGGATATAGAAACACAGTAGACTGGACGAGTGCTCTTCCAGTTTACCTTGTTGCTCTGCCCTCGTCTTTTCCGCTCTTTTTAATTTTGCGAAGCCATGAACCTACTCGCCCAACAAAGCATTATGAAGCTCGCTGGACTTATTAGTCAATGCTGTGCGCTTACGATTGCTTCTACACTCTGGGACACAGGTATTCATGATGAGTGCGAAACAACGAGGTCTTCAACGAAAAGAATTTGTGCCTGGGATACCCTCTGTGCGGGTATCCCAGGTATCTCTGTGCTGTTGGAGAAACGTGTGTCATGGGTGGTAAGAGTACCTCCTGGGGCACCGGCGCCGGCCGTCTTCCAGAGCTTTTTACTATTTTAGGCAACTGCCTTCGCACGCTACATTTTCGCCGTGATTGTCCCTCGAATACTTTGTATAAAGAACGGTAAAATCCAGCCTTGAAGACGCGTACACGAGGAGAGAGTAGACAGCACACGCTCTGGGTCTACCAACACTTTAATGAATAAAATTTCGAAGGAAAAGCAAGGTCAGGGCATGCGCCATAAAAACTAAAGTAAGAAGGCCAGCTCATGAAGCAATCAAAAATCGGTTCTTATTCAGAAATTCAGCTTCTTTGCCTAATACTAAATTGCGTCATCATCTTACCTTCTAACTTTTGTCTTTACGGAGCATGCCCTGACCTTGCTTTTATTTCAAAATTTTATTCCTTAAACTGTTGCTAGTTCCAGCGTGTGTGTTGTCTACTCTCTCCTCGTGTACGCGTCTTCAAGGCTTCGCTTCACAATTCTTCAAAGTATGTACCAACAGGCCACACACCAAACTCTTCTACTTTGTATGAGTAAACTGTTTCCTAGCGTTCCGCAGAATATACACCCGCAGTCGACAACTGGCAAAAAACTAAGCACTCCTCTCCCGTTTTCTTTTTGCTTCAGATTCCCGCTTCACACTAAACAGGGATCTACCTCTTGCTGTGCACCTGATCTTCTGTTCCTGAAGATGGTTCTGTTGTCCCTTTTCCAACCATTATAGTAGAGAATCAAGCTACAGTTCAATGCAGTCGATGCCATCAGGAGCAACCCAACTCCAATACCGTTCCTAACAAACTGCGGCACAACAGCGGTTAGAGCTAGCCGATAATACATAACTGAATGGAAAATAGCGCTAACGGATAGGATGATGGATGACGAACAAGAAAAAGGGCCGTGTGTTCTTCTCTCGGCGCCCTTTAGCGCTGTTTTAAAGTCCACCTCCTAAATCTTACCGAATATACACAAGTTCTTCCTCAGGAACCTTCCTCGGTATTCTGTGGGCTTTACAACAAGATGAGCATTCAGAATGAATCGCAGACACTCGCGAAGTCGCGCTGTTATCTGCACCTCTGTAAGGGTTACAAATTCGCCTATTCCCGTAATGCAAATGAACTACGCCAGTGGTTGATTTCCTATTATGACATCGTTTATCTGGATACCCGCTCTTTCAAAAAAATATGGCTCCAATCGCCGCTGTGAAGGTGCTTGGGCTGCGCAGCTGTGAACGGCCACAATTTGACGTCACTTGAGTTCTCACACGTGGCTCCATAAAGAGGGAAACCGGAGACAAGTGAAATGTTCTTAACCACCCTTTCTATTACTGCACAACGACATTCACGACTGCTTTATTTTCTTCTTCTTTTGGCTATTGTTCTGCGTCTTTACTTTCCGTGGTCTACCCATGATAGCCTGTAATGAACTGAAGGAGGTGCTTCACCGGTCACCCTTTTTTAACACCAAAGTGTTTTATTCCGGGCTAGAACCAAGATTTGACTGACGTCATATTCGTCACGGAAGCACAACGAAGCAAGCGGCCAGCAAAGGGTGCACCCCTGCACGCAGGGTCTTCTTGCGGGGAAAAATCCTTTAGTACTAAAGAGTACGTTATACTTTTGGCTGTTCGTTTGCGGGTTTTAACACGAAAGTGTTTTATGCCGGGATACACCAAGGTTTCACTGACATCATACCCGTCACGGAAATGACGTCAGCCCAGTTTCCCGAAGCGGCCCGCCAGCAGGACGTCGCTCGCCATGCACACCCACAAGACAGCCGCCGAATCGGAAATCAAGATCAGTTGCAGATTTCGCTGCACATTCCCGTTTCACTGTCAAATTTTACCGATTCCTATGACAGGGTAATCAACCACAGCTTTTATATAAAAGCACGGTGGCGTCACAACATGATCTCTATGCTGTTGGGTACATTTGAACTCCGAGAGAGAGAGAGAGAGAAAGAGAATATTCTTTAATGATACCAATTTTAGCCCGGCCAAGGCGCCTAGCTTTGGTACACCAGATGTATCAATAAAAAAGAAATAGATCATGTGATGATGATGAAAAGTATGATGACGATGATGCGCTCATTAATAGAGTCCTGCTCGGAGAGTCTGATCCAGTCCTGTGCTTCGCAGGAAAGATAATGGAGAGTTCGTCACTAGAGATCTTTGTTTAAAGTTAGATCAAGGGCCTAACACGTCACTTAAAGTTAGTCCTCTAAAAAGCGGAAGCCCCCAGACGCTACAACGGCGTCCTAGCTACTGTATACCATATACATTCGCACCATACGTGGTGGTTCAAGTCCTCGCGCACGCCGCAAAGAGTGTGGAAGGGCAGAAGCAGCCTGTTTCATTTTGAAGCGAAACTAACTTGTGTAAGCGGCATTTAGCTGCACGCGGTGAAGAACCGCTTCGTCATGCTTAGACAGTCCGTCAGGCTTCCTAAAGGTGCCATGCGGGTCTATGGAGTGAAGCGGGGCGTGATTTTGCGGTGCAACAGCCCACATAGATCGCTGAAAACTCCAACCAGCCTTGGACACAAGAGCAGAAGCATCTTGTCTGGAGAACGGTATCGGTATCGCTGGCCCGTGCAGGTCATGCGCGGTCGGTGGCGCAGTGTACGCCTTGGCACTTCCAGGTATACTGCAGTGGGAATGAATCCACTGAAGCTCTGCGTGATGGTGTGCCTTTGGAGCTTGTAAGTGCAATTCATTGATGTCGAAAACAAGCTGTTCTTTCGGATACGATTTTAAGCACTGAAGGGCCACTCGAGAATCCGTGAAGATTGCCCACCGACGGGCTGCTTGCTCGATGATATAAGTGAAAGTTACACGCCAAGCTGCAAGATCAGTACCTGTGGATGTTGTCCTGTGGCTAAGCGTTGCGCTGAAGGTGGTACGGGAGGACAGAAACCAGATTCCTGTAGCCGATGAGGTAGCTATCACAGATCCATTCGTATATAGATGGGTGTGGGCCCTGTGTTTTTTGGAGGTGAGTTCCAAGGCGAAGAACTTTAAGGCAGGGGTAGGGATGTACTGTTTGCGGGTAAAGTCGGGAACTGCCGTTGTAATGTGCTGACACAGGAACATCCAAGACTGTTGCAGAGACAGAGCAGGGTGGTAGTATTGAAGAGACAAAAGGTCTCGCTCTTCAGTGGATGAGCTGAGTGCTAAAGGGTGACCTTGCTGTCATGCTAAAATTCGCAGTTGGGTGCGAAGGAGCTCCTGCGGGCCAAGAGCAAGTGGCGCCAGTCGTGGACACTCCACCACAGTTCCCACCGTGGATGTGGTCTTCAGAACTCAAACGCACACCCTCAGTACTTGCGCTTGCATACTTTGCAGGACTCTTGCATTTCCTTTTGAAAGGGGGAGAAGTACAGGAAGGCTGTAGCGTAACAATCCTACGCACAAGACATCATACAGCCGAAGAAGGGGCAGGACTGTGGATCCGCCGGCGTTCCTGATAATATGCGGAAGGTGTTGGTGAAGGACGAAAGCTTGTCATTTGTATAGCGGACGCGTTTTGACAAATTCAGAGACCTGTCAAATATGACACCCTAGAACTTGTGGTGCGGAACACCGGGGATGGTGCAGCCTGCAACGGTGAGTCCAGACTTTAATATATCAGGCTTTGTGAAAGCGATGGCAGCGCACCTGCCAGCTGATGTATCTAGGCCCCGGGTTCCTAGAAATTCCGCAATGGAATTGACTGCATGTTGTAGTCTCTTACGCAGTACCCGTCTACTGCGTCCAGCGCTCTATATGCAGATGTCATCCGCGTACAAAATATTTTACCGGACTGTTTACCAAGTGTTTACCGGACTGCGGTAAACACTTCTCTATGCCCATCATAGTGATGTTGAAGAGCGTCGGACTGAGGGCACCACCCTGTAGAACACCACGGGTCACTCGGTATAGCGGTGTGTCACTGCTGTCCGGGGACATGTAGATGCATGTATCTGTTAAGCAATCAGAGAGCCATGCATACATGCGACCCCCAAGGCCTGAAAACCTCATGGCCGAGCTTATAGCTTCATGATACGCGCAGTCATACGCTGGTTTGATATCAAGCTACACAGCGATAGTAATGTTGCTTCGTGTTTTGGCTTGTTTTATGAAATTCGCAAGGGTTATGGCATTGTCAACGCTACTGCGTCCCTTGCGGAAGCCAGACATCTGTGGCTGGTATGCATTTCGAGTGGTCAGGTCCCTGTCCAGGCGATGGAGCACCATTTTTTCCATAAGCTTGCCAACGCAGCTCAGGAGGACAATAGGATGGTAAGACTCGATGGAAAACGGTATTTTTCCTGGCCTCAATACACGCAAAATGCGTCCGTGTTTCCATTTTTGCTCTAGGCGGCCAGTTTTCAAAGAACGACTAAAGATACCTCAAAGGCAGGTCGTTTCATTTTCGCCCGAATGGGAAAGGGCTGTGTAGCTGATACTTTCCGGACCCGGAAAAGTAGCTTTCTTGACAGAGGTCAGCGCAGCGACGAGTTCTAGAATTGAAAACGGTTTATCCATGGGCGATGTTATCCCTAGGGCAGGTACACTTGTGGGCGACGAGGGTCTTATGTTTGATGCCTGCGAAGAGGTAATTGTTCTGCAGAAGGCGTTTGCAGCGTCCAGGTCACTGATGTTCGTGCTTAGCGAAACAGAGTAAAGGGGTGAAGTTGTGTCGGTGGTGGCCGGAGACTTCGAACCAGGCGCCATATTACAGAGAGGGGCTTCCTGGGGTCCAACTTCGTGCAAAAAGAAGTCCACTCGCGCTTGACCAACTTGTTCATGTGCCTCTGAATGGCATTCTGTGCTCTTCTAGCATCTCGGATGTCTTGAGTTTATTGCGTCCGCCGCGCTCTTCTTTCGGCTCTCCGAGGCACTGCGCGAAGCCTTTCAAACTAATCATCAACGGTAGTATACCTTTTTAGTAATCTGAAGTAGTTACAGCAGGCTTTCGTGGCCGATAAAATGGTTTCTACTAGGTCGTCATAGGATGACGAACAGTCCACTCTCTCTTCCGCTGTGGATTGTAAAGACGTCCAGTCAGAGCAATGCACTGTCCGCTGAGGATGACTGCTCAGTAAAGAATCCGCAGTGACGTAAATCGGAATGTCATGGCTCCCGTGCGTTTCAATATCTGATATCCAACTTGTTCCCGGCAGCAGTGGCGCTGACACAATGGTGATGTCAAGGGTGCTTGGCACGGTTCCAAGGAAAAAAGTCGGTGCTCCAGTCAGAGAGAGAGAGAGAGAGAGAGAGAGAGAGAGAGAGAGAGGGAGAGAGAGAGTAAAATATATTTGAAATAGGGAGAAGGGAATGTGGAACAAGTTATGGGTGACGTCCTTTTTTCAGGACACCAGTAGCAAAGGCTCGCAGCTTGGCTCTGTTTAGCAGCTCACGCTGTGTCAAAAGGTCTGAGCTGAACAGTGCAAAATATCAGTATTCTCTAAAGGTTTGGTAGGTGTTCTGTTGCCAAATTAAAGGGCAGTTCCAGACTGTGCAGAATTGGACTGCTCTTAATTTGCATTTGTGGCATTCTTCCTTATATCTCTTTGGGAACATGAAAGGCGGTCTGGATTTGTGTGGGGAAACGTTGGTTTGTAGTTTTTTTTATGTTTCGTGCTTCTTCGGCATCTAACGTGTGATGCGGTGCGGGCATGGTCTTTCTCGCTTGCCTTTGAGTGTAAAGCCTTTCATTAAGCGACATGAAGAGAGGGAGGGTGTAAGAGTGGTCCGTTTCGCTGCGGCTGTTGATTTGCCTCGCTAGGAAGTCGGCTCTCTCATTTCCTTTAAGGCCTTCGTGTGCTGGGCTTCATAATAGTCTATGTTAGCCTTTTGGTGCGGCTCATAGAATCTTCCTGGTTTCTATGGGAATAAGGCCGCATATTAGATTTCTAATGGCTCTTGTAGAGTCCTTGACGATGATCAAGGTTTTTGTTGTTACATTCTCCCCATCTTATAGCGAGCAGTGTTGCGGAATGGGCATCCCAATTTCATTCCAATTCCATTCCGAGAAATTAGAACTTGTCGTGATTCCATTCCTTTCAATTTCTCGGAATTACAGAATTTAGCCCATTCCCATTCCTTGAATGGACGGGCAGGTCAATTCCATTCCTTTAATTCCTGAGCGTAAAAACTGCTTATGGCGCTCTATAGAGCTATCGAGGTACGAAACATGAATCTGACATATCATATATACGCGTTGAAGACTGCAAAAGTATGCAAAATGTGCCACTTGTCACCGATATGGGAGATGGTAGCAGCTTGGTTGCATATCTCGTGCAGAACAGCTACCCTTCTAATGCAAACATTTACCATCCCTTCCTAACGAAATTGGAGAAAAGTGTGAAAGCTAAAAGTTCATCCACATTTCGCTGAAAATGCATCCAAACTATCGCCAAACACTCAAACTCCCAAGTCGCTAGTGAGCTACGAACCCATGCGACGATTTCTCGCGCACAAGTAATGTATCTACGAGCGATCTAAATGTACACGGTTACGTGGTTTATGAGATAAAGATATACTATTGCACTTCGTCTTCAGGGTCGACGCTTGTGAAGTCTTATTTAGAACTGTTCTTTTTTCGGCATTTTCAAGTAACATTTTTGACACAATGGAAGCCCCGTTTCAGAGAGAGAGATATAGGAAGACGTTTTTGCGGTCCCCGGTTTTACGCAAGCACCGTGCGTCCAGAGATGTCAGTAAGCAGAGCTTTTTGGTGTAGAAACCGGTATATGTAGAAATGTAATATTTTTTTTTGACAGAATGCCATTGGTCCTACTAATAAAGCTTTCGTTCTAAAAGCGGGCAGTGTCACACTGTCAATTTTTATATAATAAGAAGCTGGATCCTGCTACTCATTTTGGTGTTGGAATGTTAGCTTGTTTTAACGGTTTATTTATTTATTTATTTATTTATTTATTTATTTAGCAATACTGCTAGCCCCAACGTGGGGCCATAGCAGAGTGGGTGCACGTTGTACAACAACAATATGAACAATACAATACTGAAGTCAGAACACAGAACAATGCACTTTAAACAACATAGAAAAGGTTTCACATGCAAAAAAAGCAACCATAGCTAGTCAGATATTAATTTTTCAAATTCCTCAATACTTGTTGTTTCAATAATTTTACTGCCAAGCTCATTCTATTCTTTGGCAGTACGCGGAAGAAAGGAATTCTTGAAGACATTATTTTTGGGCTGGAAAGGAACGACAGTGTGTTGTGACATTGTCTGGTAGAGTAACCAGAAGAGAAGTTTAAATATTCACCTGTGGTCCTATTTATTCGACCATTAACTATCTTAAAAAAAGAACAACAAACAGGCAATTTTATTCCTTTCTGGAGTTCGTTTCAATCCCGCTTTAGCAACTAATTCAGAGACTGACGTTGGGCCGTATTTATTAAAAATAAATCGGACAGCCTTGCTTTGGATTCTATCTAGTTTATGGATATTTACATTGGTGTAAGGATCCCAGATAATGTTTCCATAGTCAAGAACGGGTTGAATAATATATTTGTATGCCAGAAGTTTAGTGTCGCATGACGAATATCGAAGAGAACGTCTCAAAAAATGTAATTTCATCATTGCATTAATAGCTATGTAGTTGATATGTCGATCCCAGTGGAGGTTGCTACATATATGCAAGCCTAGATACTTGTACTCGGTTACTCTATTTAGCATATTTCCATCAGCTGTGTAATTATAAACAAGGGGATACTTCTTATTTGTTATCGACATAGCCACACTTTTCTGATAGTTGACACACATTTGCGAAGAACTACACCACTTCATAAGTTTCTCAATTTCTGTGTTAAGCTTTACTTGGTCTTCGACTGTGTGAATGAGGGAATACAGCGCACAATCATCAGCGTATAATCGTATTTTAACACTGAAATTAACAACAATATCATTAATGAACAGCAAAAATAACAACGGACCGAGCACAGAGCTCTGGGGAACCCCTGAGCCAACAGGTAACATGTTTGAGGAAGTGTCTTTAAAAACAAGGTATTGCTGCCGGGATGTTAGATACGATTTAATCCAGTTACACAATTGCCGATTTTTCAATAGAGTGTTAAGTTTAATGAGCAATTTAGAATGACAAATCTTGTCGAATGCTTTGGCAAAATCTAAAAAATCTACGTCTACCTGTTTTCTCTCAATAATAGCTGCGGCGAAGTCATGTGTCATTTCAACCAGTTGAGTTACAGTAGAAAAACTACGCTGGAATCCATGTTGCATTGGTGTTAATATTGAGTAATTTTCTAAAAAGAGCGTAATATGCTTATGGATAAGATGTTCGAGGATTTTACAACACGTACATGTTTAAGCTATAGGCCGATAGTTAGAAATAAGCTGCTTATCGCCATTTTTAAACAGTGGTCCAGTCATCAGGCAAGGTACCCGTCGAAAGGGATGTACTGTAAATAATTAACAAAAATTTAGATCACCACTCAGCGTATCGTTTAAGGAATCCATTAGGTATATTATCTGGTCCATCTGATTTTTTCACATCTAAATTAAGCGCGACGCGAGGTGAAGCAGCTATTATGTTGATGTCCGTTTCGTTGCACAGTCTGTCGCATTGTGTCGTGCTATCTGCTTTGCGTACCGTGATACCAGCGTAATTAGTATGGGGTGGATAACTCACACGAATGTAGTGCGGAGCGTTCTTACATGTACACGCATTCTAAATGCTCACTTGAATGATTTCAAGTGAATTTACAGCGTTGAGCACTACTGTACCAACGCGAGAGACTGGAAGGCAGCGTCACGGAACACCAATTAGACAGTTTTGCATTCACCGTAGGAAAGTCACCACCGCTTCCCGTTGACCTCATTTTGCTTGTTTATTGCCCTGGCACTACCTCAGCCCAATCCGTTATATACAGGGAATTATTTATGACCATCTAATTTAAAGTGACAGAACCATATCCTGACGAGAGCCCTGGCAAAATAAAGAAGTATGACGCTCGGGAAGCGCCTTAGGCTTTTAGTTTGGCTTCTACTTGGCTCTCTTGCATTTGTCTGTTTTCGTGAACGTGCCACCAATATGCACGAGGACCTGATCAAAATTTTGAAATGAGGCCTCCCTACCTGAATAGTGGCGATGCTCCAATCTTCACGCCGACGACTACGCTTCAGTAAACAGGTACGTTTGTACTCAGGGCGCAAAGGACCATGCACAGAAACACAGCAACCAAACCACGAACCAGTTTGGAACAACTGGAGGGGAAGGCCGCCCTTTCGGATCGAAGCAGAGCACGGTGTCGCACTGCAGAGAGCTGTCAAAGCACTCGCAAACAAGGGCGCTGCTGGAGCCGGAACTATTAGAAACAAACGCCTTTTGACAGCTGTGTCTTCTGCATTGTCGCATTTATATCTTATGCAATTGTATATCACAGCTTCCGAATACCGTACCCCAGTGTGGAGGTAGAAATCTCAGTAACACATCCGAAGCTCGCTTCTTATGCCTATAGCGGGTGCCGGGCAGGCAAATCTCACACCCACAATTTTATTTTTACTGCCTTGGTTTTGATTTGCTGAAGCCCCGGGGCCCCGCTGAAACAGACGGGCATAAGGGTCCACAGGTTGGTGCCGCATTCCCGGGAGATGCCTACCAGGTCGGCTTACAAGCTACAACGCTATTCATTTTGCGCCGGGCACGGAGGTTGGGAGGATAACGCCAAGCAGACTCGTTGTTTCATGTTTCATGCGCGAATGCTTTATATTGCTAGTTCCAAGGTTTCGCAGCATCAGCTTGCTGTGAGAAACATCGCGGCTTCGGATGCGTGCCCCCTCTCCCGCTTTTCGATGATATTCCCCGCCTGCTAGCCTGGACACATGGCGTCTGCAACTGACACGCCGCTCTGCCATCGGCGCCACGTACAGTCTATGCCTCAAAAAGCCTGCCACAGCACGGAGAGCCGACCTAACATTGTCACCGGCCGGCGGCCAAACGCGCTTGCGCTGCTCGAAGTTCAGTTGCACTAGCGCTGGCGCAGGCTGCACGGATTAGGTTACTCGAGACGCCGGGTATACGTTCTCGTTTTCGTCGCCGGTGCTCCATTTTAGATATACCGACGCAGTCGTCGCCACAGACTAATTAAGTAGCCGGACGGCGCCAGGGACGTTGACGTCGTCGTTTAAAAATTACTATTCCATTCCCATTCCATTCCGGGAAAATGCGCTCAATTCCATTCCCATTCCATTCCTCTTGTCATTGCCCTCATTCCATTCCCATTCCATTCCGGCACCTCGAAAAGGTGGAATGAATCCGGAATGATTCAAATTCCCGAGTAGTAACTCTGCAACACTGATAGCGAGTAGTATGGCTGTGGATTTCAGCCTCTTGAGATGTTTGTTTTCTGCTCACGAGAAAGTCCAGGAGTTTGCCCCGTGCATCCAAAACTACGGCTGAATGATATTCCGTGGTGGTTGGTGGCGGCATCCGTGTATACTGCGTCTGGATTTTCCCCGATGTGCTTCTTGTATAGTTAATTCTTGCCTGTCTTCTACCTTTGTTGTAGAGGGGGCTCATTTTCTTTGGAATGGGTGAAATTTAAGAGCTTTGCGTTGTTCTGGTTGCAGCTCTGTTGTTGTTTGTACGAACTCGGTGTGAACGGTGTGTCCCATACTTCTTAGGATTTCCCTTCCGGTTCTTGTTTTCAATAGCCTCTTTTCTTGTGCTTCGAGGATGGCTTCTTGGACTTCTTGGAAGGTATTGCAGATGCCCAGGTTATAGAACTTCTCGTTGGAGGTGTTGATGTGTAAGGCGAGGGTGATCTTGTAAGCCGTTCTTATGATAGCGTTTACTTCTTCTTGTTGTCTTTGGTCCTGGCGGTGAAACGGTAGACTATATGAGATCCTGATCATTATGAGTGATTGAATGATTTTGATTGTTTTCTCTTCTCTCATACCTTTTCTGGTCCGTGTGATGCGTCTGATGACCCTCGCTAGTTGCTGAGTTGTGTTTCTTAGGTTGCTGACCTTGGTGTTAGCTGTTCTGTCCTTTTGCACGTACATACCCAGTATTCTGACCGTTGGTTTGAATTGGACATCTTTGCCGTCTATTGGGATGCTTCTTGTGGGAATGGGTTCTTTCGATGGGCTGATTCTAATTAATTCTCACTTTTCTGGAGCGCACTTTAAGCCGTTGTCTTGTATTGGACCCTTTATGCTGTCTATGGCCTCTAGTAGAGTATTTAGCTTTTCGGTTAGAGTGCCTTCGTTGGTCCAGATGGTTATATCATCTGCGTAGACGGACTTGCCAATCTGCGTGTTGTCTTCCAGCGTTCTTCCTATTGCTAGGATGGTCAGGTTGACGAGTAGTGGGGAAATAACAGAGCCCTGTGGTGTTCCTCTGTCAGGCACCTCGAAGAGTCAGGATCTAGTATTCCCAATTCTAATGGTGCCTGTCCTGTTAGAAAGGAAGTTGGCAATGCAGTCGTAAATTTTCTTCCGTATCCGGCTTTCTCGGCCGCCTGAAGTATCGCCTCGTGTGACACATTGTCGAAGGCTCCTTTTAGGTCGACTGCTGGGATAATTTGATCTTTGGAATTAGTGTACCCTAATATGTCATGTTTTAGCTGCAGGAAGGCATCTTGGGTGGAGAGTCCGCTTCTGAAGCGTATCATGCAGCCAGGGAACATGTTATTTTCTTCTGGGTGTCTCGGTTAGTCTAGTCGTGATGATTCTCTATATAACTTTCCTAGGCAGGATTTGAGAGATATGGCCTTAGATGTTCTATGCCTAGGGGCTTTCGGTATTGGTATTATGGGTTTAGTTTCCACATCTCTTGTATTCCGCAAGCGCTTAACTTGTTCTTAGGATCATGTTGCTGATGCCGTCTTCTCCTGGTGTGCTTTTCTTTTTGCACTGTTGTATAGCTTGGTATACTTTCTCTTTTGAGATGTCTCGGTCTAGGTTTTCGTTTTCCGGCCCCTCGTATGGTCTTGTGATGGAGGGAATCTTCGTGTTTAACTCGATTGTTTCTTTCACTGCTTCTATAAGTTCCTTGTTTGTCCCCACAAAGCTATGGGCCACTCTGTTTAGGCTGTGCCTAATTTCCCTCCTGGTGTTTTCTGGGCTAAGCATGCCTTTGATTATGGCCCATGTTCTTGATGTGCTTAAGGTGCTCTGCATTGTGTTGCAGAAGTCTTCCGGTTTTGTTGAGCTAATTGGGTAGCATGTTCTCTGGCTTGCTTCGTTAGATTTTTGATCCTGGCTTTTAGGCTTTTGTTGCGTCTCTTCTTTTTCCACCTTTAATTGAGCTTCTGCTTTTTGTTCTATAGACTTAAAAGGTAATTGTCAACGCAGAGGTTTTGAGTTTCTTGTCCAAATTACTTGGTGGCTGTCTTCAGCGCTTCTTTTACTTTCTGGCAGGAGGTGTCTATATTCTCTATCTCTGTTGTTGTACTTAGCTTTTTCCTAAAGGTATCCCAGTTTGTGATCTTTTGTTTCCTGGCTCTCGTTCTGAAGTTGTCCGTTTGCGTGGTAATTTGTATAATATCGTGATCGCTGCCCAGATTGTCTTTGGTGTTCTTCCATGTTGTAAATCTGTCTGTGATCGCTACTATGGTCAGATCTGGGCACGTGTCCCTGCAGCTCTGGTTTCCAGTCCTTGTGAGGTTGGTTGTATCGTTTATAGCTTGTAGGTCAAGATGTTCCATAGTGTCTACCTAATTTCTTCCGTTCACCGAGTCGAAATGGTAAATCCACTGGCTGTTGGTGCATTCATATCCCCTAGAATTATTAAGTTGCTCTTGTTTACTCTTTGCGTGGCCTCTTGGAATAGGGGCATGAAGTTTTCTCTCGTATTCGTAGGGGAACTGTATACGTTTAGGATGTAGTGGCTCTTTTTGCCTCTTTGGGTCGGTAGTACTTCTAGTAGATTTGCCTTGGGCTCCTTGGTGTTTAGGTGATGCTTTCTGCTGGATATGTCTTTCTTTACATATATGGCAGCTCTGAAGTCCTTGGATAAATTCATTCTGTTGTAGCCTTGTGGGCTCGTCTGAAATTCGACTTCTCGGAGGCATAATACGTCTGGTTTCTGATTGATGCTACTTATGTATGCTTCTAGGAAGTGTTTCCTATTACGTATGCTTCTGCAGTTCTACTGCCATACTATTAGCTGCTCTTTGTTACGTGCCTGATAACGGGTATTCATCATCTTCTTCCCTTTCGGTCTCTGTTTTCATATTACCATAGTCTATCTCTAGGATCATTTGTTTTAGACTTCTGATTTGTCCTGTGCCTGGGAGCTTCCTTTTCCTGGCTTACTCCTGTGTGCTACATCCTGTTTTCTCGAGCAGCTGTATTATTCTGTTATGCATCAACTTCACATCCGTACGGATAGAGTTCCTGAATTCGTTTAGGTGTTTTTGCACTTTGGCTTTTAGTTTGGCTTCTACTTCGCTCTCTTGCATTTGTCTGTTTTGCATAGACAGATTACTGTGTTTTTTTTTGGTGATGTACTTGCTAGGGGTACTCTTGGGGGGGTTTCCCCTTCTCTAGTTTTCCTTTTAATAGTGCGTTTTCTGTTTTGATTTCTAGTATAAGGTCTTTTAGTGCACTTATTTCTTCTGTGTATCTATCTGTCATAGGCATTTTACGTTTTTGTGTGTTATTGTCCTGGGAAATGGGATCTGCCCAGCTCACCTTTGCAGTGTTGTCTTCTTTCTTCTTCCTTGTGGGGGTTCTGCTCCTGGACCTCCTGGGTTGTTCCTGGTTAGGTGGAGTCGCCTCCTCTGGTCCTGGGGTGTGCGCCATTTCTGGCCAATCCTCATCGAACCACCTTAGCCTGGTGACCTTGGGTCCTCTCTTCTTGTTTCCGGGAGGAATTCTTGGCGCCTTGAATTTTAATTTGCAGTCTTTGCTACCGGCAACGTGTCCTCCTTCTTTGTATAATGAGCACTTCTTTATGCAACTGTGTCGTTTTCGGGGTCGTCTTTGCCGCATAGTTTGCAGATGCTGACTTCAGGGGCAGGGCATACGTCTGCTGTGTCCTGGTTTTAGGGAGGTGAAGCATACTTGCCTGGTGGGCCTTTTATAAATAGCAAGTAGTTTCACCTCCGTAGGCGTATACAACCCTTGGAACCGTATCCCCTTCAAAGGTGATGAGCGCCGTGGTCGAGGTGCCCAGCATCCTTGCGTGAATTACTCTGGTGTTGGTCGTCCTCACTCTTAGGGAGCTCATTAATTCTTCTGTTGTAGTTCCACGCTCGCAGCACTGGACCACGCCGTTCACTACGTTCGCTGGGAAGGTGACGTGCCTGCTGCCGCTTAGTTGTAGAGCATGGATGTTTCTGAATTCGTTGGCTGCCTCTTGGTCGGAGGTGCTTACAACAATTATGTTCGAGCTAAATTTTGGTCGCACGATGGTCTTGTTCATTTTTTGCTTCCGCTGGGGCAGGCTAGTTCTACGGCCTTTGCAAGCTGCTGTGCCGAGTAGTTCTTGACTTGTAGTCCTTTCTTGGGTGTGATAATAATCTTTGCATCTACTTTGCAGAGGCTGGGATGTCTTCTCTTATTTACTACGCTGAAGCGCGGTTTCGGTGCAGCGTTCGCATGGCTGGCTGCTTCTGCCTTTCCCTTTTCTCTTTCCTGCAGTTCCTTCTTTTTTGCTTTCTTCTGCCGTTTGCTCAGGTAGTGTGCCCATGAGGTGTCGTCTTTGTCTGGTAGGTCCTCGGGAAGTGGGTACATCTCGGGCCTGCAGCTTTCTGGAGTTTCTTGCTGGTCCTGAAATTGCATTTCTTCTGCTTCTCTTTCGTCGTCGGTCTGTCGTTTCTCTTTGGATTTCTTCTGATTGAGGGCTTCTTTCCATGCTGCTCGCTCCGTGTCACCCGTGGGAATGTCGGCGCCGCGCTGGGCAGGCCACGCCAAGGTTGGGCTAAGCCGCTCCGCTTCTTCTCGCGCTATAAAAATCTAATCGCTGGTGCGATTTCTGAAATAATGTCTTCTGGAGACTCCTCAGATTCTAGTTCATCACAGGAGATAAAGGGTGGTCTCAATGGCTGTCAAACGCTGCCCATTCCGATGGATATCGCACAGCTACGGGAAGACACGTCCGCCTGCTAGCTTGTTCCAAGTCGGAAAAATCTCTCCAGTGTTGAGTACAGACACAGTGGCTTACGCAATCGTATTATTTACCGGGATGGTCAATCGCCCTTGGTAGATATGTGCCTGCTGTCAGTAAGTATGTGGACGCCTTCGTATTCAAGTCCTCCACTTTTAGCATAGTGAACATGAATACATTGAACACAGTGTGAAGAGGGGACGGCGAAAAAGACAAACACGAGACTTCCCGTAGCAGATTCGCCTCTTTTGGCGACCCGCCTTCGTGCTCTTTTCAATGTGCTCACTTCATAGTAAGAAGCTCACAATAGTACTCTAGAAACAACCACGAAAATGTTGCATTGTTCGAATCTTTTTGGTTTTTTTTACCCCTTAGATTTGTAACAGCTCAGCCGCGGCAGCCGAGTTAGCTGGCGCCGCCGGAACAGTGCACCGCGTGACTGCAGATCCTGTCCCTAGCCGCGAGCCACGAAGCCGGAGTCACACGGCTGGGAGTCGGAAATCCAGACATGGAGCCGACATAATTGCGTTCGCACTTTGCCCCGCAGGATCACCACCGGCGCCATGGCTCGCCCGTCTCCACCGCAGTTCGCGTTCTGCTGATCGCTCGGTTCCGCAATAAATGAAGGCAGGACGTACCCTCACGTTCCCTTCATAATCGGTGACTTGGAAAACGAGCCCGCACCACAGTTCAAGGCTTTCACGACGACCATCTCAGCTGCATGACCAGCGCTACGTCAGCGTTACGATCGCGCTCTAGGACACGTCAGCCATCGCTTTAGCACGCCCGTCTGGATTGAGAAGCTCATTCGTCCAGCCACCCAACCTTACGCTTCCGGGACTGCATGAATTCTACTAGAAAGACCCTCCCGGGTTGTTTGCGGTGCTTGAGAGCCATTTTATCTTCCCAGGCATCAGCAACCAGGTGCAGCGCTACAACATCGCCAGTAAGGCTGTCTCAGAGCGCATCGTGGCAAAAGTTCGGCTACCGCTGGAGAGCTTCAATGCGTACGATTACTTCAAAAAGGCAGTCCCTGATCATTTCGGCGGGACCACCCCTTTTCATTATCAGCAAACCTCTGCTGCCACAAAAGCCACAGACACGTCAGCTTCAACTGGGGAGACGCCAAGTTCAGTTCCCTTTTCCGTGGCACAAGAACAGCCTGTGGCCTCGCCTGTCAAAGGTACACACGTGACCGCTATCTACGCCCTAGGAACCATCCATACCACCACGAAGCTCACCAGTTTCGGTGAGCTTTTTCATGGCGTAGATGATGAGAGAGAAATTTTCATTCCCAAACCCTACCTTCAACTAATGCCATTTTACGCAAAAAATTGGAGGTGAGGCTGGCTGAGGCTGAAGCATTTTTTGCCATCAACGGCATTGCCAGTGACGTTGCTAAGTGCAAACTCGTGATTAGAGTCCTGCTAACTGAACGTCTGTCAATCATTCGCGAAGAACTGCTCGCTGCTCCGCGGTCCAGTACTCACTGCTGAAGCAAGCGGTCCTCTCGCTCTTCAGCATCCGGCAACATCACTCAGCATCTGGCTGATGATCTCATCCTCGCCCGGCACCCCAGCAGCCCTGACTAACCGTAATGACGTACCTTCGGGTTTTTGATCATGTCTCGACTTCATCACACCAGTCAGTCAAACATGCATGCCCAACTATGTCCCGGCCCCATCCCAGGCTGCAACCGCGAGCGACTTTATGAAATCTAAACCCGCAGCTCACGTTGACCCAACCCAGCCGTGGTCGGTGCCCACCAGACTACTGGGGTCTCCACAACATTCCCAGTGCGCACCGCACTTATGGCAATACGCCATCGCCGTCGTCGGAGACATCGCCATTTGTTCTGTGCTCCGCATCGCCTGCTAATTCAATCATAGCAGCGCCCACTGGGACACACGCCCGGAACGCTGACCACTGTGTCTCGGCTGACGCACCACAACGCATGATGCCCTCCACCCAAAAGAGAGGCCTTTTAAGTTCTGCCATCTAGAATCCCACTGCTCGCAAATCAATGCAACAAGCAAGCAGCCCATCGCCAGTTCCACCTGAGCAGTCAGAGGGAGCTGGTGGGGCAGACGTTCCTGAGGACAAGCCTCCATGCCCAAGAATTACAATCCAACATCTCATGGATCGAGAACTTCAGTGGAAGCGCGAAGTTCCCATCTGTCATTCAACGCACTTGCCCACGCAAGCCTTTTGGCACGCCTATCCTGTCTTCAAGAACGATTCCCAGGTCTGCGCACCAGTGGGAAACCGGTCACTGTCGAAAAATACTGCCGGCACAAGGCTGCAATCACCAATGTCAACTTGCACGCTCGACCAAATGGTACCATGTTAGACACGACTGTCAAACGAAGCCCCTTTGCTTCGAACGTACTGAATTGAAAGCTCGGGTGAAGGCGTGCCGATGTCTGCCCTGGCGTGGTGTGGAAGCGGAAGCCTCATGCTATTGTGGCAGCAAGCTCTCGACACCCAAAAAGCCAAGTTTGATCAACGCAGTCCCCTGTATTCCTCCGTGCAACTCGCCGCTCAACTAGAAGCCCATGATTTTAGATGCGAAGCATCTCTTGCTCGGGGGGATGTCCCGCGTCCGTGGCCCGTCCGGAGCGCCTCTGATGATTATTGTGGCAGGATGCCAGTAGGGATTGGCGAACCAAAGATTCCATCACAAGATAGCTTCGCGTTCAACCACCGTAGTCATCTTCCCATAGGGGAAGCGCTGAAGAATAAGGAAAAGAATACAAAGCTGCTAAGACGAGGGCGTGTACGTTGCTCTCGCCCAGTCCGCAGCGCCTCTGATGATGATTGTAGCAGGATGCCCCTTGGGATCGGGCAACCAAAGAATGCATCACGAGATAGTTTCGCGTTCAACCACCGTCGTCATCTTCCCGTAGGGGAACCGCTGAAGAATAAGAAGAAGACAAAGCTGCGAAGAGGAGGGCGTGTACGTTGCTTTCAGTCAGTGCACCAACGTCAACAACCTTTACCTCACCAACGCTGACGGAGACTACCGATTCTACCACAGAGACGACAACATCGACAACATGATGGGCGAGATTCGGCGCCTCGAGAACCACCCTCTACTCACCGTAACACAACAGTACTTGCTACTTGCGTGCCTTTGACGCCGGTCTGGACCTGGACTTGGAATTCCCTCTGGCGCTACTAAACATAACGGCAACTCACTCAACCTAACGGCAACACAATGGAGCCACACAGAACCCCCGTTATGCTTCGCATCCTCATCAGGGTTCCCCATGAGAAGATGGTGTAATTTTGTCTACTTCCTCGACTATTCCGGCGTCCAGTGACTCGTCCAGTGCTGAGAACCCTGGGACGACCGGCCTAAATGATAGCAAACAATACGAACGCTTCAACTGCCTGAGCAGGACTGGGCACGACTTGTGAATAGTTTACAGCAAGACATTCACCTCTGTCTTGGACTGTGACTGGACACGACTTGTGAATAGTTTACAGCAAGACATTCACCTCTGTCTTGGACTGTGACTGGAACGAAGTTGTATAGAGTGTACCGTACAGGGGAAATGTCTTGTTGCCAATCTTTTTTTTCTTTGTTACTGCGAAGCAGTATACCTCTAAACAGCCAAGGAAAGTTTCGCGTTCGCGTCAGCAGAAAACGCCCAGACTACTACTGGCTACACTAACAAGCATCCCGGGCTCTCACTGGTTTCCGACTACACCGCTTGCTACATAAACAAACTGCTTGCACTACCAAGGATCGAACCTGGGCCCGCATGGAGAAGAGGAGCTCGAGCCCGCGGTCCTTCGGGCCAAACTTCGCCGGCATGTCGAGACCTACCTACCGATGAGGTAGACGGTTGTTTGTGTGCAGCGTGTGGGGAGGAGGAGGATGCTCTTTTTTCGCGACGCATTGAACAACAGTGAGGTGAAAGCAGTAGGAAAGTTGACGCCAAAGACGCGCGTTTGGCTCTCCTCTCAACCTTGCCAAGCCGCTAAAAGTGGCCGGGAGGAACGGCGTGTTGCAAACAGCGCAGGAAGGCGCCGGCACGTGCGACACGAAAGCATGCAAGCAAAAAAAAGAACGTAATTTCCACTCGCGCTGCTCAGGCAGGGGGCGTGCCGGCACTGCGAATGCGGGAAATTTGAATTTGACTCTATACACCTCCGTTTAATTCATGCAGGGATGAGTGAGACAGGGAGGTGAAGAGCGTGATGGGTGGTAGCAGTGAGCGGATGCCACGTGTGTGGATTCAAGTGACGCCACATGAGTAATCGTTGCGGGTGTCGTTTACAGCTTCGCATTCCAACCACCTTCGAAGCGTGGATTGGAGCCAGTTTTTTCATTTTCTTTTTACTCTCCTTACCCGTCCGCAGTTACGAAACTCTTAGACACTTTCCTACCCGTACCATCTCTTTCACCCACACATATTCTCAGTTTTCTTTATTCTGCTCCTATTGACCCCCTGTCCGACTTTCTCCGACTTTCCTACATCCAGCTCTAATATTGCAACCTTTCCCTACATACTCTTCGGCTACAGGAGGCTTTTCAAGGTCGCGTAGGGGCTTGTTGGTCATGGCGTCTACCTGGATATCTTTGTCTTCTAGTTGTGTCGGAATCTCTATTCATTTCTATAGTTTCTTCTCCCTTGCACGCTTATTCACGCGACCTTCTGTCCTCTCCTACTCTTTTTACACTCCGGAATCGCCCCCTTCGTCTGCCTGCACCAATATAGTACGACCTAGATATCTGTTTTCACTAACGGCTTGCTCCATCCTTGAAAAGGATTGCGGCCCTTCCTAAACAACCACTGCTATCTCCGCGTGTCGTAACACGATGGCTTCTCCCACCTGCCTGCTGAAATGGACTCCGTCACGCTGGAACGACCGTTTCCAGAGAACAGGCGCTCATCAGTGTTGATGTCGATGACTGCAAAATTCACCGCCTTCCTTAGCTCTCGTATGTCTCTGCACTGCCAACGCTGCCCTATCTACATGTGCCCCTGGCCCAATTATAACGAGTAACGTGCTTACGCCATTCTTTACACCTCGGCACAGCGTCCTCAGTTCACTAAATCTCTTCTCTCGTTGCTTCCGTACTGACGCTTTGGAAAAGCAAGCGAAAAAACGCGAAGACACAAAGCAAAGAAAGACAACAATTGCTAAACTAGCAAGTGAACGTATATTTAAGAATGATATAGCCTACGACCAACCACGCGTGCGGAAACAATTTTGCGCCAAAAAGACGCACACCAGACTCAGTGCACCGCCCTAATCAACAACCATTAGCCATGTAGAGATGCAATCTCCCTATCACTGAAGGGTATACACTAACCCAATTTCCTTCTCATTGCTCTCACATACGTAACGCTACAAATATCTCTCTTTCCCTTTCCGTTTTACGTGGTTCCAAAATTCTAACATTTTCAAAACAAGGCGCAGTACTGCGTTTACGACAGTGAAAGGGAAGGTGCCTAGCTCCGTTGGAAGTTGTCAACGTACGCGCAGTGCTCTTATAACTAGCCATTTACTGCAGTAAATGGCTGGTTTATGGTTCACGACACATGACTGATTCAAGGAGACACAAGACTGGTTCAAGGGGTCACATGACGGGTTACCAGTCGCGTAACCAATCATGTGCACATCGGCCCGTTTGGCTGATACCTTGCTGATACCTTGCCACCAGTCAACGGTATTCTGCATACCGCAGGCATAACACAGATTGTGTACTTGTCGACGTGTTTTGCGTTTCAAACCTTTTTTCTTTGCTCGTTTCCTTTTTTCCGTATTTGGTTTGCGCAAGCGTAGTCCGGATAGCCCAGAAAAATGGGAAAACATGGCATGCACTGCATGCCTTCCGGCAATTTTCTTGATATTGTGAGAAAATGTGTGAACATAGGACATTACCTTGACGTTTTTCTTTTATTTGCTGTTGCCGCACCCTCGCACTCATTCTGCCATTCGAGCTCTACATGTATTCTCTGAGGACCGCTTTCAGCTGCGATACCGGGAAGCCTTCAGCAGTCTACTTTTAAATCTGGAGGCTGAGACTTTCCTGAATAACTTGGCCGCTCCTTTTTTGAAAAACAGCTTTTGGTGATATGGTCCGACTACGCGTGTTTTTATAGTGGCTTCAATCGAGCAGCAGTAAAGACTTCTTGCTCCTAGAACGTAAATCCTGGAAATATGGCTGTCGCCTTTAAAACTAAAAGTTATCCAACCACCTAATGCTGTGTTTCACAGGAAGGCTGGAAAGAAAATTTATTCAGTCTGCAAATCAATTAAAATACGTTAAAATACCTTCCAACAGATGTCCCAGGCTGTTAGGAGGTATATCCTTATCCACGATCAAAAAATCATCGACGTGACAAAATACTCGAACTACGTTCTCGTTAGTAGAGATGAGTTTCTGAAGTTTTTGTGAAACCTAGGGAAAAATATATTACGCTGCACAGCCATAGACCCTAGGAACCGATGCAGATTTCTTCCGTCTGGATGAAGTTGTGCTCTCAAAATTGAACTGTTGTGGAAGGCAATTGCATAGATTATATAGATATAGAATAAAGGAATACTTCGGCGCTAACCTCACGTTCATTCTAGGATTAAGAAGGCGTTACTTCCGCTTGATTCAAGCTATGTTTAGAAAAAGCCTAGCCACACTATGTTTCCAGAATGTGCTTCATAAATCCTGCGGCCGCGTTATTTGGGAAAGCCTCAGATTTCACATTCATAGGTTGAGCACTCCAGGCGTTCGAACATTTGGGCTAAAAGCAGTGACTGAGTGCCTGCATGTAAAGTTTAAAAGGTAAATCGAAAGATTGCTACGATGAGACAAAAAAGAAAAAAAACGTTGAAGTAATGTCATACGTTCACAGATTCGTACAATAGTAAAAAAATTGTGGGGAGGTATGAAGTACAGGTGATGTTTTCTTCTCAGTGTAGGTTGTCTGGACATTGCTCGTGCATACAAAATTGTGAAAAAAAGAAAAACGCTCGCAGGACAAAACACGTGAACATGTACGCCAACTGTCTGATGGCAGTGATCTACAGAGTCTTGTTGGCATGTGGCAAGCTGTATATCGGTACAATGGGTGATGTGTAATTGAGCGGTTACCCAAACACTGGGCGTTGAACAACTCATAAGGGGCTAGTCATGTTCCCTATCACTGTTGCAAGTGGAGGTCTACGCCATGTTCAAAAACTGTAACTATTCTGGACAAGGGGGAAGGAAAAGTTCGAGTAAAAGCGTTTTGTGGAGGGGAAGGAAGGAAGGGGAAGGGAAAGCGTTTTGTGTAGGACAGCAACAAGAAAGAAATCGGATTAAAGTACCTTCAATTGCCATGAGAGACCGATAGAGTGCATTAGTAAAAGGCTTCGGGTTGTTGATTAGGACGGTGAACTCAGACTCAAAAGCGTTTTTGTTCTAAAATCTTCCTGCATGCATGGTGGTTGGTCGATCATAGCTTGTATCATTTTTCAGGGGTACGTTCAGTGCTAGTCCATCGAGTGTGTGGTCGTTTCTTTGCGGCGTGTCTTCGTGTTTTTCTACGCGTATTATTTCCAAACATCAGTATGCACCACCTGCACCAGCAAGCTATGGTTCCGAACTCCTGAGCCTCTTCCCTCCAGAATGTCTTCGGTTCATCAGGCCAGAACAACAAAATTCTTCCCCTGCATATTCCTTCACATCTTGTGCCGTACTCTACCCTGACTGGCCAGGGAGCATACAGACGTGTATGCTCACATCCCACCTGACACGACCTCTCATCTCACCTTCCGGTTAGCGCATGTTCGTGTGCTCTGACACGATTACCATGCGCCCCTTTCGCTCTTCTTACCTACCCCTCAGCCTGGCCAAATGCGGTAGCTGCATGTGAGTCAGAACCTTCACAGAGCTCGATCCTTATCGCCCAGTTCTGCTGTTTTTATCCTCCTGGGCCACGGCAACACTAGTCTCTTCACGGTGACCCTCCCGCTGCTTCCTGTCACAGTTCACGTCCTTTTGTAAATGCCCCACTTGCACAATGAGCTGGTGTTTTTTTCCCTAGGTAGAAGAGGCGCGACCAATACACACACATTCTGCTCGTAAAATCCAGCTCTTCGGCTTCTTCGACTGACTTGAACCTTGTCTCCTCAAGCGGGCATTCTCGCACGCACCCCATGCACCATGATTATGATGATCAGTTCTCATTTTTATTCGCCATATTCGGAATAATGGGAACTTTGTTCCCCCATCTTATTTAAACACCAAAACACTTACTTCAACTGGTTATGGCGTAGCTTGCGAGGTTACTGCTACTTTCACTCCATAAATTTATCCGGTTTTTTTGATGATTTAAAAAGCCCAGTTTTTTGTTACTCGTCCGGGGTGGCAGCGTCACGCACACATTAAGAGGCTTCAAAAACAAAACCGGGTCACCTGCTGGGTATCGAACCTGGGTCCACCACGTGGCGTAGCTAATATCTATCCCAAAGGACGATGCAGCCACATTTTAAGCTTTTGCAAAGCGTTGGGGATGGCCTTTGCGCTGTACCATTACACGGGCGGTCTTGTCACTGGGCCGCAAATAAGTTCATTGTAAAAAAAGAAAATGTATTTTCCGCATTATCACACTAAAATAATAGGAAGTTACTCCGTGACTGCAGGCCTTTTCAGGGGCTGCGGTGGCCTCTCTTGACTAGTTGGTGTAATGCCGCCAGGCTGATACTGACACTCGTAAAGAGAGGGCGCCACAGTTACATTTTGGCGGAAATTAGGAGAAACGCGGCATGTATAAGGCAATGTTATCTATGGGCGTCTGTTCCTGTATGTACAAAATTGCGAAAAACAGCCCAAACACTGGCGAATCACTGCTCCGCATCTTTGAAAGCTTCCAGGCTGCGTAGAACTGCTTCAGGTTTTTTCTGCCAAATTTTCTTGCAAGTTTTCGAAAGCAAGGTTTTTTCTTCTTGAAAGAACTCGGTATACGAGGACCCAAACCACTCATCTTAATTGGACACCTTCTTGAATTTAGAAGACAGGTGAAAACTAAATTTTCTCTTACTGATTTCTGCTCAATATATAAAATCCTTTCCAATGCTGCCAGTAAAAATTTAAGATTGCACGGATTTGTTACATAAGTAAAACTTAACATCCTTAAGGCGACAAAAATCAACTATACGTCTTATGAAGTGGGCTACATCGATAAATTAAGGGCTTTAAAAACACATTTCGGAGCGCACCGCTGCTTTGTAAGCGCTCAAACTTCACACGCAGATCGCATTTTGGGGTGTATTTTGTTTGACACCGGGAACAACGAAGATACTTACCTGCCTATTTTAAAAATAAATAACAACGATTTTTCCTATGTGAAAATGGCGGCCAATGTGGACGTGCAAGCTGCTCTTGAAAAGACGGCGCCACATGGTATATCCAAAACAAAACACGCGATGAAGATTCATGGTAGGGAGGAGCCAAATGTCGTAGAAGACTTTCAGAAGACGTTTTTTGTGTTATAGTTTATAGTGGCCACAAATAGTTGCATAAGAGCTCCCACCAACCATAGTAAAATATTCCCGCGATTCATTGTTGTCACTGGCGGCAGTGATGGTCATATCCAAGAAACCTTACAGACAGCCATCGATGTGGTAGAATCATATGTAGAACCTAGAGGACTAGGATGTTCGCCAGAGAAATCGGAGCTCTTGCTCTACATGTCAGGCAGGAGTAGACTAAAAGCTCACAAGACTCCACAGATAGAGCTCAGAACACACGGCAAGCCTATACCAGCAGTCTCCGTGATCAAGGTGCTGGGACTCAAGATTCAAGATAACGGCTACAATACGGAAGCCATCAAGACACTCGAAAACAGTGTGCTTCAGACAACAAGACTGATATCACGGGTAGCAAACAGACACCAGGGACTCCAAGAATCAAACTTGATCAGGCTAATACAAACCTTCATCCTCTCCAGATTGGCATACGCCACCCTTTCTTATCACTAAGACGGATGAAAAGACCAAGATCAACAACATGATTCGTAAAGTTTACAAGCAAGCCTTGGGTATCCCCATTACGACACCCAATAATAAATTCGACGCACTCGGTCTACATAACACACTAAGCGAGTTAATAGAGGCCCAGCAGACATCGCAGTTTGAACGACTTACCAAGAGCAACACAGGAAGACAAATACTAAGAAAACTCAACATCGGATACGACGCACAACACGTAGCCAAGAAAGAAATAAAACCTGAAATCCGGACACAAATCTATGTACCTCCGCTACCCCGTAACATGCACCCAATTCACAACCAAGAAAGAAGAATGGAAAGAGCCAAAGCCCTCCATAAACGCTTCGAAAACCTTCACGAGATCGTCTATGTAGACGCTGCAGATTACGCTAATCAGGCAGCCATGACAGTAGTGGTTGTGAATCAAAAGGGACAACTCCTGACCTCAGGAACAGTAAGAAGCAGCCATATCCTTGGCCATCGCCTCGACCCAGGCTAAGGTCATAGTCAGTGACTCCAAAACGGCGATACGTAATTTCGCAAAGGGCGCATTTCTAACATAGCACTAAAAATACTCAAAGAAACCCGGCACTACCAACATCAGAAACATTCAAATAGTTTGGGCCCCAGCGCACTCTGGTCTACCCGGAAATGAGAATGCTCACCAGCTAGCCCGAGGACTCGCCGACCAGGCTAGCACCAATGAACCACCGAGCCACTCACTTTCCGCAGAGCAGACAGAGATCGCATGGTAACCTATAGCGAAATACTTGATCATTACAGAAAAGGCAGGCTTTATTACCCGGAAGCGCAAAAAACCCTCAACAAGCAGCAGGCCACAGCTTGGAGACGAATTCAAACTGGTATGTACGCAAACCCAGTCTTACATAGCTATTACTACCAGGCATACAAGACGACAAGTGCAAAACTGCAAGCAGAGAGCGGATTTAAAACACATCATCTGGTCCTGCTCCAAAATAGATAAAAGTGATCAGAGAACACTAATTATAAACACACCCGAGCAGTGGGAGGCAGCCTTGCTCAGCTCGGAAGCTGACATCCAGCTACAAGTAGTCCGGATGGCCGAAGCCGCCGCCAGGGACCAAGGACTCCTGGCTGATGGCTGAGGGGAATGGGCGGGGACTCCCACCTCTCCTACTCCCAACCCCTTACCGGGCAACAATAAAAGTTTTTCCTCCTCCTCCTCATTGTTGTCAATACCAGTCATCTGCTTTCGAATCGTCTGTGGTATGCTGTGCCAGGTTACCCCGCTTTCCGAAATGAGGCAAACGATTCTTTTTTCGCGTTTGCTGTTTTGTTTTTGTGTTACTTTTATTATTTTGTGCATCCTCGTGGTACAGCAGACGGCAGGAGATTTGAAAGCAGATGACCCGTATTACCACAATGAATCGCGGAAATACTTTAGTATGGTTCGTATCAGCTCTTCCGTAACTATTTGCGGCCGCCATAAGCTATCAACAAATAAGTTTTATGATTGTTTGCTACCTTCTTGCCTCCTTCCCACCGCGAATCGTCATCGCGCGTTTTGTGTTGCATACACCAGCTGGCACCGTCGTTCCAAGATTGGCTTGCACGTCGGAATTGGCCGCCGGTTTCTCATAGGTGAAAATGGTTTTTATTTATTTTCAGAATAAACAGCTAAGTACCGCCGCAGTTCCCTGTGTCAAACAAAATAGACCACAAACTGCGACTTTCGTGTGACGTTCGGGCGCGAACGGAGCTGCACTTCGCTCAGATAGTAATTTTAGTGACCCATTGATTAATGTAACACCGTGTACAACTGTAGTTCCGAGGCTGCACGAGAATATATTAATAATTGCAGACACGCATCAACACATATATTTGATAGATGTTGTGTCATTGTTGCTCAGTTAGAGTTACAAAATTATTCATATGCTTATTTCTGTATTTTTATACCGCTTTATAGTTTGTATTTTATGGTGTTTGTTTTTTTTCGTTATCTTTTGTTGTCTTCCAGCGCTGTGAAATGTTATTGCGGGGAAAGTTTTAAACAATGCGAAAGTGGCCTCACGTTCTCTTGTGCGGCGCCTGTTGTGTTGCTATATAATTAGGACGCAAGTAAAAACGTGTGGAGGCCACGTAACTGACTGCGATTGGTTGAGCGTCTGCTACAATCATTCCTTCAAAATTTAATGTCAACTTTTATAAAATCTCCGCTACTCGCTTTCATCAGCCAGGCGCAACTGCAGTAAGTGGTGGCCCCGATTTGTAAAACGTACCTGCCATATACAGAGACACGAAACTTTAGTCCAGAGGGCTTTTTTTTCGACACTGGAAAGAGTAGGCGTATTTATCTTGCACAAAAGCAATTCGTAAGTGCGTTTCATCATTTCATCATCCGCCTTGCCGATGTGAGGACAATTTATCCGGGTCTAAAACTTTTTTTTTCGATTTGGCTTGTTCCGTCTACTTCACGGTTCGCCAAACTAGCAATAAAAATTGCCGGATGATAGGTCGGCGCATGGCTCGGGGTAAATCGTTGTGAAAAGGAGAACGGACACCCGAAGAAGGCTTGTAGCTTGCAATGTGGGGCTGTATTTCCTCATTTGTAGAACGTATTAGGCTTTCTATGAATCAAACGTGGCCATTCACTTTGGAGCAGATGCGTCTTCATTTCGGATTAGTGCGCTTTTCCTACTTCGGTTCCCTAGATTTTCTTGCTGCTTGCGGTTGTGCGACTGTCACGCTTGTAGAAAAGCTTTTATTCTAAAGCATCAATCGAAAGTGCGACGGTCAGTTTCGACCCACCGTGAATACCTGGTCTTTGAGGTGAGACCGCAATCGCAATCGGTTTTTTTTTGCCTTAAGAAGCCCAGTCCCGGTAATCAGGTATTTCAGGTCTCAAAAAACAAGGCTCCGGAACCGTTATTACAGAAATGCTCAGCTTATCAACTAGGAAATTTTTAATCCGAAATGCATAGAGGAATGCGTGCGTGGAGTGCTAAAGCGTGCCACCCATGGGCGCATTGGCCACGTCACTTGACTGATTGAAGCAACTGCTGCACACCAAAGTTCAAGCGCGGATTGCAATCAACACCTGCCCGCGTGCCACACGGTAACCAAACAAATTGTTTGGTTATGGTTTCATTGTTTGAAGCAATGAAACGGGAGCCTTGACTACGTTGACGAACGTGTGCGCGTAAGATCGCTACGACAACGTTAACAACGCTCATGAATGTGGCTTAGCGGGACAAGGCTCCACATGTAGTCAAGATATAGGCCAGATGTGAATGGCACTGCGGCTTGTCTAACAAAACCGAAACCCCTGATAGTCATCATCATCAGCCTATCTACGCCCACTGCAGGGCAAATTCCTCTCCCATAGATCTCCAATTATCCCGGTCTTGTACTAACTGCGACCAATTTATCCCCGCAAACTTCTTGATATTGCCTCAGAGTTGCCTTCTAATGACTTGACTGTGGCATTTGCTACGTTTACGCTACAATATCATCTGCCCGTCTGCCGTTCTGCCCAACGTTTATAGATACTTTTTGAGTTTCGGAACTGCGCCTTCCTAAGCGGGCGCTACTTTAGCCTAGGTTGCGAGTTGCGCTGTGTCGGCGGCTGCGGCGGCGGCTCCGGCGGCAGCGTTGACGGCGTGCGCGGCCGGACCGCTGGGCTCAAAGTTGCTGTCGCGGTGTAGTTGCGTGTCTGCCCTAGAAGATTCTTCTTTCCGCTTGCGTTTGTCTTCATCCTTGTGCGAGAAACTTGCGTTTTCAGCGCCCTTGGTTTGGGATGCTATTGAACAGTGCGGCCGCGGGTAAAAGCATTTCGTGACTCCGTCAACATGCTGTGTTTTCTTTCATGTGCTGGGCTTGGACCAATGCAATGCCGACTTGCTTAACTCGCAGTGGTCTGTACGGGATTTCCCAGCCCACTTTAGCAGTGATGCTTGTAAGGAGGCTGGGCACATGCATCGTGCATGAGGCACATGCTTATGCCTTTACAAAATGTGCAACTGTGAGGAGGAGGACGGAATGTATAGCCTCATGCTAAAAAAACTATTATTAAAACAACACAGACTAATGAACAAAAACAAAAATTCTTAATGCTAACACAATATAACTAGGAAACATACAATTTAAATCTCAATACAAAACTTCCTAATTTATACAGGTTAGCTTTACCCGCGGAACAATTTGATTTCTTTGAAACTACGAAGGATACGCGGATGTCTTCAATAAAGAAAGCATGCAGTTTCTGCGCATGGTTATCAGGAAATATCATTCGTGCTGCAACGAACTTGCGCGATTAGCATGCCAATTCGTGTGCGCACTTGACATGCCAAGTGCGCACACGATTTCGCTTGGCATGCCAAGCGCGCAGGCAGCTACTGCTACGCGAAAATTCATTTAAAATGCTGTTGTTCTTGGCCTTTTAGTCCCAGCTAAAAATCACTCGGCGTACTACATTTCCTTGCATAACCGACCTGTTTCAAATAAATCGCGAACTGGAACAGCGCGGCAACAAAATGTAGAGAAATTTCCGAGAACAGAGAGAGAGAGAGAGAGAGATGACTTTATTTGATGCCCGAGATGGGTTCTGAAGGGTAGGCGACTTGGACGGTCTCCCTCCCTCATCCGTCAGCCAGGATTCCTTGGATCCTCGCGGCGGCTTCGGCCATCCGGACTGCTGTCAGTTGTGCCTCCGGTGTGGAGCTGAGCAGAACAGTCTCCCATTGTTCTGCAGTCTTAATTTTGTAGCTTCTAAGTGTATCTACATCGGATTTGCTATTATAGCCATTCGTATTTTTTTGGAGCTTATGGCAGGACCATATCATGTGGTGTAGGTCGGCTCTGCTGTTGCATAAAGTGCAGAGGTTTGAGTAAAGGTCTGGGTAGCAGCGGTTGAGGGAAACAGGGCTCGGAAAAGTGTTCGTCTGCAACCGTCGCCACGTGACTGCCTCTTTCCTGGAAAGAGTGTGGTGGGCCGGTGGATATTTGCATCTGGATAACCTGTAGTGATTTATTATATCCCTGTATGTGACTAGTCTGTCTTTGTGAGATCTCGTAACGTGTGCTTGTTCTTGGCTTTCCTGCGACGTCTTGTGTGGGGATGATGGTGGTTGTGGTGGCGTCGTAGGCAACACAGCTCGGTTGACCAGAGCTCGAGCGGTTGCGTGGGCCAGTTCATTCTCCTGTAGGCCGCAGTGGGCCGGAGTTCATATTAAAAGAATTTTTCTTTGGTTAGGGGTCTTCTCTAACAACGAGGCTGCTGCAGGGGAGATCCTGCCTTTCGAGAAGTTAAGAATGGCGGACTTCGAGTCGCTTACGATTGTGGTTGCGCGGGTAGAATTTATAGCAAGGGCTATGGCCATTTCCTCTCCCTGAGTGGGATGTTTGGCCGGCGTGGATGCTGACGTCACCGTGACGCCGTCATTGCTGACGACTGCAATTGCCATGGCGTTGAGACAAGAGCCGCCGTTGTAGTAGTCGGCTGCGTCAACGTAGACAATCTCCCGTGGCTCACAATGGGTTCGGAAACGTTTGTCGAGGGCTCGTACTCTAGCTTGGCTTCTTTCCACGTTTAGCTCTGGATGCATATTCCTTGGTAGTGGCGGGATGCGAATGTATTTTCGCCATTCGTGTGGGAGGTCAACTTCATTTGGGAGGGAACTTCCACTTCGGATTTCTAGAACAGTTATTTCTTTTTGAGTGCGCAGCCAGATCCCAACCCGAGATGCCGGTGCGGAACGCTACGGAAGAGCCGGAATTTGCATGAGGGCGAAGGAGTCCAAGAGCGGAAAAAATCACGTCACCACCAGCCCTACGTAACATGTTACGCCATTTAGTTTTTTTTCCCCTGCGGGTTATGTTATATTTTTCTGCCATTCTTTATTTCTCTCTCTCGCGCGCGCTGCGTTTGCACGGCGTTGCACGCGCCCTCCGGCAAGTCGACGTTCTCATGTAACGCCGATTATTCTTCTCTGTGCCTGTTCTAGGTTCCAGCGCATAGAGCTTTTCTTGCGCACTGACATTCCAGCGCTCACACGGTGTTTACGCTATGCTTTCCTTCCGAATGGAGCAGGATAGGTGAAAACCACTATAGTTAAGCGCTCCGCATGTTTGCTGTGCGTGCGTGGGTTGGCGCACACATGTGGTAATTATGTACATTTTTGAAAGCAAACAGCTACAATAAACAGAAGACAACGAATTATTGTTTTGCCACAAATTGTGTGGTTCTTCCGAGTTCAATCTTGCAGAAGAGCATGCATATACGCGTGTACAGTGCCGATTTCATTGAGGATTTCGTGACTCCGTCAAGACGCTGTGTTTTCTTTGATGAGCCTGGCTTACCGCAATGCCAACGTGCTCCGCACCTGGCTGTACGAGCAGATACAGAAGCAACACTCAGAAGTGTCACTTTTTAGCGCCGTCATCGGATCCATAGCTTCTCACCCAATAGAAAAGAGCGATTCCCCGCGCGGACAAAAAGAGAAGAAAAACGCGCAAAGTGTTTGGACTTCATTTTCTCGAAGAGGATATTGCGATCATTAACGTAAGGTCGTCGAGATCGGCCGGGCTTACTGGGCACTGAAGAAAGGTGCAGTTTCCGTTAACTTTCCCAACCTTCCCAGCAATTATCTTGTTGAGGAAGCAGACTCGGCGGCGGTCTCCGAAAAAGAGAAAGGTAGCGTCTGCGCACGAGCTAGGTGATTACAAAAGGAGAGCACTTTCCCAAGGAGCGACAAGAGGAGCTCTCCAAGGCGCCTGTTCCCCAGCAATAAAAATGCACCCATTTTGCTCAGATAGTCGAGAATAGTGCGGCAATACGGCTCCCAGCCAACTGGAGAACGGCAGCACTCGAAGAAGAACCGCGGGGCAGCGTCGGCAAATTGTTTTTTACTACGCCGGAAAGAAAGCGGGGGCCTACACAATCCTGAAGAGCGTTATTGTGAGGGACGATATCACCTATGTTGTCTACGAAACGGAAAGCTGCTCCAGCAGTCGTGTTAGGAAATATCATTCGTGATGGAATAAATTTGCGCAATTGGCATAAAAAGAGAATTTGTGTGCACGCTTGACAGCCACTGCAAGGGGAACGTTCATTTAAAACTCTGTCGTTCTTGCAAAGCCACCGCTTCAAATCCCTGGGAGTACGTACACGACACCTTGCATAATACCGTCCGTTTCAAATAGATCTCGAACTGCACCGGCCGCAAAAAAATGATGAGCAAAGTCCGAGAACAGTTATTTCTTTTACAGTACGCAGCCAGAAGCGGCGATGGCCGGAGATGCCGAGCGGAACGCTCCCCGCTAGCAGACGACGCTCGCTCTCCTAGCGCAACTCGCAACCGCAGCACCGCGGTGGCGAGAGTCGCGGCCGCCCGCCTTCTGTCCATGGCCGCGGCGGGGAGATACGGAACTGAAAAAGTATCTATAAACGTTGGTTCTGCCGTACCCTGCAACGCCTGCCTTCTCTATGGATCCACTCTGTTACCCTTAATGTCCAACGGTTATCTTGCCTTCGCATTATATGCCTTGCCCACACCCATTTCTTCTTCTCAATTTCTAGTAATTTGTCTTTAACACGCGTTTGTTCTCTGAGCTACTCCGTTCTCTTCTTGTCCCTTAATGTGACACCTATCGTGTTCCACTCCATTGCCCGCTGAGTCGTCCTCAAGTATAGCTGAACCCTTTTAGTGAGCCTCCAAGTTTCTGCCCGTTGTTGAGTACCGGTAAGATGCAGCTGTCATACACTTTCTTCTTCAGGGACAATGGTAAGCTGCCATTCAATATCTGAGAATGCCTGCCCAATGCACTCCACCCCATTGTTATCCTTCGAATTATCTCTGCCTCATGGTTGGGATCCGGGGTTACAACTTGGCCTAGGTAGATATATTCCCTTACCACTTCCACTGCCTCGCCACCTATCTCAAACCGCTGTGCTGTCCCGAGGTTACTGATGATTACTTTAGTTTTCTGCATATTAATATTCAGGCCCACAGTTCTACCGTGCTTGTCCAGATCGGTAAGCATGCTTTCCAATTCGTCACCCGAGTTTCTTAACAAAACGACGTCATCAGAAAACCTGAGGTAACTGAGGTGTTCTCCAGTAACCCTTACGGCCTGATGCTCCCAATCTAATGTTCTGAATACCGCTTCTAAACATGCTGTAAATAACATTAGAGAGATTGTGTCTCCTTGTCTGAGGCCCTTGCTTATAAGTATTTTGCTGCTCTCCTTATGGAGGACGATGGTAGCCATGGACCCATTGCAAATATCCTCTAGTATTCTTACCTCATTTCGCAATGCCTGAATGATTGCTGAGGTTTGAACCGAGTCAAATGCTTTCTCATAATCTATGCAGGGTATATATAGGGGTTGTGTATACTCTGCGCATTTCTCTATCACCTGATTGATCGTGTTAATGTTGTCCATTTTTGAGTAGCCTTTACGAAACCCTGCTTGTTCATTAGGTTGACTGAAATCTTAGGTGGCAGAAATATTTTTAGCGATTATCTTGGTAAGTACCTTGTAGACGACTGACAGTAAGCTGATCGTCCTGTAATTTTTCACATTCTTCAAGTCAGGTTTCGTATGGATTGGGATGATTTTCGTGTTCTTCAAGACTCCGGTACACGCGCGGTCATTAGGGACTGCTTGTACAGGTTTGTCAGTTTAAGAAGTACAAATTTCCCGCCATTCTTCAAGAGGTCTGCTGTTATCTGATCTTTACTGGGTGCTTTGCCCCCTTTCATTTCTTTCAAAGCTTTTTTTGCTTCTTCTGTCGTTACTTGCGGGATGTCTACCTCCTCTGGACTACTTTCTCGTTCGGCATTATCCTGGATGTCGCGGGTACTGTACAGACCTTTATAGAACTCCTGTGCTACTATGACCATGATGACTTTGCCTTGCTTGTCTTTAAGTGCATACATCTGATCTTCACCATGCCTAGACGCCTCTTTACTGCTTGTAGGCTCCGTTCTTTACAGCATGGCCAATCCTCTCCATGTTATACTTTCGTATGTCAGCAGTATAACGCTTATTCATTAACTTCGAGAGCTCAGCTAGTTCTATTCTATCAGCTCGGGTGGAGATTGTCAGGGTTTGCCATTTCCTAATTAAATCTTTTGTCTCCTGGGAAAGTTCCATCGTAGCTCCGACTTCTACTTCACACTCCGTAATATTTCGTGTAAGATTGTCGCTGGCTTCCTGTGTTGTAAACTCTGCTTCCTCGGTTAGAGCTGAATATCGCTTCTGCAGCGCCATCCTGAATTATTCAACTTCACGTCTTACTGTTAGCTCATTGATCGGCTTCTTTCGTACTAGCAGAGTCCTTCAATGCTTTTCTGGTCACGAAACTCCGGCCGAAGTTTCATACAGGGACAAAAGCTGCCGCGAGAATCGCCCCTGTTAACGTGAAGGCTTCGCCGGCGGGCGACGGCGCTTGCGGGCCGGCTGTTTCTCCGTCGGCACGCGCCTACTTTCATCTGCTTTTCATTTCCACCAGTAAAAATGCGAGCGAAGTTTTTGAGTCACTTTTTCAGTCAGTCAGTTGTTGTTTTTGAGTCAGTTGTTGTCCCGTAGCTCAGCTGTGAAACTGAGGCAAGACCACGGGTGTTACTGAGGCGCATATGTTGCAGTGTTCGTTCGTTCCGGCAAGCACCGCTACGTTCTCGCTTCGAAAAGGCGGACATCTGGCGTTTTCAATTTTTGACTAGCCTTTGCAGCCGCCTGCATGATTTGAGTGAACTAGCGCCAGAATTAAATCTGCATTCAGCCCTGGGCGCGACATGCTGAGCTGAGCAAATAGGTGTGCAAACCTACAGCACGTTGGGTTAGCGCCGTGTTTGCGCTATTTTATAGCGCGCTAATAATGTAAAACAATAATCGTGATTCGTAAAGTTAGCGTGGACAGCAAGGAAAAAACCGCTCACGAAATGGAAGCAGAATAATGGGCGCGCGGAGGGGCCAGGGTAGGAGTAAATGCTACAGTTTTGAGCTACTTTCTCAGCTGTTCTCATAGGCATCGGTTGTCAACAGATAAATACTTGCCCGCTCAGTGCCTGTCACGCCCTTCCCACCCAAACGGCAAGTTAAAAAACATTGATTGATTGATTGATTATGATGTTTAACGTGCCGACGCTACACAGGCAGTGGGGCGCGCGCCGTAGTGTAGCGCTCCGGATTAATTTTAACCACTCAGGTATCTTTAACTTGCGCCGAAATCTCGAACACACAAGCGTTCTCTCTTTTCGCCTCCATCAGAAAAGCGGCTGGGAACCCTCGTCCCGGGCTTATCAGCACAACGCCTTAGCCCCTGGGCAAGCGCGGCGGGCAAATAAAAAAAATATATATGCAGGCAAAGATAGCCATGCTCCGCTTTCCAAATTCAAAATATCTGGTTGGATAACCAAAATCACAGTAGCTGCAGTCAGATCTTTGTGCGGCGACGAAACGGGACGACGTTTAGCAGACGGATTTTCTCGTTGTGAGCGCGATCGTGGCTTGGGCTTCGTAAGATACGCCGGCAGGTTTTCAAATATCCCGGGCGACGCGCAGCTTGAGCTTCTAGCGCTGCAGAAGCACAGGTTGTCCACTTATTTTGAACTCATCGGCTCGAATAATGTCCGTGGGGTCGAAATATTTCCCGAACACACGAACGGCCTTCGACTCGAAGCTGAAACGTCCGTCTCCTGTCGTGGAATGGCTCGCTTCCACCTGTCGCGTTGTTCGCGGTCGCTTGGGAGGCAGAACAGCGAAGCCTTTTCCGTTGTATTCCGATAGCCAGAGCGGCAACCAGGTACACAGCACGTCAGAGGCATGGTAGTTCACATAGTTTGCCCTTCGTGATGAGTTTAAAAAGCTATATCACACAACAAACACCAGCAAGCTCGCGCTCCAACGCACTGCAAATACGGCCGCCGCCGTTCAAGCCGCCTTCACCAGACTCGTTGCGCCACCGCGCGGGAGCGTTGGTCCCCATATGAAGCTCTCCCATAGCGTTACGGAGAAGTTTCGTGACCAGAAAAGCATTGAAGGACTCTGGTACTAGCTTGTTGCGGGTATTCCTCAAATATAGCCTAATTCGACATCTTACCATGCGGTGGTCACTAGTATAAAATAACAGAAAATTCCGAAGGCCGCGACGTCTCGGTGATGCGATGGCACTTCGATTTGATAATATGGCGGTTAGGCGAAGTCGAAGCAAGTCGAGCGAGAGCTGCCATAAGCTATCAACAAATAAGTTTTATGATTGTTTGCTACCTTCTTGCCTCCTTCCCACCGCGAATCGTCATCGCGCGTTTTGTGTTGCATACACCAGCTGGCACCGTCGTTCCAAGATTGGCTTGCACGTCGGAATTGGCCGCCGGTTTCTCATAGGTGGAAAATGGTTTTTATTATTTTCAGAATAAACAGCTTAAGTACCGCCCGCAGTCCCGGTGTCAACAAAATAGACCACAAACTGCGATTTCGTGTGACGTTCGGGCGCGAACGGAGCTGCACTTCGCTCAGATAGTAATTTTAGTGAACCATTGATATAATGTAACACCGTGTACAACTGTAGTTCCGAGGCTTGCACGAGAATATATTAATAATTGCCAGGACACGCATCAACACATATATTTGATAGCTGTGTGTCATTGTTGCCTCAGTTAGAGTTACAAAATTATTCATATGCTTATTTCTGTATTTTCTATACCGCTTTATAGTTTGTATTTTATGGTGTTTGTTTTTTTTCGTTATCTTTGTGTCTTCCAGCGCTGTGAAATGTTATTGCGGGGAAAGTTTTTAAACAATGCGAAAGTGGCCTCACGTTCTCTTGTGCGGCGCTATTGTGTTGCTATATAATTAGGACGCAAGTAACAACGTGTGGAGGCCACGTAACTGACTGCGATTGGTTGAGCGTCTGCTACAATCTTCCTTCAAAATTTAATGTCAACTTTTATAAAATCTCCGCTACTCGCTTTCATCAGCCAGGCGCAACTGCAGTAAGTGGTGTGGCCCCGATTTGTAAAACGTACCTGCCATATACAGAGACACGAATCTTTATTCCACGGGGCTTTTTTTTTCGACAGTGAAAAGAGTAGGCGTACTTCTCTTGCACAAAAGCAATTCGTAAGTGCGTTTTATCATTTCATCATCCGCCTTGCCGATGTGAGGACAATTTATCCGGGTCTAAAACTTTTTTTTTTCGATTTGCCTTGTTCCGTCTACTTCACGGTTCGCCAAACCTAGCAATAAAAACTGCCGGATGATAGGTCGGCGCATGGGTCGGGGTAAATCGTTGTTGAAAGGAGAACGGACACCCGAAGAAGGCTTGTAGCTTTGCAATGTGGGGCTGTATTTCCTCATTTGTAGAACGTATTAGGCTTTCTATGAATCAAACGTGGCCATTCACTTTGGAGCAGATGCGTCTTCATTTCGGATTCGTGCGCTTTTCCTACTTCGGTTCCCTAGATTTTCTTGCTGCTTGCGGTTTGTGCGACTGTCACGCTTGTAGAAAAGCTTTTATTCTTAAAGCATCAATCCGAAAGTGCGACGGTCAGTTTCGACCCACCGTGAATACCTGGTCTTTGAGGTGAGACCGCAATCGCAATCGGTTTTTTTTGCCTTAAGAAGCCCAGTCCCGGTAATCAGGTATTTCAGGTCTCAAAAAACAAGGCTCCGGAACCGTTATTACAGAATGCTCAGCTTATCAACTAGGAAATTTTTAATCCGAATGCATAGAGGAATGCGTGCGTGGAGTTCTAAGCGTGCACCCATGGCGCATTGACCACGTCACTTGACTGATTGAAGCAACTGCTGCACACCAATGTTCAAGCGCGGATTGCAATCAACACCTAGCCCGCGTGCCACACGGTAACCAAACAAATTGTTTGGTTATGGTTTCATGTTTGAAGCAATGAAACGGGAGCCTTGACTACGTTGACGAACGTGTGCGCGTAAGATCGCTACGACAACGTTAACAACGCTCATGAATGTGGCTTAGCGGGACAAGGCTCCACATGTAGTCAAGATATAGGCCAGATGTGAATGGCACTGCGGCTTGTCTAACAAAACCGAAACCCCTGATAGTCATCATCATCAGCCTATCTACGCCCACTGCAGGGCAAATTCCTCTCCCATAGATCTCCAATTATCCCGGTCTTGTACTAACTGCGACCAATTTATCCCCGCAAACTTCTTGATATTGCCTCAATGCCTTCTAATGACTTGACTGTCATTTGCTACGTTTACGCTACAATATCATCTGCCCGTCTGCCGTTCTGCCCAACGTTTATAGATACTTTTTGAGTTTCGGAACTGCGCCTTCCTAAGCGGGCGCTACTTTAGCCTAGGCGCTGAGAGGGCGCTCCGGTTGCGAGTTGCGCTGTGTCGGCGGCTGCGGCGGCGGCTCCGGCGGCAGCGTTGACGGCGTGCGCGGCCGGACCGCTGGGCTCAAAGTTGCTGTCGCGGTGTAGTTGCGTGTCTGCCCTAGAAATTCTTCTTTCCGCTTGCGTTTGTCTTCATCCTTGTGCGAGGAAACTTGCGTTTTCAGCGCCTGGTTTGGGATGCTATTGAACCGTGCGGCCGCGGGTAAAGCATTTCGTGACTTCCGTCAACATGCTGTGTTTTCTTTCATGTGCTGTGGCTTGGACCAACTGCAATGCCGCATTGCTTAACTCGCAGTGGTCTGTACGGCATTTCCCAGCCACTTTAGCAGTGATGCTTTGTAAGGAAGGCTGGGCACATGCATCGTGCATGAGGCACATGCTTATGCTCTTTACAAAATGTGCAACTGTGAGGAGGAGGACGGAATGTATAGCCTCATGCTAAAAAAACTATTATTAAAACAACACAGACTAATGAACAAAAACAAAAATTCTTAATGCTAACACAATATAACTAGGAAACATCAATTTGAAATCTCAATACAAAACTTCCTAATTTATACAGGGTCTAGCTCTTACCCGCGGAACAATTTGATTTCTTTGCAAAACTCACGAAGGATACGCAGATGTCTTCAATAAAGAAAGCATGCAGTTTCTGCGCATGGTTATCAGGAAATATCATTCGTGGCTGCAACAGAACTTGCGCGATTAGCATGCCAATTCGTGTGCGCACTTGACATGCCAAGTGCGCACACGATTTCGCTGGCATGCAAGCGTGCAGGCAAGCTACCGTACGCGAAAATTCATTTAACAATGCTGTGTTCTTGGCCTTCTTAGTCCCAAGCTAAAAATCACTCGGCGTACTACATTTTCCTTGCATAACCGACCTGTTTCAAATAAATCGCGAACTGGAACAGCGCGGCAACAAAATGTAGAGAAATTTCCGAGAACAGAGAGCGAGAGAGAGAGAGAGAGATAGAGAGAGAGAGAGAGAGATGACTTCATTTGATGCCCGAGATGGGTTCTGAAGGGTAGGCGACTTGGACGGTCTCCCCTCCTCATCCGTCAGCCAGGATTCCTTGGATCCTCGCGGCGGCTTCGGCCATCCGGACTGCTGTCAGTTGTGCCTCCGGTGTGGAGCTGAGCATAACAGTCTCCCATTGTTCTGCAGTCTTAATTCTGTAGCTTCTAAGTGTATCTACATCGGATTTGCTATTATAGCCATTCGTATTTCTTTGGAGCTTATGGCAGGACCATATCATGTGGTGTAGGTCGGCTCTGCTGTTGCATAAAGTGCAGAGGTTGAGTAAGGTCTGGGTAGCAGCGGTTGAGGGAAACAGGGCTCGGAAAAGTGTTCGTCTGCAACCGTCGCCACGTGACTGCCTCTTTCCTGGAAAGAGTGTGGTGGGCCGGTGGATATTTGCATCTGGATAACCTGTAGTGATTTATTATATCCCTGTATGTGACTAGTCTGTCTTTGTGGAATCTCGTAACGTGTGCTTGTTCTTGTTTTTCCTGCGACGTCTTGTGTGGGGATGATGGTGGTTGTGGTGGCGTCGTAGGCAACACAGCTCGGTTGACCAGCGCTCGAGCGGTTGCGTGGACCAGTTCATTCTCCTGTAGGCCGCAGTGGGCCGGAGTTCATATTAAAAGAATTTTTCTTTGGTTAGGGGTCATCTCTAACAACGAGGCTGCTGCAGGGGAGATCCTGCCTTTCGAGAAGTCAAGAATGGCGGACTTCGAGTCGCTTACGATTGTGGTTGCGCGGGTAGAATTTATAGCAAGGGCTATGGTCATTTCCTCTCCCTGAGTGGGATGTTTGGCCGGCGTGGATTCTGACGTCACCGTGACGCCGTCATTGCTGACGACTGCAATTGCCATGGCGTTGAGACAAGAGCCGCCGTTGTAGTAGTCGGCTGCGTCAACGTAGACAATCTCCCGTGGCTCAGAATGGGTTCGGAAACGTTTGTCGAGGGCTCATACTCTAGCTTGGCTTCTTTCCACATTTAGCTCTGGATGCATATTCCTTGGTAGTGGCGGGATGCGAATGTATTTTCGCCATTCGTGTGGTAGGTCAACTTCATTTGGGAGGGAACTTCCACTTCGGATTTCTAGAACAGTTATTTCTTTTTGAGTGCGCAGCCAGATCCCAACCGAGATGCCGGTGCGGAACGCTACGGAAGAGCGGAATTTGCATGAGGGCGAAGGAGTCCAAGAGCGGAAAAATCACGTCACCCACCAGCCCTACGTAACATGTTACGGCCATTTAGTTTTTTTTCCCCTGCGGGTTATGTTATATTTTTCTGCCATTCTTTATTTCTCTCTCGCGCGCGCGCTGCGTTTGCACGGCATTGCACGCGCCCTCCGGCAAGTCGACGTTCTCATGTAACGCCGATTATTGTTCTCTGTGCCTGTTCTAGGTTCCAGCGCATAGAGCTTTTCTTGCGCACTGACATTCCAGCGCTCACACGGGTTTACGCTATGCTTTTCCTTCCGAATGGAGCGAGGATAGGTGAAACCACTATAGTTAAGCGCTCCGCATGTTTGCTGTGCGTGCGTGGGTTGGCGCACACATGTGGTAATTATGTACATTTTTGAAAGCAAACAGCTACAATAAACAGAAGACAACGAATTTTTGTTTTGCCACTAATTGTGTGGTTCTTCCGAGTCCAATCTTACAGAAGAGCATGCATATACGCGTGTACAGTGCTGATTTCATTGAGGATTTCGTGACTCCGTCAAGACGCTGTGTTTTCTTTGACTGAGCCTGGCTTACCGCAATGCCAACGTGCTCCGCACCTGGCTGTACGAGCAGATACAGAAGCAACACTCAGAAGTGTCACTTTTTAGCGCCGTCATCGGGTCCATAGCTTCTAACCCAATAGAAAAGAGCGATTCCCCGCGCGGACAAAAAGAGAAGCAAAACGCGCAAAGTGTTTGGACTTCATTTTCTCGAAGAGGATATCGCGATCATTAACGTAAGGCCGTCGAGATCGGCTGAACTTACTGGGCACTGAAGAAAGGGGCAGTTTCCGTTAACTTTCGCAACCTTCCCAGCAATTATCTTGTTGAGGAAGCAGACTCGGCGGCGGTCTCCGAAAAAGAGAAAGCTAGCGTCTGCGCACGAGCTAGGTGATTAAAAAAGGAGAGCACTTTCCCAAGGAGCGACAAGAGGAGCTCTCCAAGGCGCCTGTGCCCCAGCAATAAAAATGCACCCATTTTGCTCAGATAGTCGAGATTAGTGCGGCAATACGGCTCCCAGCCAACTGGAGAACGGCAGCACTCGAAGAAGAACCGCGGGGCAGCGTCGGCAAATTGTTTTTTACTACACCGGAAAGAAAGCGGGGACCTACACAATCCTGAAGAGCGTTATAGGGAGGAACGATATCACCTATGTTGTCTACGAAACGGGAAGCTTCTCCAACAGTCGTGTGAGGAAATATCATTCGTGATGCAATACATTTGCGCAATTGGCATCACAAGAAAATTTGTGTGCACGCTTGACAGCCACTGCAAGGGGAAAGTTCTTTAAAACTCTGTCGTTCTTGCAAAGCCACCGCTTCAAATCCCTGGGCGTACGTATACGACACCTTGCATAATACCGTCCGTTTCAAATAGATCTCGAACTGCACGGCCGCAAAAAAATGATGAGCAAAGTCCGAAGAACAGTTATTCCTTTTACAGTACGCAGCCGGAAGCGGCGATGGACCGGAGATGCCGAGCGGAACGCTCCCCGCTAGCAGACGACGCTCGCTCTCCTAGCGCAACTCGCAACCACAGGCAACCGCGGTGGCGAGAGTCGCGGCCCGCGCCGCCTTCTGCTCCATGGCCGCGGCGGGGAGATACGGAACTGAAAAAGTATCTATATAACGTTGGTTCTGCCGTCCCCTGCTAACGCCTGCATTCTCTATGGATCCACTTCTGTTACCCTTAATGTCCAACTGGTTATCTTGCCTTCGCATTATATGCCTTGCCCACACCCATTTCTTCTTCTCAATTTCTAGTAATTTGTCTTTAACACGCGTTTGTTTCTCTGAGTACTCACGTCTCTCTTCTTGTCCCTTAATGTTGACACCTATCGTGTTCCCGTCCATTGCCCGCTGAGTCGTCCTCAAGTATAGCTGAACCCTTTTAGTGAGCACTCCAAGTTTCTGCCGCCGTAGGTTGAGTACCGGTAAGATGCAGCTGTCATACACTTTCTTCTTCAGGGACAATGGTAAGGCTGCCATTCAATATCTGAGAATGCCTGCCCAATGCACTCCACCCCATTGTTATCCTTCGAATTATCTCTGCCTCATGGTTGGGATCCGGAGTTACAACTTAGCCTAGGTAGATATATCTCCCTTATCCTCTTCCACTGCCTCGCCACCTATCTCAAACCTCTGTTGCTGTCCCGAGGTACTGATGATTACTTTAGTTTTCTGCATATTAATATTCAGGCCCACAGTTCTACCGTGCTTGTCCAGATCGGTAAGCATGCTTTCCAATTCGTCACCCGAGTTTACTTAACAAAACGACCGTCATCAGAAAATCTGAGGTAACTGAGGTGTTCTCCAGTAACCCTTACGGCCTGACTGCTTCCAATCTAATGTTCAGAATACTTCTTGTAAAACATGCTGTGAATAACATTGGAGAAATTGTGTCTCCTTGTCTGACGCCCTTGCTTATAGGTATTTTGCTGCTCTCCTTATGGAGGGCGATGGTAGCTATGGACCATTGCAGATATCTTCTAGCATACTTACCTCATGTCGCAATGCCTGAATGACTGCTGCGGTTTGAACCGAGTCAAAAGCTTTCTCATAAAACTAAGCAGGGTATATATAGGGGTTCTGTATACTCTGCGCATTCTCTTATCACCTGATTGATCCGTTGTTGAGTAGCCTTTACGAAACCCTGCTTATCCATTAGGTTGACTGAAATCTTATGTGGCAGAAATTTTGTTAGCGATTATCTTTGTAAGTACCTTGTAGACGACTGACAGTAAGCTGATCGTCCTGTAATTTTTCAAATTCTTCAAGTCAGGTTTCCTATGAATTAGGATGATGTTTTGTGTTCTCCAAGACTCCGGTACACGCGCGGTCATTAGGGACTGCGTGTACAGGTTTGCCAAGTTTAAAGTACAATTTCCCGCCCATCCTTCAAGAGGTGTGCTGTTATCTGATGTTTACTAGGTGCTTTCGCCACCTTTCATTTCTTTCAAAGCTTTTTTCGCTTCTTGTGTCGTTACTTGTTGGGGATGTCTACTACCCTCTGGACTACTGTCTCGTTCGGCATTATCCTGGATGTCGCGGGTACTGTACAGACCTTTATAGAACTCCTCGGCTACTATGACCATTGATGCCCTATTGATGACTCCTTGCTTGTCTTTAAGTGCATACATCTGATCTTCACCATGCCTAGACGCCTCTTTACTGCTTGTAGGCTTCCCGTTCTTTACAGCATGGCCAATCCTCTCCATGTTATACTTTCGTATGTCAGCAGTCTAACGCTTATTGATTAACTTCGAGAGCTCAGCTAGTTCTATTCTATCAGCTCGGGTGGAGATTGTCAGGGTTTGCCATTTCCTAATTAAATCTTTTGTCTCCTGGGAAAGTTCCATCGTAGCTCCGACTTCTACTTCACACTCCGTAATATTTCGTGTAAGATTGTCGCTGGCTTCCTGTGTTGTAAACTCTGCTTCCTCGGTTAGAGCTGAATATCGCTTCTGCAGCGCCATCCTGAATTATTCAACTTCACGTCTTACTGTTAGCTCATTGATCGGCTTTTTCGTACTAGCAGAGTCCTTCAATGCTTTTCTGGTCACGAAACTCCGGCCGAAGTTTCATACAGGGACAAAAGCTGCCGCGAGAATCGCCCCTGTTAACGTGAAGGCTTCGCCGGCGGGCGACGGCGCTTGCGGGCCGGCTGTTTCTCCGTCGGCACGCGCCTACTTTCATCTGCTCTTTTATTTCCACCAGTAAAAATGCGAGCGAAGTTTTTGAGTCACTTTTTAGTCAGTCAGTTGTTGTTTTTGAGTCAGTTGTTGTCCCGTAGCTCAGCTGTGAAACTGAGGCAAGACCACGGGTGTTACTGAGGCGCATATGTTGCAGTGTTCGCTCGTTCCGGCAAGCACCGCTACGTTCTCGCTTCGAAAAGGCGGACATCTGGCGTTTTCAATTTTTGACTAGCCTTTGCAGCCGCCTGCATGATTTGAGTGAACTAGCGCCAGAATTAAATCTGCATTCAGCCCTGGGCGCGACATGCTGAGCTGAGCAAATAGGGTGTGCAAACCTACAGCAACGTTGGGTTAGCGCCGTGTTTGCGCTATTTTATAGCGCGCTAATAATGTAAAAACAATAATCGTGATTCGTAAGTTAGCGTGGACAGCAAGGAAAAAACCGCTCACGAAATGGAAGCAGAATAATGGGCGCGCGGAGGGGCCAGGGTAGGAGTAAATGCTACAGTTTTGAGCTACTTTCTCAGCTGTTCTCATAGGCATCGGTTTGTCAACAGATAATACTTGCCCGCTCAGTGCCTGTCACGCCCTTCCCACCCAAACGGCAAGTTAAAAACATTGATTGAATTGATTGATTATGATGTTTAACGTGCCGACGCTACACAGGGCAGTGGGGCGCGCGCCGTAGTGTAGCGCTCCGGATTAATTTTAACCACTCAGGTATCTTTAACTTGCGCCGAAATCTCGAACACACAAGCGTTCTCTCTTTTCGCCTCCATCAGAAAAGCGGCTGGGAACCCTCGTCCCGGGCTTATCAGCACAACGCCTTAGCCCCTGGGCAAGCGCGGCGGGCAAATAAAAAAAATATATATGCAGGCAAAGATAGCCATGTTCCGCCTTTCCAAATTCAAAATATCTGGTTGGATAACCAAAATCACAGTAGCTGCAGTCAGATCTTCTTGTGCGGCGACGAAACGGGACGACGTTTAGCAGACGGATTTTTCTCGTTGTGAGCGCGATCGTGGCTTGGGCTTCGTAAGATACGCCGGCAGGTTTTCAAATATCCCGGGCGACGCGCAGCTTGAGCTTCTAGCGCTGCAGAAGCACAGGTTGTCCACTTATTTTGAACTCATCGGCTCGAATAAGTCCGTGGGGTCGAAATATTTCCCGAACACACGAACGGCCTTCGACTCGAAGCTGAAACGTCCGTCTCCTGTCGTGGAATGGCTCGCTTCCACCTGTCGCGTTGTTCGCGGTCGCTTGGGAGGCAGAACAGCGAAGCCTTTTCCGTTGTATTCCGATAGCCAGAGCGGCAACCAGGTACACAGCACGTCAGAGGCATGGTAGTTCACATAGTTTGCCCTTCGTGATGAGTTTAAAAAGCTATATCACACAACAAACACCAGCAAGCTCGCGCTCCAACGCACTGCAAATACGGCCGCCGCCGTTCAAGCCGCCTTCACCAGACTCGTTGCGCCACCGCGCGGGAGCGTTGGTCCCCATATGAAGCTCTCCCATAGCGTTACGGAGAAGTTTCGTGACCAGAAAAGCATTGAAGGACTCTGGTACTAGCTTGTTGCGGGTATTCCTCAAATATAGCCTAATTCGACATCTTACCATGCGGTGGTCACTAGTATAAAATAACAGAAAATTCCGAAGGCCGCGATGTCCCGGTGATGCGATGGCACTTCGATTTGATAATATGGCGGTTAGGCGAAGTCGAAGCAAGTCGAGCGAGAGCTGCTGCCGTGTGATGACGGCACCGACGATGACAATCTCATTCGTGACGCGACGATGATTACAAACTACACCTCAGCCTTCCGAGCACTTACACATTCTTCTTGACGCCAGGTTTACCGCATAGTATGAAGTCTATTTCATTTTTATGCTCACGTTTCGGGCTCCTCCACGTCCACTTCCGCCTCTCTCGTTCTCAGAATATCTCTTGATAGTACTCAACCGCCTTTCTGATATTCGTTCGAAATAATTCGAAATATTGGACATTTTAATTTCAGGTCGAAGCGAATTCGAATGTTGTAATATTCGTTCGAATATCCAAAGCACGCCAATGTTCGCACAAGCCTAGCAAAGTCTCCTTTTGCAGACCTGCTTATCTGAGAATATCTGCAAGTTCAGGTAGTTCAGCCGGACCTATAATAGGAGCGGCAGGGGGGGGAAGGGGTCGTTTGCATTTCTTGGTAATTTTCTTCATGCCTGTCCCGCAATTTTGCACGGCAACCATCCCGGCTCCTAAGAATTCCATGCTGACGGCTGGCACAAACTGATGGACGATCCACTTTTGCCTGATTGGCACGATGGGCAGCATGTGATATGAACCAGAAAGTTTCCAGATACGGGCGCCCAACCGGCAGAATGTAGGGCTGGTGGGAACTCGATCCCAGCGAGCTCCGAGATTTTCAGGCACATCATCCTTACGATCGGTTCGTCATCTGGCACTGAATAGTGAAATACCTGATTGGCCGGAACGGTGCTGGCAGGCTTATCGGGCTTATCATGCAGCTAACAGCAACGCAGAAGCTCATCACGTGCCGATCCCTGAGTAATCGAGCCCACACCACCAAGGATAGATTTGAGTGCCCATGGAGTTGTAGCAGGAAAGCAAAAGCAAACCATGTGTCGAAAACTAAAAAAACAGCAGTCTTGCCTTCTGTCCGCTATGATTCTTTAATGCAACTAAAAGGTTCTTTGGAGACGAATCAATTTATGTTCACACACAACAGTGCGTCTGCGCAAAACCTAAAATTATAGCCCCATCCAATGACATTAAAAATTTCACGCGTTACTTAACGGAATTGTCGGTGTTGTCTCAGCCGAATATGCTTCCGCATATTCTTATTCATTCGAGCGTTAATAAAGATATAGCTGTCACGTGAAAGGATGGTGAGATTGTCTTAACCAGCTGAGAGAGATGGACGCAGGAAAGCCGTTGACGAGTTTGACATAACACACATTTATTGCACACTTAGAAAACCCTAAAGCAAACCAAATTAATCAATTGCACACACCCGATAAACAATCCATCCTCTAACTAAACATCACCAAATATAATTTCAAGCAAAACCCAAAAGTATCTATAATAAAGTTCTACAACACTAGTTCATAGCCACTCAAACAATCACCTTCTAGGTTACCACTCTACTATCCCCACTCCCTAGTTGTGTCCTATGAATGCGTCCCTTTTGCGCTGGCCTACCCCGGTCGTCGGCGCTGGCGTGTCGCACCCTTGCGTGGCAGCGACTCGGTCGTAGCCATCCTCGTCCTCGCTTCGGTGCCGGCGTTCGAAGCGCGGGGTCACTCCTTGGACGGCGTGGGCTCTGCGCGTCCTGACGTTTCACCTGTGGCTATCCCTTGGTAGCTACTCCCGCTGGAGGTCCTTGATGCCGGCGTTCGATGCGCGCGGTCATTCCTTGGGCGGCGTGTTTCCTTGGTGGCTACTTCCTGGTAGCCGCTGTCGCTGGAGGTCCCAGGTAGGCTCGGCACGAACGTAGCTCTTCGGGGCCGTCGAGACAAAGGTCGACGGAGCGTGGACGTTGGCCGCTGGGGCCACGAAGACACAGGTTCGGGGTGCACCTAGGATGACGGCGCCGATACGAAGTCGGACCGCTCCCGCCGAGGCTCGGATGGCATGGTCGATGGCCTGGTCGCGTCCCCCTGGCTCGTTCCTTGAAGCTCACGTGCTCCTGCCGCTCCTGGTCTCTTGCCTCTAGGTTTCTTGCCTGCCCATTCTCTTTGTGCGCCTTGCTTTTATCCCCTCTGGGCTCTCTCGTGGCGAATTTTCATTGGCTCCTCGCCTTTCGCATGGCCATATATGGCCATCACGCCACTGGTCTCCTGCGCGGCGTTCTCTGTTAGGATGACCAGTGCGCTGCCATATTTACCCAAAATGCCTCGGTGTTTCGGCGCTGGCGCTCGCTCATTGGTGCGCTCCTGGCGCGCACTTCAAATTTCCGTTTCTTTGTTCTTTCTTTCACTTCTTTGGGGGGTTTTGGTGCATCCTCCTCTCCGGGGGGTGCCCTTGACACATGACAATAGCTTCAGTGTCAAGTGCAACCAGAAGTGTTGTTTATTTGTGGAGTTACATGCGGTTGATACGAAAAGTCATTCGGAGAAATTTAGTGCAATGTAAATGTAGCCTTAGTTCAAAGTTTTTCTCAATGGCGTGAACAACTTAGTTGTGAAAGAATGCGTTTGCTGAGGTTCCTTCTACTACACATTTATTGGAAATGTTTTGTGTCGAAAAACAGAAGGAAACTTGGTTTCGCAGGCTACAAAAGAAATCGCCTTTATATTTGAACAGTCCCTCGCCGCATGTGGCATTAAAAAATAGGCGTTAAAAATTTTCTTAATGTTGAGTACTGCAAATAGAGAATTTTTTCGGTGGAATCAAAAACCCTAAAATGATTGTTCCTATTAAAAATTGTCATTCCTTTGTTTCCCACATTGTAAGATAAATGGGTAAGAAGTATTTCCAATCGATCTTTTTGCGACGTTTCGGTGTGGAAGATTTTCTATTCACTTCAGCAAGTAAGCTCAGATATCAAAGTTCGCGTGCTTTTTCTTACTCGCAGATTCGCATGTCTCAACATGGGATTTATCTGCTTGGTAAGCCATGTTTCACGTGCTTAAGTTACGCGCATATTTTTCAAGTACTTCAACGTCGCGAGTCTAGTTCATTACACACGAATGAACATTCCTGATTTTTCCCATACAGAAAACTTCAAATAAAAAACACTCGGTTAAGACGAACTGCATGGTGAAGATGAAGGACACTTTTTCTCTCTTGTAACGTCCGGAAACAAAACAGCTCCTCTAAAGACAAATTTTGGATGATACGCAAGAATTTTCATGGTCCATTGAAATTTTATTTAACAAGAGAAACAATTAAAGGACAATTGAACTTGAAAAGCAAAAAGTTGATAGCTTGCAAACACATGAATCGTGTTATTAGAGACTTTGTACAGTTTCTTTGTTTCGCTGCCAGTCTAGTGGCAGATTTTCCGTTTAAAACAACCACTACAAAGTAGGATATTCCCTGAAAATCGTTCTGTTTTTTTTTCTTTAGCTTGAAATTGTGCTGAATCATTATTATTATTGGTCGCTTACTCACAAGAACGCCTTTCACACGGGCTGTGTAGTCTTTGGTCACGACGGCTGTTTATGGTCTGCCTTTTCCGGAAAATAGAAAAGAACTGCTACGCCACAACTCTTCACGTTCGATCTGATTGCAGGCAGGGTGGCTCTTGGAGTTCGTCAAACAATCAAGTAAATATCGTTATTCTGTGACAGGGCAAATAATTGCCCAAGAGCGTTTATTTAACGGATATTCAAAACTATTATCGCCAGGAAATGTATTGTAATTGCCACAATTTATTAAGTTGAATAGGGGTATATAGGAAGGATAATGATGATATTTAAGAAAAACACTCTCTAATAAAACTCCATGTGATCGATATCTGTTCAATTTAAAAAAAAATGTCACCCAAATCGCACGCAGCAGAGTTACCACGTATCAAAACGTACACAGAGTAGTTAGGTAAACTAAAGTAACTGTCTTCATGCAGACACGTGCTCTTACTTATTCGTTGTATATATTCTCAAAAATATTTTCGTAGCGCTTACGCTCGTAAGAACTACGTTTGACACAACTAACATATACTTTGAAACAGGTTTTCTGCTTCCACGTGCTCATGAGTATTTTTTCCCTGGTTGAAATGTCTGCTAAAACGGAAATGCCTGCTAAAATGGAAATGCCTGCTGAAACGGAAATTCCTGATGAAACGGAAATGCCTGATGAAACGGAAATGCCTGATGAAACTGAAATGCCTGATGAAACGGAAATACCTGATGAAACGGAAATTCCCGATGATACGGAAATGCCTGATGAAACGGAAATGCCTGATGAAACGGAAATGCCTGCTAAAACGAAGCATAAGGCGGAACTGGAATGTGTACGCTATTACGAAAGGGTAAGAAATTGAAACACGTGTAGGCTGCTTTAAGTGAGTATGCGCGTACCTAATTGGGAACTAACGCAAGTATCGCGAATTCATTGTTAATTTGGGCCCTATACATAGCGCAAATAGTTCGCCCGTAAATACTGAGCGCTAGTATTTTGAGCTGCGTGAGCGCTACCCTTACCCGGAATTTGCGTATTGTAGCATAGCTACACTGACCTAGGTTGAGATGTTTCGCGTGGACCTTGAAGGGCCGTGCTGCGAAAGCGCGGGGAGCATTGGATTAGAGTGGATTGGACTGGATTGGATTGGTTTGGATTTGGATTAGATTGGATTGGATTGGATCGGATCGGATTAGATTAGATTGAATTGGACTGGATTGGATTGGTTTGTATTTGGATTAGATTGGATTCGATCGGAATGAAAATCCAATCCAACTGGAGGGCGGGTGGGAAGATAATTGGGTCTGCACATTCGCTGGTCTGCACATTCCAGAAGAGTGACGTCATAGCCGTGGCAGACGCACTGGTGCCGGCGCATGCCCAGCTGTGCGCCTCTGTTGCTCAGTAGCCAAGTCTGACTGTACGCCGGAGCCGCTTAATAGCCGTTTCGCGTGGCTCCTGGAGAGCCGTGCTGCGCATGCGTGAGGAGCAGTGACTGGACTGGAATGGATTGGATTGGAAATCGTTTTAGGGGCAGTAAGCATGATAACAAGTTAATCCTAGACAACCTGGAAACCTAAGAATAACCAGCTGAAGCTTAGCTCACGCTAGGTATATCCTGGCATAGCCCAGCTAAGCCACTGCTATTTTTTTTACTTGCAACTAGCAACCCACAATTTTTCGGCTGTGCCATGGTATCCACTTTGTTATGCCGACAGACCAGCTGGAATCCGTTCACCGCAGTAGATGATCCGACCACCGCTTATTCTTCCCCTCGACCGGCCGGGCTGTTTTAGACAGAAGAGTGTTGCTAAAACCCAGAAACTAAACTCTCCCGACTTTTAAAGTAACGTGTAAGCCTCGTATTTTCAGAACGCGTGCCTTCTGAAGGAAAGACCGTACGAGAAGTCTTGCCAAAACGTAGGCCTAATTTATTCTGTTACCGTTGTGGGGCCTTTCCCAAGACCAGCACGGTGTCTGATGATGATGGTGTCCCGCAGATGCCTAATAAAATATGCACTGCAGTGGTGAATACGAGGTTGCTGCTACAGGATCCCTCTGTTGCAAAGCGTGATGGAAGAAAGTGCCAATGTAGAGGCTGCGCCCGACGTCCGAGGCGAGGTAGGGTCTAATGCAGTCGGTGATGTATGATTGTTCAGACCCACGGCAGTCGCCAATGCACGTGTTGGGCCGAGGAGGACACGTCGGAGTGTGGAAGCTCACTTTCAGCGTGCGGTCTTTGAGGAGGGTCAACAGCAATATTAGCCATCTAACCATACTTCACCCTCCAAATTGCGATAGTGCTGGGGGACCATTGATACCCGGGACGCAGGTTGATGAGCGCTGCTCCAGTACAGAGAATGTGCGATCTCAGGGAGGCTAGAGAGGCCTGCGAACTGTGTTGTTGCGCACATAAACGCGGGTGCTTTGCAAAGTTCGGACGTGCTGTAAACTTTTCTCGGCTGTGAAGGCCGTGAAGGTTTCGCGTGCAGTTGCCGAAGGAGAAAGCGTACTCCATTGACATAATCCCTTGCAGTAACTACTGCTATGACGAATCGAAGAAATGGCGAGAATAGGCGACGGAAGTATAATATGGAGGGGATCGAATACGCTGTAAAGAACGGAGGTCGCCTGACAGCAGTGACGAAGCGTCTTGGCGTGGGGAAAAATAGGATGTATGCAATTAAAAATAAGCAAGGCAATGTCATCACAAATAGGGATAAAATAGTCACAGTGGCCGAGGAGTTCTATAGGGATCTGTACAGTAGCCGGGAAATCCAGGATAATGCCGGACGAGAAAGCAGTAAAGAGGAGATGGACATCCCACCAGTAACGACCGAAGAAGTAAGGAAGGCTTTGAAAGAAACGAAAGGGGGCAAAGCACATGGTGAGGATCAGATAACAGCAGACCTCTTGAAGGATGGCGTAGAAATTTTACTTCAAAACTGGCAAACCTGTATACGCAAGGCCTAGTGACCGCAAGTGTACCGGAATCTTGGAAGAACGCAAACATCATCCTAATCCATAAGAAAGGTGACATGAAGGACTCGAAACATTACAGGCCGATCAGCTTACTGTCAGTCGTCTACGAGGTACTTACCAAAGTAATCGCTAACAGAATTTCTGCAACCGTAGATTTCAGTCAACCTAACGAACAAGCATGGTTTTGTAAAGGTTATTCAACAATTGACCATATTCACACGATCAATCAGATGATAGAGAAGTGCTCTGAGTATACTGAACCCCTATATATAGCCTTCATGGAATATGAGAAAGCATTTGACTCGGTCGAAACCCTAGCAGTCATTCAGGCATTACGGAACCAGGGGGTAGATGAGCATTATGTAAAAATACTAGAGAACATCTACAATGGATCCACAGGTACTATCATCCTCCATAACGGAGAGCAGTAAATACCTATAAGGAAGGGCGTCAGACAAGGAGACACAATCTCTCCAATGTTATTCACGGCATGTTTACAAGAAGTATTCAGAACGTTGGATTGGGAACAGGTGGGAGTAAGGGTTAATGGAGAATACCACAGTAACCTCAGAATTGCTGACGACGTTGCCTTGCTGAGTAAATCGGGGGACGAATTGCAAAGCATGCTTTCCGCACTGGACGAACAGAGTAGAACCGTGAGCCTGAAAATTAATATGTAGAAAACCAAAGTAATGATCAATAACCTCGGGAGAGCACAGCAGTTTGGGATAGGGGGCGAGAGAGTGGAAGTGGTAAGCGAATATATCTACTTAGGCCAAATTGTGACCCCGGATCCCAACCACGAGGCAGAGATAATTAGAAGGATCAGAATGGGGTGGGGTGCATATGGCAGACATTCTCAGATAATGAATAGCAGCCCACCATTGTCGCTGAAGAAGAAAGTGTATGACAGCTGTATCCTACCGGTACTCACCTACGGGGCAGAAACTTGGAGGCTCACTAAGAGGGTTCAACGTAAATTGAGAACGACTCAGCGGGCAATGGAGCGGAAAATGATAGTTGTAACGTTAAGGGACAAGAAGAGAGCGGAGTGGGTCAGGGAGCAAAATGGTGTTAAAGACATATTAGTAGAAATTAAGAAGAAATGGACGTGGGCAGGGCATGTAATGCGAAGCCAAGATAGCCGCTGGTCATTAAGGGTAACAGAGTGGATCCCTAGAGAAGGCAAGCGTTGCAGGGGGCGGCTGAAAGTTAGTTGGGCAAATGAGATCAAGAAGTTTGCAGGGATAAATGGGTCACAGTTGGCACAGGACCAGGGTAATTGGAGAATAATGGCAGAGGCCTTTTCCCTGCAGGGGGAGTAGATAGGCTGGTGGTGGTGATGCTGCTGCTGCTGATGATGATGTAAGCAGAATGTGTTATATGCACTTCGATGTTACCTCGTGAGTGTTAAGCGGTGCCTTAGTTGACAATGAAAACTTCCTACCTGCCCGTTCGTCTGGGGGGGGGGTGGTGGGTAAAGGGCCGTGCGCAGGGGAGCTGCTTAAAGGAGGTGAAGCTCGATAAGTAGGAATTGTTCGAATGGTCGACTAGGATCGGTGGCAATGGTTGTTGGAATGCCGAACCATGGAACCGAAGTGCAGTAAAACGGCGCTGATACTGTGGTAGCCTATGACGTCGGGGAGGGGCGTTGCTTTGGAACATCCGGCGTACCTGTGCGCACAAGTTAACAGTTAGCACAAACCTTGAGTGGTTGGAAGCGGTGGAACGATGTCGGTATGAACCACTTCGAAACATTGGGTGGGCTCGAAGGAGGGTTGATCAAGGGGCGTTCGGTGGGATTGAAGAAGTGTTGATCTAGGGCAACTGGGAAGCCTGCTACTTGATGCGCGTACCCATCTCTGACGTCACTGTTTATGCAAAGGCTAGAAGGAACATGAGAGGCAAGGCGCTGATTGGCACAAATGCAGGGGTGGACATTGTTTTGCATCTCGTGAAGTATTTGCCGCCGACTCAGCGTCGGCGTCGACTCGGCGTCGACTCAGTGTCGAAAGAAGGCGTCGACTCGGCTGCATCGATGCGGCTAAGAGTTCCTGCTGGTAGGTTACTGGCACTGCTTTTGCGCCGAAAATCGGTAGTGAACTCTGACACAAACGCAAGTTGTCCCGCTTTGCGGAGCGTATAAAGAGAGAAACTGGGAGATAAAAAGAGACCCAAACGTCGGTAGTGGCCTGTCGTTGTGGGTAAGAGATGCTCTGTGTGTGGTGTACAGCCGCAGTGGCTCTGCAGCTACTCATACCAACAGCGGTGCGTCATTGTGCAGCGTTAGTTTCATGGAGAAAACTCGCTTACGAAAGGCGCGAATGCTGTAGTGACCCTGGATTGAGTGCGGTCTGACTAGCGTTGATGGCGGGATCAGGAAATAACGAAGAACCCCATGATTCAGGTTCTCCTTTATGGGCAGGCAGGGCATGTGAAGTCGTGGGCGACGGTTAGGTTGCCACGGCGAGGTGGTGAGTTATGCTGCTGAATGCTGGAGGGGAGAGGATTGCTTGCTTTAGCAGGAATTACTAGACTGACGGGAACAGCCAGCAGTTTGAGGCTAACGAAGGACGAGAGGCAGTCGACGGGCACCGCTCAATTTACAAGTTCACACTATAGGTGTTGAGTATGAACGCCGTTGACACCAAGAAACGCAAGTGCCTGAGCCATCCAGATACCTAATCTTCGCCGCAAAACGAATGTAGTTGAAGATGGGGATTAGGACCTAAACGTCAGTCTCATCCTTTACTACATGAAGAAGCTAACTGATACGGCTGAGCTCCGACAACGGGTCCGTAAGGCTCGATGATGGCCCCATGCAGAGCTGCTTCAGGCGTGCCAATGCCGTGCGCCAGGAACAAGACGACAAAAGCTGCGTGACGCTTCCACAGTCGCACCTGATGGCCGAAGAGACTTACATCTGAAGAGGGATGGCTCGTTGAAGGGGTAGACGCGAATGTTACAGCAAAAGGGGGACTTGCCGCTGTTGTGAGAGGAGAGTTTACTGAGGTTAAAGGCCGGTGGTACGGCCGAGGTTAACATGGACTGGCTTTTTGAAATCGCCGTAGTAATCACGGCTCAGCAATGGCAGCTCTAGGACAGCCGTGTTGGCGATGTTGTAGCGTTGCGCCTGATTGCTGATGGCTCGAACGTGGAAATCACTGCCTGGAAGCGCGAACCACTCAGGACGGGCTTTCCGTAGAGCTACAGCGTGAAGCGTGAGGTTGGGTGGCTGCACGGAAGGGCTGCCGAATTCCAAATTCAGAAGAACGTGGTAAAGCCATGGCTAAGGTGTCCTAGAGCGCGACTGCCACGCTGATGTAGCATTGGCAATGACCACTAAGACGATTGCTGTGAATGAGCCTTTAATTGCGGTGCCGGCTTGTTGTCTGGATCACCAGTTATGAACGGGCGTAAGAAGACGTCCCACCTAAATTTATTGCGACCAGAGAGTGAAGAGTGGAAGGCGGACTTGCCAGACGACTAGCGAGCCGTTTCACCGGTGGTGGTTTCTGCGTGGCAGAATGTCAACATGGTGCTGTCGGCTCGGTGGCTGGCACCAAACTGTTGGCCGCAGAACTCTTGCCTCACGGATTGCCACTCGTGACAGGATGTGCAGTCACGTGGTGCGCTGCTCCGTCGGCGAGAGCTCCCTGGAAAGCCGCGATTAACCTCCCCCAGTTTCCCTCCTAAGCGAGCACGTGTCCTCTAAGTGCTGTCGCCATCTTTACCTTTGGATATTTTTGTTGTTCTGGTTTCTATAAAAATAAATCGCAGTTGCCGCACCCATAATCGGAATAGCCGCCGGTGCAAATTACCGAATAAGCAAGGAATCAACCCGGTCGGATTTTAAACATTGAAAACGCTTCCGCTACGTCGGAGAGGCACTTAGAAATAAGACAACGGAGAATATAGGAGCGCTGATCTAAACGCGATGTGAACAAACTGTAGTACGGTAACCACAAGCCTAATCGGTCCCGCCGGGAGAGTTCATTTTGAAATGAAAAAGGAAATAATTAGCTAGAGAGAAGTTAAAAACTGTTGTAAAAGCTAAAGAAAACCTTCCGCAGCACGCGGCCCTAAATTGCGAAGCCGAAAAACTCTAAATAAGTTAGGCTATGTAACAACCGCCATGCGCATAGTGAGCTAGAAGCACGGACGCGTATTTCGAAACGCTTCGCTGCACAGAGCACCCACGTGACATGTCTGTTTGCGAGATGCAGGACGGTAATTAAGTGTCGCCATTGGCTGCGCCCCAAACCTAAAGCGATCTAAAACATACCAAATCACGACTATTAACAAAAAGCAACCCGTAGATTTGAGTTTGGAAAAAATTAATTGCGAAAAAAAGTTAGGCAGTGGGCAAAAAATGCTGAGTGATCGACCTGCTGGGGCTCCAAACCAAACCTTCAGCGCCAGTACTCAGTACTCTACATCAAGGCCACAGAGCCCGACAAGGGGGTTCCTTTTGGCAGGCGCTGAAAAGAATAGCGCGCGCTGTGACATCACGCATGTCACGTGGGTGCTCTGTGCAGCGTAGCGTTCGGAATCACGCAGCGCGGACGGGTTATAAGTGACCCAGGTTATGTCGCTAAAACGTGAATAACTTGAACCCCTCCATGCACAAATAAGGAAAACCACTTGTTGTGACCGCCCGAGCAAGGCCTACCGGGATACGTAATAGGATTTTATGTATAAAATTACAGAAATAGAATTTTGAACGGCTGATGCGGTCACAAAGCTCCCAGTCTTAGGAGAACACCGGGTTACCTAATCTTCGGGAGAGTCCTCCCAAAAGGCCACCGTTGTTGCGATAAACTTTTTCCGGACTAGAATAGTGTTCAAATGGCGAGTAAGCACGCTCATATATTTTCAGATGCCATTTTGGCCAGATGAGTTTCAAACTAGCTATCTATCCTAGCTATACACTTGAGCACAGCACTGGCTCGCTTTTCCAACGGCCAGACGTCAGTGGATCTCTCATCACTAAGCCCGCGCCTCAGCTTATTCCTTCAGAACTGCGCGTAAAAAAAGCAAAACAAGAAACGCTGGCTAAATATCACTCCAGGCGTGCGCGGCGACGTTCGTCCGCCAGAAGCTCTTCCCACTTTCTCTCACTTTTTCGTCACGGTCTGTGCCTTACCCATGCATATATGGAGTGCTGCCTGCTGCGGAAGTGACCATCATCCCGGATACCTAAGAGGCTACACTTGAAAGGTTCAACCATGCTAGGAAGGCTCTTAGGGACACAAACAGTACTCGCTCTCCAGATAAGGGCCTGGTCACCCTGGTGTAGTAGATGGCCGCCACCTCCCATGACCGATTAAGTCAGCCGTCGGCCTTCAGTCCCCAGCAGCTGTAGAACACCTGTCCACGGAGGCGGTCAGACAGCGATACAGGCAGAGGGTGCTAAGAATCTCTAGGTACAGGACAGGCCACCATTAAAATTCACAGGCCGTTCATTAGAACTTGTCGTTCAACGCACAGCACTCTGTCTTGCAAGGGAAGCATATACTACAGGAGCTCTCGGGCATCAAGTGGAATACTATAGGGTTAAGGGAGTTAAGCGAAGTTAGGACATGGGAAGGTTTCACGGAGCTCACAAGCGGGCGTATTCCGTGCTGCATAGGATCCCAAGAAAATAAAGAACACGGGGTGGGATTTTTAATACACAGATAAATAGCAGAAAACGTGGATGAGGTTTTCAGCATTGGCGAGAGTCGTGATCATGCTAAACAAGCAATACAGGTAAACATAGTAGAGGCCTATGCTCCAACAACCAGCTCAGATGACGAAGGTGTAGACAGCTTCTACGAGGATGTCGAATCAGGAATGAAGAAGGCAACAACGCAGTTCACGATTGCGATGGGAGTTTTAACGCAAAGTTCGGTAAAAAGCAAATAGGAGAAAGGTTAGTGGGAAACTTCGGAATAGGTAATCGCAACGCGAATCCAACACTGGTTGGATTTGCAGAGAGAAATAACCTCAGGTTGATGAAAAAATTTTTTTACAAATGCAAGAATAGGAAATGGGCATTGAAAAGTCCCCACGGGACAACAAAAACGAAATTGACTACATCTTAAGTGACAACCCAGGTATTGTGCAAGACGTAGAGCTGGTAAGTAAGATTCGGAGGAGCGATCACAGGATGGTTACATGCAAGGTAGGCCTGAATCTCAAAAGAAAAAGGAGGAATCTCATGAAAACTAAAACCCCGCATTGAGTCAATCCGACCAAGATCGCAAGAGATTAAAGCGATTCTTCAAAACAAATCCGTACTTCTAGACGAACTAAACGAGCTCAGTGTCGACAGGCAAAATTAAAACCCAAAATCGGCAATGAGTGAATCAGCAGCAGCTAGGGGAGAAACAACATGTAAGGAACAAATTGGATAATAGCTTAATAAACGATGACACTTATCGCCATTCTTCAGAACCTAATGTGTCATGTACAGTAGATCAGATTGAACTAGCCGAGCTGTCGAAACTGATTAATGGATGAAAAACAAACGGCATTCGCGCATATAACGTGTCAGTCGTCGAGGTAACGCTGAAAATAGGGGGAAGCATGAAAGCAAGCTAAGAGAAATCTAGCCATTGGCAAAGACAGGATGTAGGCACTCAGAGACAAGAAGGATAACATAACGCAGAACTAGGACAAGGTAATAAAGGTAGCAGAACGATTCTACATCAGGTTGGATGCCAGCTACGTTATACCAGTGGATACTGCTGAGAGTTCAAGCTTAACTTGCGATGGGCCCCTAGTAACTTAAGAGGAGGTAAGACACGCTCTCAAGGTCATAAAAAAGAAAAAGCTGCAGGTGACGGCGGAATATTTCTAAATCTTTTGAAGGATGGAGGAGATATTGCTCTGGAAGAACTCGCTGCACTATTCTCGGAATACTGAAAGGTGCAAAAAGTGCCCATAGCGTGGAAAAACGCCAACATTATCCTCTTTTTTAAGAAGCGAGAACCGATTTACCTCAAGAGTTACAGACCGATCAGCCTACTCTCGGTTGTGTACAGGCTTTTTACCAAAGTTATAGTGAGCCGCATAGGTGACAGTTTGGATTTCCAACAACTCAGAGACCAGGCTGCGTTTAAGAAAAGGAAATCAACCATGGATCGCATTCATGTTGTCAATCAAGTGATAGAAGAATCCGCAGGATGCACTAAACCCCTTCACATAGAATTTATGGACGATGAGAAAGCGTTTGATTTCGTACTCACCGCAGCCGTTCGAGAAGCACTGAAAGACCAGGGAATAGAGGAGTCCGACATAAGGCTTCCAGAAGACATATATAAATAATCCACAGGCATGATATCGCTCCACAAGAGTAGTGATAAATTCCTGATCCGGAAGGGAGTAAGACAGTGAGATACCATCTCGACAAAGCCATTCACAGCATGTCTGTAGGGGGCGTCTCGAAAACTTGACAGGGTGAAAAATAGGACTAAAATGAGTGGGGATACGCGAGCCACTTGAGGTTTGCGGATGACATAATAGTATTGCTCAGTCAGACTGCAGAACACCTGTAAACAATGCTTGAGGAACCACAATCAGAAAGCCTGGCCGTGTGGCTAAAAATATTTATGAATAATTCTAAAGTAATCAGGCATACATTGAACTATTTAATGATATATACGACGGATGTATGGCAACAATACGGCTCTATCACAGAACTTGCAAATTTCCTATACGAAAGAGGCTCCGGGAAGGGGATACAATATCACCACAATTATTTACAGCCTGTCTGGACGGTTCAGAAAGCTTAGGTGGAGGAAAACTGGGGTGAGAATAATGGGGAATATTTCAGCCACCTACGGTTTGCAGATGACATTACCCTGTTCAGTCACAGAAACACGGAATTTGCAGCGCATACTTTGCCAATATTGCTCAGCAAGTATGCATGATTTCAGGCGTAAAAATAAACACGGAAAAGTCCAAGGTAATAGCGAATAGGCACGCCAAGGTACATTACTTCCAGGTGGGCAATGAGGTCTTGGAGACGGTCACCGAATACGTATATCTTGGGGAAAGTCATAGCTGCTGATCCAAACCATGAACGGGACAGCACCCGCAGAATAAGGATGGGGTGAGCTGCATTTGGTAAGAACTCTCGACATCCTCACTGGTAAGCTTCCCCTATCACTCACAAAGATTGTATTTAATCAATCCGTTCTTCCAGTAGTGACTTATGGGGCCGAAACTTGGGGTCTCGCCTAACGACTTGAAACCAAACCTAGACCGGCATAACGGGCTATGGAACGCCGAATGCTAGGGGTCACGTTGAGGGACAGGAAAACAGCAGCATGGATTAGGGAACAGACCAAGGTGGAGGACATTCTAGCTCAAATTAGCGAAACAAAATGGGCATGGTCTGGTCACGCAATGCGAATGAGGGAAAAGAGGTGGACCATCCGTTTGACAGGCTGGCTGCCAATGGATCGCAAACGCACTAGGGGTCGGCCAAGAACGCGTTGGCGAGAGAAGATACGAAAATTTTTGGGAAAAAACATGGACTCAGCTGGCACTCGGTAGGCGTGGCTGGAAATCTTTGGGAGAGGCTTTCGTCCTGAAGTTGGCACAAACAGGCTAATGATGATGATGATGAATGAAAAATGAGCATGCTTAAAACGTCAACTTCAGCTTAGGAAACGAAACGCTACAAGAATAACACTACCTTGGACAGATAATTAGTGCTGACCCCAACCACGAAAGAGAAATCCGGCGAGGAATAGGTATGAGTTGGGGAGAATCGGCAAGCACTACCAAATAATAAAAATTGAGCTACATCTGTCGCTCAAAAGAAAAATCTAGAACTAGTGCATACTGCCGGTTATGACATATGGACCTAAAACTTGACGCCTTACTAAACAACTAGCATGCAAACTTAGTCGTCTGAACGGGCCACGGAACGAATAATGTTAGGAGTAACACTCAGGGACAGGAAACGAGCTACCTGAATTAGAGAACAAACTGGAGTAGAAGATATTGTACTTGAAATAAAGCAAAAGAGATGGACTTGGGCTGGCCAAGTAGTCAGGCGAACCGAGAGCCGGTGGACAATTAGGATGAGAGAGTGGATACCAACAGGTGGGTGTGGAAGAAAAGGAAGGCCAGTAATCCATTGGGGATATTTGTTGACAAACTTTGGACCCAAGCAGCGCAGGACAGAAACATCTGGAGGTCAATTGGAGAGGCCTTCGTTCTGCAGTTGTTTTAGAGTATGATAAAGGTGATGATGATGATGATACAGCACCCACCTGTATTCTAATCGCAAAAGAAATACAATAGCTTCCGGGCAAATGCATTGCTCATAGTATGTTGCTAATTTTTTACTGGCATTCTCTTGTGGTGTGCCATGAAGCAGGACGCACACTGTGTGTTTCATCCGCCAGCCATGCGCAGACCCTGGAATGTTTCTTGTTGCTATTTTCTCTGCGGCACATAACCACTTGAGAAAAAAACCAGTGGTTGAGAGCTTTTTAAGAACGCACGACAAAACCATGTATTGGAAAAGTGAATATTTCAAGAAAAAAATCCGCAAAACAAAACGTGAGAATTACCCAAAGAAAACGTTGGTCGACGCCGCAATTTGAGGATCAAGAAAGGTAAAATTTTGCAGTGTACAAATATATTCCAGAACCTCAGTGCGTGGTAACAAAAACGCATGCGTGAATATGTTTAACCATACCAGTCTGACTGCATTGTAGCGACGCAAGCAACACTAGAACCTACAAAAAACAGAATGCTTAAGTACGGTGAATAAGATTTGCAGAACACCGTTGTCAGCTGGATGCAAAGTCACTCCAGTATCTAAAAAAGGCTCCATGGTTCCGTATTTTCCGCAAACAGACCAAAGGCCGGAGGAGCGTATGCAAGAACGGTGCGTAAAAGGTATTGTTGAGACCCGCCAAGCTGGCTAAGGTGAAGGCGTTGTGCTGCCGAGTCCAATATTATGGGTTAATAACGGGCACGGTGGCTCTGTCTTAGATGGGGGCAAAAAGCGAAAACACACGTGTGTCGGTATTGACGCGGTAGTTTAAGATCCCAAGTGGTGAAAATATTTCGGAGCTCTCCACTACTAAGCGCTTCATATCTCCTGTGCAGCTTCGGGGCGCAAAGCCTCAAAAATGGAATTTTTAAGATTTTGCTGAGGACCTTTACGTCGGCATGATTGCAGTAGGTTCGCAATAATGAATTCACCGAAGCGGGAGCAATAGATATGTGATACAGGGATGTAAACTTCAAATTATTTGATGAAAGCATTCTTAATCCTCGCCAGATGCCAATGCGGGTGAAACATGCTACCGCAAGTGTTGATAGAACTTGCTATAGAAAACTCAGGGGGCAATTTAACCACCATCGTGTCACAGAAGAAGCGGCTACATTGAGCTAAAATCCCTATGACCGGCAATGTAAATAGGCGGATATCTCGCCGCATGGACGGTGCAGGAATACAAAATCAAAGGTGCGAAGGGGAGCTGAATTATGGCAGATGTGAAGGTAATGCAATCCGATAGGAATCTCGATTGATTGTTGGTTTAACGCGCCGACGCAACGCAGGCGATGAGGCGCGCCGTAGTGGAGGGCTCCGGATTAATTTGAACCACCTCGGCATCTTAACGTGCGGCGAAATCTCGTACAAACGGGCGTTTTTGCTTTCGCCCCTCCATCAGAAAAGCGGCCGCCGCGGCCGGGAATCGAACCCACGACCTCGTGCTCAGCAGGGCAACGCCTTAGCCACTGAGCCACCACAGCGGGTCCGATAGGGAATCTCACAAAATAGAATGTTTATAAACTGAGCAAGCAACTTTTTAAAACTAAGCTCTTGGCGGGAAACTAGAAATAAAGTTTAAGTTAAGTGGCATAAGCGACAAGACAGAATCAAGTAAGGGTATTTACTGATAAAAATCTGCCGAAATTCAGAGAGCTGTCTGCTTATGCGTAGTAATCTCATGCCGCTTGGGTAGAGTGCGGCTTTGTTACAGCCAGATTTTGTGGCTTTTATAAATTCTGCCCGACCAATTATGTTTACTTACACTTATTATAAAGATTAAATGTAGAACCTCAGTCGAATCTGCAGTTCTGGGCTAATGCAGGGCATTACACGATTTGCCATTTTCAGTATTTTTGTATTTTTCTTATTTCTTGATTGTTAAACATTCTCTTGTACCAATGATCTCCATTTACGCTATTATAACGATCAATAATGGAACTTTCGCGAATTCTTCATTTTTGTGTAAATGCCGGTCGTTATGCGGTTGCCATTTTCATTATTATTTTTCTTTTTCTATTTCTTGTTTTTTTCAAAATTCTGTCCAACGAATTATCTTTATTAAAGCTATTTTGAGGATTAAAAGTGGAAGTTAAGCGAAATCTGCATTTTTTGTGGAAATTCAGGGTGTTACACCGTTTGCTTTTGTCAGTATTTTTATATTTTTCTTTTTCTGGACACGAATATCGTTGCATTGTCCAAGTTCTAAGACATCTTACCGGAATTAGTTAGAATAGTATACACGCGAGCTATTCAGCTGATGCCGTGTGTGAACGTTTTATGGAAATGTTTGAGTGTACATACCCAATCAATGTTTTTGATGGGTTTTAATAGTCGATATTACTGGAGTTGGGTCTTTGCTGGAGAAAGCTGCGGTTGTTCTTTCCTGTAGGAGCCCATATTTCACGTAAAACGCAATTTCCATGGCGTTTAAATTTACCTTCAAACGAATGAATTATGACACGTAAATAAATTGGAAGCAATGGTATCGTGTTCTTAGAGCAAGAATTTTATTATGTTTTCAGCGAAACTATGGAGCCAAACACATTTACATTTGTGTTAATGGTCAGCAGATGGCCATTTATTGACAGAAGACGAGAAATATAACACTCAAATATCAAGCGTGAACCAACCAGCCGTGACGAGCAACTAAAATTCAGTGTAACAATCGAGAACTGCAGGCTGACAATCGTCATATAATAGCTTTTGGTAAAGTCTTGTTAAAGCCATTGTTGCAGCCAATTTCAATCAATTTGGCCTGCCAGAGGCCGGTGTTCTAGATTCTGAGAAAAGGTGCCCGAGGCCCCAGCTATAATATCCCTCGCATTAAAACAGTATTAGCAATGGCAATCCTTAAGATGGCTTTGGTATAACAAGTCTTGGTATAACAAGTGTTGCAGCTATTTTCAATACCGTTGGCCTGGTCACAGGGCTTTGTTCTATACTCCTAGCGGAAATGCCTGAGACCTCTTCCATAGAATCCCTCGCATTAAAACAGTACCGAGGATCGCAATCCTTAATCAAACAGCAGCTTCACTCAACTGCTGGGGTCCGAGCACGTTGCTTTGTATTAGCCTTAAGGTTAATACACAGCTGGGTTTGTTGGGAATGGCTGACTCAAAAGGGGCGAAGGAAAAAATTAGCATTCTGTATAGCAGAGCTGTCGAGAACGTGGCCATATTAAAGCTACTCCAATAACAAAGCGCCGCAGCCTTTATTTGTGTACTATGAGTGGGCGTTGCAGGAGGTAAAATCTGCGAGAGTTAACACCACCAACAAAAGCCACTGGCAAGCTCCGTATTTCAATCGCGTGCAGTTGCAAAAATATTCTTACATATCGGTAACTGTGAGGGGGAGGGGGGGCTGTCTGGAGAAGACTTTCCCCACCACAGCTCAGGTGAAATGCCTTCCCAATATCTTTTATTGTGGAGCTGACAACATCATGCAACCAACAAACGCAACGCATTCCGTGTCTCCTACCTGCATATAACACGACTGCCAGCGGAGATGCGTGGATCAAATTGTCTTGCCAACCTGCCCAAGGCCTTGGCAAAATGGCGTGTGTTGCATTACGAAATATTGATTGAATGTTACATCCTTGAACACACGCTTAAATGAAAACTTGTGTTCAAGCTCAGACGGCACAATTTTTTATAATTTACGTGTTTATTACAGTTGTATAATCTCTACGTATCATATAACTGTCTTCTTACTACGTTATTTTGCTTTTTAGTGTGAATTTGATGAAGGCCCACCGTGCTGCGGAGACTTATCTTGCGCAAGATCGTCTGATGGATATCGCTGCTATAATGGTGAAAAGAAATGAAGGGATACCAGTAAGTATAAACCTGCGGGTACAAGACATGCTCGAACAGTTTCAAATAGACAGTGATTCACCATAAGCCGAGTGAGCACAACTTACCGTGGCTGCAATAAACTGTAGTTCCATGTCTATTGTTCGCCGCCAAAATTTATTGTACGAATTACCTCGCGCTAGGAAAATGTTCAGTAGTTTATTGAAGCGATAATTACACCAACCCATCGGGTGAATATCGGAGCGCTGAGGCCACTGTGTAATTCTCTCCATATTTTGATACCTTTTGCTCAGGTGAGTTTTCAGGCTACTTCAAACACAGGTCTCCAATTTCAACATACTTCATAAATTACAATGCGGTGCGGTGGTGGGAACAGCAAATTAGGCGTGATAAGCTCTGGCTGCCTTGGAATCTGTCATACTGAGTGACCTCACGATTCCGTAGTATTCCAGTCCTGTGAACTTGGTGGCCGAGCGAAGTTGTTGGGCACACTAAACCAAATACGGGATAGATCATTGTGCAAAAAATATACTACCCTTGTGTCGAAACATCTATCTGGGAACGCAACGCTTTCCAAAATCAATTCCAACGTTAAAAAAACGAACCCAGAAGCCAGGGAAGTCCATTCAAGACGATTAGTATGATGGTAATGCGATTCTAAACTGCGGTGTATGTTCAAGGGTAAAACTTAAGACTGTGCGCTCCTAATGCGGACACGTTTCTTATCGAGATGGTTTATTGCATTGCGATTATGCTTTTTAGCGCTTTACAAGTACGCACATCGGACGGCATTCCCTAAACCTGAACCATCATCACCCTCAGACGGAAGGGTGCATTTTCTGTCTACCTCTGCATATCTATGCCACCCTTTTCAAAATCAACCTACTTCATCCGTTCCGGAATGACCCAAACGGATACACGTCGGCTTGCTATCATGAAGGACCCAGTTCCGATTTTGACAACAGAAAGCGTTCAAACGTTATTCACTTCACTCACGATCATCATCATTTTCACAAAAAATCGCTTTCCTGCATGCGTTTTCCAGGGACTACCTAGACATCAGTGAGCGGCTCAAAGCTTCGCTATAAAAACGCGTTTGAGGGATTTAGCTTTTGCCAAACCATCACGGGATTGGCGTTTTGGTCTCCGGGGTGCACACAACTAGGCTCTCCGTTTACCAACTCAACATTCCGAGTTTAGCATTCCAGAGGTTTGATTCTCGAATTAAGCGGAATGCTCACCCATTACTTTCTGGTAGAAGGGGTCACCCTATATTCGGTGGCTTCTGCAGATACCAGCATACAGTTAGTGGGTGTGTTCGAAGGACAGCGCAACAATATAGCAGCCACAGATAAATGTTAAACGATGATGTGCATGCTTAAATCTTCGACGAACACAATAACAGCGCTCTCCCCGGACGAGAGATGGAGGCACGTAATACTGAGAATTGACAAACGTTGAAATTTTCGTTTAGTACATTTTCTGCGAAAGTCTGCTATGATTCGGGAACGAGATATGTAGGCTTCAGTAGTCTTTTATATTGAATTAAAAGCAAAGCAAAGTGAGCTCGAGCCTGCAGGTGGTCGTGGAATCTTTGAGGCCGATTTACATGGAGAGAAGCTGCCGTTGATATGAAGCTTCAGTACGAGGTAATTCTCCAAATGTTTCTTTGAGCCTTTGTTCACGTAAATTGAGACTTTTTGTAGGTTCATATGTATGGGTAATATACCAATAAAGGGGTGGTAATATTTGCTGAATTTTACATGTGGTCGTAGACACCAGATACGTGGGAACGTCATTTGCAGTCTGGTTACACTAACTGGAGGGACATAAAAAACAAGAATTTTACGCCCCCAGTTATCGAACCCCTGTTCATTGGGGCCCGCAAGAGGATTTACCGCCGCTCCTATATTTCGGGGAGAGCCGTTTGCGGTCGGCTCGGCTGCAGTAATTTTGTACGGAACCTCTGGCCTCGGCGCAGAGCCATTTCGCTTTCTCAGCTGTTCGAAATAGCTGCGCCGCCAACAGCATTTTTACGAGAAAATGTTGTTCCTCCTGCGCTCTAGTTGGCAGTAAAAAAAACGGCAACTTTCTTTTTGGGAAATAAGAACTTTCGTAAATGATCCTTTTCCCCAAAAAAGAACGTGCACTGTGCCAGAGTCGGCCCCAATTCAGTACGCTGAGTTGAGGCGCTGAAAGCCCGAATTATAGTTCAAAATCTCAAGTTCGTAAAAGAAATTAGTTCTTTCCTTGCACAAAGATAGACATTCTTAGCCAGTTGTTCTGTAGGGTGCCAAAACATCTTTTGAATTCGCGATGTCATTTGCCAGGTACGTGAGTTTTAGCGTAGATATCCGTGTCACAAATAAAGCTCCTTCGGATAGTTTTATACGGGGCTATTAACCCGTTTATTGCGCCCTGCAAATTGGCGAAGGTTTGCCATATGATGACGCAAAGGAAGGTGCAAACGTGCTCCAAGAAGCACGGTGAATTATACACAGAATGCACCATGGAAGTTGTCAACGAGATTCCCATGAGATGTAACAAGTGTTATATTGGACAAACAGGCAGTTGTTTCAACGACAGAGCGCGCGAGCACTGTTGGGCAGTAAAGAACAACGCTGGGGCCACATGGCTGAGCACTGCAAAAGGTGCACTCTGCAGGGTACAAACTGCACTCCGCTCTTCAAAGAGGCCACGTTTTTAAAATGTATCAGAGATAGGCAAGAAAGAGAGATTGTGGAGGCGTACTTAATTCACAAGGCGGGAAAAAAGTGCATCAGTACACCGTCGGTCGCATTATCGCTCAAAGAACTCGAGTTCTTAGATGGACACGCGTAGGTTGGCAAACATTGTTGGTGTGACGTTTTCATGACGCCAGAACATGTATTTAACCTAGGGTTTTTCACTAATAAAGTTTAGTTGGAAGTGGCGCCCTGTCTGTGTCTACGTGTTTCTTCCAGTCCCCGTTGTTTAGCGCCTCAAATTTATTGAGTATTATTCACTATTAACCCTGCAAGTCCTGAGATGTCGGGCGGGACCAATATGTCGCCTGATACCTTTAGACACTTTTCGTTTTCAGTTTCCATATGTGCGTAAGCTTGTATGGCATAAAAATGATGATTTACCCATTGGAGTAACGTGCTCTAGAGCGCCATCTCGTGCTACATTCTGAGCGTTGAAAGGATCTAGCGGGCGTGTAAGGCAGTAGGGCGTCGGTTTAACATCACGTCGGAAACGCTAATTATCGGAACCGAATATTCCAGTGTAGTGACAAGAGGGTGGAACATTCTCCCTATCAAATAAGTTCCAGGGTGTCGAACCGGAACCGAACCGAACCGAAAACCCGGAACCGAACCGGTATTTTTTCCCGAACCGAACCCGAACCCTAACCGTTACATTGTTATCGCGATAAACCCGAACCGGAAAAAAAATAACGGTTACCGGTTGATGTCAAAACGGTTCAGACACGCGCTGTTGACAATGTATTTTCTCCCCATGGTTCATTCAATTACTTGCTTACACGCCGAGGTGGGAGGATAGTTAGCGAGTTCAACTTGTAAGCGGTTTTGTAAGGAGGTCGCGGGTTTTACACCGACTGTGTCGGACGGAATTCGATGAATTCCGAAAGCGAAAACGTCGGTGAGGTAACCATTGAGTGAAACATTAAAGAACCATTCCGGGTAGAAATCCCTGAGCCTTCCACTACGATGTATATCGTTTCGAATCTGCGAATTTCATATGTTTTATTCGTAATTTAGTTTGATGTTGTTGCAGTTTGTCATTTATAATTACCGAACCGGTTCGCGGATCGAGGTGTGGGAAGGACTGTTTGCGCCGGGTGAACTAGCACAACGTTCAGCAGCACCGCCACACATCTGCGAACGCTTTTCCGCCTATGGAATGCAGCCGGTAGGGATGAGGTATTTTTGGAAATTTGGAAGGACGCTTACTGCACAAGCGCTGTTCGAGAAATAGTCGTCTTAGCGGCTTGGAATGCTACAAATAAATAAAACAACGCGGGAAGCTCACACTAACACGTAAGACTTGAAAGTAGCGAAGCTGTGCGGAGCCTGTACGACCACCACGGAGGTTTAAGTTCGCTATTGCAACCGATTTGCTTCCTTTTTAGCTGTCGCAAGGACCTTTACTCCATTATTGTTGCTATACGTGTGAGCTTGTTTTATTTTTTTGGAAGTGAGAGTCTTTGGATATCACCTTTGGATATCACCTACGGTATGACGTGCCTTTTTCATTTCAAGCAACTTTTGACAGAATTACGGTGAAGGCTAGAGCTGTTGTCGTTCCGAGCAAGTGTCGCTACGATTACAGTGAACGCCGCAGTTTTCTTTTTTTTTTTTTGGTCACTCGTGGTCAATATCTCTAAGTGGGTATGCTTGGCTTGATTAACGTGCGCCGGTGGCGCTAGGCGGTCACCCCGAGGCACGCACACACAAGTGCTCGGCATTTTTTTGTTTTTTTAACTGCCTGGCGGTCGCCGCAATCCTGGCCAGTCTCACCAAGTGAGTATGTTTGGTTTGACAAACGTACTCAGGGGACGCTGGCCGGTCGTCGCGAGGAACGAACACATGAGGGTTACGCATTTTCGTGGTTTTGGTAATGTCCGGGCGGTCGCCCCGGCGCCCGCGCTCATGTGCGGGCCCTCGGCAATTTCTTGGTATGTTTAACTGCCGACACAAAAAAAAAACTAGGATTTATTGAACAGCGTCGCTGTTAAAATGTGAGTTGGCTATAAATTATATACTTTTTATTAGCGGCACTTGGGGCGCTGGCTAATGGCCAAGTGGTCTGGATCACTCTACTGGGGTGCAAGGTAAGAACAGCAATATCTAAAGTAGTGCATCACTCCAACGAAGCGGCAGACCAGGATGACATAGCGTGCGCGCGCTTTGAAACGAGATTCTGCTTAACAGTGTTGTTCTTTTTGATAGCTAGATTTCTTGCCGTCGCTGCAGGATTTTAAAAGAAGATAACGTAAACCTCTGGTGTAACGTTCCAGATAGTCGCAGTAAAGCATTTTCCGCACCCGCGCGGAGGAACAGCCGGCTGCGGTTAAGAGGACTAAAGGGAAACTTAGGTTACTGTTCTTAAGTTTTCCCCTTGTATGTTATCTTGTTTTGCAGTTCGGAAGTTCGAAGCGCCGATAGCGCATTTTTTATGTTCATTTACTTGCTTTTGCGCAGGGTGGCCTATACTCAACTCACCATTCTTGCGAGGTAACGTTCTTTTGCCCCCCGAGCGAGTTCGCAAAACGCGTGCAGTTTGACACCGACGCGCTGGTAAGTTCTAGTTGGTGTGGTGTTGCCATTGGTATCGACCGCTTGCGGGCACAGTCCCGAATCAGCCGACCCCTGGCCTGGCGCCAACACGCCTCTTACAATACAGACACGAGCGAGGCAATCTCCAAAGGTCGGGGAAAAACAAATCGCATTTGAGCGTCTCCAGTGAAGCGGAGGGCGTTCATCCACGCTTACATCTCTACTAGTGATTTTAACGATTGCAAGCCGTGCCGGCAGGTTTATTTGACGTATTTTACAGCCGAAAAAAGGGAGGAAGTGCGGTGGGACGATTACTAAGATATCTAGAATGCCCAGCCAGCACTAACTTCGGATACCAAAGCATCTTGTTTCACAGAACCAAACCGAAACTGGTTGGAATTCTCATCTTGGACATCGTCCAATCACGCAGCACCTTGTATGGACGTGTCTTCTTTAGTTGGTCCGGCCACCGTAGACCACGCATGGTACTTTTTCTTCTTTTGCGCTTAATGCAATAAATAGCGCTTTTTTGACCGGATAAAAGATGAAAAGTGTGCTCTTTGAAACCAGTGTAGGCAGTGCAAGCAAAAACACGAACCTGAGAAATTTCCTTCTGTGTCCCTCTAAGACCCGAATTCGGGCGAGGTCTTCCGTTTTTTGTTGTCAAAATATGACACCGTACGTGTACTTTTTCTTCGCTTGCGCGAACATCAAGACCACGGTATATGCAAGTAAAACTGAACTGCGAATAACAACTGTGCTTTGAAATTCTGCCCCAAATTTGACTAATGATTTCTTTTTGCTCATTAGTGTTGACAATCATTGAGTATGTTTCCGGATCTAGTGGTTCAGAAACGTTTTCCCTTTTAATCTTTTGGTTCGAAAATTCCTCTAATTTAAGACAGATGGCTGATTTGAGGGGCGGAAAAACAGACACACAGACACACGAAAATGTTCGGGTGTGTGTAGATCAAGAAATACTATCATATTTAACGTAGGTGAATAGGAGAGCTGCTACCATGCGCCTCAATGAGAAGGCACAACGCTCCCTCATTGGCCTCCCGTAAAAACCACGTGAACATATGGAAGTTGAGGGCTTGAAGACCGTGCGAACAGTCAGCCGGGGATCGGATTTGCTTTGACAGCTGAGAAAGCCAAGGAGGTGCATGAAAAAAAAAAAAAAAAAAAAAACGAAAGGCAAAGGGCACAAAACAGAACCTGTTCGGCATAAAAGCTTTTTCTGGGCACCTAACCGAAAAATTGTTGGTGAAGCCCGTCATCTGGTCTGCCGAAAATTTTAACGAAGTGGTAAATGCTGCTGGTATGATTAGTAGCAAATACTCGCACGTGCTGTTTAGCGTTATGATACGAGAATGCTCTTTGACCCCCGCGTGGTTCCTTGCGCAGGATGGCTCGCCTAATATTTTCGTAGCAGGCACGTAAAATCCTGATGGCATCCGCTTTCCACAACGTTCGCTTTCCCGCTCATGACGCGCATAAACCTTAGGAATTCATATAATAGCAGTCAAACATTAATAAAGCATATGTGATGCTTCGTAATTCCTTCGAAATATGAAGCAACATATTTTTAGGCCCACTATCAGAGACCTGATATAGCCGCTTCATTAATACCATAAAAACTTTCTAAAACGCAAAATGAATTGCCTTAATTGTACGAGAATTCAAGGCCACACTACGCATTAGACCTCGAAGCTGAGTTCTGGGTGCGGGGGGCTCCAGCATCTAAATCGGCGAATTTGCGGAACAGGTTCCCGGCACTGCTACGTACACCAGCTTCTTTTCCTAGATCTCAAGTGATGAATAAGATGCCGCTTCGGTTCCAGCGATGTGGCAATAAATATTTAGCATATTTCTGAGTTTAATGGAAGTAGCTATATGTAGTGCGAACCATTCGACAGACGACATCGACTAGAGCGCTAATCTAATCTGATATTTTTGTGTCTTTTGTGGAATTGTTTGCGCTCAATTCTTCCTCGAATCCTGATCCAGCAAGCCCAACAGCAAGTTTACTTAGCTGTCGGTAGGTTACGAATAGTGCACATGAATTCAAATAATATACGGGCTCCTTTTGCTACGCCGAAATAGCCTACACCACATCTGTGGAACGCCTATCCTTTCTGAATATCTGTATAGACTGTCCGTTGCGCAATGCGTTAAATAATAAAAAAAAAAGCATTCCGAGAACTGTGGGGCTATTACATTTCACAATTCGCAGTGCACTGGTTAAGGCATACGGAACTGAACTCTCTTTCTAAGGCGTGAGCATAAAACATGGATGGGTACAGAGGCTCACGGAGGTCCCAAGATAAGAAGCGGAGACGGGAACTCCCATGATGATAGTAAAAAATGAATAAATAGCAAGCGACCCTAGAAAAAAAATGTCAGAAAATGAACGCACAGCATAAAACAGAGACATGTGGCTACAAAACCCAAAGAAAAAAGGCTATACGGAGAAGCACGAGCACAAAAAACAACAATCAATACAACGCCAATCTATTCACAAATTCGGATATGAATGCCATAGTCCCGAAAAAAGAAACACACATTAGTGCAGGTACTATTCAATCAAACGGAAGTGTCTAACTAGAACGTTTTTAGTTTAGTTTTAAACATGCGCATTGAATTAGAAGACCGAATTTCGTGTTTAGGGGTTATTGAATGCTAGAGTGAAATGGCGGAGGGGTGAATTGTATGGTTGCCGTAGTTAGAATAGAAATTTATTTCAGACAACAGGAAAGATAAAAGTTACCGGAAGGGGGGGGGGGGGCGACGTAAAGGCACAGAAGGCGTGACAAATCGCCGATTCACCCGATTACACACGCATAAATCACCAGTCGTACATGAACATTCATTGGGTAATAAAGAAAAAAAGAAAAAAAAAACAAAAGATACATCGCAATTGAGAAATACAAATGTTATGTCATTGGACACTGAACATTGGTACGTAAAAAACTGAATGACCATCTTCTACGCAGGTATCGCATGTAAAAAAACTAAATGAATATCTCATACACAGTTATCCTATAAGTAAGAAAAAGCAAGTACAGTGCGCTTGAGTTGCATTAAATGGGAGGAGGAATTAAGAGTGTGTGGATTTACTTTTGGATTTGTAAAAGGTAGGCATAAATAATTTTTTAAATACATCAATCGAGGGGCTTTCCTGAATTAATGCGAATTAATGCGATTTCTTGAATTAATACGATGTGTTCAGTTAGGATATCTGGAATTTGGTATGTCAACTCTTGTGCACCGTAGTTGGTACGAAGCTTATCTTTCCTGTACGTGATATGCGGTGAATTGTGGCTGGGGTTTTTCTCAGCAAATGTACTTGAAAATTCAGTAGCCTTACATTTAACGTCGTGGTAAGTGACCGTAGCTAATTTTTTAAGTCGGATATAGTAATTGTTAACCGCTCATGTTTATAGAAAAGTTGTGCTCTATGTGAACTAAAGAGCAGCAGTTAAATTAATCGGAGAGCTCTTTTTTTGTAACAAATAGATATAGCTGAGGTTCGTTCTTGTCGTTGTCCCCATACAAGAAGGCAGTATTGAAGGTGCGGGTGTATTGTTGCGTAGTAAATTGGCTTTTTTAACCATACTGATAATAAGTGACGCAACGTACAGAGCATGCCAAATGCTCAGGTAATGTTGTTTCGTCAGTGGTTTATGTGAAGGGATAAGTCTAAATATTCATGAAAGAAGCCACTGAAAAATTTGTGTGATGTAACGCGATCAAAATGTTGCCCCTCAAGGCTAATATGTTTTTGCTGCTATACGTGTTATTACGGGGACTAAATACCATATACTTAGTTTTTTTTGGGCGTTTAAGTTTAAACTGTTTGCGCTTAGCCAACCATAGATTTTCTATCCCCTGATTGGCTTGCGACTTAAGGACGTGAATATCTGGTCCAGATAAAAATGCATTGGCGTCGTCACCATAAAAATAATGTCTAGTGTTGAGGTATGTTTACTATGTCATTAATGTATATAATAAAGAGTTGAGGGCTTACAATCGACCTTTGCGGAACTCCACGTGTGATTTCGCCGAAGAGAGATGTCGCATTGCAAATTTTAGTGTATTACATACGGTTTTCTAGGTAGCTTTCAACGATGTCTAAGGGAATTCCTCTTACACCGTATCTGGAGAGTTTGATCAATAAAATGCCATGCTTGACAGAGTCAAAGGCTTTATTTAAGTCAAGAAATAACCCAACAGTAAGAGTTTATTTTCTATGTTGTCAATTATTTCATCTTTAATATTCAGTAACGCCATTTGAGTGGATTTTTTTTTAAAGCCATATTGATTTTTAGTATGATGTTCTTCGTCTGCAAGAAGTTTGTGAGTCGAGAGCATGCTTGCGCAGGCTACGGGCATTAAAATGAATGAGTGATCTGCAGGGGACCGAGAAATATGAAGCGAGTTCGGAGGGTGATAGGTAGGATGTCATTGTGAAGCGATCCAATTGCTGGCTAGGCCCAGAGCACGAAGCTAGGCAACGATCCTTAGGTTAGACTCGGACATGATGCGGAAGACCTTGCTGTCTTCGGATTGACGGGCTTTGATTTGGCAGTTTTCAGTCCAAAGAAAGCGCCAGTTTTTCTCCTTTTTGAGTGCCACCGCCTTCCCAAACAATCGTTTGTTATGAGGTGATAGGTGTTCGTTTATGTACACGGGCGTTGGGTTTTCTTCTGGGAAATCAAGACTTTGCGTATCCAGCCGAGCCTTACGAGCCATCTCCACAAATTCGTTCTTCTTTGCTCGTGAGCAAAAGCGGGCAATTATGTTGCACTGTCATGATTTGGCCGGCACGCGATGAACGATGTCTAGATCAGAAGCCGAGATTGGGCACTTGGCCTGGTTGCCTATCGCAACAACAATCGCGCTACAATCCTCGCCCTGCGTTGTTGGAATCCCCCTGATTTCCACGTTGTTCAAGCGCGTGTATTGTTCCAAGTGCGAACAAAACAGAGTGGGAAAGTGATGTGTACAATTCTGAGTTGCGTCAACATGGGGGCATGACTCTGCGCCATTTGCATCCGCCGAGCACCAGATGGCCGCGTCGGGAGGACTGAAGCACTCAGCCAATAGTGCTGCGGGCAAATATAATTTCGCAAGTGTAACGCTGGATATCGCATGATGATGATGAACTGGATGTTAATAAAAGAGGCATTCACCATGCAGGGGATCTGAGTAGGCTGATTATAATGATTATCAGTTATTGTTACCGTAAAAAGCAATTCGAACACGTTTTATCGCTGACGCCACTCCCCCTGATCCCTTAAAGACAATTTCAGACCCGAACGCTCATTATTACATTACCAAATGTCCTGTCTGAAACAACGTGCCTAAATAACGGCTTTATTTAGTTGGCCTTATGATCTTATTCGTATAGCATAATTTGCTTAGATATTTATATTCAACCGCAAAGTCCTCTTGTTTATGCATGTATTCATAAAGCTTAATTTGTAGAGTCGTCCTTTTATTCCTTCCGTAATAAAACTTTCATTTCTTTTATCCACTTTTATACTTTCGCTTATTCAGATTCGGACTGAAAATATCAACGACAAAATTCTAAACCATGCCAAAATACCGTGGTTTTAGAAACGACCATTTCAAAATTTTACTAATTTTGTTTTGGCGGTTTTATTGCGTAATCTTTTTTCAAGCAGACGCAAATAAGTTGTAAGTTATTATAAGGTTTAGCGCACAGTTTTCAAATACTGATGCACCTTTACAGAACAGCGAACAATGTCCTCACTCAAAGTTATGTCCTCCTGGAAGCCGTAATGCCCTCCAAAGACCGGTTACCAAAGATGCAGCTCTGTGGGTGGCATCGGGTGCGTTCAGGGCTGGTAAATGCAATGATAATTTCGGCTACATGGTGTGCCATGCACACAGTGGCCGCTGCAATAGAACAAGCTCACGTCGGTGATGTGAGCAGGTGGACATACAGAACATGTGCTGCAACCACCCCACACTACGAATTGCTGTTCGACGTGCTGTACACCTTGCTTTCTTCCGAGCAAAAAGGACGAATACTTCTACACAGAACTATCACTGAAAAAGTTTTTTTTTAATTTTCTGTGCTTTCAATATCAAACGAAATTAGGTTCTTTTACTTCGATGCTAAACGACGTTAGCTATAGTTTCTAATCTCCGTGAGAGCAAAATGTCGCACAGCAAAAATACGCGAGAAACTTTTTCTTTCCTAAGGCACAAGATCCACGTTGAGTTTAGGGATCAGATAGCAAAAAAAAAAAACAAGTTTCGCTACAGTGTGAAAAAAAACTTTCATTAAGGTCGGTTAGGAGCAACGAATTTGAAGTTGACTCTAGTAAGGACTTACATACCTTTTTCTTGATACGAAGCAATATTTATGGTTCGTATACATGTTATAACCCTGTATAGTAAATTTACTCCCTTTTAAGGAGTTATAAAAGTATGATTTAGCACTGAAGATACGTCTCACGCCCAAGGGTAAACAAAAAAGGCGAGCGGGTAAACAAAAGGCTAGGCGGCATTGCATAAGGCTGAAATTGTAAACAGTGCGTTTAGTTCAAGCTATGTAACACTGCACATTGTATTTTAAGACGTGCATAATTCATAAACTGAATCTTTAGTGTTCTCATAATGACGCCAGTAATGCGAAACCGCCCTAGTGAAAGAATAGAACACTTCAAGTGGCTGGACTTGAACCTGGGTCCCTCGCGCTATGAATCCGGCGTCTATCGGTTTGCTTCGTTTTGACATGGCTTTAAGCGGTTTGGAAAACTTGAACGGCAACCCAAGATTCCGTCACGACAAAGCTTCGCATTCGACCATCGTCGTCGTTTGATCGACGTGTGCCTAATTTTTTTGGTTCGCTGAGGATCTTAGAATGAAAAACTATATTGTACGGAGGGCACAGTTACGTTCTTCCTCAATTCGAGTAAATCAAAAGAAGGTAAAACGAAGAACAAGTTTTAATGAAGACCGCACCGGTGTTCTTTTAAGACGATTTTTTTGCCTTCCGGAGTCAATACAAGAAAGAAACTTTCCAGCGGTATCAAATACTAGAGAAAATGTTGCGTTGAGACTTACCTTACGGACGAAGACACAACCTTGAGTGCGTGCGTACCGTGCTTTGTCTCTCCAGCAGAGATGCCTGAACGTCGCGTAAGGCTGCCTAAGAAAATCTCCTAAGATATTTTTCGGACAAATGCAGCCACAAAAACCACGACTTCTTGGCACTTGTTTTCAAGCAGGCGTCCGCACAGGTCCATTCAATCAGCTGATAAAAAAGCAGTTGTCACTTCCAATGGTTTGTGTTTCGTGGTATTCACATTTGATCACGCTTAGTGATTTGAGAAGACGCTGAACATTCAGTGGACACCCACAAGGGGAACGCGAACTACGTGCACCTTCATTCATACAGATCAAACAGTTCTGTACGAAAGAAAAAAAAAACAAAGGAGTGGACACGAAAGTAACGTATATAGCCTTACGCAGGATATTCATTCTTGTACGTGTTGTTCATAAGTTTCACTTCACGTTGCTGTTCGGGCTTTTCACAACCTATATACCAGTGTTTGTGGGCTATGAATATTGCAACCGATAGTTTGTGATTGTCTTGTTGTATTCTATGTGTTTGTACAGTGCTGAGCGAATGAAACGCGATACTCGGAGCGCGTGGCTGCCGGTGCTTGTTGCGCCACCGGTGAGCGCTTGTGAAAGCGAGCTGACGCATTGTGGTATTGGCGGTGAGGGTGAGAGCGTTGGTGACGCAGGCTGACTGCATCCGGGAGACAGCCTTTCAGTGGGCGGTTCTTGGCGGCGCCATAGGGGTGCTACATGCCATGGCTTCAAAACGCTGCGCCTGCGTGCCGTGCCCGCCACGATAACCCATCGCGATAAATGCGCATTCAACTTCTTCATAACGCGCGCGGTGCCAGCTCGCCCAGCTTCGCGGGGCACGGCGCGGCACGCAGGCGCAGCGTTTTGAAGCCATGACATGTAGCACCCCTATGGCGCCGCCAAGAACCGCACACTGAAAGGCTGGGTCTATTCGTTTCACCTGCACCGCGTGAACCAGTTCAGGCGGTGCCGCACTTCGCCGTTCGTTTCAGCGGTGCAGCTCGCGGCACCTGAACCGCGCCGTTCGATTCACCGGTGGTGCCGACGGGTGCAGGACGGGTTCACGGCTTTGCCTGCACTCCCTGCCGAGGAGGTGCAGAAGCAGACGAAAAAAGTGCAGGGCTGGTTCCGCCGATGGCGGAACCCACTTTTCACCGCTGTGAACTGGTTCAAGAGGTGCAGGCTGAATCGAATAGACCCGCTGTCTCCCGGATGCATGGAGGAAAAAAAAGCTTTTCTTTCCTCCATGCCCGGATGCAGTGAGCCTGCGTCACGAACGCTCTCACCCTCACCGTATTGGCGGTGAGATGTTTGAGTGGCGCCCCCTGGCTTCGACGTCAGCTTAGGGACTCGCGCCGCTGTCGTCTGCTACACTCCGCTTGTGAGTGCAGCGGTGCCTGTGCTACAAATCGACCGCTTTCATGAATTATTGCACAAAAACCGCATTTCCAGTGATTCAGTTATTTTTGCCAGCTTCTGACACCTCTGAATAATTTCAAGCTGTATCCTACACAAGTTTGCAACACACAAGAAGAGAGAGAACAACCTTCTTCAAAGCATCGGTCAGAAAATCGTCTGTAAGTCGTCCTTATTAGCTTATTTGCGAGATTCAGTGCTCAGAAATCCTCGATAAGTATTCAAAATGCGTAGGCTTCCCTAGAGTATTTTTGAAATACTCTTATCAAGACTCGAACAGTCCAATACTACGCACCATGCAGCGCGCCCCTACACGCCCATCGCACAGCAGAACATAAAGCGGCTGTCTTCTATTTCTTTCGTTGTTGTTGACTTGTATCAGATGAATGTTTTTTTTTCTGTGCGCAATGCAATAATTTCTTAACAAACGTCTTACTAGGAGGCTCGGGGATGTGTGGGAGGCTCGCAAAGATAGTGTGGATATTTTATTCGGGCTGTATGGCATACATTTCTTTCTTCACAAAGTGCACATGGCTTTTATGGCTGCGGCCACGGAGGGGCTTATCCTCAGAATGCGGTGTTTATTCACATGCAAATACGATGAGAAGCTTTGTACTACGCCGTCGCGATTGCGCCTCAGACAACGTAGTCCGAGTACTCGAAGGCGGCTTTTGTGCTCCGAATTTCTATTGAAACCATCGTTATAATTACGAACTGACTCTCAATTTGAGCGGTTATGAAATGATTACGGTGTTGAAGGCTTCATATACTCGGTAACTAACAAAATAAATAGTATACGTGCCGGTTTCCAGTATAACAGGAATCGAAACCCACGAATATTTCCAAGCAGCTCTTTACTGTTTTCCAACCCTTCCAGGCCTAAAGAGCAAATCCTGGTCTGCTCGGGATGGCGTTCTATGAATTGAAGAAAGTTACTCTTATTACTGGGCCAAGTCCTGCACTGAGGACCCGGCCCACTAATCACCTCGATTTTACTGTTGAAGTTTTCTCCTCCTCCTCTTCCTCCTCCTCTTGAGCGCTGTTTTACTATAACCAGAGTCCTTCAAAAGGACTCTGCTATAACGCATACCTGAATATTGGGAAAATATGGCCGTGGGAAATCTACCGAAATATCTCCCCAGGTGTGAACAAACATAGTTTCACGGCATTTTTGCCGTAGACGTGACTCGTTTCGCTCAGTAAACCTCCATACTGCTAAGAAGTCTGGGTAGTACGTTAGGTTATTAGGAATTTAACCTACAGTTTTTGCGGCCCATAGTGCATGTCAGCATACGCTCATGTCATGACAACGTAAAGTGATGTGATACAATACGTTCGAGCGTTCGGCAAGGTTGCAAAAACTGTTTTACCTTACATACGATTAGTAGGGATCGCGATGCCTTCTGCTAAAGCCGACAGCCCCAAGTGCCTGGAATTTGTTTTGGTCTTTCATTTTTGCTGTTGTCGGTTATTAGTAATTGGCTGGTCCCTTTGTTCGAAAGATTGCTTAATACAGAAGCTGACGCCTATCTCCGACTCTTCGCGCTCCGCACAGGACCGGCTTCGCAATGAATGGGGCGACGGCAATTCTTTTTCCGCAGCGGTGTACCCAAAACTATACTTTAAATCACGCCTTGAGCTAATGTATACTATTGTAAGTCTATTATTATGATAAAAAGTCACGCCCACGCAAAATCTGGCGCGGACAAGCATCAGACGTTAAACCAGCGCAAAAAAAAAAAAAAAATAGCAGGGAGAGCGAGCCCGAGTGAAGCAGACGACAAATGCGAGAATCCCTAAGCCGACGTCACGGAGGCGCGCTCCGCATGCGCCGCCTGTGGTCGAGCTCACCGCCAATACCACAATGCGTCAGCTCGCTTTCACAAGCGCTCACCGGTGGCGCAACAAGCACCGGCAGCCACGCGCTCCGAGTATCGCGTTTCAATCGCTGAGCACTGTACAGACTTCAGAACGTTATAACACAGCGCCGAAAATAAGGATTAAGTAAAACTTGCTCCCTTCTTGAAGTTATGAAACTATACTGCCCTCCATTTGTTTCATTTCTTGGAACTACAAGAAGCCCAGTTTAGTCGTATGCAGCACTGGCGGTATTACCCAGCGATACCCTGTAGGCCAATATACTATACCGCCGGGCATCACGGGATTTGAAGTTCTCGTTTCTTGTCGTAATCAGTGCAGCATGAAGCTGCACACAATTACGGATTTCAGTTTGCTGTCAATACGTACATGGGGTCCTGCGGGATTCACGCGACAATAAAAAAGACTGTATGTCCAGTTTTACTTCGAAAATTACTCAAACAAACGTGTTTTGTGCTGCTACAGCCCGTCCGGGCAATACATAGCAAGAATGTGGTTATACAGCTAAAAAAAGATAAAAGAAAGAAATTCTGCACCCCTAAGTTTAACGATGAGTATGGTTGGACGCAATGATTTTTCTGCAGTCAAAGAACACAATAAGGCGAAAGCAAACTATTCAGTGCAATATTCCCAGCGTCTAAAGTTTGATATCTAGATTGGGGAAAGGACGACAACTAGAAGTGAAGTTCATGAACAATTACATACAATTACGAATATCCAGTGAGAAAGTATGCAGGTCATTTTGTGAACTCTACAACCCGAGCAACTTATATGCGAATGTTTCTTATGTATGAATCAGAATGTAGGTAGTTTCCATTACCCTTCTGTGTGTCCGCTGCGTGTTCACCTTTTCCGTAAATCAGTAAGAGCGATAAACTATAAGGGCTAAAAACTCGACAAGAAAAGACATGTCATCATCAGGGTACAAATGCAGTGAACAAAACGAACAACTACCCACAAACCAAACAGTACAACCAAATTGCCTGAAAAGAAGTTCAAGGAAATAAGAAATATGTCGTACATTTGGCGTGAAGGTATCTGAGTGAAGTGGCCTAGAATAAGATGGAACCTTTACGGGTAACATACTGGCTGGTAGTTGATTCAAATCGTGTACTGATAGGTCGAGGGGGGTGACTTAAATTTTGTGTGGAAAAAACAGTGGTGATACCCTTTGCGCATGATCACTTCTTAAAGAAATGTGATGTGGTGAAAAATATGTTGCGGGGGAAATAGCAAGTAGTTTTAATACTTTGAATTGAAACAAAAAAATACGATATTATACATAACGCAGGCTATCACCTAGGAGGTTAAGGGGATTTTCAAGGAGGAATTCACATTGAGCTCCTCAGCGCGAACGGGAAATAAACCTTGGAATCTTCTTCTGGACTGCGCTGAGAAAAGTAGTCAAACTGTCATCTGGGTGAAGGGGTTGGATGTAGGCAATGAATGGCTATTACAAGGTAGACCTCTTCAACAAGTGTTAGAATTAGCTAAAGGAAACCGCGCTTTCGAAAACCTAAAATTTTAAAGACCTTGTTCGTATTGTATTCTTTATGAGTTCGACATGACAATTGACATTAAAGATACACCTAAGTGTTTCAGTTTTCTTTCGTTCACAGAACACTACCGTTTCCTGCAGAAGCTCTAATGGGTGTTCGATAAAGCAGTGAAAGCGTTACGTTAATGGGCATTTTTGTATTTTCCTTCATTTGCTATATGTCACACCACTCAATAAGCTTAATCAGGTCGTCCTAAAGATTAGTAGCACCCTCTGGTGTAGATATCATCGTTTACAAAACGAAATCACAAGCAAAAAGCCGCATCGATGAACCAATATATCTGGCTACATTGTTATAAAAGACAACAAGAGCAAAGGAGCCAAGGCAAGGGCCCTGCGCAACGTCCAATTTAACAAATGTGCTCTTCGATAAATGGCTGTTAAAGAGAATAGATTTCACCCATCTTGATACATGTTTTTGAGTCCAGCTAATTACATTTTCATCAATTTCCCATGCATTTATTGCAGGAGCAGCGGTGTATGCAGAACACTGTCAAAAGCTTTTCACAGGTCAAAATGTATTTTATCGGTGTAATACTTGGTACGTAATGCTTCGTGAAGGTCGGTTGCTAATTCGAAACCCTCGATTTGCATGACCGTTTATGCCAGACGCCATGCTGATTTTCCAGAGCAAATGATTTGCGTTTAAGTTTATTGATTCTTATTGACCCCTTGGTAAATTATATAACGTTTGCACAAACCACTCCCAGGAAGTTGCTCTGAGGATAACCAATATAAGAAGTAACGTGTTCCCGGGACATGACGAAATAAAAACCATACCACTGAAATATGTCTTTGCATTCATATGCAAAGTATTGTGTTATATTATCAACGTTATGTGTGAAAAGGAAACATTTGCAGATGAGCGAGAAAAAGCTCGGGTAAACCGAATATATAAGGTGGAGATGGAACACACTTTACCAACTATAGGATAACTTCTGCACTACCGATTATACAAAATTGTTCGAATGTGCAATCAAGGCCGGGCTCGAACAGTTGTTTTTATTAAATTTAAAGTTACATCTGATTAACAGTACGGATTCCCTAAGGGGAGAAGTACAGAACAAGAAAAACTTGTCATTAAAAACAAAATCATCGAAAACACTGAAGGCCGCAGATACACTCTCGCCGTTATCTTGGTCTTTCGGGAAGCCTTTGATGTGTGCAGCATGACATTCTTCAAGAAAAAACTTCAGGAACACGGCGTCCGAGTTGTAGCGTTGCAATTAATGTGTAGGTATTAAACAACCGAATGCAGTACGTACTTGTTAACGATACCCCTTCAGGTAATTTAGTTATCAACCAAGGTGTTCCGGAAGATTCACTTCTGGGGCCACTTTTATTCTTGATGTATATAAATGACATTTGTAAAATACCTGAATCACCGAAACTTATCGTGAATGCAGACGACACTAATGCTTTTGTTACTGCCACGTCTGCTACATAACACGAAATGAAGGTTAACTGTTACTTAAACAAGTTAGCCGTGTTGCAAGAAAATAAAAAATTGAGCCTAAACTTATCAAAAACTTACTTTATTATCTTTTGACCGATTAATATCAATATTCAAGAAGGTATAAATGTTAGTTTTCTGAGCCCGACATCATAAGTTCCACAAATCAAGTATTTTTGTATTTGTTTCAATGAAAAACTCTCATGGAATGTTCATGTATCTATGATCATTAAGAAATTAGGTGAGGCTGTGGCGTGTTTATACAGATTCGCAAACCTAGTGCTTTTATGATTGAAGTTGGCGATGTAGTATGTCCTCTTCTGTTCGAAATTGTCGAACTGCTTATTGGTCTGGGGCACTACAATTGGTTCAAACTATCATAAACTGTTACTGCTCCAGAAAAAAGCTTTGCCTGCTGTAGAAGGCTATCATGGCGATCCGATTGATCTGGCGACACACCCTCTATTAAAAAATATATACAATCCTATTATCCAAACATATATACAATTTCTTCTGTTCCAGCACGTAGACCGAAACCGCTTAAATCCCTCCCTTCAGGAAACACGAGAAGCTATATACTATCTGCGTACTCAAAAAAGGCCGTACCCGACATTCGCACAAACTATGGGAAGTAAAGAATGCAGTTTTACGTGCCCGCAGCCCTTACCTCCTGTCGCTCTATTGCTAATACGAGATATCTCAAATTCTCACGTAGCCAAAGACGACGCAGTTGTCTTGAAGGAAGAAATAGTGCTGTGGTTTAGCTTTGGCTAACCCTAGCTGATTGCGAAAGCCCCTCTGCCGTGGCTAGACCCGTTTTCATAGGGTGGCCGAGGTCTGGTTTCGCAATGATATAACGACTTGCAAATGATTTGCAGACACTGTGTATTCATCATCTTTGTTCGCCTAACGGTGTTTTTAGGCCGCACCGCTGCACGAAAGACCACAGCTGGATGTTCATCTTCCTCCATCGCACACGGCTCTTCGCCGCACGTGGCCTTCTCGCCTTCCTTTGTGCCGCGCGCTTATCACTGCGGTGGCGGCCTCCTCGCCTTCCTTCTCCCGGTTGTGACACGGGTCCCCACATGTTTCAGTTCCCTCCTAGCCTATCGCTCGGCGGAAGGGTTGCGAGCTGGGCTTGTTGGATGAAACCATCGCGAACGTAAACAGACACAAAGAAAATGGAACACCACAAGTCGTATCAACGCGCGTTTGAGAGAGCATGAATTGTCCTTAAAGGACCCCATCATCCCACCTTTTTTCTCATTGTACTAAGTGAACCGGATGTCATCCTAATTTGCCTGCCACTGACATTTTATTTAGCCACCGTGAACAAACGCTGCGAGAAATTAGGCAACTGTTTCATCTTGTAGAAAGACGAGACATTTGTGTCAGCCAAGCAAGCGTGCGTGCTAATCCAGAAGAGATTGCATATCTGGGTGGGCCTTGACTGTTGCCGGTGTCTATCTTAGTTACCTTATCACCGCTACTTTTGTAAACTTGTTTCGCTCATGCGCAGCGTTTTTATTGTTTTATGTTGAGTACTTATATTCACCATGCTTTATATTATACATTATTGCTAGAGCAGCGGCTGTACTTGAGTTCCACTTCATTTGTCTTTGTTTAAGTTCGGGTTGGTTTCATCCAAGGTTAAGCATATCTCTCCCCGGCCGCCTATCTCTACCCGCGAGCGGGCCGCTGCTCTGTGCCACGGTGGTTTGACCTCTAGATCCCAAGATCACCGCGCGAAGAGCGCCCGAGGTAGCCTAGTGTAGCTATCGCTACACATTAAGCTAAAAGCTGCTTCTAATTTTGTGAATATTTCAACAATGGTAACGTTTGGCATGCCTGAATTTTGTTCTCTTTCGAGAACAACACGAATGTTTTCTGGGGTGCTATGAGAAACCCTTGAAGAACCAACGATGGGCTACTAAATAACTGTAATAGTAACGTGAGATGAAATGGTGGAAATCGTCAACTGGCCCCGAAGGGGTTGGTGGGTTTGCGGCACAGCGAAAGCATTCGTCTCAGGTTGTAGTGCAGCATTGCCGAAGCAGCAGAAAATAAGTTACCTAAACTTGTGTGTTACTTAGGAAGCGCTCCCAATGTTTTCACCTGGTTCAAGCAAAGGCGAAATGGCTTTATTTCCGTGGTTAACGTGATATTCTACTAGCCCTGATTTACCGTTTCTCAACTATTGTGAAGGATGACAGCGAGTGCACTGTTGTCGAAGGTTGCCTAGGCATTTTAAAATCTTTTATTGTTCTCTCTCTCTCTCTGTGTCTCGTTTTGTATAATTGTGCGCAGACTATAGCCGAGAAATGGACTTGGAGCCTGGATAAGGCAAAATGTAAACACCTGCATTTTACAATTACGGCGTACATTTGTTCTCTCTATCGTGGCGAAAGACAGTGTACTCATTAAAAAAAATTCACAGTATTTATTTTATATCTCACCGTTTGGCTCGTACACTAAACGCTGTTGTTTAAAAAAAATTCACAAAACGTTCTCGAATTCGCAACTATGTCTGATTTGGGTGCGGGACATATATATTAAGGAATGCTTGTAGGCTGCCCAAACGGCGTTACATACTGATTACTTGTGCTTTCTTATTTGCCTATTTTGGTCAATGGAAGCGCTCCTCACTTTGCAGCACAGAAAGCTTAGTGAAAATAAGAACCTTTTAGCCCAATCAATCGTGGCTTTAGGAACTTCCTTGAACCGCTGTTCCTACCTTTAGAGTAACGTTACTCATAACTGCGCATTTTTGAGCGCATAACGTTAAAAACAATTATATATCATTTATTATATGTTCTAGCAAATAATTACATATTTTGGTTAATTCTTTATATTCCGAAGATGGTATAAACTCCTTCCTGTTTCGCTAGTAAGCGAGCTAAGAGCTTGTATTTGCTGACGGGACTCTTTTCTATTCGTACAGGCTTTCGTTTGGAGTAGGAGCCGTCACAATGAGAACGCAATTTCAAGTTTTCTTGTGCGGCGCCTGTTATATGGCCGTATGAACAAGCCTCCATAAAACACGACTCTAAGCAACGTAATAAAGTGCGATTGGCCGAGTGTGTTGTATATAATTTCTTCCGAAGTATATCGCCGACTGTTTTTGGCACATCGAAGCTCAACGCAGAGAGCATTTCCCAAGCGCGAGATAGTTGTGGTGAGTTCCCTTTCCAACGTTGTGTGTTTTTTTCATATCCTTATTTCAACGTAGGAATGTCGGCTTTATGAAATTTGTAAACATTGCGGGATTACTAGTGCCGACTTACGTCTGGAGGCCCTAGGCTCCATTGCATCCACTCTGGGTCCATTTTAACTATGTAGTCAGAATAAACCTCAATTCAAAAGTGTCAGTAATCAATTGTTTGTACTCCTTACCGATTTTAGCACGTTTCTTGAGACATGAGAAGTGTTTTTGTCGTTGGTGTCTTTGCGCAGATCGCACTGCTTGCCGAATCTCAGCCAAAATCAGTGGGTTGGTCAGTCCACCGAGGGCACCTGGTAAACAGGTCGCAAAGTTGCAACTGAATCACAACACTTGTGCCCTCATGAATGTGATTCTATTTTATAACCTGTAAGCTGTATTAGGGTGGTTTACAGAGTTCATAAAGCAAAAATAACTGCACGCTAGCGCATGCAACATCAGTACATCGGCTTACGACACTTTGCTGACTACACTGCATTGAAGTACCATGGTCCATATGCGCGTGCTACAAGCACATGGATAGAAAAACATGAGGCACATTCAGAGTACAAAAAATACATAGGTTTTTTTCAACTGAAGCTTTTTTGGGAAAGCCACAGAATGTTTTTTTTTCATTTTCAACTGAAGCCTTGTTTCTAAGGTTTAAAACAAAGGTGAGAGCAGCACAATTTAGGCAACATAAACCTGCGGTCCGGAAAATTACACATTTCCCATCACGTTTCCTGCACTAAGTACCACTTAGGAAGGTGATCAGATATTTGTGAGGCTAGTTGGGAACCTAGTGCACGCCAGATGTTCTAAAATAGTCATCTGAGAGTCTCATAATACAGCAATACAATACTTGAACAGGGATTTAGGTCACTGTAGCTGCCGTCTTGGTGCAGAGCCTGCTCGGAGGAAGACTGGGAACCAATGTCCCTTTCTTATTTCGAGCAGCGCCTTGCACGCTGAGAATGATGCACCTGTAATTGCGGCGTTTCGTCGTTTGGAGGCTATGTATAAATGTTATTTTAGGGTTACCTGCGCGCTGACGTATGAGACAAACGAAGCACTAACAGGGCGGCTTCCAATTACGCTAGTTCGCACAGAGCGTGAATTCTCCGCTTTTTTCACTACTGTATGAGTGAGGTGGCCGGCTACGTTGCTACACTGATGCGACGGCTACTTTCAACCGCCGCGGACAGTTAATCGGCAACCAGCGTATGGGCGTTCAAATTTTCTGAACTTGCAAGCGGAACCCCCTCCCCGTCCACATACGGCATGCATGCGTTCGCGCACGAAATCAACCCCTATGTATGCACAAAATAAAATTATCGTTTTCCTTTGTTAAAGGGAAGCTGAAGCGCTTTCCAAAAAAATTGAGTTAGATTAACAGTTATATAGTTTCTTGCGCGCTGATTCCGAATATCACATTGAAATTTATTGTACATGGGTCCAAGTGGCATTTATCTTGCAAAAAGCGCGGCCCCGTTTGAAAGACGCGCGCTTTTCATCTTTTGACGCCCTTGATTGGTTGCGCCCGTCATGACGTCAAAGGAGGACACCCTTTGGCCGCGCGGGATTGTCGGAAGCATTGCGACGATCGGACGGTTGCTTTTGGAGCAATTTAGCTTGCAGTTTAATTTTCGCACATGACTGGAAGTTTGTTTTATAATTTCCCGTGCTGTTGGTTCAATTATCTTGGAGCTTAAATTTGCTTTACACGACAGAAAACCCCAAAGCAGTGACTGTGACGTCGACTAGTGGGTTCCATCAAAATATTTTTGAATTAGGCAACCAGCATAGGGGGATTTTATACTGCCTTAACTGTTTCTTATTATACATAAAACCATTTATGCCGAAGATTAATGGGCGTTTTATAAACAATCTACCAGCGAAAAGCACGTACGTGCACTGCGCGAAAAAATAGCGTTCATGCGCTGTAAACATATATGCGAGACACATCTTGCCGGTACACGCATAAACCAACAAGCAGACTCTGCTTCCGCATTTCCGTTGTTCGTTGTCGCCGACCCCAGCCCCGTTACTCATCGCCGTACACAGACCCACACGCGCGCGACATTTCGGCAGCGGCACTACGGCGCCTCCGCGATTGCTAGCTGCACTTCGATGAGTGGCGTCTCACTGTTTCACATGCATTTATTCTGAAAACACTGCAGCATACTAGTGCCTGCATGCTCAGCATTATTGGCTGTAGTAGGGCTTGATTTTAGCTTGTTAGTTGTGCATTCTGCTACAATATTACGGCCACCTCGTTATAATTAACAGACCAGTCGGACAAGGCAGTTACGTTGTAGTTACGTTACTTTAGGTAACAATCACCAAACGTTTGCGATAATGAATCGTTGGCCTGTTTCAGCATTTCTAGATTTAAGCATTTACCGCGCCAGTCGGACAGAGGCCGTATATTTACTCTTAGCTCCTAATTTTTTTAGTGTCATCATTATATATATCACCGACTACTATCACTGGAGCACACTTGAGGTTCAGTGAAGGGCTTGCCAGGTTATAATATGCAGCCACACGGAATCTTGGGCAAAAAATTAGGCCCCCGCAGTCAACAAAAATTATGGCACGGTGGTGGTTCGGAGTGGTGTTTTTTTTTAATTCCAGACAAACATCACCTTATATCGTGACATGTATACTTGCAAAATAAGTAATGTGGTGGTCTTGGTTCTGTTACTGTTACTTTGTAGGAATACTGTTTACCTCTTAGCCGGGAGAGAACTTCTATCAGGATTGGCCCCTTGTTTTAGTTTCTCCAAAAAATTGTTTTTTTGAACACTGTCCTGAGCCCATAGGGAAAGAAAACCGACGCGATTAACGAAACAAGTATTTCCTGAACAAATGTGACTTGGTTTCTGGAATGGAACGAGACATCCCCGCCCAAAGTACAGCAGTATTCCCCATACTTCCTAAATCTAGAATCTAATGTGAATATTCACGTCCGTCGCATAAAAAAAAACCGCATTGGAGCGGTTTACAAAGTATTTAACGTAGTGTAGTATATTCTCTGTCATCAAGCACAGCCACCTCGGCTGTCGCTTCAGTATGTTATCAAGCATCCCGGCGTGGCATTATTCTGCTTAGGAATACGGCATGATAACATATGCCTCGTTTGGCGTCCGTGCATACTTTTTGAACACGAAAGTCGTACAAATGAGTGCTATCAACCACAACAACAACAAGTATCATTCACAAGGAAACACGGCTAAAAGAGCATGGCCGAGTGGCCGATCCGGCCGGGAGTCCAGGTGTGACGTTTTTCGGCCGGTTTTCGCCCGCGCTCTTCGGTCTTCCGGCATCGCGCGGCGAGATGGAGGAGGGGCATCGGGCCACGTTTGTTTGCTCATTGCGCCGCTTCTATTGCATGTATTACGAAAATATTTCGTACACATGAACTATTCAATATGTACTTGCTGCTAGTCAACTTTTCTTTTAATTCTAAAACCGCTTCACCTTCCCTTTAAGCACAGGAGGCAGCAATAAAGCAATGTTGGATGATCATTTCTCGGTGAACTTCTGTGTAAATTTTCCTATTCAGCCCAAGTACAGGGAACGTTCGTTAATTCTAACTCGGTTAATTTGAACTTCCGCTTACTTCAAACTCACACCCTCGTCCAGGCACAGCCCTTTATATTTCAAGCGGGGGAAACTCCCCATAATTGGAGCTCGTCTGTATCCAGAACGGTGAATTTAAACTATGATCCCCTGGTTTGCACCGCTCTTCGCAGCAGAAGTCGGCCTAGAGTGATTATAATGCGTTGCAGATCCAAACTAAACCAGATTTACTAGACATGCACAACAACGAAACAGAAAAACAACAGCCTGGTGCTTCGCGCTTATACGCGGAACGCTCGTGTAACAGCTTATTTTGCTTTTACAGAGGACGCCACGCCACCGGCGCGAGTGCTCCGGCGCATGCCGTTATTAGATGCGAAGCATCTCATTGTCGGGGCTATGTCCCTCCTTTGTTGTTGTTGCGCCGTCCACACCCCCACTGCGCATGCTCCGCTTGCTGAACGCCCGGTGGTGTCTTACCCTTCTATGGCTCCTGGAGCGATAGTGTTGCCGGTGTCTTCCTGGGCCGGCACGAGACGAGCACGCTTCACGCGCGTTCCCCGTTTCATCGTCATCGGCAGCGGCGTGTGTGGGTGAGTCTCGGCGGGCCGTGATTACAAGCAGCCCACAACAATCCGGGAAACGATGTGCATCGACCTCATCTTCAGCAACTTTAGTGCTCATCCACTACAACAGCCTTTGACTTTACATTTCACAGACCATAAGGCGGTCATAATCACAGCGGAACGCCAACCACAGCTCGGCGCCACCTACGTTGAACATGATGATGATAATGCCTAAATAAAGACAAACTCACACCACGCACAACATCTCTCTGTCTCTCTCTATCCCTTTAATGCCTCTTCATTGTAACAACCCCCACCCCCCTCCAATAAAATTACACCATCTTCCCGAAACAGCCATGGGGTCAACGCTATTTCCCATTTCGTAATTCCGGTAAGTGAAAAGTGTGGTAGTTACCATGGAAACCAAACGGTAAATATAACGGTAGCTACGTACTTCAAGCTAACGGGAACGACGAACTGAAAACTAATGGGCCCTTGAATCGACCCCGTGGCTGCTTCATATAATACTCAGTGTTCCCCTACGGGAAGATGGTGTAATTTTTATTATTTACAAAACATTAACGAAAATTACCTGCCATAACCGTGTAGTAGCGCCCAAGTCGCAATAACAAGGTCAGAGGTGTGTTTGTTGTATTCTGCCTGCGCAGTGAGTTGCAATTTTCTTTCCTTCTAGCGCCCACCTGCTAATTCAAACTCCGCTTAATTGGAACAATTTTATGTTCCCCTTTGAGTTTGAATTAACGAGCATTTACTGTATGCAATTTAAATTTTGAATGTCCGCGTTCTTTTTTTCTATTCACAGCTTCTTGCAATGAACATGGCATTTTTCTCCCGGGTAAGCAAAATGTCCCAAGATTGCGTTTTACGCATGTTCTTGTCGTTCGTTCTAGTATAAAGTACTCTCGATTTGGAGGTTTCATAAGTTCAGACGGACATTCCTAATTTGTTATGCTGGAAGAGAGTTTGTATCGGAATAGTTAGGACAAATAAAGTGAGAAGCAGGATATGATGTCTCGGATTGGCTGTGGTTTGAAACTACAGCCTTGGAGCCACTTCTCTGGCTTGCGCTAACAGCGCGAAACTTGTCCGCCACCTACACGTTGTCGGTGATAGAAGCGTTGTGGAACACCATATTGAAATCCCCACAACTGCTTCAACGGCTGTAGGGCACTTTACACTCTTCGGATTGTGTACCCAGTTTTTACAGGGCAACGTTTGGGGGTCTATGGCCTATTCAGTCTCACCTATAGGAAACTTCCGATCGTACTTCCGATCCTACTTCCGCACTTCCGATTAAGCGCGTGGCACAAGAAGTAAGTGACGTGTTAACGTACATTATTAATCTATGTCTGTCCACCGGTGTTCTTCGTGAGGAACTTAAAGTTGCTAGAGTGTCACCGATTTATAAAGGGAGAGCACACGACAATGTATCAAATTAGAGGCCAATATCTGTCGTGACAGTTTTTTCCATGGTTCCTATAATAAATTATCGACTTTTGTTCTTAAACACAATGAAATTTTGAAGTATCAATATGGTTTCCAAAAATCTAAATCAACAGAGAAAGCATTACTATACATAAAGATAAAAAATTGCAAATATTGAAAACTGGCAGTTCACAATTGGACTACTTTTAGACATTAAAAAGCCTTTAAATCGATAGATCATAATATTATGCTAGCTATATTGGAGAGATATGGAATAGGTGGTGTGGCAGGTAACCTTTTAAAAGGCTATTTGACACAAAGAAAGGAGTTTCTTCAACTAAACTACAGTGCATCAAACATATTAGAGCTAAAAAACGTTTCCCGCAAGGCTCCAAGTTAGGCACGCTACTGTTTATAGTTTATGTAAATGACATCATAAATATGGAAGGTCCGCAAGAACTTGTAATGTATGCGGATGACACTAACGTATTCTTCATATCTGATAATATACTTAAACTTCACAAAATGGTCAATGTTTACTTGGAACAATTATCAAATTGGTTATTAGATAATACATTGCAACTTAACGCTACAAAGATCACTTACATGATATTCAGGCCATACGATAAAAATGTCGAGAAAGAAATCCCGATTATATTCAACGAAACCAAGTTAAACCGCGTGACACAACAGAAGTTGTTAGGTGTTTGGTTTCAAGAACAACTTTCGTGAAATACGCATATTGCTCACCCGTCCACCGAACTCTAAAATTATAGGTCTCATATATAGAATCAGCCATTTGATACCACTATGGTTAAAACAAAACTTATATAATGCTCTCACTTATTCGAGACTATGCTAGGGGATTTTGGTGTGGGGGACCACAACTAAAGCTAATTATAACAGGCTCGTTTTATTGCAAAAAAGAATTTTGCGCATATATTTAGATTATCATGGCTGTTACGCCGATGTGAGGACAAGTCCTTTATTTACAGAATATTCAGTGCTTCGAGCTGACCAAATCTATTACATGAAGGTTCTGCACACCATTTGTAGGCAAAAGACCCACAAACAAGTTAACAATAAATCTTCTGGCTATCGTCTCAGGCATACAATACGGCAAACTCCAAAAGTAAGAACGAAGTATGGTGAGCAATGTTTTCTGTACCAGTCAGCTGAAATAATAAATAAATTGGGAGAAGAATTAAACTTCGACGCCAGTGAACTTACGCTTAAAAAACAGGTCAACGAAGTGTTACTTAAGCAAGACGCTTGCAATACTGATACATATTTAAGGGTTTAAAATATATGTCTACATGTTCCCCTAAAGGTAGAAATTCAAAACAACTACAAACAAAAATGCATTCATACGTAATTGTGACATAGTAGTGTGATGAAACTTCATGTGTACGAATTATTGCGTTTATGTGTACACTGTGATCCTTCTGTGAATTTTAGACCAATGCTTTGTATAATACATAGGAAATGTAGTAATGACTTTGCTTTGTGCTATTTCTCTATTACGATTGTTCTATTATGCTTAAGTTTGTGAACAGACGTGTTATTATGTACGCTGAAAATCGGGTGGCTGAGGCCCCTGTCAGGCCGCGTCCGCCTTTAGTTTCAGCCTCCCCTTGGGTTTGCCAAGAAATAATTGATTGATTGATTGATTGATTGTAGGGTTTAACGCGCCGACGCAGCGCAGGCGATGAGGCGCGCCGTAGTGGAGGGCTCAGGATTAATTTTGACCACCTGGGGATCTTTAACGTGCGCCGAAATGTCGTACACACGGGCGTTTTTGCTTTTCGCCTCCATCAGAAAAGCGGCCGCCGCGGCCGGGAATGGAACCCGCGACCTCGTGCTCAGCAGCGCAACGCCTTAGCCACTGAGCCACCGCGGCGGGTGTTTGCCCAGAAATAAAAATCAAATACTCAAATACTGTAACACTGCGTACTGTGTAATTCATTCTGGCGTCCGCGAAACTATCACCTTTCATTTGTAGTTGCTTGAGCTGAGATTAACTTTGCAAAATTTTAGAAACAACAAATGGGCGCAATTGTTTGTTAAGGCGGCGGTGTGTCGTCACAGCGAGCAAAGATACGCTCAGGCAACCACCTGTGTATACAATTGATGTGATACTTGGACAGCATATTGTGTAAACAACCATGACGAGTGATTGCTTGATTGACTGATGGAAAGGTTGTTTGTTTGCGATAACTTTTAGTCTGTGTAGAAAACAAACTTTTTAAAAGCTGGCTTCCTTAAAGGCAATAATTTCACAATGGCTAGTTAGCTTACGCATAAGGGAGCTGTTTAAAATCTGCCCTTATTTTCAAAATACGAACTGAATGCTGCCGCACGAATACATGCACGTTAGATTTCATTCGAACCAGGTTGGATGAAAAAATTCGCAAAAGGGGTACGTTATTTTGCGGAAATAATTCTGACACAGTTTGTTACATCGTACAGCAGTGGTAAAATTAGCTTGGGAATTCAACAAGAATAAATCGAACCCACCAGATGGGAGATCGCTACACCAGGGTAACTGCTGTTTTTAAGAAAAAATTGCTTGCTCCACATCCCACCAGCAAAGCTGCCACTTAGGCGCTAACTTGAGAGAATTGTTACCCCAGGTCCTGTAATTGTTTCTGTGAAAAGCGTGCTTCAGAAATTAATGATGGTATAATTTACAGCACTCTTTTGGTAACGTTATCAATCAAGACAACTACTCTGAAAAGAGATAACTGACGCAAACTTTGAAACAGATTTCCAGATACCACGTGGCGATGGCTATTCTTTTCCTGGCGCAAATGGCTCCAGAGGAGGTGGATGCGTCCTGCCAACGACTTTATAGGGAGGTGAGAATTAATACCCTGCGTTAACGTAGTCAATTTAAACATTAGAAATTTTTAGTTTTAACTATAGCGTTTTCTAAAGTTTTCACTGGCGTACGTGTGCCAGGGTAGCACTAATACCTCTCTCACTGCATTACAACAACGTGTTTTCAAACTGTTACCGCTACATTTGTGTCCCGTATTTGTTATACTGGCCTGTATCAAGCACTAAGTCTCCAAATATTGTTGCCGTGCTTGGGGAACCGCCCAGTGAAGCTCATAGTCTAGCTGTCGTTACTTTTCCCTTGCATGACCTGCCAAACCCACGTTCGTATGTCTAATGATCCACTGTCTCACACTATTGTGTTTTTCTTTGGAGAAGCTGATTTTTTTATCGTGATGTTTTACGCTTGTTATTGTCTTTTGCACGGCTTGCTGGGCCAACCTAAATGTCTACTGAATTTACCCCGGATACCACTCTTTCCGTATGACTGACGTTTTGGGTAACTGAGTAACAGACTTTTTGGGCCTTATCCTCCCTTTCTATAATAATTACCGAACGTAGTCGTTCCAAACTAATCAGATATTTTTTCATGCGTGTCATAGGAATTTTTACTGAAATTGTCGCGAGATGAATTGTATGACGTTGTGTGAAGAGGAGGATTAGGGAACAAAGAAAGTGTGCGTGCCTTCGAAAATGGCACAAGAAGGCGCTGGGTACGCCTATTTCCGTGCGCGCTTGCGCCTACCGCACGACGGCACCGAGGAGCCCCGAACCTTGCAGAACCAAGTGTACCGAACAGCACCGAGTGCACCGAACTACACCGAATGCCCCGAACTGCCTCGAGTGCACCGAACTGCACCGAGTGCACCGAACTGCTACCGAGCAGTTATACCTTGCGGTGCAGTTGTGTGCCTCTTCACTGTGCGCTATCGGCGCGAAAACCGAGATATCACTTGACAAACGTACTTTAATTTCTTTAGATCAGGGAAATGTTTTTGTTTATGTAAATTCGCTCTTGAGCTTCATATTTTGTTCCTTTGCTCTATTTGTGGAGGGTGCAACCTGCTGGACATACGTTGACTGCGGTGCTACCAAGAACTGCCCTAGTTCCCACTTCGCTATCCATTCATACTATCCAGTCCCAAATGTGTCGTTAAAAAGCAAGTGCAATTGCACATTGGACAACTAAACTGCAGTCGGCGTGCGTTTTGTAAAAACTGGCGATCTTTACGGTGCGGCGAAATCTCTGGGGCGTTTTTGTTTTTCTCGCCACCATAAAAAGAGCCGCCTTGACCGAGATAGAACAATCGGCCTGGGGCTAAGTGCCAGAACGGCCTTTTCAACGGGGTTCGTGACCTTCCCTGAAGGCTAGAGTTTCATAATGAATCATGCAGGAGTACTCAAAATACAACTAACGAAAACACAGCAAGAGAAAGTCATTTTTCACTGCGAGTGCGCTTGCGCACATAACGCGCAGCGCCCAAATTCGGTTCGAGACCTCACCACACAAACATTGGGGCACACTAGTTCATAACAGAAGAGCACAGCTCCCCGTGAAGTGCTGTATAACAGTATTTCCCAGCATCAAGGCAAGAAAGGGACATCCTAGAGTTTATGAGGCGCGAGTAAACGGGTCTCCGTAGCCTGTTACGCCGTTGGGTCGTTGAATAATGTCCGGCCCGTAGCTGTATGAACTGCAAAACAACCGAAAAATATAATGATGGTCACATCTTTCGAATTCTCGTCAGCACATAATTCCGCTGACGTGCCCTCGAAACACTAAAATAGGATAACCATGTGCATGGGGCGGTCATCAGAGCAGGCTGCGTGCCACATCAATGTGCCAGATCCTACGAGAGCCGAAATATAGGCGCGAGTTATCGAGCAGATTGAGTGCAGTTCAGAAATATAATTATCAGTAGCAACAGCGAAGCTGATATTTGCGATATCTGCAACCTCATTCCGGTCTACGTGCATGATGGACCTCGTACTTGGAGAAGCATATTAGCCGTCATGTCATCTGTGACTGGATGCCTGGTTAAACGCGAATAGAAAAACCAAAAAAGGCGCATGCTCTTTCTCGTGGTCAAGCACAGTTGTTACTAGGCGTTGGCAGCCTTATATTGGATTGAACACACCACGACATAAAACATCTGATACGCATCTGCGCATGTATCACTGCTCGTAAGGATCTTCCTCGTCTTTGCTCACAATTTACCAGATAAAATGCTGCATTGATCAAACACGCAGACAAAAGCACTCCTTTGGGACAAGCGCACCACTACATCCGCAACCACCGCACATACCGAGAGTGCCCAAGGCCTCAAAATTCCAGCACTATCTCTTGCTATCACTTTCTTCCTGGGGTCGCATACACCTGGTGCAGCTGGATCAGCCCATACGGTGGCCTCAGTTCACACAGGACATCCGGGTATTCTGGGAGCCCCGATGTCTTCGTGTTCTCCAGCAGAAAATCTTGCTGGGCACCTCAAGCTGCCACGCGACACAACCTAGAATCGTAGGAATAAAGCAAGCCAGGTCGCCCTCCGTCAGTCCCCATGCGTAGTATGTGCCAAAAGGCCAATTTAGCAGTGCTTCACAACTCTTTGCGGATTAGGTAAATGCGGTGGGCTGCAAAAGAGTTAGACATGTGTGAATTTATATAATTAATATTGTAATAAAATTGAAAAACAAAAGATGTGCCTCAAAAACCTCTGTTTCTTCATTGTTTCGCCACGAACTCAGGTATTCATTCAACTCAAGGACGGGCTAAAATGAACCTCAACCAGGTGTCTTTTGTGCTTAGTACCAAAATATACAATAATTACTTTGAATTTTCATGCACGCGCTAATGAGTAGAGGCTGTAAACTAACGCCTTACTGTACACCCTTGGGACATAAGTGAAATGTACCCACAGTAGAAATAGCGTTACATGCGTGAAGAGTTAGACAGATATACCGCATACCGTCTGCACAAGTATAAAAGGAATATGTGTAAACCTGTTCAATTGCCACAAATGGCGTGCAAACATCAGTGGACTGCCAGGGCGACCGACAGCATGGAGGCTAGGAGCACCGTCAACGTAGTGCGAGAGGTTGCAAGAGCAGCCTACCAAACATGGTTCGAGCAGTACAAAATAAAAAACAAATCAGAACTGATTTAAAGCCACCCAAACAGCAAACAAAATCAAAAATCATAAAAAAAACGACGCCACATATGCAGTAATTTTGCTCTGTCTTGCTACCCTGGTCGTCCCCACTGTATTTCCAATTATGGTACGCCACAATACCTTCATTATTACTTAAAAAGTAACCTACCAAAGTAAGCATTCCCTGTCAAGTAGGCCTGGCATTCCAACGTCCTGTTGGATGTTGTAACGAGCTGCGCCAGGAAAATACCGCATGTTACATCGCCATCACGAACCTCACATACAAAAAAACCCCTTCCAACAACGCTAGTCCACGCTCTCACCTCACCCATAGGTGGCACTGCAATATTCCCCTTTTGTTAAAAGCGTGTCACAAAGTGCTTGTCGTGATAAGCACGCTGCGTAGAATTGTTGAAAATGAACGCTCAGTGGCTTTGAAACCACCATAGTCTAAAATGGGTGCAAGGCTTGTGCCAGAGAAATTTGTGTTCCCATGAGGCAGTAATTTAGTGGAAATGGTTTTCTTGTGTAATGGTTTGAACAGCAGCAGGCGGATAAAGCTGGCCCTTAAAGCTGTCTAAACACGGATGCCGCCATGATGCCACGCCAGGTGATTCGAAGATAGGATAACACTATTTTTCGAAAATCATTCACAAATTTAGCGTGCTAAACTAGTAGTAGGCAAGTATTATGGCAATATCTGAGAATATTTGCTACGTGCTGTATGCTTTTTATAAGTTCTCTGAACGTATTCATGTCTGACGATCAAAAATAAATGACATATGAAGCCGAAGAGGAAAGGTCTGATGAACCTGACTCAGCTCCGGTATATTCAGAGGAGCGTCAGTCATGTGGGAGTGTCACAAATTGGGGCGTAAGGTAAACGTATCGTATTGTACAACGCCTAATTCTGGTTATCCAGTCGTTCGATTTGATGAATTTCATTTCCGCTCGCCCCGGGAAAAGCCTGGAACTTTCTCGCACGAGGCGTCTATGCCTCCGCCCACTCGCCGGCTTGCCGGTAAGAAAATAAAAACAAAACCTCCGCCGCTCAGCATTCGTCGAAGCTTCGAGCGCTTCCGAGGGGGCGAGCGTAGCATTGCCAGCGGTGATGCGTGCTGATGACTCCAGAAGGGGGAAAGAGGGATGTTGTGCGCTCGACGCAGGCGGGCGCATTGTGTGTCCTTTCTGTCTCCACGCGGGCGCGGTTATAAAAAGAGAATCCGTGCGGTGACGAACTAGTTAGGTTCGGACGTCGTAGATGGGGCAACGGCGTCTCCCGTGCGTGCACCACCATCGGCGACCGGCACCCTGGAGGACTCCAACGGGCTCCCGGGCCTCGAATCCCCCTGATCGCCTCGGACGGCCTGGTCTAAACCAATCCACTCTTCACCGGGACCCGAAGCGCCTCCGGCAGCGGTGCATCGTCCGACCAGGTCGGTGCATATTGTTGGACTTTGTCTCTCAAATGCAACGAGCTGTTTTACTTTTAAATAACTTTTCTACCTCCTAATATACAAGTTAAAGCTCCATTTTGCACGTTTCGCATTTGAACTGTTTCCCGCATTTGTACGCGATGTTGCCTCTTGTTAACGTTACATGCCGTCGTGCTTGTAGAGTGTTTTGCCTGTTCATCATCATCATCATCATCATCATCATCAGCCTGTCTACGCCCACTGCAGGGCAAAGGCCTCTCCCATTATTCTCCAATTACCTCGGTCCTGTGCCAACTGTGACCAATTCATCCCCGCAAACTTCTTGATCTCAATCTGCCCATCTAACTTTCTGCCGCCCCCTGCAGCGCTTGCCTTCTCTAGGGATCCACTCTGTTACCCTTAATGACCACCGGTTATCTTGCCTTCGCATTACATGCCCTGCCCACGTCAATTTCTTCTCCTTAATTTCTACTAATATGTCTTTAACACCAGTTTGCTCCCTGACCCACTCCGCCATCTTCTTGTCCCTTAATGTTACACCTATCATTTTTCGCTCCATTGCCCGCTGAGTCGTTCTCAATTTAAGATGAACCTTCTTAGTGAGCCTCCAAGTTTTCTGCCCCGTAGGTGAGTACCGGTAAGATGCAGCTGTCAAACACTTTCTTCTTCAGCGACAATGGTAGGCTGCTATTCATTATCTGAAAATGTCTGCCGTATGCACCCCACCCCATTCTGTTCCTTCTAATTATCTCTGCCTCATGGTTGGGATCTGGGGTCACAACTTGGCCGAAGTATATATATTCGCTTACCACTTTCACTGTCTCGCCATCTATCTCAAACTGCTGTGCTGTCCCGAGGTTATTGATCATTACTTTAGTTTTCTGCATATTAATTTTCAGGCCCACGCTTCTACTCTGTTCGCCCAGTGCGGAAAGCATGCTTTGCAATTCGTCCCCCGAGTTACTTAGCAAGGCAACGTCATCAGCAAATCTGAGGTAACTGAGGTATTCTCCATTAACCCTTACTCCCACCTGTTCCCAATCCAACGTTCTGAATACTTCTTGTAAGCATGCTGTGAATAACATTGGAGAGATTGTGTCTCCTTGTCTGACACCCTTCCTTATAGGTATTTTACTGCTCTCCTTATGGAGGATGATAGCGCACTTCTCTATCACCTGATTGATCGTGTGAATATTGTCCATTGTTGAATAACCTTTACGGAACCCTGCTTGTTCTTTAGGTTGACTGAAATCTAAGGTTGCAGAGATTCGGTTAGTGATTACCTTGGTAAATACCTTGTAGACGACTGACAGTAAGCTGATCGGCCTGTAGTTTTTCAAGTCCTTCATGTCGCCTTTCTTATGGATTAGGATGATGTTCGCGTTCTTCCAAGATTCCGGTACCATTGCGGTCATTAGGCATTGCGTATGCAGGTTTGCCAGTTTTTACAAGTACAATTTCTCCGCCATCCTTCAAGAGGTCTGCTGTTATCTGATCCTCACCAGGTGCTTTGCCCCCTTTCATTTCTTTCAAAGCCTTCCTTACTTCTTCGGTCGTTACTGGTGGGATGTCTATCTCCTCTGAACTACTGTCTCGTTCGGCATTATCCTGTATGTCCCGGCTACTGTACAGATCCCTATAAAACTCCTCGGCCACTGTGACTATTTTATCCCTATTTGTGATGACATTGCCTTGCTTATCCTTAAGTGCATACATCTGATTTTTCCCCACGCCAAGACGTCTCTTTACTGCTTTCAGGCTACCTCCATTCTTTACAGCGTATTCGATCCTCTCCATATTATACTTCCGTATATCAGCTGTCTTGCGCTTATTGATTAACTTCGAGAGCTCTGCTAGTTCTATTCTGTCAGCTGCGGTAGAGATTCTCATGGTTTGCCGTTTCCTGATTAGATCTTTCCTGTTCATATATAATTAGATTGCCTGTTCATATATAAGTATTTCTGTTGTTGTTTCCTTCAAGGCTCTGACTAATTCTTACCGCTCTGGTCGGCGAAAACCGCACGTCAGATGGCGACCACCTTCGTCACCCGTGCCCTCTACATTCAGTGGGGTTATTCGCTCGCTTGAGTCAACTCCCCATACCTTCTAACAGCGCATCTTATTAAGGAAGTGGTGACAATTTCTGGCGTCACGGACAGGACGTCTCATGTGAGCGTTGAGGAAGAGAAAAAGCCTATAACATTTGCCGCATAGATTGCTACTGTCTTTTGAGTTGGGGCTCTCGTTAACTTTCTCCGTGTACATATACCTAGCTGTAGGCTAGGGTATTGTGTCTAGATTACAGTACATTTGATATCATGGATCTCGAGAAAATTGTAGCGTTGGGCTGCCAGCTTGGGATGTCGGGAGCCTAACTGCGAAAGTGGGTCGCTCGGAAAAAAAGCAGAAAACGAGAAAGTTTATAGGGCAAGACAGGCAGAACGAGAAGAGGCTGAAAGAGCTGAGAGGGAAGTAAAAATGAATTTCAGAGACAACTTCGGTTGGAGCGAGAGAAAGCTGAGCGAGAGGAGAAAGCACGGAAACAGGAGTTAAAAGAGTAGGGGCACAAGTTTATGGTCAGCGCTTGAAGCTCGACTGCTCATCAGCAGATCGGAGCATGGAAGGGCAGAATAGGCGCCTGGGCAACGGTCTAATTAGTGTCGCATCATGGCGGCGATGGAAACAGTCGTAGTTGATTTTACCCAACCGGACCAACCGCTTCCGCTCACTGACTAGCCCGAGTCACTGTTAATTATTGATACCGACGCTGGCTAGTCAGTGAGCGGAAGTGGTTGGTCCGGTTGAGTAAAATCAAGACGGACTGATCAGTTGCAGTTGCGAAAAGACACCAGCGAGGATTGCTGCACTGGATGGGAGAAGCCTGTTTTTGTTTTTACCCAACCGGCCAATTGGGTAAAATCAACACGGACTGCTCCCATCGCCGACATGATGCGACTTTATTTAAACCCTTACCAGGCGCCTGTGCCTCAGTACCGACCTTGCAGACAAGGTTAAGGGAGATTTCGGAAGCGCGGCAGCGGACAGAAAGAGTGCGAGCCGAAAAACCTCGCTTAAATGTTCCTCTTGTAACAAGTTTGGGTACATTGCCAAGGACTGCCGTAGCACTTTTTAGAGAAATAGTGCTTGCAGGTGTTTTACGTGCGGGCGAGCTGGACATAAGGCGGCTACATGCAGGAGCAGCAACAAAGAAAGGCGCCGGGCTTTCAGAAAATGCGCACCACCCAGGGCAGCCAAGGAGTACGATGTTACTGATGGCCCCGAGGAACGAAAAGGGGGAAAGGAAATTCACGTAGCGGATACATTACATTTGCGTCGAAGACACTGCGAGCGCTTGAGGGAAAATTGTCGCTCCACCGGTACAAGCGCTCCACCGGTACAAGCAGAGTTATGGTGCTAATGGATTTAGACCGAAATGACGATTTCCCTTAAAAAACAAAGGCAATGTACAGTATGTACGGCTTAATGCGAGAGTTGCCGGTAGCACAGATCGACGTGGAAACTCTCTACTTCCGCGGAAGTGTAACCGCCCTCTGTATGGAGAGGTCCATGTATGGCCTCATCCTCGGCAACATTGACGGCGTCAGTGGCCACGACGACCCGATCACTTCAACGGCCCAAGAAGAGCCACCTGCCGTGGCGGTTGAAGAGGCCGATATGAAGGAGCCACGCCGCGACCGCGATGTGTCGACTGGCGAGACAGCTGAGGCTGCCGTGCCGCAAGACACGAATAGGAGCACAGAGATAGTGCAAGATGAGTTCGATCAGAAAGATGAACTCGATGAGGGAAACACGAGGGAAGAGAAGAGTGGCCGGAGTACTAACCTTGAGAAGAAAGTGGATGATAGTGCGGTAAACAATTGTGCTAGGGATTTTCATCCAAGGTGATTTTCAAAGAGGTGATCGAATTTTTATAGCGATGCGAAGCGCCGAGCAGTCGGGGAGGCTCGTCGACGGCAGCAAATGAACCTGGCCGAGCATGAAGTGCGGCGAGAGGCCGATGGATGGCGCTACCTGCGTGCAAGAAAGAACACAGCACCGATCCCTAGAATTACTATCCACGTGCACATGAGGTTACACATGCGGGAAAGGGGATGATAGTATTTTGAATTACCTTATTAAGGATAGTCATTCGCAATTGTAGAGATAGCAGCGACCAAATATCTGCCTCCGTGCTAAGCCTACAGTTCCCAATACCCGAGGCGATCTGTGCAACACAAGTCGGCTGCAGCTGTTGGGGAAGGCGTTTTTCTAACGCTCGTCGCGTTCCCGTGTGCTGCGTTTGGGTTGCTCTACGTTTCGGGGGGAGGGGGGGGGCATCCATGTTCGGTTCCCCTATTCTAGACCTGCGTATGTGCAGCACTGCATATTCCGCTGACTGGCCGCGCAGCGACCCTGCACCAGCCCCTCCGGGCGACGCGGCGACCGGCGGCGGCCGCATCGCAAGCTGCTTCATGCGCGCATCGCAGGCCGCTGCAGAGAGCTTGTTACCGCCTGCCCGAACGTAAGAACGAAGTCACACATGCGAGGAAGGGTATGATGATGAGCTGAAAAATTGTGGCAGGAATTGTGACCAGCACTGGTGGTGAAAGTGGCAAACCCATATCTGCAGAACTTCGCTGCATCCGAGTCGGCCATGAGCCGTTGGGGGAGAACACCTTTCTAAAGCTTTCCCCCGAGCGAACTTGTTCCGTTTATACTTTCCTCAGGCTCTCCTATTCCAAGGAAAGATTGTGTGAGGCGTCCATTCACCCAGGAACCTTGTGGCCCGTATCTGAATGGGAACAGAAAATTATAGAATGAGCTGTTCCGGCCGAGCGGTCACGCAGCGCCGGAACTTCCAAATATGACGTCATCTGCCGCCGGCCAATCTCGCAAGGCAACCGAGGCTCTCCCCACGCTCATGGGCAGGGGTCGTTTTAGCGTTGTACGGAACGGCGTTACAAGGAAGTTCCTGAAACTAGTTCCTTTTTGGGGGAACGGAGGAACGCCATCGTTCCATTAAGGGTCGGTGGAACTGTAACGGTAACTCTTTGGGTTTTTTAAAGGAACGACAGGAACGGCGTTCCTGCCGTTACATCGCTAGGATTTGGGTGTTTTTGATTCTAAGGCTCGAGTACAAAAACCCACAAGTCGCTACTGAGTTTCTCTTCCTATAAGCTGGTCAATTTTCCCGCCCTTCAGCCATAAGTCATTCCTCGAAGGTCAAAGGCAGAAGAATAACCACGCAGCAGGCCGCAGCTTGTGCTTGCTTTCATGCTGGTTGAACTTACGCGGCGTACGACGGGTGAATAGAGTAGTCGTGAGAATGCTTTTCACCTTTCTTCGTTGTCCTGGGGAGGCCAGGACGCGCGTCTGGCCGATAGAATTGGTTCCTGGCGTGGAAAGTTTGTCTAATACTGGATCCGCAGATTTCGGTGTCGGACATTTAGGTGCAGGACGTTTCGGTCCGGACATTTCTGTGCACGGATATTTTGGTGCACGACGTCTTGGCCCAGACCTTTTGTGTCACGGGATGTCCCAGGCATTCTTTGAACATTTTAGCTCTGGTATTGTAATTTGTGACTTGATATGATTTTACGTACGAGACTTGTGCTTGCGCCACACTGCGTGGAAACGAATGCTAAACCCTGGCGAAAAATTGCCACGTAAAACTCAATTTCTGTAGTAGATGGTAAAAAGCAACGTTGTTAATTTGCATCCGTTCAACCATTTTTTATAATTCTTGTGAACAACCCCACTACTTTAAGTGTTAGTAAAGCGATTTGCTTTCACTTCACCCTACGGTGCAAGACGCTACTGCTTTTAGTCCATCCTCCCCTCTCTTCCCCCCCCCCCCTCGCAGCAAAACATCCGCGAAAAAAACAAAAGAAAAACGAGGTTGATTAAGCCCGTATGCATTCCGTTTTCATGATTTTCTCAATCAATCTCGTATTCGTTGCATTTGGTGTCGGTTCTACTTAAAACTAACCAACCAACGATCGCACTTACGCTGGCGTTACTTAAGGGCTGGGAAGGCTGAGCCCTGCCGGCTACCAGCCCCCTTGGTAGAGAGAGAGGGGTGTCACTTGTGGTTCACCATTGCGTCAACTGGACTTCTAAAACTTGAAGACGACTGTTGCCGCTCTCGTCACACGAGCGCATTCAATTTTTTTCTCCTTATAATGAGAAAGCAATGTATGCCTGGGGTGTCCATGATATGCGCGACGTGAAGAGTTAATTCCCAATGAGGAGACTGAAGGCGAAGAAAGAGTGATTCCTGGAGTGGGGGCACCATCCGTATGACCACGACGCGCGGAAGGGTGTACTCAGCAAACGATAGCGCCCATTGTGTTCTCAGCGGCTGTTTGGGTGGCTTTTTGTTTCACATTATAGAGATTTCGTGAGCTCGTGGTGAATTGTAAGCTTTTTCCTGTATCACTGCGGTGAGGCTTCGGAGACCGCAAACTCCGCCACGCCTGTAGGATTGCCAGGGAAAACCGAAAATAATATGACTGAAAAAAAATCTGTCGAGCTTCAAGCGTACACGCGGGAAGGGGCGGTGGTGCCGTTAGGACTAAGAAATAAAATATTAAAATGTGGTGAATGTAGGCATGTAAACACAAAACGAAGGTTGGATTTTCCGAACAGGATGGGTGGAATTTGTATGCACAACCCGTACACGCTTAATCAGCAATTGAGACGCATAGAAGCTGCGGCTGTTTTCAAAAAGCCCCGTTCTTTCCTAACGACAATATCCTAGACCAGTGTTCGCAAATTAATTTAAGCAAGGCAGCCCAGCCTACGTAATACTCTTCACAAGGTTTTCTGCATTCTAGGGGGCTAGTTAATGTTTGATACGTTTTGGATAGTGAGAGTGTGCATGTAATTTTTTGTTATTTGAGGTTGTCTAATTTAAAAAAAAATACAAAAAAGGCGTCGGACCATTGTAAACACCGGTTAATTGTCTTAGCTAAAAAAGAGCCAACATAAATTAACAACCTGTCGTAAATCAAAAAAGAACGTGCGCTAAATAATTCAATCGGCGGCATAACAGCTGTCCCCAGGAATAGGTATTAAACAAAAATATATAAATGTAGAATTTCTAAAAATAAATGGCAAAGATCAAACATGACTTCAATCAAAAAATAAATGCACTGCTCTAGATTGTTGTCCATAGCCCACGTTAAGCGGAAATAAAAATATAACGGCTGTCGCAAACAGGCAAGCACCGGATAATTTGGTCGCCAAAAAATTTTCGCACCGAAATGGCCGTACACCAAAATGTCCGTGCACCGAAACGCCCGTACACTGATATGTCCGTACACCTAAATTTCCGCACTGAAACATCCTGCACCGAAATGTCCTAGAGCCGTCTGGAGTTTGTCCGGTGCTCACTGAAAAAATTTACCTAGGAGATTTTCTCTTGATTATTTTTATCTCCAGATAATCTGCTGCCGGCGGTGTTATTAGTTGTATAATATACGTAGTTCGATGTGAGTTTAAAATTTCTCAATTCATTTCGCCCCAGGATTATCCTCATTGTAACGTTAATGTAGCGACACGTTCCAATGTTCGAAGTGGAGCTGGAACGCATACCTTTTGCAATAAAGGAACTTATCACAAGACCTCTTTCAAAATTGGGAAAGAACTAGGAACGAGCTTTCGTTCCTATTTTAGAGGAACGTGTACAACACTGGGTCGTTTGTTTTGACGAAAAAGAATGGGTGGGGATATTCACACATAAAATAAACATGTTTTTCGAATTCAGCTTCAAGAAAACCATAATGTAATTCTGCCAACAAAGTTTTTTTTGGAAAGCTCTGCCGGACTTCCTCCACACGGGCGGAGCTGGCAGCGCTGCATCTGGCCGCCGACCTCCTTCTCGAGAGGTGGCCCCATAACCATCAAGGGTCAGTCATCCTCACGGACTTCAGGACTGCCCTCCTGCTGCTGCACGCGGCCGATCACCCTACCAAGAACAGCGGCTACCCGGAGCGCTCCCTTGCAACCAAGTTGCACACTGCGGGCTCCCGCTGCTGTGACCTGCGGCTACACTGGCTGCCGGGCCGCAGTGGCATCTGGGGAACGCGGACGCCAACGCCCGAGCTAGGGAGGCCCACCACGAGGGCACCGCAGTCTCCCAAGACGTCACCGCGTTCGACAAGGCCCGCACCGCCCTCGCCCGCATGGTGCAGACGATGCACCCCGACACTCGGGTCGTGAGCGGCCTGGCGCTCCGACCCTTGCCCGCGCGCGTCAGCAGGGATGCCCGCTGCCTTCTTCTCCGCATGCGGCTCGACTGCCGCAGTGTGGCGGAGCGTCTCCACCGACACGGCCACAAGGACTCCCCTACATGTGCGGACTGTTCCGAATTGGAGACGCTGGAGCACCTACTCTGCTTCTGCCCCTACCACGCGGGGCCGAGAGGAGGGCTCCACCGAGCAATCCAGCGTCGAGGCCTTCCCAGCGCCGGCATGGAGGGCCTTCTGTTCCCGAAGCAGCCTGCGGCAACCCAAACGGAAGTCTGCCCATCTGCTGAATTACCCAGAGACGACCGGCCTCACGCAGCGGCTGTAGCCCGGAGTGCAGTTATTGACTGATTTGCCCGGACTGACAGCTTCCTAGGACTGACAGCTCTCTTTATACCTTTCTCTCGCTCCCTCTACTTTATCCTGTCACCCGCCCTCTACTTCCCTTCTCCTGCACTGGGTTATATGCAGGCCATCTCCCTGGCGAGCTCAAAATATCCCCAGTGCTTTTCCTTTCCCTTTCCTGTCGCAAACCACAACCACACTTGAGGCGGCAGCTGCCATCGTAAATGGCCAATCCACTGGGTGGGTTATTTATATTGCTATGACTACGTTAACGTACATTCTGTGATGACCATATTTTTGTGCATTATTCGCGCCAATCCACCGTCAAACTTTGTGTCAGGAGCGCCTGTGCTGCATGTGGACGTTTTTCCAACTCCAGGTACAAAACGCATGCACTAGGCCAACCTTCAGCAAGCTACAGTCTTGGTTTTAAAGTTGTGCGGTGGTAGCTTTCCTGACTCGATCGACGGGCTTGTGGTCGAACTCTATCCAAACCAAATTATCTGTAAATTTATTTTACATATTTCTTTTTATTTCTTAGTGGGACAATGACGTCCTTTCGAAAAACGAATGCATTTCCTCCTAGACTGGTCGGTCGAACAAAAAGCTTTGATGAAATCTACACCCAGATATCATTATCATCTAAAGAAGAAGTGACAACTGGGCTAGTTGGTAATGCATATGGGACATCTTGAAGGTAGCGCACTTAAACACGGAAACTAGCGAAAGAAACGACAAACCATAGCGCTGACTCACAACTGATTTTTATTAGGACAGACACACACTTAAATACTACAACCCAAACCCATGTGACCAGACATCGTACATCCGTCACAATCCAGCGTATCATTTCGAAAACATGACAGGCATGAAACAGACTGCGTGGATGAAGGCGCGTGTTATATTTACGTTACAGAGCGATTTAAAAATTCAAACTCACTCTCATGTAAATGAAGTTAGAATTTTTAAATCGCTCTGTAACGTAAATATAACACGCGCCTTCATCCACACAGTCTGTTTCATGCCTGTCATGTTTTAGAAATGATACGCTGGATTGTGACGTATGTATGATGTCTGGTCACATGTGTTTAGGTGTATGTCTATGTCTAGGTGTATGTGGTTGTCTGTTCTAATAAAAATCAGTTGTGAGTCAGCGCTGTGGTTTGTCGTTTCTTTCGCTAGTGTCCGTGTTTAGGTGCGCTACCTTCAAGATGTCCCATATTATCATCCAAACTCTGATCCAAACCCAGATATCTTTATTTCATTTTGCCCACTTTTGTTTTATTTTCTCGGTGTCGTCCGTAATTTTACGGCGGCATTCCGTTCCCTAGTGGGTACAAGCCAGGCACTACCTGTGCACGCCAAGCGCCATCTACTCGTTTGCTCGGAACACTCCTTCTGTTCTTTTCAGCAACTGCTAAACAGACTCAAATAATGCGTATTGGTAGCGCAGGGGGAGAATCCCGGGTTTTTGAGTCAACGTCCTGGGTTCGAGCCCGAGCAACGGTAATTGTACTTCTGCTCAATTTCCCTATTTTTGTTTGTTACGTTTTAGGTCGGCTTAGGACCGAGGCTAAACATATCAAAGCGTTTAACTAACGCTCTGCACGGCACCGTCAATGCCGGGATTGTGCCTACCTCTAAACAGAATATCGCAATTTTACAAGCCGTTTCTTTCGTTTCTCTGTGACACTTCTCGGGATGCCGGCATTTGGGCTAAGAGGCCCAGTTATTCTTTTGCAAAATTATACATTCCAAATATCATGCCATGTATTCTTTCGTTTCGCGATTCAGTCGATCACCGGGAGAATATTGCATGCTCTTCCAATTACATACCAACGACACTGGCATTCCAAACAGTATTTACATTCACATTGACGCATAGGCCCATATCTGTGCGCGTATACAGCCATTTTAATACGTAGAATTTCGTTATAGGCAACGGAGCTTTCAGTTGTATTAAGTACAAACACTTAACAACATTTTCGACCTTTCACGGTACCTTCTGAAAGTCGGTTGCAACCATGAATATTTTTCTCATCAACCTATATATTACCACATTCGAACACATGAACAGCGGAGGTCTTTCCATGCTAGTTCAGTGATTTTAATTCCATCAAAAGGCATTACACAGCGTTTTGGTGCCACAGATGCTTCACAGCATACACAGTTATTAGTGTAAGTAAATAATATTTTTTTATTATCACACGGGTACACTTTGTGGGATTCCACAGTCGGGCCTCAAAGGTAAGTCTTCTCGCTTCGGGGTGTAACCAGTGCATCAAAAAGAAAAATACACAAAACAGGTTAAGGCTATATAACAGAAACACTTTGTCATAACTGGAATATCCAAAGAACGAAAGTGCGTTGTTAGGTGTTTACGACAGCAGATGCTACTCAGGGCGAGGTGACATTGGCCAGTGATCGTTTGTGAGCCTTATGCCGTCGGTGCTTTTTCGTTCTTTTCTTCACATGAGACAGACTGTCCAGGGATTGCTTCATTTCACGGACGGTGCTCACGCTTCGCCTGAGGTCGTTTATGGCACACGTGATGCTCTCCTCGGGGTCCGCCAGAGGCGCGTAAGTGCCGTACTTCAGGGGCAAGTAACGGAAGGAGTACGCCGACGAGAACGCCACGGTCCCGATAAGCGCGAAAGGTGAGCCAATCATTCAGAACCCTCTGAAATCACTGCAGAGCAACGTGGAGCTGTGACCTTGGCGCGAAATGCATCAGCTACGCCCTACTTCACTGACGCCACGCTGGAGAGCTATTGATAGGGACGGATGAGCTTGACTCGTTGTTGCTCTCAGGCTGCAGAAAACTTGCCAAATGCGAATGTCTCTGGTGTCAGTGTGTCATGGCAGTGTGTCGTGTATCTCCCTCTTCCTTTTGTGTTCGTTTTATTCAAGCTGATTCCCACCGAAGTTGCCAAATGCGAGTCAGCGGTTTGCGGGGATCAAGCTTGAAACAAAATTCTTTCCAACGCTGTCTTGCGAGCTTATTCAAGAACTTCTCAATGCGCTTCTGTGCATGTCCTTGAAGCTCAAAAGTCATCTGGTGATAGGGGTTTTATAGCACGGCGCTCCACTCTCCCGGGAATCGCGCGAAGGCGTTCATACTCTCCGTCCACTGGTCTCCACGCCCTTGGAACCAAGCTCTGCCGTGCTTACTATGACTGAGCCCTGACAATAGCTTCCGCTAGCTCTTTGTTCGTAGACAATGCGTCAGCATTATCTTCCAGCATGTCTGGGAAGGTAGTCAAGTTTACAGTCAACAGTGGCCGCTTGATGGTAGCGCCACCGACTCCATCAATCATGCTGTAAGTTGGGATGTGGTCGTTGCCGAAGCTTTCAATGTCTGGATACCAGGATGCGAGAGGCAGCAGAAAAGTGGACACCATACTCACATCCAATACGTTTGAAAACCGGCCCCGAAAGAACGTGGGACAACCACTGTTGAGCACTGTTTGTCCTGCTTGGCTGGCCACATCGAGCAGACAGTTTCCCCTCTGTGTCGTCTTAACACTGCCCCAAGCAAGATGGTGCGTGTTAAAATCCCCTGTAAGCAAGTGCGGTGGCGGTGTAGTGTTCAAGATGGCTTGCAAGCGCTTAACTTTGAACTTTGCCTGAAGTGCAATGTATCCAGTGAATATAGTGAAAGTCACGTGATTGTGCTTCACCGTAGCCGCAAAATACCCATTCGATTCATCTGGCTCCACATTGTGCACTAGAAAACTGAAGTCATTACGAATGGCAAGGAGCACTCTGCTGTTTTCTGAGCTCGTCAAAAATCGATACCGAGAGTATCCCGAAAGACGGACATCCCGACGCAGTCTGGATTACGAAATCGCGATGACTGGGAACCCATGCTTACTGATGAGTTGCCTAAAATCAGACAACCGGGATGATAGCCCGCAAGCGTTCCACTGGAATACTGTTGCCTGATTCCGAAGAGTGTGCATCGGCTTTGTCATAGCACTCCCAGAAGAAGTTACAGCCAGTTTCGGAGGGATGGGGTTAACGGTGTCAAGTAAAGAAAGAATAGCACGAGTCACACGAGACGCGAAAGGTGCTAGAACGAACCGTACGGCATTAATTGGGAAGAATATTGATGCACCAGAGTTACTGGATGGTTGCATGCTCTGCCGGCTCATGCGGTATTGGCTGGCACGTGTCTAGGCACACTGCCGTGTGGAGTAGGAGCAGTGGGAGGAGTTGAAACTTTAGTAATTTGATCAGGCTTCCGCGGTGGTATCGGCGGCAACTCAGCGAAGTCAAAATCGCTGTTCTGACTTTTCCTCTCTTCTGTCGTTCTTTTGGGGTCGCGACGCGTGGAGTGCTTTTGGATTCCGCCGCCTTTGCTGCCTTGTAATTTACATTGTTTTGTCTCTTGTACTTGTTAATACTTCTCTTTTGTGGAAACGTTGGGCAAAAGTTGAAGTCAGTCCCATGAGTCCTGCCACAGTTTGGACAGCGCTTCTCAGTTGAAGTAAATGCCTTCAGGTCATGGTCGTCTCCACAGCGGGGGCCACCAAACTTGCGCTTGCACTTTCCAGGGATATGTATGTTTGCTGAAGAGCTGTATGGGAGCTGTGGCAAAACTGCCCAGGCTTGTTTCGCGCACTGCCCCCACTAACAACAAGCGAAATACGTATATAGGTGCAAGAGTGAGGATAAGAGTGACCACACGGCTGCGCAGTCGGTGGTCTTATCTGCAAAAGGCTGTGTCGAGCGAAACCTGCACAAAGGTCCGACAATGAAGCAAAGACCGCCAGTGTCTATTGGCATTGAGTATGGCAAAATGACTCTCCGCCGCTACGTCTGCAGTCGTGACAACAAGTTATTGAGCTTCCCGCTCGGCCCGCAAGCCCCAAGCAGCTTGCCGAGAAGCGTTCCAAGCAAATACCTGCCACTTTTGCCCCCAGCCAGGCACCCTGTATCATCTGGTCTGGGAGTGCCAACAATCCTAATTTCCTCATATCCAATCCCCGTCCCACTTACGAGGAGTGGGTTGACCGGCTGTACAGCTCGGATCTCTCGACCCAGCGCATGCTGATACAGAGGGCACGAGCAGCCAGCAAGGACCTGGGCATCCCGGACTAGCGGACCCCACCAGTGTTGCTCTCACCATCCTGCACCATTAAGCTCCAATTAAAGATGTTTATTCTATCTCTCTCTCTCTTTCCAAGCAAATGCACCTACCTAGATCCAGCTTACAGCCGTCGACGAATTCTAGCTCCTCATTTGTCACGCGCTTTGAAGCCGGACGTTCAATCCTAGCAACGTTTTTGCACAATCTGGCCTAAGGCATTTTATACTCCTGAACACCTTTTCGCCGTTTTTATAAGAATGGTTGTAAACCATCTTGTCAGTACCGAAACAGGGAGCATCCGAGTCGTTCAAAATCGAGCAACTGCGTTTTATTGGCATGGGTGCGGTCTAAACCACGGATTATCTGAACTCCGTCCGGCTAGCTGACAATCATCAATACTTGGTCACTGCAATATCCGAACCCTGCCGGCAATCGGATAGCCCTTTGTGGAGGTACTCGCTTCATCAGTTTCGGCGAACATGGATCAGAGCCAAGTGTTACTAGGAATTCGTCAGGACTTCCCCTTTAAAATTTTCAATGTCGCACTGGATGCTATTGTCAAATGTACAGCAGCAACAATAAATCATGATCGCGCAACGTTCTTCCCAATGAGCGGGTATGCTGCACGGAGAGCAAACTTCAGCGTTATGCTTTGGTGGATATTTTGACCTAGACCTCCCCTGCACTTTGCTCACAGGTGACTGCAAGGCACACCATGCAGCTTCCGGCGAGCAAAACAACGCCAAGGGGAAGGCGTCTATTCCGTGTAGCCGGGGAAGTGGAGCTCGACGCGGGAAACGCGCATTGCCGGCACGCACACGTTGAAAAACCTCGGAAGTGCTGGAAATTACTATGAATCGTGGTTCCCTGCGTCCTCCATGTCTTGGTGTTCTAATGTAGAAAGTTTTGGTAGTGACGACGTGGCCTTATGCACCATAATTTAAGGAATAGGCGTAAAACCATCTTAGCGGAACGTATACTGTGTGAACTGGGGTACCTCATAAAACCAATCAGAGTATAATTCTTGGGCCTATCAATAAGCGAAGAGTTGACAGTTGCTACTCGTCGGGCCAAATGAGTATCAACACGGCAAAGTGTACCACTAAGGTCATACACACCACTTGATGGCACTATGAACATTATCTCGCTAATCGTTGGCTGATTATTTGAAACTTCAACTCAGAAGATTTTCAGAAACTTGGATGCTTCAAGGCCGGCTCCAACCGGGGTACGTTTAAATAAAAAGATTTGCAGTGATCCCGTTTCAGTTTCTGCAGCTTTTGACAACTTTTTAAACAATTATGTACTAGTACATGCCGAACGGGGATGACCTTGGTATATAGGTATTGCGCAATATACTTTTACGAAGATGACATTGTTATCTCTAAGGAAGGTATAATTAAACTGCTTTTAAAATTGGATGACAGGAAGACTTCAGGGCCCGATAAAATACCTACCGAGTTTTGAAAGCGCTATTGCGCATGGGTAGCAGTATTCTTGGCCAAACGTTTTGCCTCCTCATTGGAAACTGGTGCTGTACCACGTGACTGGCTGCTAGCGACGATTGTGCTCGTGCACAAATTAGGAGAGAAGCATATGGTTGAAAACTATCGCCCAAGTTCAGTACACGTACAGTAGGGAAAGTGGCAGAACACGTAATTGGTAAACATCTTGTTGTGTACTTTAAAAATAACAACCTCTTATAACACAAACAACATGGTTTTTGTCGACGCCTTTCAACTGTGACACGGTTATTGGAAACAGTTCTGTATTTTGTTGCAGCCATGAATTCTAAAGAACAATTTGGTGTTATGTCATTATATTTATCAAAAGGTTTGACAGGGTATGTAACAGAAAACTTCGAACTAAGTTTCACGTTACGGTGTCAACTTACAAATAATTAGGTGGATTTGACCTCACTTGATAAATCGTCTACATTCGTGGAAATAGCTGGAGAACGTCCATTTTCCGTGTTCATTTTTCCCGGTGGAGTCTAAGGCTTGGTTTTAGGTCCAGTTTTGTTTGTTGTGTACATTATGGTCGTTGCAAGTGGTGAACATCCCAACATCGAAATGCTATTGTTTTCTGACGAGTGTGTTTTGTTCACACGTGTAAAGGCTATATCTGACCAAACTTAATTGAATGATTCGTAACAGATTATGTACAATTGCTGTGCACAATGGGTATAGCAATCAACTATAAAATTCTCCCTGCATGGTAGTTTCAAACCAGAAAACGCACTTCATGTTCGACTATATAGTCTACATGAACCGAATCAAAATATCCACAGAAATTAAATATCTTGGATTGACAATTACAATTACCCCAAATATGAATTAACATGTCGACAATATCTGCCGATCAGCCCAGCGAAAACTCGGACTATTGAGAGGTAATCATTATCCTCATCAGCCTATCTACACCCACTGCAGGGCAAAGGCCTCCGAAATTAAACTTCAGGGGTGGTCCCGAAATTAAACTTCAGAGGTAGTCCTTCTCAAATTAAACATCAGGCGTACGAAACTATTGTTCGACCTACCTTAGAATAGGGTAGTGTAATCTCGGACCGGTACCACCAATATCAAATAAATAAATTGAGCGTGTTCAGAGGGTAGCAACGCGATTTATTTTCTCCATTTTTGAAAGGCGCTCTCAATAACATCTCTGATCTTTGAGATCAAGTTCGCACAGCTTGTAATTCGTAGAAAAATCGTGCGACTAAAACATTTGTATGATCTTTACAACAATAAGCTCAATTTAATACCTTAATCTCTATTTGCATACACCAGCAAGAGTTTGATCACGAAACAATCGTCCACATGGTGATATGCCGTACACACCAATAATTGACACATTCAAAAACACTTTTCTTGTTAGAAAAATGGTGAACTGCAACTTCCGTTTTCGCAGATTTCTGTCAAGATCTAGACATTCGAATCTGTCGTTGCGAAATTAGAATTGTTGTTGTATGATATATTTCCCAATTTATAATAGCCCGACAGGGCTTTCAGTATTTTAAATAAATAAATAAATAACCATTCATCGGGGATGTTCAAGCGTACACCCGCGCCCACAAGGGCTCTATGAAGAATAATATTAAGCAGCCATAAAGCGCTGGGTACAGTTTTTTTTTGAAGGTTGGATCCACGCAAATCACCAACACGCATATTATAGGTGTTCCGCGGCATGAGAGCCCCACCCAGTGAGATATGCCTATTTTCTTCTATAGTTCTCAAGCGTGGAGTCAGTGCGGTAGACGCTGAGGAACATACAGTGGAACCCCGATAATGCGACGTTCAAATGACCAGCCGAGAAAACGGTCTCACGGGATAGGTGGGCTTAGAACCTATTTAAACTACTATATTCGACGTGTTCTCTCGTGATTTGCAAACCTTTATCGGAAATCCCAAATTTCAAAATAAGAAACACCTGTTTTGTGCCCCCCTCCCCTACACGGGTGCTGAGCTAGCCGGCCAGCCAAGGGCGGCGCGATGCGCAACACCCGCACCATCCTGCGGTTATTACAGCCCGCCAGTTCTGCGCCGTGCGCGCGGGAGATAAAGCCGACGTAATAATTAATGGCGAATACCTCAGTAACCTCTGATTTGCTGATGACGTTGCCTTCCTATGTAATTCGGGGGAGGAATTGCAAACCATGCTACCGCACTGGACAAGCCGCGTAGAACCGTGGGCCTGAAAATTAATATGTAGAAAACTAAAGTAATGCTCAATAACCTCGCCAGAGCGCAGCAATATGACATAGGTGACGAGGCAGTGGAAGTAGTAAGCGAATATATCTACTTAGGACAAGTAGGAACCCCGGATCCCAAACATGAGGCAGAGGTAATTAGAAGGATAAGAATATGGTGGAGCGCATTCGGTAGGTATTTCAAGATAATCAATGGCAGCCTACAATTGCCACTTAAGAAAAATGATGACAGCTGTACAGTACCGGTACTCACCTACGGGAAGAACTTGGAGGCTCACGGTTCAACTTAAATTTGAGACGACTCACCGAGCAATGGAACGGAATATGATAGTCGTAACATTAAGGGACAAGAAGAGAGCGGAATGGGTCAGGGAACAAACAGGTGTCGAAGGACGTATTAGAAAAAAATAACAAGAAGAAATGGGCGTTGGCAGGGCATGTAATGCGAAGGCACGATAACCATTGGTTATTAAGGGTAGCAGAGTGGATCACCAGAGAAGGCAATCGTGGAAAGGGGTGGCAGAACCTACATCGGCAGATCAGATCAGGACATTTGTGGGAATAAATTGGTCGCATTAGCACAGGACCTGCATAATTGGATATCTATGGGAGAGGCATTTGCCCTGCTGAGGGCGTAGCTAGGCTGATGATGATGATGATGATTTTTGGGGGTCATGGTGTGTTTGTTTGAATGTGATTGTTTTATATTTTCAGTGCTCAAGAGGCGACCCACCCTGCTGCAAAGGTTCATATTGCGTCTTCATAGCCCCGTTGATTACATTCTGCGCTCCGGTTCGGAATTATATAACCAGTAAATAGGTCAGCTCGCACAATGTGCCAAAGCTGGGATTTGTGAACTCTGAATAAAAGGCTGCACTTAGAGCTGCTGTAAAAATGCTCAAAAGTCCTAGCTGATCAAAAGTCCCGGGGCATCTGCACTAACGTGAATTTTGGGAAGGGGCGAAGCATGCATTCAAGTGTGTTCAAATACGGCAAGTCTCTTTCTTTCCCCACAGCACGCGCTGTTGGAAGCCAGAGGTGCACCGGCAATCGTGCGCTTGCTGAGGCAGTGGCGCCCTCTCTTGAGTTTTCCCAGATTTAAGCGATTTGCATGCCCCGTATGCCCCAGTTTGGGGTAGTGGAAAGGGTCAACGCGAGAGCAGTGCAATGCCCGCTCCTCGCCTTGGTGGCTCGTACTCGGTGATCAATGAGGCCCCGGCGCTGGTAAGTATGCCTGGCCTTGCTTCGACCGACCACCCAACCCCATCAGGATTGCCGTGAGAGCCGGTAGGTATTTTAGTGTAACACGAATTATAACCCGTCTAGAAACAGTTTCTGGCTTGTTCTTGACGAGGGCTGCAGCGGGCAGCGAGCGTTCATTAAATCTTTAATTCATGTTAGTTTATTTTGGACCAAGGTATATCTATTGTAAAATTTTCTTTTATTACACGTTACGTTCTAGCATAAAATGTGGGAAAATGAGTGTCCTGGTGTTTTAGTACCGTGACTACATCAGACGACGACGACACAAGACGCCGACAGCCCGAGCCCCTAACGGCCATCGCCCCTAAGAAGCACGGCCCTGGGATTTAAACACGTCGTCTGACAATGTACAGAGGGGAGTGGACAGGTACCGAGGCCTAACTCTAGTGATGGATGATTTCAGAAAGGAGATTGTGATTTCAACGACTAAAAGTTAAAAACGAAGAAAGTGTATACCTTACATGGTATGGCTCTTGTCGGTTCTAAGAAGTCCTTCAGACAAAATAAGGGCTGGGCGAGAAAGTAGCAGGTAAATATTCACCATTTCATGTATTTATTAAATATCTGGCCGAATTTCTCACCCGGTGGTCTTAACATTGTGCACAATGTAACAGGAAAAGCGGTATTTTGAATGCACCAAAATTATGTTTAGTTCTCGTGGTCTGCTTAAACTCCAAATCGTTTTTTTTTTTTGACTTCACCAACAATATAAATCACCGAACCGGTTCGCGAACCGGTTCAAGTTTCCAAACCGGTTCGGGTTGTGATTTGGTCGAACTGGAAGGGAAACGGAACAAACTTTATTCATCCGAACCCGAACCGTAACCGAACAGGTAATTTTTTCGTTATACAGACGGATTAGCACAAACACTTCGCGTTGTTAGCAACTGCTACAGGGCCTGGATGTATAATAGTGTACCAGCCCGGAGTGTCGGCTGCTGAAGGAGGCGAGAAAGCGGACGTAGAGCTGGTTTGCAGTTTCAAGACAAGGCTGTTTATTTTCAAAACATGCGTACGCCGACAGCGTCCCCCGCCGAGGGAAAGAACAGAACCCCCGCCTTCTTCAAAACACAGAGGAAAGGGCCCCCCAGCGAGCAGACGGCAACGGCACCGGGACTAATGCCAGGAGTCGGCCGGACAACAAGTTTAGCTTTCCCCGAAAGGCGACCGTTGAAGAGGACGGAGAATGACCCCCGTAGTAAGCAGGCGGCGGCGTCGCCAGTACGCGTCTTCCACAAAAGTCGAACGGTCGACAAGCCGGAGGCCGACCGGACAGAAAGGAAAAGTTCCCGTCGGCGGGAGCCGCTTGCGCTGGGGTGCCCAGTGGCATCCGCTACAGAGGCTCCACCCCCTCCCCTAGATTGCTGGAGCTTTTAAAGAAAGGCAGCAGTTACCGGCTGAATGCCGAAAGGTCAGAGTCCACTGGTTATCACTGAAAACGTAATTGAGAGGCTGCATTAACAGAAACCTCAATATAAACAGGCTTGGCGTGGTCGACGGTGACGACTGCTCGTTTGCCCTGCACGTCGATTATGATGACGTACCAGAACTTTGAAAGGGCCGTCGTACGGCGGAGTGAGGGGCTGCTTCGTTGCGTCGTGTCGCACGAACACATGTGGTAGCGGGTCCATGTCGGGAAAAGTTGAAACCTTCCTGTTACGGGCGATGCGAGGTGCTGTTGGCCTGAGTTGCGCAAGCCATGCGCGCAGCTTCTCGATGTGGTCGGAGGCTGCTGGGGCGGAAAGTGTCTGGTCGGAAAAGAATTCTCCCGGGAGGCGCACTGTTGAGCCGTACACTATTTCCGCTGCGCTGAAGCCGAGGTCCTCCTTCACCGTTGAGCGTAGGCCAAGAAGAACGAGTGGAAGCTTTTCCACCCAGTGCGGGCGGTCTGGTTTCGCTGTAAGTGCAGCTTTGAGTTGCCTGTGCGAGCGCTCAACCATTCCGTTGCTGGCGGGGGGGTAGGCGGTTGTATACTCCAGCCTCGTGCCGAGGAGGGTTGAAAGCGCGGAAAAAAATTGGCCGCGCTTCTGCTCCTTTCGTTGCAGATGTCGTCAAAAGACGGTAGTCTTTGTAGACATTTACCAAGGAAATCGTGCTCTGCGTGCGTTCTAAGCAGAACACGGAACCTAGCTACTGGGACAACCGATTTAGCCCTGGCCAATCCCCCTTGTGGGTGCGTGCCAAAATATTGGAGGACATCATCATCGTCATCCTTCGTTGCGGTTGTCGCGTGATTTTTCATATGCCGCATGGAAGTGGCGCGGGCAACAGCAGGCGGCGGTTTTCTGCAGTAGATGTAGAATATCGTTTGCTACCGAAAAACCAAGCATCCATGAATTTATAATAAAGGAACACTGTAAATATCCTTGTGTACTAATTTCGTGTCTTATATTTGCGTGATGTCTTGTTCTTGTTCAACAAAGTTGACAAGTATGAACATACCGGTCTTAGACGTTTACCTTTGGCTGATAGTATATAAGACTATTGCGCAATATCTACTTTGCTTTGGCCGAGCGGCTGAATTGAGCCAGAAAGGAGCGTAGTGCATATCGCGGAAGGGCCCGCGCAGCCCTTCGTCATCGTGCTGCTCGTCCAAGCGGCGAAATGCCGCCACCGCGCCATCACTACTTCAATCTTCGGGTGCCCTCGGGCACGTCGGTCGACGCCGTAATCGATGCGGCCGAGGCCATTGTCCCGCCGACGGAGCTGTACAGCGTACAACACATGGGCGGACTGGATTTTCAAATAAGAGTCAAAACAGCGTCAGCGGTAAGGAAATTTCTGGATACCAACGATCTACGTATAGGAAGCAACATTGTCACTATCGAACCAGCAACCAAGCAGCATGTCGGCATTGCCGTCTTCTTCCTGCCAACTTTTCTCACGGACGATGAGCTAGCCGAAGCCTTTGAACCTTACGGGAAAGTTGTGCAAATAGACTCGAGCCGCTTCAGAGACAAGCCGTATCTAATAACAGGACTGCGATATGTGAAAATGGAAATGCGCATGGACAACCCCGTACCGAACTTCTTGCGAGTCAGCGGCCAAAGGGCTACGTTCGACTACTGAGGCGTGCGGAAACTGTGTCGACGCTGGGTCATGGAAGGACCTTTCAAGGCCCAGTGCACCACCCCGCGTTGCGACAGGTGCGCAGTTTTTTGGCACGCGACAGAAGGCTGTGAGCGCAATTGCTCGCGGTGTGGCGGGACGCACGCCACTGTAGACTGGACGGCGCGCGAGCCGTACTCGATAGTGACAGCCGGAGGACTTTCGGCGGGGTTTCCCCCTCTGCAGGAACGGCGAGAGCGGCGACCCAGACCGAAGTGGGCCGAATGAAAGGCCGATAGAGGAGAACGAGGACGGCGGAAATATGACAACCCTTGTAACCACCGACGACATGACCAGCGAAGAAAATACGCAGTCTCGCAATATCCAGGTAAACCACAGTAAGGAGAATGAAGGCAACGAGGAAACGCCGCCTCAAGCAGCGAACGCGATGGTCGACAAATGCGCAGGAGGCAAAGGCGGCGAACAAGACGCCAGCCGGTGCGGAAGGAAGCCAAGATGGCGACGGAGAAAGTCGGCGAGACGGGGAAGACGGCAGCCATGATGGTGACAGCCGGAAGCCACTCTGTGCGGGAAAGAGCCAAGATGGCGGCGGCAGCGGCGAACATAGACAAGAGCCCAAAAGGAGTTTTTACCTTATGATTCAGCTCATTCAAAGACCATCAAGAAGGGCAATAGCGGCGTCATGCTTACAGTCATCCCTCCTGAAATCTTGCATCCATTACGCAGACAAAAGCTTCAGAGTACAGGTTACTCGGCTTGAAAAAGCCGGATTTCCTTGCACGGTACTAGTCACAGTTGTTGAAACCCTCCTCCAGAAGCTTAAGGGCCAACTGCACTAAAATTTTACCTCGACCAAATTTATTTTTAATGCGTAGTAAGTGCCCCCAAATCAGCTTGGACACAAGTGGTAGCCCCGTGAAACGCTTCGTTAATCAGTCACAAGCGTTTAAACATCGCCTCCTGTAGGAGGCGATGGTTAAAAGCTCCGCCGCAGACCATGCTGCACCTGCCGGCCAATCGCGTAAACATGCCATGACGCGCCTGTGACGTTCCAGCCGTCGGGGGCTTCCTTCCTCTGGCCAGCCACGCCGCTGGAGAACCGGTTGAGCCCTGCTGCGCACGCTTCACCCATTTGCGCGCGTAGAGCTTGCTCACAGACTTTCTCCCGAGCTGGTTGACCGTCCGGCCGACTCACTGGACGGCTGCAACGTCACTACAATCGCCGCGCTCTCCTCGGCTTTCAGTTTCAAAAATCGCCGATATTTTGCTGGCCACTTGCGGCGTCCACGCGCGTATTTTAGCTGTTGTATATTCTATGTTGCTTTCTTTTTAAGCAGACTATACGAAAATAGGGTTTTCAAGAAGTCGAAATTTTGTGTGCAGTTGGCCTTTAAGGGCAGAACTGACCGCAGAACCGAGCCAGTGACGAAAGAAAAAATGGCGGCCGTGGTGCCTTATATCCACAAGGTGGCTCATAATTTGAAAAAAGTCGCCACCCGCACAACGTACCCGTTGTGTTTTCTGCCCCCAAAAAGCTTGCGCAGCGATGTCCACGAACTTGCGCCCGAGGAGACAAGAAAACAGGCTTGCCAAAAGCGGCATGCTAATCATTACGTGGACTGCGCAGTTGGAGTGGTCTACCGCATTCCTCTGACATGCGGCAAAGAGTACATCGGTCAGACGGGAAGATGCGTAAATGACCGTGCAAGGGAACATTATCTTTCACTAACAAACGCAAAGGGGGCACACTTGCCTACCCACTTGTAGCGAGTGTAGTTACAGCAAATGCACCCCTTTAGTTCAGGAGATTAAGATTGTAGGCAGAAGCCGTGATAAGACAGCGCGAGAATTAATTGGAGGCTGATCATATCAGGAAAATGGGTGACAAGTGTGTTAGCGACACTTGGGTATGTTTGCGTGGCAAAGAGCAAGCGTTTTTGGATCTTTTTAAAAACGTGATAATGGGCTCCGTCTACTCTTATACTTCGATGTTTCGGCAAAATAAACACAGTTGTAAGTGAGCACTAGTCCCGTCTGGTCTTTCTGTGTCTTTGTCGAATTTTTTCACTCGAATTTCCACTTATAGACAAGGAAGCAGGCGTGCGGCTCGCGGACGCGGAAAACCGAGCTTGCGTCGCGATGACGGAGAGAACAAAGGAGCGAGCGACCACTCGAACCAGCTGGGCGCGCGACGAGGAGACGACAACGGACGCGACCCGGCAGACGGGCGAAATGTGGCGGCGCACAGCATGCTGCGGGCCGTGGCGCGGGACGACTGGACGACTCTAGAGACTTCAACGGATGACGATCGCCTCGTCATAGATGAGCAAATATCGCCTGCAACCGGCGGGGACAACGGGACGAGTGCGGGACGACGCGGACAGTCAACGGTGGGGTGAGAGTGAGTGCAACAGAGCCCGGTGACGAACTGAAACGGTCAAGCAAACAGACCAGCAGTGACGCCTCGGCCAGCAAAGCCAAAAAGAAGCCCAGGAATACGAATAAGGGTGAGCAACCAAACTCGCTCCACTCGAGCGAGTGGTCGAGTAGCGATAACTTTGAGGATCCCGAGGACGATGAAATGTATTTTTAGGATAATACAATGATAAGGTTGCCTTTTCAATTTGTTTTTTTTTGGTTGGTTCATTTGCTCGTGTGGACAGAAGGGGAGGCCGCGCTCGCGCCCAGCGTACGCGTCTGAGAGCAATTATGCCCCATTAAAACAGTATTTCACTAGTACAGGTGCAACAACAAACGGTAGAAAATAAGCAAACGTGTGGGAGCGGGCCAGTGCGTACAAGCTGGGGGTGCGGGAGCGGCAACCCAGTCTTTTCGTGTTTTGGCGTTTCTTTTGCTTATACATCTTACGCGAGCCCTTTTATTAGCAAACGGAGACACCTGCACTCGGGGCGACGAATAGGGGCCACGAGCAATAAGAGGCGGGCACGCCGACCAAGAACGCACAGTATCAGGCGGTTTCCGGCGATAAAGAAACGCACGCTAGGTATCTCTGGCTTCCTAGCTTCAGCGAGCTCCGTAGCTTGCCAGCCTGGCGCGATAACTGCTGTGCCTGAACGGGTGACGATGGGAAAGTGTGCCCGCAAATGCTGAGTGATGAGCAAAACGGTATGCCTTGCGCGGTGCGCACTCACCAGAGAAGCCAATGCCGTGCCCTCCCCTCTTCCTCTAAGGTGGCTTCGGCCCCGGCGTCGCAACAGGTGCACAATGGATTTTAGTGCGAAGCACTTATAAGCGACCCCAAACCATCGCACCGGCGCTGCGGCGTTGGCGTCCGCAGTGCTCCTCTATAAACTTAAACAGCATCGGCGCCAGGTTTCCATCCGAGGACTTTGCGGCCGCAGCGCGACGCTCTACCGACCAAGCCACGACGCACGCTGATATCAGTTAGAAACGCCCCTATATCTTTAACGCATTCAAACTACGTGTCAGCGGCGTGCTTGGCGACCGGCTGCGTTATAGCGGCTTGATAACTGCGTGGTGTAACGTGTGCCACAAACCCGATGGAAGAGATGGAAGAGAAGCGGCTGGCGGTGGCCTGCGGGCCGAGCGCAACGCCGCAAGCGGCCGACCACCGTGCATTCGCACCTTTCACATTCTCCCCGGGAAATGCGGGGAATTTTTTTTTAAGAGTTGGTGTTTGGGTTTTATTTCTTTCTCTCCTTTTTTGTCTGCCCGCCGAGTGTTTGTTGGCCGAAAGCGGAGCTTGCCTACCGAGTGCAGATAACCGTAATGCCGTGTGCTCCGAGTGCTTTTCCTTTTTTTTGAAAGACAAATCATGCCTAAATAAAGACAGGACTTGGATACGTGAAAGTGTTAGCGTTGGATATGTGTTACCAAGCATGTCGTGCACTCTCAGTGTGTTCGTTTGCCGAAGGCACGGTTGTCTGCTGAGGCATGAACTGTCGATGCTGTCCTGTTTTCATATACCATCGAAGCCGCTGTCATAGTGTGAACCTGTGAAAGGCCTCAACGACTTATCCATAAAACAATGCTGAACACCTGGACATGGAATGTTCGGGGCTTTAGATCGCAGACCAAACAACATCAAATAATAGATCTTGCATTACGGCAAAGATGTGACATACTCTGCTTACAGGAAACAAACGTAAGATTCTTTCAGGATGTCCAGAAATTTGAGGTGCAGTTTGGACAGAAGGGAATCTTTTCATTTCCACTGCCAAACTTCTGTGGAGCCGGTATAATTGTCTTTAACATATCCTTGCTGGCACACAGCCATTTCACCTTTGACACAGAAGGCAGAACAGTAGTTCTGGATTTCAACTAGAATGGTCATCTATATCGCCTAATAAATCTTTACGCTGCCCCACGCTACTCCACAGGAAAAAGTTTGTTTAAAAACATAGAACACTTGTTCCTAGACAACCGACATATCATATGCCTAGGAGACTTTAATTGCGTAATAAACCAGGCTGGCATAATAGGACCCTCACAGCATGTAGATTACCAAAAGCGTGAATTAAATAAACTAATCCTCCACTTCAACTTAATTGACGCACACGTACTTCTCCACGGCACAGCAGTCCAGTACACATGACAAAAGGGCCGCACGCGAAGTAGGTTAGACAGAATCTACGTAGTCCCGGCTCTGGCAGACACCTGTTACGGAACGCGAAGTAGTGAACACCGCATCGTTACCCACACGAATTTCCGATCACAGTCCGCTAGGAATTAAAATAGTAAAGGAAACTCAAGCAGTAACCAAGCTTGGCAGTTGGACACACGCATATCACATGACAGAACGTGTAAAGCCATCTTAAGAAACAGAATTGCAGCATCGTTAGAAGGGAGGCATGTTATTGACAGGGACTCACGAAAAACAGAATGGAAAACTATCTGTATCTACGAAGGTAAGAAACTGAGAGACAGACAGTCAGATATCCTCACAAACATCCTGAAACGAATAAGAATAGTAGAAAGAGGCAACCCCAATCCTTACTCATGGAAACTTATCACAAAGACTTAAACAGAGACATGCCAGGCTAACCAGGGTCTACTCCACTTCTGCAAGCACGTACAGAGCCAGACAATCTCCCAGTGCTAACTCAGAAATTTTGAGATACGAACAAAACAGGCAGGAGCTGAAAACAGAAACTAGCAGGTCTAACCTAGCAAACTTCACACCAAGAGACATCGAAAGGTTCCTTTCCCATTTCCGGGCAATGACCTCCAGAAAAGCAACCAAAGATATTGACAGCATTATTTCAAGTTCTTTCCTAGCAAGTCTACCACAACTACCAGACGTAGACTTTCTACACAGAGTAGCCCCAATTACGCTAAAAGAGCTAACAGAAGCAATGGAGAAACTTCAAAAGGGTAAAGTGCCAGGAGAAGATGGACTGCCAGTCGAGTTTTACGGTACATTCTGGGACCTCCTTGGACCTTTCTTATGTACTGTCTTGAACAACATTCTTGCAAGTCACACAGTCCCCCGCTCTTTTAAAAGAGGCAGAATAATCTTAATACCGAAACACGCCAGGGATTGGAACCAACCCACCAGTTGACGCCCCATTACTCTCCTGGGGCAGACTACAAACTACTCGCGTCAGTACTAACAAGGCGTCGACAACTTACGCCACCCGAAGTAATAACATCATGGCAAACCTGCTCAGTTGCAGACAGAGACTGCCAAACCTTGAACATGCTAAATCGAGACATATAGAGTATACAAAAAGTACACAGGCTAAAGGATGGCTCGTTTCCTTAGATCAAGCACAGGCGTTCGATACAGTAGAGCAAAATTACACTTTTGCAACGCTAACAGCTTTTGGATACCCACAGCAGTTTATAAACGTTTTGGCAATTATTTATGAAGACATTCAGAGTGATCTAGTTATCAACAAACAGGTAGTAACTAGCTTGAATGTAACAAGAGGTGTCCGGCAGGGGTTCCCACTTTCCCCATTACTCTTTGTCTTAGCAATAGAATCGTTTTTAAAAAGCGTCGAAGCGAACACGAACATCCTAGGTCTACGGCTACCAGGAAGGCAAACAGTTAAAGTAACAGCGTATTCCGATGACGTCACTCAGTACCTAAGAGGCGACGACAGCCTAGTGCACGTACTTAACTGCTTTGAGCAGTACTCTGAGCTAGCTGGCGCAAAACTCAATTGCACGAAAAGTACAGCTTTAAACCTAGGTCCACCAACAAAACAAGACCTATATGGCATTCCAGTAGTCACACACGTAGAAATCCTTGGTTGTCTATTACACCGAGCAGGCGCAGCGCTACAACATCGCCAATGAGGCTGTCCCACCCTACTGAAACGTTACGTATATATGAAATTACGGGAATACGGAGTTCATACGGATTATAACGTCTCCACAATCAACTAAAGTAGATATTATTTTTATAAAGCAGGGATTCATATGAGTTCGGACAGTAAGAATGTGTGGCACAGTCTTCTTGTTTTCATCTTCAATAATTGGCAAAATCATGCTCCTTATGTTTTCTGTATACCCTGTATATACGAAATTCATACGGATAATTATTTGGCGGTTCTAGTGAACGTAATGACATAAAATCGGTGTCAAATGTTTTGACAAGTATGCAGTATTTTATTTTCATATAGTTCTCAAAAATATTCCTAGCTTTGTGGCGGCTTTGTGTCATTCTGGGAAAGTACTCCGTAGTCCCATAATTCCGTATATACTGAACCTTTCATGAGGGCAGAGCGTGTCGTGGCACAACTTCGGCTGCTGCTGCAAAGCCACGATGTGTACAACGACTTCAAAAAGGCAGTACTTGCTCATTTCGGCTGGACCAGCCCTTTCTATCGTCAGCAAACGTCTCCTGCGCAACAGCCCCAGGACCATCAACTGCCACTGCGGAGACGCCACGTTCAGTTCCGTCCTCCGCATCGAAAGAAGACACTGAGGCATCACCTGACGCCGATACGCACCTGACTACCATCCACGCCACAGAGCCGTCGATACCACCACGAAGCCTAACAGTTTCGGTTGGCCTTTTCGTGCTGTAGATGAAGACTGATGTTTGTAGGCCCAGTCCATACCTGCAACTACAGACGTTTAACACCAAAGATGCCGAAGTATGGCTGGCTCAGGCCGAAGCGTTTTTCTCCGTCAACGGCATTACTAGTGACGTTCTTATGTGCAAACGGGTGATTCGAGCCCTGCCAACCGATCGCCTGTCCTTCATTCGCTACAAGCTATTTTCTGTTTCGTCACTTCAGTACTCCCTGCTGAAGCAAGTGATCCTCTCGCCAATACGCCTTCATCAACATACCTCAACACCTGGCCCGGCGATCTCATCTTCGCCTAGAATCCCAGAAGTCCTTGATTGATTGATTGATTGTAGGGTGTAACGCGCCGACGCAACGCAGGCGATGAGGCGCGCCGTAGTGGAGGGCTCCGGATTAATTTTGACCACCTGGGGATCTTTAACGTGCGCCAAAATCTCGTACACACGGGCGTTTTTGCTTTTCGCCTCCACCAGAAAAGCGGCCGCCGCGGCCGGGAATCGAACCCGCGACCTCGTGCTCAGCAGCGCAACGCCTTAGCCACTGAGCCACCGCGGCGGGTCCCCAGAAGTCCTTACTACCCGTAAAGACGTACCTGCGGATTCTCCATTATGTCTCGACCTCGTCATACCAGTGAGTCAGACATGCATGCCCAAGTGTGTCTCGGCCCCATCCTCGACTGCGACCACGAGCGAGTTTATGCCACCTAAACTCTCACCGCATGGACAAACAACCAAGCCAGGTTCGGTACCCGTCTCGCAACTGGGATCCGACAAGCGCAGTGCGCCCGACAACAAGCCCAGCGACAACAAGTCCCTCACTTTTGCTGCGCCCCTTCGCCGACGTCGGAGACACCGCCATGAGTTCTGTGCTCACCATCGCCTGCTGATAGCATGATCACAGCGCCAACTGGGAACCACGCCCCGGACGCTGACCACTGTGTCTGCGCAGATGCACCAGAACATGTGACGTCCTCCACCTAAGAGAGATGCCTTTTACATTCTGCCATTTCAAATACGAGGGATCGCAAATCACCGCAACGAAACAAGCAGCCCGTCGCCAGTTCCACCTCAGCAGTCAGAGGCAGCTAGCGCGGCAGACCTTCTGAAAAGCAATCCCTACGCCCAGAAATCAGACACGACTATCGTGCCTGTAAGAACGATGGCCAGGACTTCGCACCAGCCGCCAATCGGTCACCGTCAACAACGACCGCCGGCACGAGGCTACAATCAGCAGTGTCAACACAAACGCCGGACCAAACGGTTACCACCTAGGACACGGTGGTCAAACAAAGGCCCTCCATTCCGAACGTCCTAAACTCGCAGCTCGAGTGAAGCTTTCCCGAGGTCCCCCGCGGCGCCTTCCCAGATCAGAAGCCTCCTACCATTGGTGCAACAATCGCTCGGCCACCAAACAGCCTCGTTTTCTCCCCCTAGAACCGTCAGAGCTTCTGTGCGACATCCCGCCAAATCAGAAGACTCTACTTTCTCTCCGTCCTCGACTCGCGCTGCGCCCTCTCGCTCGTCCACCACTAAGCACCCTGGCACGACCACCAGAAATAATGGCTAACCACCGGACAGCTTCCCCGGCGTGACCAGGTCTGGATAAAAATTGTAAATAGTGTACAGCTTGCTGTTCTTCTCCCTCTGGACTATGACTCAAGCGAACTTGTATATAGTGTACACTGCACATAGGACATTTGTTGTAGTCAATATTTTGTTCATGTTTCTTCGTTCTCTCGCGTCTCCCCACCGGGAGCCCACTGGAGGGGGGGTAGGTGCAGCAGCTCAGCCGCGGCAGCCGAGGGAGCTCGCGCAGTGCACCGCGTGCCTGCAGATCCTGTCCCGAGCCGCGAGCCACGAGGCACGAGTCACGCGGCTGGAAGTTGGAATCCAGACACCGAGCCGACAGCCCCGAGCTCGACTCTTCCACGCAGGATCAGCACCAGCGCCATGGCTCGCCCGTCTCCGCCACTGTTCGCCTTCTGCTAACTTATCGGCCCTCCTCAATAAATGAAGGCGGGACCTCCTCTCACGCCCCCTTCAACATAACTCGGTACGCGCAGGTATGTGATCGGTTCCCGCAGGTAGTCCAAATATCTTTTGAGCACGTTACGTCTGATACAACAGTGTCTTTTAAAAATTCACTCGTAACTATAATACCAAGCGAATTTTTGCAGAACGTCGCAGCAATGTTCTGTCTGGCTGCGACGATATTTTTTCAATGAAAGGAAGAGAGCGTTCCAAAAGAATTCCGCATTTTGAAAGCGCGGAACTTTCGGTTTTTATGATATAAACCTGGAAAGGCTACAGCAGCCATCTTAAACAGCTCAAGTTTCCTTTTATATTATTCTTCGGATGTTGCTTTAAGGTGTGCTATGAAGATATACTGCAAGTTTGGCTGATTGGAAAGGTTAGAATAACGCTGACACCACTTTTGACGCAACGTTCGCTCAAATAAGCTGTGCGATGAGAAAAAGAGCAAAAACCATGCGACACCATGCGCACTGAAAACCCAAGCGCACTGAACTTGTGATGCCTTATCACAAGTGCATATTGGCCGCGGCCGACGAAATCCGACGCTGTTAAAACGGATTGTAAGCTTGGAGAGCGACATATTCACGCTTAAATGGAGGTCACCTTCCTTTTGTAATAGTAAGAATAGCGGTGTAAACGTGTTTTGTATGAACACGTAAACATAGAAGGATCACTGCCTACTGAGCGTTATGCTGGCTAGAGCTGCGCAGCGGTGCGGCTCATAAGGGCTGGCTGACACGATGCTAGCCAGTTGGCATAAGCGACATTTTATTACCTGACCCTCTTCGGCTAGCATATCCAATATTTGCCGAAACGATGAGTATTGATCGTAACAAATATAATCTGCGCGCAAATCCGGTCAAAAACAAAGGGAGGTGGTACAGCAGTTTTGAGCTAGGCTGATTCGATAGCAGCGAGCAGCGCCAATGCGTGCATAGAAGCGGTATTTTCGATTATGATGATGCTGATGATGCTTAGCGGCTTCCCCTTTGTAACGGGGTGTCGTTGCACAGCGGCCTTAGTCGCAACGCAACTGTACAATCACCTCGCGAAAAAATGCAAAGAAAATGAATAAAAAAAATATGCCAAATTAAAAAGAAACTACTTTGACGAAATTTTTGTGCTAGTCTAACTTCTTTGTTCGCATGTCTTCCCAGATTTTTCTCTGCTCTTTTCCCACCAACATTCTAACCTTGTTTGGCTAACCTCTACTGCTGTACAATTCACTTTTACGCTAACCTTAAAGCCAAGGGCTTCCGGAAGCTGGATGGCTCCATCACTGAGGACTGGACGGATACTTTTGCACTCTGTTAGAATATGTCGCATGGTTTATGGCTCATTTCCGCAGCCTGCGCATAGTTCTTCCTGTACCGGATTGCGGAGAAGCGGTTTTGTTCGCAAGCAACCCGCCCGGGCTTCAAAAAGCAATGCACTCCCTTTGGTATTATCGAATAATTTTTCCCTTGTGATCTCCTGCTTCCCGATCCCGATCCATCCTCTTTTTCCGGGTCGTTGTGTCTGCTTCTTTCACTTCATTTTTAATTGCCTTGGGCGTTTCCCCTGCACTTCCAGATTTCATATACTTTGTCCTGAGCCTTATCGTTCTTTTCCGTCACTGTGTGTCCACGCTTTTCATGTAAAGCTACCGTAATACTTTGGGCGCACATCTCTGATCATCCATATTTCTAAGTCGTTCTTGGAAACATATTCTGCTCCGTGCTTCTCTCACTTCGAAGGATGCCCATCCCATGTCTCCCTGCACTGCCTCATTTGTTGTTTTACTTTGTGCTCCTAATGCCAATCGACATACGGATCTCTGATTTACTTCTAGCCCTGATTGATTCTCTGATTTGACACACACTACTGCGCTTGAAAAGGTGAGTGCTGGTACCATTACTCCCTTCCAGATTCCTCTCACTACTTCATATCTGTTATATCCCCACAGTTTTCTGTGCTTCATGATAGAGGCGTTTCTTCTGCCTTTAATTCCTAAATGCTCCTCATGTGTTTTTAGATACGCCTGACCTTCGTTTAACCATATACTCAGATATTTGTATTCTGTTACCCACGGTATTGCTGCTTTTTGAACCAATACCGATTCGTTACTAGCGTTGTCATTAAAAACTAGAACTCCCGACTTTGCTGTGCTAAACTCTAACCCCAGGTCAGTGGCTTCTTCCCCGCAGATATCTGGGAGCTGTTGCAGACACTGTTTGCTATCTGCTAGTAGTACTATGCGGTAATGTACGGTGCGGTAATGTGGCGCCACCTATCGTGGGCTCAAGTAAACAAAGCCAGTGCCTCCTTCCTAGGAGAAGGGGAGGTGAACAATAGGCCTCACCGTCGACGCCAGTAGAATGTTTTGCGGTGAGAAACCGCCTCACAAACGGGCTTGGAGTGTTGGTGTGAAAAGAAAGGAAGGAAACTTTATTTTCCTAATCACCCTTAGTGCCCTTAGTCCAGGGCGCCGTCTTTGGAAGCTGTGGCGGTGGCTTCCTCCGCTCTGGACGTCAGCAAGAGATATGTCGCAGCGCTAGGGTTAGCCAGACTAGCCTCCCAGGATGCCAGAGTAGGAGTCGGGATGCGGGCAACTTTGGATGTCGATCACAGGCCCATATTGTGTGGAATCTGCTTGGGTAACCTCCACAGAAAGAGCCAGTAGGGGTGCCGGGTAAATTTGAAAGCGATGTGTGAGATTTTCAGTGGGTAATGTGTTAGTCTGTATATTTCGGAGGAGAATAGACTGCTGCCTTGTGAGTGTACGATGTGGGGAGGGATGTACCATGCACTGTGCGCGAAAAGACTCGAGGTATTCGCGTGGGCTGAACAACGGCTGTGCATCGCTTAAGGTTGACGAGAGCTGGTCAGGTGCCCGGTAACTAGTTGCTCGGGCAAGCGTATGTGCCCGCTCATTTCCTGCCAAACCCTCGTGCCCAGGAGCCCAAATAATGTGGAATGTGTGCGTTTCGTTGTGGAGCGCGTCTTTGAAGAGGCGGGCTGTGCGGTGGTGCAGGTCATGCGTCTCTGTGCATTTTGCCTCCGTGGAATTTTGGTCCCAGCGACTGGGTTTCGATCCCGCGAATTTCGCCTCAATGCGTGTTGGCTTTCTTCATATATATGATAATCGGGCATCGCCGAGACGGTACAATCAGTCGCCCAGCCGGCGGATCGCGCACCCTGCACAATCGTCCTTGGGCTGGTCCCAATCTTGCCTTCTAGATTATGATTCATATGTCATTGGTTGCGGTGCCTACCTCGCTAGTTAATGGGCGACAGCGGCGACTCCCTTTGTTGCCACCTGCCACGTATCCTCCTCTCTGGTACAACTTGCGCTTTTTCGAAATAAGCCTACGTGAGTAATGAAGCTGTAGTCACCAGTTCCATGATACAAAATTGTGGAACAGCTTTTCCGTTCTTTATGTCGACAACTTCTACATTCTTCTTTTTATCGTTCTATAACGCATGGCCTCGCCAGAGGCCACGCACTAAAAAATCACCAATGTGTTCAATAAGTTTTTAATGGGCTTAATGATGCAAGCAATGCTTCACATATTAAAAACATCTGCATTGTGGAGTGAACATATCCTTATTTCTGTACACTAATAGGACATTTGTTTTCGATTTCCTTGAGTTTGTAGATGACATTTCAAGTCACAACGAGTAATCCAAGAGCGCTTCCGAGCTTGACTTAGCATGTTGCATTCCGATCAAAAAAATTTAGGGAAGTTCGCACTCACGCACAAGACTTGAATGGCTAATCTATTGCAAATGAGCACTGCCGGACACAGTTAAGTTGCAATATCATGGCTTGTTTGCATAGTTGCGTTTCTAGTAACCATCGTCATATGCATCGAAGAGGTCCTCCTCTTCTCCGCGGTAAGTGGTGGATGCAAAGCCCCCCTCAGCATTGCAGACTTCCACCAGCGCTTATTTATCGACTCGGGACAGCGGTGGCGGAATGCTGAATGTGCAGGCCGTCTCGGCGAGTATTAGCACACTCGTAGCCATGTCTCCAATTTTCCACAATGGCTTCTAGAGAATGTGGCTGTCGCGGGGACATCTCCCAAGCAGGGTGTCTTTTCAACTTTAGCATTACAACTTTAGCATTAGCGCTGGTGTTTTTTTAGATGCGCGGAAGCGGTTGATGACAGCGCTGCAGGCTCTTTATTTTCGCTAAAGCCACTGCGCCAGCCGGGGACTAGACGGTCACCGCGAGGCGCGCGCCCATGACTGTTCGCAATTCTCTTAATATTTGTTTTTCTACAACGGCAAACTTGCGGCTGTAACAACAGCTCCGAAGTTAAAAAAGCGGACCGGACGGCTTATCAGTTCATATGGCCATCTACTTTAGAGAGCGCAAGCAGAAAATACAGATTTGTTCCTTCACCCTCTTTAGTTAGCTAGGGCATGGTGAAGTCCTGAGAAACCTGCCTGGAATTGACCTGGCCCGCCACGGTGGTCCAGTGGTGAGAGTGCTTGAATATACTGAACCGAGAGACCCATTTGCGATCCTAACAGTGATTGTCGCTTTTAAAAAGAAGGGAAATGCAAGAACGCGCGTATGCTGCGGGGCATTGCTGTATGGTAAAGAACCTCAGGTGGTTAACCGGGCCCATTCTTAAAAAGAGCTCCTTCGCACCAACAGTCGTTTTGCCGCGTTAAACCCTATAAACGCAGCCAAACAAGTCCCTAAATGCCTTCAACAATACATGCATTTAAGTGGGACCGTGAAACTGGAAAAAAAGCCGCCCGCATCTTCCCACAGGGGGAACTCGAGTAAATGCGTCGCATCTACTCGAGTCAAGCAAAGCGTCACGTCAAGCGAAAGCCAAGCAAAGACGCCCTTGACTGAATTCCGAACGCGCGCTCCGCCGCTTATATACGTTGAGGGGACTGCCTAAGCCGGTCCCAGTCGACGACGTCGGCGTACTTGTAAAGCGGCGTGGACTCTAGGTGTTTGAGCCAAGAGCGGATGTTGCTTCGCCGGAGAACGGCACACCGGTTATATGCGCAGCGCGCCCGAAGGAGAGGAAACCGCGGAAGAGAGAGTACTGCACATGCGCCAGCCCCAGCGCGTCTGCCGCGGCTATGACGCAACGTGCCGCGGCCATGGCGCAACACAATCCAACACAATCCACTTTAATCCAATCCAATCCAACCCGAATCCAATCCAATCCAATCCAAGTCAAGCCAAGCCAAGACAATCCAATCCATGCCAATCCAATCGAATCCAATCCAATGCCCCTCGCGAGAGAGTGTTTGAATCCAATCCAATGCCCCTCGCGAGAGTGTTCGCTATCGCCTCGACTCGACGCGCATGCGCAGTGAGCGTGCGGACTACGGACGCCAACGCGGGTGACATCGTGAGTTACTGAAATGCTCTGCATTTAATAGAAAGCGCTCAGTTGCTGTACGCGGAAATTACAAAACGCGGCGCAGTGAGAGGGGTGTGCTTTTCCGCAACGCGGTAGCGGCATGCTTCACAGCAAAGCGCGCACGCTTCGTTCCCGCGTTAGCAGAGGATACAAAGCCCCGCCTGTAAGCAACTATGCGCCTGCGCCGCTTAGCTTCGATGCGCGGCCGCGGTCTGTGCGCTGGCGCTCCGCGGAGCGTGGCCACGCTGAGCCGTGTCCGCACCTAAATTGGAGGTTCCTGTACGTCTGGTTTGATCGTGACGAGTTCGTAGTTTAGCGGTGCGGCGACAGCCATGATGCCTCCCTCATCTTCCCCAGAATGTGCGGCAACGTAGTAAACGTGCTTGACGGGGCCGAGGCGCTGCAGCATTTTCAAAAAGGACATTGGTCCTGATGTGGCACCATTCAGCATGCCGGTCGGAGTTCATGTTCTTTCGCAGCGGAGCGATGGTGATGCGTGCTCGTTGTTCAAGGGAGAGGCATCTTCGTGCAATGCTGATGGGGGTGGGTCCGCAGAGTAGCCGAGATCACGCTGGATGGCCCTGCCTTGGTCGGTGCTACGGAGTTGGTGGAACTGTCGTAGGTGCTGCGCACTTTGGAGCAGAGAACATTCTGGGGAGACATGCGAACAAAGAAATCAGACGAGCACAAAAATTTCATAACGGTATTTTTAATTTTTATATTTTTTGGTGAGGTGGGTGTACGATGGAGATACGCCTATGGCCAATGTGCAACGCGACCCCGTTACGAGGGGAAGCTGCTAGTCATCATCATGGTGCATGGCGTACGTGCGCGAATGCCCGCTTGAGCAGACAAGGTGCAAGTCGGTCGAGGAAGCCGAAGAGCTGGATTTTACGTGCAGAATTTGTGTGCATGGGTCGCGCGTCTTTGACCTTTGGAAAGAAACACAGCAGGTCATTGTGCAAGTGGGGGATTAACAAGAGGACCTGAACCGTGATAGGAAGCAGCGGGAGGGTCACCGTGAAGAGACTAGGGTTGCCGTGTCACAGGAGGATAAAAACAGCAGAATCGGGCGATAAGGATCGAGCTATGTGAAGGTTCCGATTGAAATGCAGCTGCAGCATTTGGCCAAACTGTGAGGTAGGTAAAAAGAGTGAAAGGGGCACGTGGTAATCGTGTCAGGGCACACGAACATGCGCTAATCAGAAGGGGAGATCAGAGGTCGTGTCAGGTGGGATGCCAGCACACAGGTAGGTGTGTTTCATGGCTATAGTCAGGGTAGATTTGTAGAGCGTGCGGCACAAGATGTGAAGGAATATGGCGGAGAAGAATGTAGTTGTATTATCCTGATGAATCGAAGACATTCTGGAGGGAAGAGGCTCAAGAGTACGGAACCATAGCTTGCTGTTGCAGTTGGTGCATACTGATGTTTTGAAATAATACGCGTAGAAAAACACGAAGACACACCGCAAAGAAACGACGACACACTCGATGGACTAGCACTGAACGTACAGCTGAAGAATGGTACAACCTATGATCGACCAACCACCACGCATTCAGTCTCCAGTCTGAGTTCACTGTCCTAACCAACAACCCGAAGCCGTGTACGAATGCACTCTACCGACCTCTCTAGGCAATTGAAGGTACTTCAACCCGATTTTTTTCTTGTTGCTGTCCTACACAAAACGCTTCGATTATTTTACTCGACCTTTTCGTTCCCCCTTGTCCAGAATAGTTACAGTTTTTGAACATGGCGTAGACCTCCACTTGCAACAGTGATAGGAAACGTGACTAGCTCCTTGAGAGTTGCTCAACGCGCAGTGTTTGGGTAACCGGTCATTTACACATCACCCATTGTACCGATATACAGCTTGCCACATGCCAAACAGTGTCTGCGACAACTCACAGATATCTGCGGGGAAGAAGCCACTGACCTGGGGTTAGAGTTTAGCACAGCAAAGTCGGGAGTTGTAGTTTTAAATGAAGAGCATTTCGTTAAGTCACGATGTCACCCGTTCTAGTTGTCCGTAGTGGTCCGCACCCCTCCCCCTACACTATATACAAAAATAATACTTACCGGCGCCTGGTTTCGATCCCACGACCCTGCGGGCGGAACGCAAGGTACATGGTGCTCTACCCACTGCGCCACAAAGCCGACACAGAATGGAAGGCTACGAACGCGCCTTATATCCTTGACTCATTCAAACTACGCCAAGAAGCTGCTGATACAACGCATCACTACCTGTGGGCGGAACGCGAGGTACATGGTGCTCTTCCCACTGCGCCACAAAACCGACACAGAATGAAAGGCTACGAACACGCCTTATATCCGTGACTCATTCAAACTACGTCAAGAAGCTGCTGATACAACGCATTCACTACCACCAACTCCCCAAACACTAAACGTTAACGCAATACACCCACCCCTATGCGACGCATTTACTCGAGTCCCCCTCGCGGGGAGATGGACCCAATTTTTTTAATGACAACGCTAGTAACGAATCGGTATTCGTTCAAAAAGCAGCAATGCCGTGGGTAACGGAATACAAAAATGCTCAAGGAGAACCCCAACGACGACTACAAGGAACTGCTCCGCAAGCTGCAAGTGAACGTGCTCAAGGGCGTGGAAATGTCTGCGCAGGAGGCCGCCTGGTTCTTGCTGCGGCAGGAAACTAAACATCCCCCTCGCGAGGGGCACGATCAATTGCAGAGCATTTCCGGGGGCGCACGACGTTAAGTAGTTTGTGTTACGTTAATGGCGTTGCACTTGTTGGTGTTGGTTTTTGTATTGTAATTAAATGAGGAGACGTAATTACGTGGTCACGTGACATCATTTATTAGCAGGTGGGTATTATTATTGTGGCGCAGTGGGAAGAGCACAATGTACCTCGCGTTCCGCCCACAGGTAGTGAATGCGTTGTATCAGCAGCTTCTTGACGTAGTTTGAATGAGTCAAGGACATAAGGCGCGTTCGTAGCCCTCCATTCTGTGTCGGCTTTGTGGCGCAGTGGGTAGAGCACCATGTACCTTGTGTTCTACCCGCAGGGTCGTGGGATCGAAACCAGGCGCCGGTAAGTATTATTTTTTTATATAGTATAGGGGGAGGGGTGCGGACTACTACGGACAACTCGAACGGGTGACATCGTGAGTTAAAGAAATGCTCTGCATTTAAAAGATTTTGAAGGTCGCGTTCATGACACAGTTGCGTACAGTGCTCACGAATTGAAACGCGACACTGCGAGTGCATGGCCGCCGGTACATGCAGCGCCGCCCGTGGACGCCCGTGGAAGCGAGGTGTTGCGTTGTGGTATACCGCGAGGATGAGAGCGCGTTGACAGTGGGCTTATCGCATCCGGTTGCCAATGAGCGGGTGTGCGGTTCCCCGCAGCGACAGCGGGGCGCTGCGAGCCTGTAGCGCTGGAACGCGTTTGTGTGGCGACGGTAGTGGCCTGGCTATGCGCGCAGCTCATTTTGCGACATCGTGTGCACGTGCCCTTCCAATTCGGCACAGTAATGTTCATGTAATGCACAGTCACGCTCATCTGAATAAAAAAAATCTATACGAAGGAACAGCCAACTTTACTCCAGGATGTGAATTAAAAAAAAAGAAATACGCCTTTGCAAGCACGTTCACGTGTGGTGCGGTGCATTGTACTTCGTCGGCTCTCCTTTTTTTTAGTTTACATCATAGAATAAAGTTGGCTGTTCCTTCGTGCAGACGCTCGTTTTATTCAGATAAGCGTGACCGAGGCTTCCATGCACATTATATGTGTCGCATCGGAAAGGCACGCGTAATAAGAGCACCCCAGCAGACGATGCCGTGAAATTGCCTGCGCCAGGCGGCTACCACCGGCGCACTAACGCGCTGAAGGCTCTCAGCGCACCGCTGTCGCTGCGGGGAACCACAGCCCCACTTATTGGCGACCGGAAGCAGCACGCCTACGGATAAAACGCTCTCACCCTCGTGGTATACCACAATGCAACACCTACCTTCCACGGGCGTCCACGGGTGGTGCTGCACGTACGATATGCCACGCGCTCGCAGTGTCGCGTTTCAATCCGTGAGCACTGGACATGTTCACGTGTTTTGCCCTGCCAGCCTTCTTTTTACAAGCCATGTCCAGATAGCCTACACTAGAAGAAAATAGACCTGTACTATATACCTCCCCAAAGTTTTCTAACTATTGTGCGAAACTGTGAACATATGACATTACTTCAACGTTTTTATTTCCTTTTTTTGTGTCATCATAGCAATCCTTGCATTTACCTTTTGAACGTTAGATGCAGGCACTCAGATGCAGGCCCAAATGCTGGAACCCCTGGAGTACTCAACCTCTAAATCTGAAATACGAAGCTTTCCTAAATAAAGCGGCCGCAGGATTTCTGAAGCACATTCTTGAAACACAGTGTGGCTAGGCTCTTTTTTTCTAAGAATGGCTTGAATCAAGCCGAAGTAAAGCCTTCTTAGTCATACGATGAACGTGATGTTTGCGCCGAAGTATTCCTCGATTCTATATCTATATAACCTATATAACATTCTTCGACAACAGTTCAATTTTGAGACCGCAACTTCATCCAGACGGAAGAAATCTGCATTAGTTCCTATGTGCCCACTGTGCAGCGTAATATATTTTTCCCTGCGTTTACACAGAAACTTCAGAAACGCGTCTCTACTAACGAGAACGTGCTTCGAGTATTTTGTCATGTCCATGATTTTTTGATCGTGGATAAGGTTATACATCCTAAGAGCCTGGGACATCTGTTCGAAGGTATTTTAACGTATTTTATTCATGTGCTGACTGGCAGAATTTTTTTTCTCCCTTCCTGAAAAACACAGCATTAGGTTGTTAGATTTAACTTTTATTTTTAAAGGCGACAGCCATATTTGCAGGATCGACTTTCTAGAAGCAAGAAGTCTTTACTGCTGCTCGATTCAAGCCACTATAAAAACACGCGTAGCCAGACCATATGACCAGAAGCTGCTTTCCAGAAAAGGAGCGACCAGGTTATTCAGGAAAGCCTCAGCCTCAATATTTAGAGGTAGACTGCTGCAGCCTTCCCGGTATCACAGGTGAAAGTGGTCGTCTAGAGCTCGAATGGCAGAATGAGTGCGAGGATGCGGCAACAACAAATTAAAGAAAAACGTTGAAGTAATGTCTTATGTTCGCACATTTTCGCACAATATCAAGAAAATTGCCGGAAGGCACTGCAGTACAAGCCATGTTTTCCAAATTTTTCTGGGCTATCCGGACAATTCTTGCGGAAACAAAATACCAAAAAAAGAAAAAAAGTTTGAAACACGAAACATGTCGAAAAGTGCACAATCTGTATGATGCCTGTAGCATGCAGAATACCGTTGACTGGTGGCAAGATATCAGCAAGGTATCAGCCAAACGGGCCGCTGTGCACATGATTGGTTACGCGACTGGTAACCCGTCATGTGGCTCACGAACCAGTCATGTGTATCCTTCAAACAGTCAGGTGTCGTGAACCATAAACCAGTCATTTACTGCAGTAAATTACTGGTTCGGCGAGTACTGCGCGTACGTTGACGAACTGACACGGGGCTAGGCACCCTCCATTCCACTGTCATACACGCGGTAGTTCGCCATGTTTTTAAAATGTTAGAATTTTGAAGCACGTAAAACGAAAAGGGAGAAGAGATATTTGCAGTGTTATGTATGCGAGAGCAACGAGAAGAGAATTGGGTTAGTGTATTTCCTCAGTGATAGGAAGATCGCGTTTCTATATGGCTCACGTTTTTTTTATTAGAGCGGAGCACCTGAGTGTGCTGTGCGCTTTCCGCATGCTTGGCTGGTCGTAGGCTGTATCATTCTTTATATACCCATTAAGGTTGCTACTCCAGCGATTGTTGTCTTTCTTTGCCTTGTGTCTTCGCGTTCTCTCGCTGGCTTTTCCAAAGCGTCAGTACGGAAGCAACTAGAGAAGAGATTTACCGTAAAAACCCGCGTATAATACGAGTTTTTTTTTCCAAATTTTACTATGTAAAATTTGTGCCTCGTATTATATGTGGATCCCAAAGTTTTCAGCCGAAAATTTGCACTTTCGGTTTCGGGTTCAGTGGAGGGAGGGCCATGTAGCAGTGGCGTTAGCTGGCTGCTGCTTCTCTCAGCCGGCGCCATTTTAAATGTTTTGACCACGCGAAGGATCGGCACGTTCACCGCAAGTCTATCACGATGTCGGGTGCACGAAGGCAGTATTCAGCGGCAATTAAAAGAAAAGTTAATTTATGTGCCGAGATCATCAGGAATTGCGCCACAGGACGGCAGTTTGGCGTCAACGAAGGCAGCATTCGCGGGTGGAGAAAGCAACTGGTGCTTGACTGGATAAAGTCTATGTGGTGTCGGCGGCCGGGAGCACTGTTGGGGGTTCCCGTCAGTGCTCGTGTTGAACGCCTTTCGCTGCCACCTGGCCGATTCAGTGACGAAGTTGTTGCGCGAATCCCGCATCGAGCTCATCGTCATTCCAGGAGGAATGACATCCCAGCTGCAACTGCTAGACGTTTGCATCAACAAGCCTTCGAAGACTGCATCAGGTCCTGCTACCAAGAGCGGATGAGGTCAGGAGACCCGGAAGCGACAGCTACCGGATGGCTGACGGGGGCTTCTCCAGCCGTGCTTTGTGGCTGGATCGCGGATCCGAGGGCCAGCATCCCAGAGGAGCTCGTCAGTCGCTCTTTTAAGAAATGTGGCATCTCGAACGCTCTTGATGGCACTGAGGACCACTTTCTGCGGGAAGACATTTCCAACAAGGCGACTTCAGGAGACAGCGGCAGCGAACCTGACGATGACTGCAGGGACGGAGACAGTGCCAGCGAAAACGGACAATGACTGAAGGGTAACAACTGCAGTGCAAATAAATGTTGTCTGTGCTGTTTACCTAGTATTATATGCGGATGAAAACTTTTTTTCTGATTTTGCTGTCCCCGAATTACACCTCGTATTATACGCGGGTTTTTACGATAGTGAACTGACGACGCTGTTCCGAGGTGTAAAGATCGACGTAAGCACGTTACTCGTTATAATTGGGCGAGGGGCACTTGTAGATAGGGCAGCGTTGGCAGTACACAGACATGCGAGAGCTACGCAAGGCGGTGAATTTTGCAGTCATCGACATCAACACTGATGAGCGCCTGTTCTTTGGAAACTGCCGTTCTAGCGTGACGGAGTCCACTTCAGCAGGCAGGTGGGAAAGCCATCGTGTTATGACACGTGGAAATAGCAGTGGTTGTTTAGGAAGGGCCGCAAGCCTTTGCAAGAATGGAGCAGGCCGTTAGTGAAAACAGATATCTAGGTCGATATATATTGGTGCAGGCAGACGAAGGGGGCGATGCCGGAATCTAAAAAGAATAGGATAGGACAGAAGGTCGCGTGAATAAGCGTGCAAGGGAGAAGAAACTGTAGAAATGAATAGAGATGACGAAACAACTAGAACACAAATATATCCAGGTAGACACCATGACCAACAAGCCCCTACGCGACCTTGAAAAGTATGTCGAAGAGCATGTAGGGGAAGGTTGCAATGTTAGGGCTGGATGGATTAGAGCCGGAGTAGGTATGCTTACACAATAAGAAGCCAATAGTGGAAGAATGAAAGAAAACTCTGAGAATATGTGTGGGTGAAAGAGATGGTACGGGTAGGAAAGCGTCTAAGGGTTTTGTAACACCGGACGGGTAAGCAGAGTCAAAAGAAAATGAAAGAATTGGCTCCAATCTACGCAGCGAAGGTGGTTCGACTGCGAAGCTGTAAACGACACCCGCAACAATTACCCATGTGACGTCACTTCAATCCACATACGTGGCAACCGGTCACTGCTACCACATATCATGCTCTTCACCTCTCCTTCTCACTCATCCCTTTATGAATTGAAGAGATGTGATAGAGTGAAATTCAAATTTCCCGCCCTCGCAGTTCCGGCAAGCCCCCTAACCCGAACCGGGCGAGCGAGAGTTACGTTCTCTTTTGCTTACTTTCGTGTCGCACGTGCCGGTGCCTTACTGCGCTGTTTGGAACGCGCCGTTTCTGGCAGCAACTTTTAGCGTCTTGGCAAGGTTGAGAGGAGAGCGAAACGCGCGTCTTTGACGTCAACGTTCTCACTGCTTCCTTCGCACTCTTGTTCAATGCTGTCGCCACAAAATAGTGCCCTCCCCCTCACTTAACGCTGCATCCAAACCACCGCCTGCCTCCCCAGTTTCCACATGTTGGTGAAGCTTAGTCCGAAGGAGGGCGGGCACCAGCTCCTCTTCTCATGCGGGCCCAGGCTCGATCCGTGGTGGTGCCAGCAGTTTATGTAGCAAGAGTTGCGGCCAGAAGCCAATGATAGCCTGGGATGCTTTCTTTGTGTAGCCAGTAGCAACCTTGCCGTTTTCTGCTGACACGGACGCGAACGTTTCCTTGGCTGTTTAGAGGTAAACAGCTTAGCAGTAAAAATCATCAAAATATTGCAACAAAACATCTCTCTGTACTGCACACTATATACAAATTCGTTCCAGTCACAGTCCAAGACGGAGGGGATGGCGTGCTGTAAACTATTTACAAGTTGTGTCCGGCACTGGTCAGGCCGTTGGAGCTGTCGGATTGTTTTATATTATTTCGGGTGGTCCTCCCAGGGTGCTCAGCACTGGACGAGTCACTGTATGCAGGAATAGTCGAGGAACTAGAAAAATTACACCATCTCCCCCGTGGGGAACCATGAGGAGGATGCGAAGCATCATGGGTGTTCCGGGTAGGTTCCATTGTGTTGCCGTTATGTTGTTTGTTTTATCGGTGCACGAATGGGAACGGAGTGTAGAGACAGAGAAATGTAGACAATGTAGAGACAGCGAAGAGACCGAGACCCGCGTTATCTGATCGAACACCTCCTGGTTCTCGTCTTTCTTTATTGTGTGCTCACGCTCCTTCCCCGCTGCCCACCCTCGTCGTCCTCTTCTCTGGTTGAGCTGCAAGGCGCGTGGCGCTTCCCGTCACAGCTTTCCCACGGGAAATTCAACATCTTCCTCTAAAGTTTTAAGTTCGTCGTTTTCGTTGACGTTCAGCTTCGTGTGCCTCCGTTGTATCAGTAGCTTCTTGACGTAGTTTGAACGAGTGAAGGACATAAGGCGCGTTCGTAGCACGTGCTTCCCGTCTCGGTTTTTAGCGGAGTGGGAAGACCGCCACGTACCTCCTGTTGCAGCCAGAGAGTCGTGGGATCGAAACCTGGGTGCCGCCTAACTATTTCTTTTTATAGTGGACTGCGCTGACGTCAGGCCAAACGCTGACTGGGCTGAAGACACGCGCATACGCAGTAGACTGCGGACGGCGGACAACAAGGAAGAGAAGGCACACAGCCTCGAGCATGAGATGCTTCGCATCTAAAATCAGGGGCTTCTAGTTGAGCAGCGAGTTGCACTCCAGGGGTCTACGTTGATCAAACTTGGCTTTTTAGGAGCCGTAACTTGCTGCAACAATAGAATGAGGCTCCTGCTTCGACACCACGCCGTCGTGGACATTGGCACGCCTTCAACCGAGCTTTCAATTCAGGATGTTCGAAGCGAACGGGCTTCGTTTTGCAGTCGTGTCTAACACGGTACTGTTTGGTCGGGCGTTAAATTTGACATTGTTGATTGCAGCCTTGTACCGGAAGTAGTTTTAGACAGTGACTTGTTTCCCACTGGTGCCAGACCTGGCCATCGTTTTTGCAGACAGGTTAAGCGTGTCGAAAGGCTTGCATGGGCAAGTGCGTTGAATGACAGGTGGGAACTTCGCGCTTCCACTAAAGTTCTCGATCCTTGAGATGGTGTAGTGCAATTCTTGGGCATAAGGCTTGTGCTCAGGAACGTCTGCCCCACCTCTGACTGCTGAAGTGGAACTGGTGACAGGGCTTCTTGCTTGTTGCACTGATTTGCGAGCAGTCGGATTCTAGATGGCAGAACTGAAAAGGCCTCTCTTGGGTGGAGGGCATACATGGTCTGGTGCGTCAGCGGAGACACAGTGGTCAGCGTTCCGGGCGTGTGTCCCAGTGGGCGCTGCGGTGATGGAATTAGCAGGCGATGTGGAGCAAAGAAAAGATGGTGATGTCTCTGACGTCGGCGACGGCGCATTGTCATGAGTGCGAGGCGCACTGGGCATGTTGTCAGGCCCCAGTAGTCTGACGGGCACTGACCATGGTTAGGTTGGGTCAACGTGAGCTGGTGGTGTAGGTGGCGTAAAGTCGCTCACGGTTGCAGTCGAGGATGGGGCCGGGACACAGTTGGGCATGCATGTCTGACTCACTGGTATGATAACGTCGAGACATGATCGAGAACCTGCAGGTGCATCGTTACGGGTCGTCAGGGCTCCTGGGGTGCTAGGCGAGGATGAGATCGTCGGCTCAGGTGCTGAGTGAGGTTTCCGGATACTGGAGAGTTAGAGACTGGCTTGCTTCAGGTGTGAGTACTGGAGCATGGAGGAGCGAGCAGTTTTTCACGAATGGTTGACAGAAGGCCGGTTGGCAGGGCTCGAATGACCAGTTTGCACTTAAGGATGTCACTGGCAATGCCCTTGATGGCGAAAAACGCTTCAGCCTGAGCCAGCCACACCTGCCATTTTTTCGCGTAGAATGGCTCTAGTTGGAGGTAGTGTTTAGGACTGAAAACTTCTCTCTCATCATCGCCAGCACAAAAATTCTCACGGAAACTGCTGAGCTTCGTGGTGGTATCGATGGTCCCGAGGGCATAGCTAGCGGTCACGTGCGTATCTTCAAAAGGCGAGGGCACAGGCTGTTCTTGTGCCACGGAGAACGGAACTGAACTTCGCGTCTCCGCAGTTGAAGCTGATGTGTCTGTGGCTCTTGCGGCAACAGAAGTTTGCTGACAATAAAAAGGGGTGGTCCCGCCTAAATGACCAAGGATTGCCTTTGTGAAGTCGTCATACACATTCCAGCTCTGGAGTGGCAGCTAAAGTTGTGCCACGATGCACTCCGAGACAGCCTTGCTGGCGATGTTGCAGTGCTGCGCCTGGTTGCTGATGCCTCGGATGAAAAAAGGGCTCTCAAGCACCGCGAACCACACAGGAGGGTCTTTCTCGTAGAACTCATGTAGTCCCAGAACCGTGAGGTTGGGCGGCTGGACGGATGAGCTTCGGCATCCAGACGGGCGTGCTAAAGCTATGGCTGACGTGCCCTAGAGCGCGATCGCAACGCTGACGTGGCGTTGGTCATGCAGCTGAGATGGTCGCAGTGAATTCCTTGAAATGTTGGGCGGACTCGTTTTCCGGGTCACCAATTTTGAAGAAATCGTGAGGGGACGTCATGCCTTTATTTATTGCACAGCCGAGCGATCAGCAGAAGGCGAACTGCGGCGGAGACGGGCGAGCCATGGCGCCGGTGGTGATCCTGCGTGGCAACGTGCGAGCACAGTTATGTCGGCTGCGTGTCTGGATTTCCGACTGCCGGCCGCGGGACTCGGGCTCCGTGGCTCGCCGCTCAGGACAGGATCTGCAGTCACGCGGTACACTGTTCCGGCGGCGCGAGCTCACTCGGCTGCCGCGGCTGAGCTTTTACAAATCTAAGGGCTCAGAAAATTCAATGATTGGAACAATTCCACAGGTTCATGGCTGCTTCTAGTGTACTATGCTGGGCTGGTTAGTAAGAACTAAGCGCAGTGAAAAGAGCACGAAGACGGGTCGACCAAATTGACGAAGCTGCTACAGAAAGCCTATTGTTTGTCTTTTAAATGCGGAGCATTTCTTAGGCTCGCCTTGTCCTGTGTCGTTGATGGCAGCGCCGTCCACACGCTCACTGCGCATGCGCAACTCTCCTCCTTACACCCACAGCTCCGCGATACTACACCATAAAAAAAAGTAATAGTTAGCGGCGCCCGGTTTCGATCCCACGACTCTCTGGCCGCAACGGGAGGTACGCGGTGCTCTTCCCACTACGCTACAAATCCGGGACAGGAGCAAGTGCTACGAACGCGCCTTATGTCCTTGACTCATTCAAACTACGTCAAGAAGCTACTGATTCAACGAAGGCACTCGAAGCTGAACGTCAACGGAAACGACGAACTGAAAACTTTAGAGGGTGATGCTGAATTTCCCGCGGGAAGGCTGTGGCGGGAAGCGCCACGCGCCTTGCAGCTCAACCAGCCCCGTCCGCAGCGCCTCTGATGTTGATTGTGGCAGGATGCCGCTAGGGATTGGCCAACCAAACAATCCATCACGAGATAGGTTCGCGTTCATCCACCGTCGTGATCTTCCCGTAGGGGAACCGCCGAAGAAGAAGAGGAACGAGAAGACAAAGCTGCGAAGAGGAGGGCGTGTACATTGCTCTCAGCCGGTGCACCAATGTCAACAACCTTTACCTCACCAAAGCTGACGGAGACTACCGATTCTACCACAGAGACAACATCGACAAGAACATGATGGACGAGTTTCGGCGCCTCGAGAACCACCGCCTACTCAGCGTAACACAACAGCACTTGCGTGCCTTTGCCACCGGTGTGGACCCGGACGCGGATTTCCCTCTGGCGCTAGTAAAAACCAGAACGGCAACACAATGGAACCACACGGAACCACCACGATGCTTCGCATCCTCATCAGGCTTCCCTACGGGAAGATGGTGTAATTTTTTTGGCCGTCCCCTCTTCACACTGTGTTCAGTGTATTCATGTTCACGCTGATAAAAGTGGAGGACTTGAATACGAAGGCGTCCACACACTTTACTGACAGCAGGCACATATCTACCAAGGGCGATTGACCATACCGGTAAAAAATGCAATTGTGTAAGCTACCATGTCTGCACTCAAAAGTGGAGAACCAACTTTTTTACGTGGAAACATGTGAAGCACCCTCGACGTCTCCATTGTGTCGTCGCCAGTACTGCCCAGTACGAGTTGGATATCACATATTGAAACGCACTGGAGCCATGACATTCCGATTTACGTCTCTGGGGATTGTTTACTTGGCAGTCATCCTCAACGGACAGTGCATTGCTCGGACTGGAAGTCTTTACAATGGACAGCGGAAGAGGCAGTGGACTGTTCGTCATCCTATGACGATTGTAGAAACCCTTTTAACGGCCAGGACTGCCTGCATAAATATTTCAGGTTACAAAAAAGCGTACAGTACCACGGATGATGAGTTTAAAAGGCTTAACGCAGTGCGTCGGAGAGCCGAAAGAAGAGCGCGGCAGACGCAATAAGCTGAAGACTTTCGAGATGCTAGAAGAGCACAGAAGGCCATTCAGAGGCACATGAACAAGTTGGCTAAGCGCGAGTAGACTTCTTTTTGCTCGAAGTTGAACCCCAGGAAGCCACTCTCTGTATAATGGCACCTGGTTCGAAGTCTTCGGGCAACACCTACACAACTTCGCCCCTTTCACTCTGTTTCGCTGAGTATGAACACCAGTGACCTAAACGCTGCATCGCCTTCTGCAGGAACATCTCCGCTGCTTTGACCTCAGTTATAAAACCCTCATCGCCCACAAGGGTACCTGCCCTAGGCATAACATCACATGCAGAACTTGTCGCTGCGCTGACCTCTGTCAAGAAAACTACTTCTCCGGTTCCGGACAGTATCAGCTACACTGCCCTTCCCAATTCCGGCGTAAATGGAAAAACGTGCATTTTAGGTATCTTGATTCGTTCTTGGGCAAACTGGGCGCCTAGAGCAAAAATGAAAACAAGGACGTATTTTGCGGGTACTGAAGCCAGGAAAAAACCGACTAAATTGAGTCTTACCGTCCTATTGTCCTCCTGAGCTGCGTCGGCAAGCTTACAAAAAAATGGTGTTCCAACGCCTGGACAGGGACCTAGCCACTCGCAATGCATACCAGTCACAGATGTCTGCCTGCCGCAAGGGACGCAGTAGCGTTTACAATGTCATAATCCTTGCTTATTGCATAAAACAAGCCAAAACACAGAGCAACATTACTATCGCTGTGTTGCTTGATATCAAATAAGCGTATGAGTGCGTGTATCATGGAGGCGTATGCTCGGCCATGAGGTCTTCAGGCCTTGGGGGTCGCATGTATGCATGGATCTCTGACGGCTTAACAGACAGATGCATGTACATGTCACCGGATAGCGGTAACACACCGCTATCCCCGGTATTCAATTGCGTGGAATGCATGCAGGCGACCAAGTGTGCGCCACTGTATCTGTGGCCAAGCGTCTGTTGCTAGGCGACGTTGCGCGCACGGCCCGCAGATCAGGCACCCCTCTTCTCCTCCATGCAACCGTGTGAGTGCGCCCGTGGCGTCCGCGCCGCCGGCAGCCGATCGCAGTGGCCACGGTGCGCCGTCACTCGTTATGTCGGGCTCCGCGGGATGGCGGCACTTGTCCAGCTAAGCACGACAATGAAACACATGACTGTGTTTCACGTTACGAACTCTTCGCCGAACACAAAGAATCGCGTCGAGTTCACTGTGAGTGCGAATAATAACATCTCTGTTGGCGCCACAGTTTAGAATAAGAATGGAACGGAGCAGATGACACACGCCGGTGCCTTTTTTTTCCTTGGGCGTGCGGCCGCAGTGGACCCAGGCTGCGCCGTGTCCGTGGCGCATCGTCCATGTCTGTGGCTGTTTCCAGTGTTGCCAAGCGAAAAAATTGACCGCTAAACGTTATCAACGAATACCGTCTATACGAAGTGACCCGTGGTGTTCTACAGGGTGGTGCCCTCAGTCGGACGCTCTTGAACATCACTATGATGGGCATAGAGAAGTGTTTACCGCATGTCCGGTAAACACTTGTTACACACTACCGTAAAATATCTTTGTACGCGGATGACATCGGCATATAGAGCGCTGGACGCGGTAGACGGGTACTGCGTGCGAGACTACAAGCAGGCAATCAACTCTATTACGGAATTTCTATGAACTCAAAGGCTAGATATATCAGCTGGCAAGTGCACTACCATCGCTTTCACGAAGCGTAAATTATGGACTCACCGTTGCAGGCTGCTCCATTCCTATGTTCCGCACCACATCTTTTTGAGTGTCATATTCGACAGGACCCTGAAGTTTTCAAAACACGTCAGCCATACAAAAGAGAAACGTTCGTCTTTCCCCAACACCTTCCGAATATTATCTAGTAACGCCGGCGGATGCACAGTCCTGTCTCTTCTCCGGCTGTATGATGTCTTGTGCATAGGATTGTTACGCTGACAGCCTTCCTGTACTCCTCCCCCTTTCTAAAGGAAATGCGAGAGTCCTGCAAAGTATGCTAGCGGAAGTCCTGAGGGTGTGCATTTGAGTTCCACATTTGAGTCGTCGACACTCCACCATAGTGGAGTGTTGACGACTGCCGCCACTTGCTCTTGGCGCGCAGGAGCTCCTCCGAACCCAACTGCGTCTTGTAGCCCAACAGCAAGGTCATCCTTTAGCACTCAGCTCAGTCCACTGAAGAGCGATACCTTCTGCCTCTGCAATACCAGCACCCTTCTCCGTCTCTGCAACCGCCTTGGATGTTCCCGTGTCAGCACATTACAACGGCAGTTCCTGGCTTTATCGGCAAACAGTACATCCCCACCCCTGCCTTAAGGTTTTTCGCCTTGGAACTCATCTACCAAGAACACAGGGCCCACACCCATCTATACACGGTATGAATTTGTGATAGCTACCTCAACGGCTATAGGAATCTGGTTTCCGTCCTCCTGTACCGCCTTCAGCGCAACGCTTAGCCACAGGAACACATCCACAGGTACCGAGTTTGTCAGCTCGCCGAGGAACTTTCGCCTATATTATCGAGCAAGCAGCACGTCGGTGGCAATCTCCACGGATTCTCGGGCGGCCCTTCAGTGCTTAAAATGGTAACCGAGATAGCAGCTTGTTTTCGACATCAATGCATTGCACTTGTAAGCTCTAAAGGCGCACCATCATGTAGAGCTTGAGAGGATTCTTGCCCACTGCAGTATAACTGGGAATGCCAAGGCGGCCACTGCGCCATCAACCGCGCATGACCTGCACGGTCCAGTGATACCGATACCACTCTCCAGTCGAGATGCTTCTGCTGTTGCGTCCAAGGCTGGCTGGAGGTTTCAGCGATCTATGTGGGCTGTTGCGTGGCAAAAGTACGCCCCCACTTCACTACATAGACCCGCGCGGGACCTTTAGGAAGTCTGATGGACGGTTCAAGGATGACGAAGCGGTTCTTCACCACGCGCGGCTAAATTCCGCTTAAACAAGTTACTTTCGCTTCAAAATAAAACAGGCTGCTTCCCCCCATGCACAGTCTTTCCGGCGTGCGTGAGGACTTGAACCAACACGTATTATGCGAATGTACGTGGTATACAGTAGTTAGAGCACCCTTTTAGCGGTCGGGGGCCTTCCGCTTTTTAGAGGAATAACTCGTTTCGTGTTAAACAAACTTTAAACAAAGATATCTAGTGACAAACGCTCTATTATCTTTCCTGCGAAGCACAGGACTGGATCAGACTCTCGAGCAGGACTCTATTAATAGCGTATCATCGTCATCAAAGTTTTCATCATCATCACATCAGCGATTTCTTTTTTATTCACACAGCTGGAGTAGCAAGCTGAGCCCCTTGGCCAGGCTAAAATCACCGGTATCACTAAAGAATATTCTTTCTCTGTCTCTCGGAGTGCAAAAGTAGCCAATAGCATCGAGATCATGTTGTGATGTCACCGTGCTTTCACATAAAAACTGTGGTTGATTACCGTCATAGGAATAGATAAACCACGAAAGTGAAATACGAACGGGCAGCGAAAGCTGCAACTGATCCTCATTTCCAGTTCGTCGGCTCTCTTGTGGGTGAGCTTGGCGAGCGACGTCCTGCTGGCGGGCGCTTCGGAATGGCTGCACTGGCGTCATTTTCGTGACGGGTGTGATGTCTGGAAAATCTTGGTGTGTCCCGGCATAAAAAACGTTCCTGTTAAAACATACAACCCAAAACGAACAGCCATAAGTATAACGTATTCTTTAGTACTAAAGGATTTTCTCCTTCAAGAAGACCGTGTGTGCAGGGGAGCACCCTTTACAGGGGACTTGCTTCGTTATGCTGGCGTCAGTTGCGTGACGGACATAACGTCAGTCAGATCTTGGTTTTATCCCAGAATAAAACACTTTCCTCTTAAAAAAAGCGCGACCGGTATGGCACCTCCTTCAGTTCTTTCCAGGCTACCTTGGGTAGACCACGGAAAGTTAAGACGCCATAACAACAGCCAAAAGCAGAAGAACATAAAGCAGCCAGGATGTCGTTGTGCAGTAATAGAAAGTGTGGTTAAGAAGATATAACTTGTCTCCGGTTTCACTCTTTACAGAGCCACGTGTGAGAACATCAAATGGTGGTCGTTTACAGCTTCGCAGTCCAACCACCTTCACAGCGTCTATTGAAGCAACATTTTTTTAAAAAATCAGGTATCCAGATAAACGATGTCATAATAGAAAATCAACCGGTCAACCGGTGGCTTAGTGCATTTGGATTAAGGGAATATGTGGATTTGTTGCCGTTACAGAAGTGCATCCACGATCGTGACTTAGCGAGTGTCTGCGCTTCTCTCTGAATGCTCATGTTGTTGTAAAGCTGACAGAATACCCTGGTGGGTTCTTTGAAGAAGAACTTGTTCGGTAAAACTTAGGAGCTGTACTCTAAACAGCGCTAAAGGGCGGCGAGAGCAGATTACACGGCGCTTTTACTTGTTAGGCGTTTCTCATCGTATCCGTTAGCGCTGTTTTCTATTCAGCTATGTATTATCGGCTAGCTCTAACCGGTGTTGTACCCCAGTTTGCTAAGAACAGTATTGGGGTTTGGTTGCCCCTAATGGCATCGACTGCGTTGAACTGTAGCTTGATGCTCTTGTATAACGGTTGGAATCGAGACAACAGAACCATCTTCAGGAACAGAAGATCAGGTGCACAGCAAGAGGTAGATGCCTGTTTAGTGTGGAGCGGGAATCTGAAGCAAAAAGAAAACGGGAGAGGAGTGCTTAGTTTTTTGCCAGTTGTCAACTGCGGGTGTATATTCTGCGGAACGCTAGGAAACAGTTTACTCATACAAAGTAGAAGAGTTTGGTGTTGGGCCTGTTGGTACATACTTTGAAGAATTGTGAAACGCAGCCCTGAATACGCGTACATGAGGAGAGAGTAGACAACACACACGCTGGAACTAGCAACAGTTTAAGGAATAAAATTTTGAATTAAAAGCAAGGTCAGGGCATGCGCCGTAAAGACAAAAGTTAGAAGGTCAGATGATGACGCAATTTAGTATTAGGCAAAAAAGCTGAATTTTTGAATAAGAGCCGATTTTTGATTGAGCCATGAGCTGACCTTCTCACTTTAGTTTTTACGGCGCATGCCCTGACCTTGCTTTTCTGTTGAAATTTTATTCATCAAAGTGTTGGTAGACCCAGCGTGTGTGTTGTCTACTCTCTCCTCGTGTACGCGTCTTCAAGGTTGGGTTTTACCGTTATTTATGCGAAGTATCCGAGTTAAGGCAGCGTGTGAAGGCTGCGCAACGCAACGTGCGTTGCGTGTGAAGGCAGTTGCCTAAAATAGTAAAAATCTCTGGAAGACAGCCGGCGCCGGTGCCACTGGAGGTAGTCTTATCAGCCATGACACACGTTTCTCCAACAGCACAGAGATGCCTGGGATACCCGCACAGAGGGTATCCCAGGCACAAAATCTTTTCGTTGAAGACCTCGTTGTTTCGCACTCATCATGAATACCTGTGTCCCAGAGTGTAGAAGCAATCGTAAGCGCACAGCATTGACTAATAAGTCCAGGCGAGCTTCATAATGCTTTGTTGGGCGAGTAGGTGTATGGCTTCGCAAAATTAAAAAGAGCGGAAAAGACGAGGGCAAAGCAACAAGGTAAACTGGAAGAGCACTCGTCCAGTCTACTGTGTTTCTCTATCCTGTTTCTTTGCGCTTTTTTCAATTTCTAGCGCGTTTTCTTGCGCAGGCACTGTATGAAAGATTTTCATGCAGAGTCCAAGAAGTGGGTCTTTGCGCAATCATTTTTAGTAAGTGGGTCACTGTGACGACCTGGCGTCGGCTGGTTTTTCGGGGGCATGCAGGTGTTATTGGTAGGTGGAGACGAGCGACAGAGTGAACCGGACTTCCGAGACTGTGGTGTCAGTGAACCACCAGTTTTGTACGCTGTATGAAGAATGGGTGGTGTCAGGAAATTGGGCTGGGTAGGAAATAGCTAGGGAAAATAGTGGGTTGGGATTTGAAATGCAGGAGAGTGTCCCACACTGCTTTCGCTAATCTAGGGGGGTTCGAGGGACGCAGAATATCATTTAAGGAATTTGGTCGTGCGTTAGCGGGAAGCGGGTCTAGGAGAACCTGTCTGTCAGTTTGAAATCGTTCAAAAAATCCAATGTCCAAATAATCCGAATGTCCAAATTGTCCAATTGGAAATCTCCAAATAATCTGTTCAGTGGTGTCCGGAGTGTCAAAGGGGATACACATGCCTTGATTAGGTGACGGAGTAAAAAGCTGTTGTCGTTTTGCAGGGGAAAGGTTCGTAAGTGTCATAGCTGTGTTAAGCGGGCTTGCTGAGAGCGCGAATAGGACTTGGGAATGGGAGTGTGGTTGACCAGGGAGGCGAGAAAGTCTTTCCTTTAATAAATGAAATAGGTTCTTCCTGTAAATAGGAGAGATTGGGTAGGGCTCTGAAGACGAGAAGCTTGGCTCGAAAATGGTCGGACTTGTGGATTGTACAAACTGGTCGTTTAGCTTTTCTTTACAAGTGTTCGTGCTTGTTAAGCAATCCTCATTTCTCCCAAAACACACCTTGGGCCTACCTCTGAGATGTAAGATCAGATCCGCAACCACTGCCAAATTTCATCTTCGTAGAATCAGCCACCGTGCTCTCCCACAGATATAATTTGGATGAGGACGCTGTGCAAATATATATTTACAGTATTTACAAGACATAGACTGTACCACCACTGCCATCCAGTAAAGCCCACCCCAAACCGAAAGCCTAAAGCGCTACGCTTGCGCATTCTCCTCGATAGCCGATCAATAGTGAGGAAACAGCTTGTCGTTCTTAGGCTCCCCATGGCAAGGTATAAAATGAATATATAACATCATCTGAAATAACTAAACCACAGCTTTCCTACTGAAAAAGACATTCCGGATGTCTACGTGAACAAGTCGCTTTCGCGGAAGCCAACGTATGAGCATAATGCTGGTTTCCCCATGGCCAACGACGTCGGTACTCCGAAGCCGTAGCTTGGTAACATGCATTACAACGGCAAGGGAATGTCGAACAACGTAGAATGTATATTACATCGTTATTATTCAGAAAACGTACTTCGATGGGCATCCGGGCTAAAACAGCGGTTGGCAAAAATTTACGCCGACCAAATATTTTCTGCAAACAATATTGTGTGTGAACAGAGAACGGACGAAAAAACTTTTTCTGGCGCTGTTTCACCATGATGACGTGCCTAGAGAGTGTATAAATGTACAAGGGTAGACGAAACTATTCCGTGTGTAGTGTCAGCATTGTCCTTCGTCTTTCGTTTGTGTGTGTGTCCTGTGTGGTATTAGGCTAAGGACAATATAAGTGGTGATGACCCACTCGCTCAGATTCTGTATCTTCTAACGTTACCTTCCCAATTGTTTCCAACAAAGTTTACACCTGTTGAATTTCAATGTTTACTAACGTAGCGGAAGCCTCTCGCCACCGCCGCGCGAGCGTCTCCCTCCGAAGGTAACTTTTCCTTTCCTTGCGGTCTGCCACAGGCTTGTGGACAGTACGCCTTTTGTGGAAGACGCGTATTGGCGACGCTGCCGCCTGCTTACTAGGGGTTTATTGTCCCATCCTTCGGGGATGGGACAATCCATATTGTCACTTTTCGGGGGAACGCTTAACTTCTTGTCCGACCGACTCCTGGCATTAGGACTGGCGCCGTTGCCATCTGCTCGCATCGGGGGCCTTTTTCCTCTCTGTTGTGAAGAACGCGGGGGTTCCCCTTTTTTCCCTCGTCCGGGGGCGTTCTTGGCGTAAGAATCTTTTGAAAATAAATAGTCTTCTCTTTAAACTGCAAACCAGCTGTACGTCCGATTTGTCGCCTCCTTAAGCAGCGGACATTCCGGGCTGCTACAAAATTGGTGACCCTAACAACGATCTAACAAACACGCCGCCATGAGCTCCGACGACAACACTGCTGTCTCCACGCCTGCAGTCTTCGCCACAGAACGGAAGCAACCAAATTCTTGTTCTAAAAATCCAAAAGTTTGGTTTAGCAATGTGGAGGCTCGTTTCAAGCTCCGGCAAATTACCTCGCAGTTGGCGAAGTACATTCACGTCGTCGGAGCCCTGCCCCCCGAAATCGCCGATGCTATCGACAACATTGTGGTTTAACCCCCCACACAAGCGGAATATACCACCATCAAAAAGACAGTGCTAGAGCGCCTCGAGGCGCCTGAAAAAAGCAGACTTCAGCAGCTCTTATGTCGGTAAGAGCCGGGCGACCAACGACCTTCCGAACTGCTGCGCCGGATGCGGCAACTACTCGGTGTGCACGCGCGCGAGGACGGCCAGCACCCACTTCGTGAACTTTTTCTGCAACGGCTGCCCCAGTCGGTGTGGATGTTTCTGTCGGGTTCAGATGAGACATGAAGTTTAGGCGTTCCTTCGGATGAGACGTCAATTGATCGACTGGCGGAACTTGCCGGTCGCATCACAGAATACCGTACTCCAAACTTCGCGCCTATAGCTGCTGCAAGAACACACGAACAACCAGGTCGACGGTCACGCCTTGAGGAGAAAGTGCAACAACTTACCGAGACCATGCAGCAACTTTTGCTGTCTGGCGCTTTCCAACAGGGTGAGCGACTGAAGCAACCGATCCCCTTCAAGACAGCCAAGCTCTTCCCAGAGAAGCGAGTCACGAGATAGAGAGGAGGGAGTTTGCTGGTACCACCGTCGTTTCGGCGCGGGTGCTAGGCGCTGCACTCAACCTTGCTCGTTTCCGGGATACGCTTCGCCCAGTCTTTAACAGCGGCTTACGACATCGACCCTCCATCCAGCCGCCTGTTCATCGTAGTCGACCTCGTAAGGAACTCGCGCCTGCTAGTGGACACGGGAGCCGAAATCTGTATTGTCCCGGCAACCCCCGAGGATCGCCGACGTAGCACGGGCGTATCGTCGCTGCAGGCGGTGAACAACACTTCCATCGCTACGTACGGCTTCCGCTCGCTGACAATAGACGTCGGACACAGGCGCCCATTCCGCTGGGTCTTCGTGGTAGGGAACGTTAATTTCGCCATACCCGGAGCAGACTTTCTGAGCAGCTTCAACCTGAGTGTGAGAGTACGTCACTGTGAACTCAAGGATGAGAACACATCCCTCAAAGCTCGTGGTTTAGAGTCAAACATGTGCTCATCTGGCATCTGCGCCTTCAAGCCAGTATCTGCCTACCACCACGTCGTGGCCGAATTCACTTCTCTCACCAAGCCCAGCAACACGGAGAAGCCGGTGAAACATAATGTGACTCACCACATCGTCACCACCGGGCCACCAGTCACTGCTCGGCCACGAGGGCTGTCCAGCAACAGGCTTCAAGCTGCACACAGTGCGTTCGAGCGTATGCTACAGCTGGGAATTATTCGCCCTTCGTGTAGCAACTATTCATCACCACTGCACGTGGTTCCTAAAAACGACGGGGACGACTGGCACCCGTGCGGTGACTACAGAGCCTCGAGCGCATCGACAACGCCGGACAAGATTGCTCTGCCACACATTCACGATTTTAGTGCGCGTCTGGCAGGTACAAAAATATACAGCAAGACACACTTCGCAGCGGCATACCACATAATCCCCGTCAAACCGGAGGGCATACTAAAAACAGCCATAACAACTCCATTCGGCCTGTTTGACTTTGTTCGTATGCCCTACTGCTTGAAAAATGCAGCACAGGCACTTCAAAGACTCATGAATTAGGCCACCCGGGGTCTTCCTTTCCCCTTTGTCTATCTGGGTGACATTAAGGTGGCCAGCAGAACTCCTACCGAGCACGGACAGCACTCCCGCCAGCTCTTTCAGCATCTGGATGAGCACGGCCTGGTTCTGAAACCACAAAAGTGCGTGTTTGGAGTCGAGGCTCTCAAGTTTCTCGGCCACTACATCACTGCTGAATGCATTATGCCATTGGAAGCGAGGGTGGAATCCGTCAAGAAGTTTCCTGCTCCAACATCAGCAGCAAGCTGAGAGTTCCTCGGGTCCTTAAAGTTCCACTGGCGGTTCATTCCATCTTGTGCTCGAGTACTCCAGCCATTGACCGACCTGCTGCGCCGAGACGACTAAAAGGCACCAGAATTTTGTCGGTCTGACGAACACCAGAACGCTTTTGAGAAAGCCAAGGAGGAGCTGGCCGCGGCTACCCTTCTCATTCATCCACTGCCTGACGCTGCTACACGCATCATGGTGGACGCCTCCTCGACATCGGTCGGAGCAGTGCTGCAGCAACAGGAGGGTGCACTGTAGAAGCCACTGGGCTTATTTTCGGTACGCCTGAAGCCTTCAGAATTACGGTACAGAACATTTGGAAGGGACAGGCTCGCATTATTTTGTTCCATTAAGCATTTTCGCTACTTCCTCGAAGGTCGTGAGTTTTAAATCTTGACAGACCAGAAGCCCCTCACCTGCGTATTGAACAACAACAGTTCCTGCACCTCAGAACGGCAAATTCGTTAGCTCTTATCCATCTATGAGTTTTCTGCAGACATCCGCCACGTTCCCGGGGTCGAAAACGAAGCAGATGACGCCTTGTTTCGAGTCAACGCCTCCGGCACAAAAGCCCTGAACTTCGATGCGATTTCCGCGGCTCAGAGGGAGGGTGCTGGTTTGACGAGGCTGAAGGGTGGGAGATCTTCACTCGTGCTTTTGGAAATTGCACTTCCCTACGTTCAGGGCACAATAACCTGCGACACCTCCCAGGCAAAGCACGACGTATCGTCCCTCTGAATTTTAGCCGAGTGGTATTCAACTGTTTCCGCTCCATCAGACACCCATTTGTCTGCACCGCCCAGCGGCTGAAAACAGAACACTTCGTTTGGCCCGGAGTCAACGCGGACGTGCGGCGTTGGGCTCGGACATGTGGAACGTGTCAGCAAGTGAAAGTGACTCGCGACGCTTGGGCTGCACTACAGGAAGTTGGGAGTCGCGCGTTTGACCACGTTCACCTCAAACTGGTGCGACTGCTACCGCCCTGCTAAGGTTTCAGGTACTTGCTCACATGCATCGACAGATACAGCCGATGGCCCGAAGCATATCAATGGCGAACATACCAGCTGAGACCGTCACACATGGGTGTCCCGCTGTGTCTGCCCCGCCCACATAAAAACTGACCGGAACGGTAATTCCAGAGCAACTTTTTTTCCGCGCTTTCGACCCTCCTCGGCACGAAGCTGCAGCATACAGTCGCCTACCTCCACGCCAGCAACGGAATGGTTGAGTGCTTGCAGAGGCAACTCAAAGCTGCACCTTCAGCGAAACTCGATCGCCAGCACTCGGTGGCAAAGCTCCCGCTTGTTCTTATTTGGCTGCGCTCAACGGTGAAGAAAGGCCTCAGCTTCAGTGTAGAGGAAATGGTGTACGGATCAACAGTGCACCTCCCGGGAGAATTCTTCTCCGGCCATACACTTTCCATCCCAGAAGCCTCCGACCATATCGAGAAGCTGCAAGAATGGCTTCCGAAACTCACGCCAACAGCATCTCGCATCGCCCGCAACAGAAAGGTTTTTCCTTGTCTTGACATGGACTCAGCTACACGTGTTTAAGCAACACGACGCAACGAAGCCGCCCCTCACTTCGCCGTATGACGGCCCTTTCATAGTTTTGGGACGTAATAACAAGACCATCACAATCAACGTGTGGGGCCAATGTAGGCGTCACCGTCGACCGCGCCAAGCCTGCTCATATGGAGGGTTCTGTGCATGCAGCCTCTCACGCACGTTTTCAGTGATAAGCAGTGGACACCTTTCCCCATTCAGCCGGTAACTGCTGCCTTTCTTTAAAGGTCCGCAATCTAAGGGGGGAGACTCTGTAGCGCAAGCCGCTCGCCACCGCCGCGCAAGCGGTCCCCACCGACGGGGACTTTCCCATTCTGTCCCGTCTGCCGCCGGCTTGTCGACAGTACGCCTTTTGTGAGAGACGCGTATTGGCAACGCCGCCGCCTGCTTACTACTGGGTCATTCCCCCGTCCTCTTCAACGGTCGCCTTTCGGGTGAAAGCCTAACTTGGTGTCCGGGCGACTCCTGGCATCAGTCCTGGCCCCGTTGCCGTCTGATCGCTTGGGGGACCTTTTTCCTCTCTGTTTTGAAGGACGCGGGGGTTCCCCTGCTTTCCCTCATCGGGGGACGCCGGCGACGTCCCCCGACGCCGATACCGTCCCCCGGCCAGTTCTACGTCCACTTTCTCGGCTCCTTCAGCAGGGGACATTCCGGGCTGCTACACTAATATACATCCATGTCCAGTAGCAGTTGCTAACAAAGCGAAGTGTTTCTGCTAATCAGTCTGTCTAGCCGAAAAAATTACCGGTTCGGTTACGGTTCGGGTTCGGATGAATAAATTTTGTTCCGGTTTACTTGCGGTTTGAAGAAATCACAACTCGAACCGGTTTGTAAACTTTAACCGGTTCGGGAACCGGTAAAGTGAGTTAAAATATTGGTTACGTCCAACCAAAAAAACGCTTTGCAGTTTAAAGAGATAGGAAAACTAAATAAAATTTTGGTGCATTCAGAATACTGCTTTTCCTGATAAAATGTGCGCAATTTTAAGGCCAACGGTAAGGAATTAGGCCAGATATTTATTAAACACATTAAATGGTGAACATTCACCAGCTGCTACACCAGCAGCTGGTGTAGCAGCTCTTATCTTAGTGTTGCAGCTCAGCCCTTATTTTGTCTTACGGATTTATTAGAATCGGCAAGGGCCATACCTTGCAAGGTATACACTTTCTTTTTATTTTTGTTTTTGAATCATTCATCACTTGAGTTAGGCCTGGGTACCGTCCAATCCCCTGTGTACATTGGCAGACGACATGCTTAAATCACAGCGCCTTGCTTTTTAGTGGCGACGGGCGTTAGGGGCTCGGGCTGTCGGCGTCTCCTGTCGTCTTCAGCTGATGTAGTCACGGTAGTAAAACACGAGAACACTCGTTTTCCAACGCCTCAAGCTAGAACGTAACACTTAATAAAAGAAAATTGTACAATGGATAAAAGCGGTTCAAAATAAACTAACATGATGTAAACATTTATGGAACGCTCTCTGTCCTCTCCAGCACTCGTCAAGAACAAGCAGAAACTGTTTCTAGAGGGGTTATATTTCGTGTTACACTAAAATACCTTCCGGCTCTCCACGGCAGGCCTGATGGGTTCGGGTGGTCGCTCGAAGCAAGGACAGGCATACTTACCGGTGCCGGGGCCTCGTTGATCACCGAGTACGAGCCGCCAATGCGAGAAGCGGGCATTGCACTGCACTCTTGTTGACCCTAGCCCCTATCCCAAACTGGGGCAGATGGGGCAAGCAAATTGCTTAAATCTGGTTAAAGTCTAGAGAGGGCGCCACTGCCTCAGCATGCACGCGATTACTGCTCTCACCGGCGCACCTCTGGCGCCCAATCAGCGCGCGCCGTGGGGCTTTCCCTTTTCACCCGAACCACCTAAGAAGAAGAAGGGCAAGAAAGAGACTGGCCCTATTTGAATACACTTGAATGCATGCTTCTCCCCTTCCCAAGTTACACGTTAGGGGAGATGCCCCGGGACTTTTGATCAGCAAAAGACTTTTGAGAATTTTTACAGCAACTCCAAGTGCAGCCTTTTATTCAGTGTTCAAAAATCCCAGCTTTGGGACGTTGTGGAAGCTTACCTATATACTGTGCATAATATTCGGGAAGGCATTTGGTAATCCCCGTAATGTAGGAGGCGCAAATGAAACCTTTGCAGCAGGGTGGGACCCTTCTTGAGCACTGAAAATATAAAACAATCACATTCAAACAAACGCACCGTGACGCCCAAAATCATCATCATCATCATCAGCCTAGCTACGCCCTCGGCAGGGCAAATGACGTTCCCATAGATCTCCAATTATGCCGGTCCTGTGCTAACGGCGGCCAATTTATTCTCACAAACCTACTGATCTTATCTGCCGATGTAGCCTTCTGCCACCCCTTTCCACGCTTGCCTTCTATGGCGATCCACTCTGTTACCCTTTATCACCAATGGTTATCGTACCTTCACATTACATGCCCGTACCACTCCGATATCTTCTTGTTATTTTTTTCTAATACGTCCTTAACACGTGTTTGTTCCCTGACCCATTCCGCTCTCTTCTTGTCCCTTAATGTTACGACTATCATATTACGTTCCATTACTCGCTGAGTCGTACTCAATTTAAGTTGAACCCTGAGGCTCCAAGTTTCTTCCCTGTCGGTGAGTATAGGTACTATGCAGCTCTCATACACTTTCATCTTCAGTGGGAATTGTAGGCTGCAATTGATTATCATAGAATGTCTACCGAATGCGCTAAACCCCATTCTGATACTTCTAATTACCTCTGCCTCATGGTTGGGATCCGGGGTCACCACTTGCCCTAAGTAGATATTTCGCTTGCCACTTCCACTGCCTAGCCAACCAATTGAAGTAGCTGTGCTCTGCCGAGGTTATTGCGGACTACTTTAGTTCTCTACACATTATTTTCAGGCCCACCGTTCTACACTGCTTGTCCAGGGCGGTAAGCATGATTTGCAATTCCTTTCCCCGAGTTACTTCGCAAGGCAACGTCATCAGCAAATCAGAGGTTACAGAGGTATTCGCCATTAGCCATTGCGCCCACCTGTTCCCAACCCAATGTTGTTAATACCTCTTCTAAACAGGCCGCAAATAACATGGGAGAGATTGTGCCTCATTGTGTGACAGACGACCTTACTTATCGGTAATTTACCGCTGTCCGTATGGAGGACAATGGCAGCTGTGAACCCATTTTAGATATCCTGTCGTATTCTCACGTAATGCTCGTCTACATCCCGATTTTGCAATGCTTGAATGACTGCTGTGGTTTCGACCGAATCAAATGCTTTCTCATAAGCTATGACAGCTTTATATGAGGGGTTGAGTATACTGCGCGCATTACTCTATCACCCGATAGATCGGGGGAATATGTTCCATGGTTGAATAGCATTTACAAAAGCTTGCCTGTTCATTGTGATGACAGAAATATACGGTACTGTTCATATCACGCTGCCATAATAGCTAAAACGATAATAAACAACACTCCTTACAGAAATACTGAATGTATAGGATTATGTGCAGATACCGCCATGTCACGAAGCCAAAGAAGACGCAGTTGGATGGAAGGAAAAGTGAGGTTACTGGAGCGAACTTGTGCTCTCCTCTGACAACTCGAAAATACACAGGCGGCGAAGCAGCAGTCAAGAAAGTCGCGTGCGCAGGCGAGTGTTGGCGAATCGAACACCACGGCGTCTGCTCTGCGGGCGTTTATCTCTTGGCGCGACTGGTTCTCGAACCGTCGAAGTGCATCCAGAACACTTTAGATCAAAGAATTTTCTGGGCTGTTGAAGTTAGTTCGGAACACTCTTCCTATCAAAGGAGATAATACGCGCGGCATAAAGAAAGGAACATACGCTTCACTTGGCTCAGGAATAACAGATAACACAGCCGGGCGCAGCCGGTTGGCAAAAACAAAACATAACAAACCCAAACAAACAATCAGTATACAGCGAGATGGGGACTTCCTGGGGTAATACCTTCTTGATGTAGATGATGCATATCATGAACCATGCTGGACTAAGAACACCCCGGGACCCCTTGCTTGATGGGCTCTGCTGTGGCGCTACCGTCTTTGATTGTCTGGTAGATGTACCGATCCTTGAGATAATCACCTAGCCAAGCCTGCAGTTACCGTCCATAGTCCTACGAACGCCATCTTCTTTCTAATTGCGTCGTGGGCCCCAATCCCAAATGCTGGCTTTATATCCAGGAAAACACAAAGGGTGAACAGTTTCGTAGTTGTTTGAGGATGAATATCTGTTACCACGGCAGTCACATTGTCAAAACTGCTCCTACCTTTCCTGAATCCTGACATCTGTTATGGAGCAATATCTGTTTTCGAGTTCCGAGACAAGCCGCCGTAGTACCATTTTCGCCATTACCTTTCCAACGCAGCTTGATAGAATAATTGGTCATTAGGGCTTCATATATATGAAGGGAATTTTTCTGGCTTGAGAACCTGTACCAGGTGAAGAATTTTGTAGCTAGCATCAACACGGTTTGTCGGATACAATGTGTTACTTATACCGAAGAAGTGCTTAAACGCCTTGGGTCGAGATACCTGAGAATCATATAACGAATTCCATCAAATCCAGGCGAAGAGGTAAAATGTATGGCTGTAAGCACTGGAGATAGCTCATTGATGGTAGAGAGCTTTTATATTATCACAGCACTGTGGTAAGAATCCACTGGGTCAACTGCCCGGGGATCAGTGAAGGTCTCTGTTGAGCACTGACTTATTTGCAAATACAGTGGAACCGTGCTGGTACGTCCCCCGGAATTACGAAGACGCGCTTCTTATGACGAATCACTGTGGTCCCAGCAAACTTCCCATATATATATAGAGAGAATAAACTTTAATTAATCTAGAAAATGCTTGAGAGAGGGGTGCTCATTCCAGGATGCCTTGAGCTCGGGCCGCGTCGACAGCCCTTTCGATCAGGCGCAGCTGATCTTCGAGGCCGGAGCTGGCCAAGGCTCTCTCCCAAAGCTCTGTGGAAAGGTGGAGGTTAGGGAGGTCTAGGGTGGACTTGTCGCAGCCGCCCACTATGTGTCTGAGAGTCCCAGGCTCTCCACAGAGGCCGCAAAGGTGAGAAGGTGAGAAACGTGTGCCTTGTCAATGAGGTGGAGTCTGGTTGGATGCGGGAAGGTGTTGACCTGCAGGGCACGCAGTAACATTTCCTGATCTCTCGGTAGCGATTTGTGTGGCGAAGAGTAGGTTTTACGGGACAGCCTATAATGTTGCGTGATTTCCTGGTAGGTGACAAGAGGTTGCATGCGCTCGGGCTCGGCTTTGGCTTCACCAGCGCTTGCTCGGCGGGTCAAATCTCGAGCCACGAGGTTGGCGATCTCGTTGCCGGGGATTCCGCTATGAGCTGGTGCCCATACAATCCTCACTGGTCTCGTTGGTAGCCTCTGATTGATTAGTCGAAGTGTTGTGATGTGCAAGCGACCGTTGGCAAAGTTGCGGCACGCCTGCTGAGAGTCTGAGAATAAAACTTTGGCGTCAATTTGGCTAAGCGCAAGTGCTATCGCCTCTTCCTCGGCTTGGAGAGGGTTGTGTCCCGGAATTGAGATGCTGCACCTGTGCTGCTTATTTAAAACGACGGTGGCTGCCATGGCTTGTCTTCCGGAGTAACAGGCTGCGTCTGTGTAGACGGTAGATGGTGCATCTCCGTAAAACCTAAATATTGCCCGGGCTCGGGCTTCTCTGCGATCCTCGTGATGCACAGGGTGCATATTGCGTGGTAAGGCGGGCACTATGAAGTGTGTGCTAATGGAGTGGGGTACGCTTCCAGTAAGGAGAGGTGGGTGACTAAGTGGGGCCGACAGCGCCACGGGGTGAGAGGATGAACCTCCCCGTTTCCGTTGCTCCTAAGCTCAATCTTTGGCTAGACAGGTGCGCCTCTATTAACTCCTCGGCCGAGTTGTGGATGCCAAGTCGGAGTAGTCGTCTATGGGAACGTAAACTTCCCATAGAAACACTGCATTAAAAACCCCGATATGATGCCGTGCTGGTGCACGGGGTCCGCTTCATACGAGGGACCCTGGTGTGGGTAATATGGCATTTTTTCCATCTTTTACGTCGCTTCGCCGCATCGTCCCGACATTTATTAAAGACGATAGTCTTTCTTGGGCTACTTAAACCCAGAAATTTTGGTCTGTCTGTCTGTCGGTCTGTCACTCGATTCAGCCACCCGGTCAAAGTGCTACGAAGTCTGCGCAATAGCCTTATATGCTCACACCAAAATCTAAACGTCTAGTCCAGTTTGTATGTTCATACTTGTGGACATTGCTGAACTTGAACAAGATATTACGGAAATAGAAGACAGAAAGTTAGTACAGGAGGGATATTTACAGCGTTCCTTTATAACAAATTTATAGGTGCTTGGTTTTTGCGAAATGAAATACTACATCTACTGCACAAAAAAATCACACTGTCGTTTGCTGTGGCCGGCACCACTATAGCTTCTGGCGGCACTTTGAGAATTCGAGCGGCAACAGTGAGGAAAGATTCAACAATATACGTTCCACGATCTGCTTGGAACGCACGTGGACTAGGCCAACTCGGGTCTGTAGGCGTTGAAGTAGGGCGCCTCGATTCGTCTCCGCCGTACTGCAGCGCTTGCATCGAGGCACCCGGCCTGGGGCAGTGGTACGTGATAAATATAACTTGACTTGAGCAAACCTTTAGTGTGTTTGCCTTGGGAGGAGAGCGACCCACGAGAGACAACATGAGAGGTGAACGGGAAAGCCAAGGGAGGCATTGACTTGGCAAATGTCGACAAAGACTATCGTCTTTTGTCTACATTTGCAATGAAAGGAGCAGATACGAGGCCAGTTTTCCTTGAGCTTGTTTGGCGCTGCTTGATGTACAGAGATCCGCAAGCAGGCGAGACAACTTGCTCAACAGACGGAAGCAAGAAGGCGGGTACTCGTGAGTGGGAGTTAACCTTAGACGACCCCACGCAGCAGCTCTACGCCAACGCGCCAACCGCGAGAAGTCATAGTGCCATGTTCAGGTGGCTAGCGTACCGGGAATTGGAAGATCCCATCGAGCCGCCGACAAATGGACAACGACGCAACCCAACGGTGATGACTGGACACTCGCTTTCCTCACCCGCTCAATTCAGATTATTTCCTTTCACGACGCTCTGTCACCTTCTCTCTGGTCTCTGCTTATCAGTGTCTTTCAAAGCAGCGTTGTCACTCCGCTTCTTTCTTTGCTAGGATGCCTATATTCATATGCGCCCGCCGCAAATGTGGAGACAGGTATACGTTGGCGCCGCCATTTTGGGTCACTCGCTGGCCACCACACAAGGGCCTGTAGCAAGACCCCGCTATAATTTACGCCGCAACATGGTTTACTCCCGAAGTTTGAATCATCTCATCTATTTCGAGTTGCTGGGTCTTAAGAGAAACGAAAACACCTAAGCGTTTAGCACTTTGACCCAATAGGGACGGCACGGGACCGTTCAAAGGGTGTCTCCACCCTGTACGTGAATTCCGTTTTTTTTATCTCAGCCTTGTACTATTGTTCATTTCGCTTTGCCCTGGCAGTTTCACACTCGCCCTTTTTACTCTCAATTTGCTCGTACACGTCGGCTTTAGCTTCCGCGGTGGGCTATAGATACCCCAGGATGGCACGGGTGTCGCGTATCGCGCCGCGCTTGGCTGGAGGGCTAGCTCGGCACCCGTGGAGGGGAAGGGGGCGCAACATAGGTGTTTCTTCTTTCTAAACTTGGGATTTCAGACAAGGGTTCGTAAATCGCGAGAGAACGCATCGAATATAGTAGTTTAAATAAGTTCTTAGCCAACCTGCGGCATGAGACCGTCACAAGGCCGGCATTTACCCGCACCCCAGTCATACGACACCCCGGTCATACGACGCTTCCTCGCGGTCACTTGAAGTCGAATTGTCGGGGTTCCACTGTATATTCCCCAGCGTCTACTGCGCTGACTCCACGCTTGAGAACTATAGAAGGAAATAGGTAGATCTAACTGGGTGGGGCTCTCATACTGCGGAGAACCTGTAATATGCCTGCCGGTTATTTGCGGGGATCCAACCTTCAACAAAAGTCTACCCAGCGCTATCTGGCTGCTTAATAATATTCTTCATAGAGCACTTGTGCGCGCGGATGGAAGCTCGCACATCTCCGACGAATATTTATTTTTTTATTGTACTCTAAGCCCTGTCGGGCTGTTGCAGATTGGGAAGTATATTTATTTTATTTATTTGCATACCTACTCCGCCCGTTGGGCAATATAGTAGGGGGGACAAATAATCGATATAAAATACAACATTGCACACTCTTTGAAAGGTTGAAGAAAAAAAAACAATTGTAAGAAAACATACAAGGTTTGCGTTAGTAAGCCACACACTGCAGACCGTGAGTAGAATTCTAATCACACATGTGGTACATTCTGAGGGAGCAACGGCAGATTCAACTGTCTACATCTTGAAAAAAATCTGTGAAAACGGAGTTGCAGTTCACAATTGTTCTAACAAGAAAAGTGTTTTTAAATCTGTCAATTATTGGTGTGTACGACTTATCTTTTGGATGATTGTTTTGTGATGAAAGTCTTCCACGTGGACGCAAATAGAGATTAAGGTATTAAATTGAGCTTATTGTAAAGATGACACAGAAGTTTTAGTCACAGGATTTTTCTACGAATTGCACGCTGTAGGAGCTTCATCTCAGTGATCACAGATGTTACTGAGAGCGCCTTTCATAAATGAAAAAGATAAATTGCGCTGCTGCGCTCTCAATACGCTGAATTGATTTTTTGATATTGGTTGTGCCGGTCCCAGATTACACAAGCATAATCTAAGGTAGGTCGAACAATATTTTCGTACGCTGAAGTTTAAGTTCAGGAGGAGTACCTCCGAAGTTTATTTCCGGACCACTCCTGAAGTTTAATTTCGGAGGCCTTGGCCCTGCAGTTGGTGTAGATAAGCTGATGATGATAATAATTACCCCTCAGTAGTCCACGTTTTCGCTGGGCTGATTGGCATATATGGGGGAAACGTTGATTCAAATTTAGGGTATTTGTAATTGTCACTCCAAGATGCTTTATTTCTGTGGATGTTTTGATTGGGTTCATGTTCGCTGTATAGTCGAACATGACGCGTGTTTTCTAGTTTGATATTCCCGTGAAGGGAGAATTTCATTGTTGATTTCTATGCCCATTGTGCACACCAATTGTACATAATCTGTTACGAATCATTCAGTTAAGGTTGGTCAGAGATATTCTTGATACGTGTAGAGAAAACACAATCATCAGCAAACAATAGCATTTCGATGATGAAATGTCTACCACTTGCAATGACCATAATGTACAGAAGAAACAAAACTGGAACTCAAACCGAGATTTACACCCCACCGGAAAAAATGAACACAAATGATGGACGTTCTCCAGCTATTTCACGAATATGGGCGATTTATCAAGTAAGGTCGAATCCGCCTAATTATTCGTAATTTGACACCGTAACGTGAAACTTATGTCCACGTTTTGCCTGACATACCCTGTCAAAACCTTTTGATAAATATAATGACATAACATCAAATTGTTCTTTAGAATGAACGGCCACTGCAAAATATAGAACTTTTAAATAACGCTGCCACAGTTGAAGGACGTCGGCGAAAACCATGTTGTTTGTGGTAAAAGAGGATGGTATTTTCAAAGCATGCAAGAAGATATTTACCAATTACGTGCTCTGCCAGTTTCCGTACTGTACGTGTACTGAACTTGGGCGATAGTTTTCAACCATATGCTTCTCTGCTGATGAAGCAGGGGCACGATCGTTGCTAGCAGCCAGTCACGTGGTACAGCACCAGTTTCCAATGAGGAGGCAAAAAGTTTGGCCAAGAATACTGCTACCCATGTGCAATAGCGCTTTCAAAACTCGGTAGGTATTTTACCGGGCCCTGAGGTCTTCCTGTCATCCAATTTTAAAAGCAGTTTATTTATACCTTCCTTAGAGATAACAATGTCATCTTCGTAAAGTCTATTTCGTGTATATTGCGCAATATCTATATACCAAGGTCATCCCCGTTCGGCATGTACTGGTACATAATTGTTTAAAAAGTTGTTAAAAGCTGCAGAAACTGAAACGGGATCACTGCAAATCTTTTCATTTAAAGGCACACCGGTTGGAGCTGGCCTTGAAGCATCCAATTGTCTGAAAATCTTCTGAGTTGAAGTTTTCAAATAATCAGCCAACGAATAGCGCGACGATGTTTATAGTGCCATCAAGTGGTGTGTATGACCTTAGTGGTTCACTTTGCTGGGTTGATTCTAATTTGGCCCGACGAGTAGCAACTGTCAACTCTTCGCTTATTGATAGGCCCAAGAATTATACTCTGATTGGTTTCATGAAGTACCCCAGTTCACACAGTGTACGGTTCGCTAAGAAGGTCCTATACCTATTCCTTAAATTATGGTGCATAAGGCCACGTCGTCACTACCAAAACTTTCTACATTAGAACACCAAGACATGGAGGACGGCAGGGAACCACCATTCATAGTAATTTCCAGCACTTCCGAGGCTTTTCAACGTGTGCGTGCCGGCAATGCGTGTTTCCCGCGTCGAGCTCCGCTTCCCCGGCTACACGGAATAGACGCCTTCCCCTTGTCGTTGTTTTGTTCGCCCGAAGCTGGATGGTGTGCCTTGCAGTCACCTGTGAGCAAGTGCAGGGGTGGTCTAGGTCGAAATATCCACCAAGAACCTCACGCTGAACTTTGCTCTCCGTGCAGTATACCCGTTCAGGGGGAAGAAGGTTGCACGATCGTGATTTATTGTTGCTGATGTATATTTGACAATAGCATCCGGTGCGACATTGAAAATTATAAAGGGGAAGTCCTGACGAATTCCGAGTAACACTTGGCGCTGATCCCAGCTCGCCGAAAACTGATGACGCGAGTACCCCGACAGATGGCTATTTGATTGCCGGCAAGATTCGGATATTGCCGTGACCAAGTATTTATGGTTTTCAACGAGCGGTCAGAGCTCAGATATGCCCTGGTTTAGACCACACCCATTCCAATGAAATGCAGTTGCTCGATTTTGAACGATTCGGATGCTCCCTGATTCGGTACTGATCAGATGGTTTACAGCCGTTCCTATAAAAACGGCGAAAAGGTGTTCAGGAATATAAAATTTCTTGGGCCAGATTATTGAAAAATGTTGGTAGCATTGAACGTCCGGCTTCAAAGCGCGCGACAAATGAGCAGCTCGAATTTGTCCACGGCTCTCCGCTGGATGGAGGCAGGTGCATTTGCTGGGAACGCTTCTCGGCAGGCTGCTTAGGGCTTGCGGGCAGAGCGGGAAGCTGAATAACTTGTGACGAATGCAGTTGTAGCGGCGGAAAGTTATTCTTGCCATTCTCAATGCCCATAGACACTGGCGGACTTTGCGGCCTTGTCTGACGTTTGCACGGGTTTTGGTTGCCAGAGCCTTTCCCACATCAGACCACCGACTGCTCAGTCATGTAGGATTGATTGATTGTAGGGTTTAACGCGCCGACGCAACGCAGGCGATGAGGCGCGCCGTAGTGGAGGGCTCCGGATTAATTTGACCACCTGGGGATCTTTAACGTGCGGCGAAATCTCGTACACACGGGCGTTTTTGCTTTTCGCCTCCATCAGAAAAGCGGCCGCCGCAGCCGGGAATCGAGCCCGCAACCTCGTGCTCAGCAGCGCAATGCCTTAGCCACTGAGCCACCGCGGCGGGTAGTCATGTAGGAAACCTTCTCCTCGCTCTTGTGTTGCGGTTGTTGGTAGGGTGGGCAGTACGCGAAATTGGCCTTAAAGTTTTGCCGCAGTTTCCATAGAGCCATTCAGCAAACTTACATATCGCTGGAATGTGCAAGCGCAAGTTTGGTGGCCCCCGCTGTGGAGACGACCATGACCTGAAGGCTTTTACTTCAACTGAGAAACGCGGTCCAAACTGTGGCAGGACTCATGGGGCTGTCTTAAACTTTTGTCCGACGTTTCGACAAGAGAGAAGAATTTACAAGTACAAGAGCCAAAACAAGGTAAATTACAAGGCAGCGAAGGCAGCGGTCTAATCCAAAAAACACTCCAAGCGTCGCGACCCCACAAGAACGACAGAAGAGAGGAAAAGTCAGAGCAGCGATTTTGTCTTCGCTGAGTTGCCGCCGATACCACCGCAGATGCCTGATCAAGTTCCTCAAGTTCCAACTCCTCCCGCTAATCCTACTGCCACACGGCAGCGCGCCTGGACACGTGCCAGCCAAGACCGCATGAGCCGGCAGAGCGTGCAATCATCCAGTAACTCTGGTGCATCAATATTCTTCCCAATTAATGCCATACGATCCGTTATAGAACCTTTCGTGTCTCGTGTGACTCGTGCTATTCTTACTTTACTTGACGCCATTAACCCATTCATCCGAAACTGGGTGTAACTTCTTCTGCGAGTGCTAAGACGGTGCCGATGCAAATTCTTCGAAATCAGGCAACAGTATTCGAGGGGAATGTTTACGGACTATCATCCCGGTTATCTGATTTTAGGCAACTCATCAGTAAGCATAGGTTCCCAGTCATCGCGATTTCTGAATACAGACTGCGTCGTGATGTCCCTCTTTCAGGATACTCTCTGTATCGGTATTTGACGAGCTGAGAAAACAGCAGAGTGCTCCTTGCTATTCGGAATGACTTCACTTTTCTAGTGCAGATTGTGGATCCAGATGACTCGAATGAATATATTGCGGCTACGGTGAAGCACAATCACGTGACTTTCACTATATTTACTGGATACATTGCACCTAAGGCAAAGTTCCAAGTTAAGCGCTTGTAAGCCCTCTTGGACGCTGCTCCGCCGCTGCACTTGCTTACAGGGACTTTTAACGCCCACCACCCTCGCTTGGGGGGCCTTTTTCCTCTCTCTTTTGGACGACGCGGGGTTCTGCTTCTTTCCCTCGTCGGGGGACGCTCTTGGCGCATCTCTTGAAAATAAACCGTCTTGTCTTGAAACTGCAAACCAGCTCCACGTCTGCATTCTCGCCTCCTTCAGCATCCGACATTAAGAGCTGCTATAAAATTGGTGACCCGAACAACGCTCTAGCGAACACGCCGCAATGAGCTTCGACGACATCACTGCTGCTTCGAATCCCGCAGTCGTTCGCCACAGAACTGAAGCTACCAAATGTTTGGCCTAAAAATCGAAGAGTTTTGTTCATCCAAGTGGAAGCGTGTTTTCAGCTCCGGCACATCACCTCGACGTCGGCGAAGTACCTCCGCGTCGTCGCAGCCCTGCCCCGAGAAATCACCGACGCTATCGACGATGGCGATAAATGAAAGAGCGACGAGTTGGGTGACGGGTAGTTCTGTGTAAATGAAAGTTAAAATTGGGTTGTTGACTCGTTCCCCTTTGGGATTCTTTTAATGCGTTCTTTATTTGTTGTTTTATTTGGAAAAGGATACGCATCATCTAGACTCCAACGTATTTTATGGTGTGCTCACTGATTTTTATCGGCACGCTGTAAATGGAATCTGACGAAGAGGTTACCAGTATTTCTTTATACTAGCATTTGTGTTGATTTGCGTTGGCAGGGGTGTATGCAAAAACTGGGGTGAATACGTAATGTCAATTGTATTTCTTTAATTTTTACGCAGCCATCTTTGTTTAAATATAAAAACGAAACTCTTTGGATCTGTTGTAAGTTGTTGTAGAGTGATCTCTTTTTGTATCTGTTGTTTTGATCCGTGCAACTGTTGTAAATTGCATTTTAAAGAGTGGGTAAGTAGCTTTCCGTAGCACTGTATAATGGTGTTAGGCAGATAGTTTTGTATTTTTGCTATTTTTCATGCAGAAATCGCTTTGTGTATTATCACGTTTTGTTTCTGCTGTGGCGCGGCCTCGAACCGCCCTCCTGGGCCTAGTTAAGCTGTTTGTTTTCAGCTTTTAGCCCTGGCGACTATCCAGGCAATCTTTTCTTGAAAATAAAAGATGAATTGAAGTGAACTTTGGTTTCACCCCCCCCACAAGCAGAATACGACACCCTCAGAAAGACGGTGCTAGAGCGCCTCGAGGCGCCTGAAGAAAGCATACTTCAGCAGGCCTTATGTCGGGAAGAGCTGGGCGACCACCGACCTCCCCAACTGCGGCACTGGATGCGTCAACTACTCGGTGTGTACGCGCGTCAGGAGGGCCAGCTCAGACTTCGTGAACTTTTTCTGCAATGGCTGCCCGAGCCGATGCGCGTGGCTCTCGCGGGTTCAGATGAGACGTCCCTTGATTGACTGGCGCAACTTGCTGATCGCATCATGGAATACTCTACGCCAGACTTCGCGCCTATAGCTGCTGCAAGAACACACGATCAACCAGGTCGACGGTCACGCCTTGAGGAGAAAGTGCAACAATTTACCGAGACCATGCAGCAACTTTTGCTGTCTGGGGCTCCCCAGCAGGGCCAGCAACAACACAACCGATCCCCTTCAAGACAGCCAAAATCGTCCCAGAGAAGCCAGTCATGAGATAGACAGGAAGGAGTTTGCTGGTACTACCATCATTACAGCACTGGTGCTAGCCGCTGCACTCAACGTTGCTCGTTTCCGGGATACGCTTCGCCCAGTCGTCAATGGCGGCTTACGACATCGACCCTCCACCAGCCGCCTGTTCTTCGTAGTCGACGCGTGAGCAACTCGCGCCTACTAGTCGACACGGGAGCCGAAATCTCTATTGTGCCCGGCAACCCCCGAGAATCGCCGACGTAGCAAGAATCGTCGCTGCAGGCGGTAAATAGCACTGCCGTCGCTACGTAGGGCTTCCACTCGCTGACAATAGACGTCGGACTCAGGCGGCTATTTCGCTGGGTTTTCGTGGTAGTGAACGTCAATTGCGCCATACTCGGAGCAGACTTTCTAAGCCACTTCAACCTGAGTGTGAGCGTACGTGACCGTTGCCTCAAGGATAACAACACTTTTGTCAAAGTACGTGGTTTGGAGTCAAACATCTGCTCATGTGGGATCTGCGCCTTCCAGCCAGTATCTGCCTCCAACCACGTCCTGGCCGAATTCTATTCTCTCATTAAGCCCCGAAACACGGAACAGCCGGTGAACCATAACGTGATTCACAGCATCGTCACCACCAGGCCACCAGTCAATGGTTGATTCGAGGACCGGGAGCACGTTGGAGTCGTTCAGGCGGCGGGTCGCCGATGGTGGTGCACACACCACCATCGTTGTCCGTTCAAGTTCGAGCCGTTGTCCCATCACGATTTCCAAATCTAACTAGTTTGTCCCCGCACGGATTCTCGTTTTATAACCCTCCCACGCGGAGAGAGAGGGCCCAACTCGCAACGTGCCCGCTACCGTCGAGCGCACAACTTTCCTCTTTCTCTCTTCTGGAATCATCGGCGCGCCTTAGCAATGGCAATGCTACGCTCACCCCCTCGAATGGGCTAAGGTTCGGCGAAAGCTGAGCGGCCGATGTTTTATTTTTGTTATTTTCTTACGGGCGATCCGGCGAGTGCGCGGAGCCATAGATGCCTCGTCCGAGAAAGTTCCAGAGTTTTCCCTGGGCGAATTAAAATGAAATGGAATAAATCGAATGCTGGGTAACCAGAATTTTGGCGTTGTGCAATAATGGAAAAAAGCTGTACGATACGTTTTGACACCTTACGCTCGAATTTGTGACACTCCCAGGTGACTGACGCTCCTGAGAATATGCCGGAGCTGAATTAGCTTCCTCAGACACCACCTCTTTGGCGTCATATTTCATTTATTTTTGATCGTCAAACATGAATGCGTTGAGATAACTTATAAAAAGCATACAGTACGTAGTGAATATACACAGATAATGCCGTAATAGTTGCTTGCTTCCTGTTTATCCGACTGAGTTTGTGCCTGATTTTTGTTAAAAGTGTCAACCTATTTTCAAATACTGATCTTGCAAGCACAGCCTGGCATCATGGCGGCACCCGTGTTTACGCAGCTTGAAGGGCCAGCTTTATCCGCCGCGCTGGTGTTCAAACCATTACAGAATAAAACCATTTCCACTAAATTACTCCCTCATGGGAACAGGACAAATTGGGTATAGCAGAAGCCTCCACCTATTTACCATTTTACACCGTGTGGTTTCAAAAGCCATTGAGTGTCATTTTTCCACAATTCTACAGCAGCGTGCTTATCACGTGACTAGCACTTTATGAAACGCTTGGGTTAACGAAAAGAGAATATTGCAGTGCCACCTAGTGTGTGAGGTGAGAGCGTGAACTAGCGTTGTTGGAACGAACTTTTGTATTGTAAGGTGGGTGTGATGGGGACGTAACACGCGGTATTTACCCTGGACGCAGCTCAGTTACAACATCCAACAGGACAGGGAAATGCCAGGCCTACTTGACAGGGAAGCTTGTTTGTTAGCGTGCCTTTTCAGGTAAAAATGAAGGTATTTTGGGCCGCACCATGAATATTGGATGAAATTGCAGTTGGGATGACCAGGGAGGGCAAGACATAGCAGGGATCACTCATATAGATGCCGTTGTTTGCTGTTTGGGGGGCTTTAAATCAGTTCTGATTGTTTTTATCTTGTACTGCTCGAATATTGTTTGATGGGCTTCTCTTGCAACTTCCCGTACTACGTTCACGGTGCCCCTAGCCTCCCTGCTGTCAGTCGCCCGGGAAGTCCACTGATGTTTGCACGCCACTTGTGGCAATTGAACAAGTTTACACATATTCCTTTTATACTTGTGCAGAGGGTAGGCGGTATACCTCTCTATCTCTGCACGCCTAGTACGCCTTTCCATTACGCCATTTCCTAGTACGCGTGAAAATTCAAAGTAATTATAGCGTGTGCTGGTACTATAAGCACAAAAGACAGCTGGTACAGGTTCATTTTAGCCCGTCCTTGTGTTGATTGAATACCTGAGTTACTGGCGAAACAATAATTATATAGACGTATTTTAGGCACTTCTCTTTTTCAATTTTATTTTATTATTAATTACCTAAATTCACAATTGACTGCTTCAATTGCAGCCCACCGTTTTTACTTAATCCGCGAAGAGTTGTGAAGCACTGCTAAATTGACCTTTTGGTCCATACTACGCATGGGGACGGATGGAGGGCGAAGGAGCAATGGTGTACTTTCACCTGGTTTGCTTTATTCCTACGATTCCAGGTTGAGTCGCATGGCCGCTTGAGGTCCCCAGCAAGATTTTCTGCTGGAGAACACGAACACATCGGGGCTCCCAGAATTCCCGCATGTCCTGTGTGAACTGAGGCCACCGTATGTTGTGAGGCTTCGTCGTTGGAGCTGTCCAGCTGTACCAGGTGTATGCGATCTCAGGAGGAAAGTGATAGCAAGAGATAGTGCTGGAATGTGGAGGCCTTGGGCATTCCCAGTATGCATAGGGGTTGCGGATATAGTGGTGCGCTTGTTCCAAAAGACCTTACGTCTGCGTGTCTGATCAATGCGGCATTTTATCTGGTAAATTTTGAGCAATGACGAGGAAGCTCCTCACGAGCAGTGAGTAGTGCACAGATGCGTATCAAACGTTTTATGTCGTGGTGCGTTCGGTCCAATATAAGGCTGCCAACGCCTAGTAACAATTGTGCTGGACCACGAGAAATAGCATGCGCCCTTTTTGGTTCTTCTATTCGCGTTTGACAAGGCATCCGGTCACAGATGACATGACGGCTAATATGCTTCCCCAAGTACGGGGTGCATCATGCACGTGAACGGGAACGAGGTTGCCGATATCGCAAAGGCCAGCTTCGCTGTCCCTACTGAAAATTATGTTTCTGAACTGCGCTCAATCAGCTCGATAGCTCGCGCCTATATTTGGCTCTCGTAGAATCTGGCACATTGATGTGGCACGCAGCCTGCTCTGATGACCGCCCCATCCATATGGTTTTGCTATTCTAGTGTTTGGAGGGCACGTCAATGAAATTATGTTGTTACGAGAATTCGAATGATGTGACCATAATTATCTTTTTTCGGTTGCTTTGGAGTTCATGTTGCTACGGGCAGGACCAACGGCCGTAACAGGCTAGGGAGACCCGTTAGTTCAAACCTCGTAAACTCGAGGATGTCCCTTCCTTGCCTTGGGGCTGGGAACTGCTATAGAGTACTTCATGGGGAGCTGTGCTCTTCTGTTTTAAAGTAGTGGGCACCAATGTTTGTGTGCGCAGACGCACTCGCAGTTGAAAGTGACTTTCTCTGGCTGTGTTTTTGTTAGTTTTATTTTGGGTACTCCTGCATGATTCATTATGAAACTTAAGCCTCCAGAGAAGATCACGAACCCCGCCTAAAAGGTCGTTGTGGCACTTAGCCCCAGACCGATGGTTCTATCTCGGTCACGGCGACATTTTTGTGGAGGCGAAAAGCAAAAACGCCCGAGTGGAGGTTTCGCCGCACTGTAAGCATCGCCAGTTTGTACAAAAATGCACGCCAACTGCAATTCAGTTGTCCATTGCGCAATTTTACTTGCATTTCAACGACATATTTGTGGCTGCATAGTATGAGTAAATAGCGAAGTGGGAACTAGATTGATTGTAGGGTTTAACGCGCCGACACAACGCAGGCGATGAGGCGCGCCGTAGTGGAGGGCTCCGGATTAATTTTTGACCACCTGGGGATCTTTATCGTGCGCCGAAATCTCGTACACACGGGCGTTTTTGCTTTTCGCCTCCATCAGAAAAACGGCCGCCGCGGCCGGGAATCGAACCCGCGACCTCGTGCTCAGCGAAGTGGGAACTAGGAGAGTTCTTGGTAGCACCGCAGACAACGCATTTCCAGCAGGTTACACACTCCACAAATAGAGCAACAGGAACAAAACGTGAAGGTCAAGAGCGAATTTACATAAACAAAAACGTTTCCCTGATTTAAAGAAATTAAAGAACGGTTGTCAAGTGATATTTCGGTTCTCGCGCCGAAGGCCCGCAGTGTAGAGGCACATAACTGCGTGTGCAAGGTATAACTGCATGGTGCAGGTCGGTGCACTCGGTGCAGTTCGGCGCTCTCGAGGCAGTTCGGTGCATTCGGTACAGTGCGGTGCACTCTATTCTGCACGGTTTGAGGCTCCTCAGTGCACTCGCGTGGTAGGCGCAAACGCGCACGAAAATAGGCGTAGCCAGCGCCTTGTTGTGCCATTTTCGATAGCACAAACACTTTCTTTGTTCCCCTATCCGCTGTTCGCACAACGTCATACAGTTAATTTCGGTACAATTTCATTAAAAACACCAAAATAACACATGTACAAATATCTGATTAGTTTGGAAGGACTACGTTCGGTAATTATTATAGAAAGCGAGGAGAAGGCCCGAAAAGTGGGTTACTCAGTTACCCAAAAAGTCAGTCATACGGAAAGAGTGGTATCCGGGGTAAATTCAGTAGACACTTAGGTTGACCCAGCAAGCCGTGCAAAAGACAATAACAACCATAAAGCATCACGATAAAAAAATCAGCTTCACCAAAGAAAAACACAATGAGATGAGACAGTGTGGATCATTAGACATACGAACGTGGGTTTGGCAGGTCATGCATGGGCAAAGTAATGGCAGCTAGACTATGAGCTTCACTGGGCGGTTCCCCAAGCACGGCAACAATATTTGGAGACTTAGTGCTTGATACAGGCCAGTATAACAAAATACGAGACACAAATGTAGCGGTAAGAGTTTGAAAATACGTTGTTGTAATGCATGAGAGAGGTATTAGTGCTACCATGGCACACGTACGCCAGTGAAAACTTTAGAAAACGCTATAGTTAAAACTAAAAATTCGTAATGTTTAAATTGGCTACGTTAACGCAGGGTATTAATTCTCACCCCTTGAAAAAGTCGTCGGCAGGGCCCATCGATCTCCTGGGCCGCCATTTGCGCCAGGAAAAAAATAGCCATCGCCACGTGGTATCTGGAAATCTGTTTCAAAGTTTGCGTCAGTTATCTCTTTTCAGGAGTAGTTGTCTTGATTGATAACGTTACCAAAAGAGTGCTGTAAATTATACCATCATTAATTTCTGAAGCACGCTTTTCACAGAAACAATTACAGGACCTGGGGTAACAATTTTCTAAAGTTAGCGCCTAAGTGGCAACTTCGCTGGTGTGATGTGGGGTGAGCAATTTTTTCTTAAGAACAGCAATTCCCCGGATGTAGCGATCTCTCACCTGAACGGGTCGTATTCATTCTTGCTGAATTGCCAAGATAATTTTACCACTACTGTACGATGTCAAAAACTGTGTCATAATTGTTTTCGCAAAAAACAACTTGCCCCTTTTGCGAATTTTTTGATCCAACCTGGTTCGAATGACATCTAATGTGCATGTTTTCGTGCGGCAGCATTCCGTTCGTATTTTGAAAATAAGGGCAGATTTTAAACAGCTCCCTTATGCGTAAGCTAACTAGCCATTGTGAATTTATTGTCTTTAAGGAAGCCAGCTTTTAAAATGTTCGTTTTCTACACAGACTAAAAGTTACCGCAAACAAACAACCTTTCAATCAGTGAACAAGAAATAAGTCGTCATGGTTGTTTACACCGTATGCTATCCAAGTATCACATCAATTGTCTACACAGGTGGTTGGGACTGAGCGTATCTTTTCTCGCTGTGACGACACACCGCCGCCTTAATAAACAATTGCGCCCATTTGTTGTTTCTAAAATTTTACAAAGTTAATCTCAGCTCAAGCAACTACAAATGAAAGGTGATAGTATTGCGGACGCCAGAATGAATTACACAGTACGCAGTGTTACAGTATTTGAGTATTTCATTTTTATTTGTTGGCAAAACCAAGGGGAGGCTGAAACTAAAGGCGGACGTGGCCTGACAGAGGCCTCAGCCACCCGACATACAGCGTACATAATAACACGTCTGTTCACAAATTTACGCATAATAGCATAATCGCAATAGAGAAATAGACAAACCAAAGTCAATAATACATTTCCTATGTATTATACAAAGCATAGGTCTAAAATTCACAAGGGGATCACAATGTACACATAAACGCAGTAATTCGTACGTATGAACTTTCATCAGTTACACTACTGTGTCACAATTACGTATGAATATATTTTTGTTTGTAATTGTTTTGAATTTCTACCTTTAGGGGAACATGTAGACATATATTTTAAACCCTTAATTATATATCAGTATTGCAAGCGTTTTGCTTGAGTAACACTTCTTTGACCTGTTTTTTAAACGTAAGTTACTCGCGTCGAATTTATTGCCGAATTTATTGAATATTTCAGCTGAATGGTACAGGAAAGATTGCTCACCATAGTTCATTCTTACTTTTGGAGTGTGCCGTATTGTATGCCTGAGATGGTAGCAATAAGATTTATTGTTAACTTGATTGTGGGTCTTTTGCTTATAAATGGTGTGCAGAACCTTCATGTAATAGATTTGGTCAGCTCGAAGCATTGAATATTCAGAAAATAAAGGACTTGTCCTAAAATCTGCGTAACATCCATGATAGTCTAAATATATGCGCAAAATTCTTTTTTGCAATACAGTGATCCTGTTATAATTAGTTTTAGTTGTCGTCCCCCACACGAAAACCCCGTGGCATAGTTTCGAATAAATGAGAGCATTATATAAGTTTTGTTTCAGCCATAGTGGTATCAAATGGCTGATTCTATATATGAGACCTATAATTTTAGAGAGTTCGGTGGACAAGTGAGCAATACGCGTATTCCACGAAAGTTGTTCTTGAAACCAAACACCTAAGAACTTCTGTTCTGTCACGCGGTTTAACTTGGTTTCGTTGAATATAATCGGGATTTCTTACCCAGCATTTTTATTGTACGGCCTGAATGCAATGTAAGTTGTCTTTGTAGCGTTCAGTTGCAATTTATTATCTAACAACCAATTTGATAATTGTTCCAAGTAAACATTTATCACTGTGTGAAGTTTAACTATATTATCAGATGTGAAGAATACGGTAGTGTCATCCGCATACATTACAAGTTCTTGCGGACCTCTATATTTATGACGTCATTCACATAAACTATAAACACTAGCTGGCCAAACTTGGATCCTTGCGGGACACCTTGTTTTAGCTCTAATATGTCTAATGCAATGGAGTTTATTTGAACAAACTGCTTTCCTTGAGTCAAAAAGCTTTTTAAAGGTTACCTGCCATGCCACGTGTTCCATATCTTCCAATTTCTTTAGCAAAATATTATGATCTATCCAATGAAATACTTTTTTAAGGTTTAAAAACAGTACAATAGTGAACTGCCTGTTTTCAATGTTTGCAATTAGTTTATGTTTTATGTACACTAATGCTTGTTTTTTTGGTTTAGATTTTTGGAAGCCATATTGATACTTCGAAATTACATTGTGTTTAAGAAAGAAAGTCGATAGTCTATGTAAATTACTCTCTCAAATACGTTGAAAAAAAAACTGTCAGGACATATGTTGGCCTGTTATTTGATACATTGTCGTGTGCTCCCCCCTTATGAATCGGCGCCACTCTAGCAACTCTAAGTTCCTCAGGAAAAACACCGGTGGACAGATATAGATTAATAATGTACGCTAACATGTCACTTACTTCTTGTGCCACGCGCTTAATCGAAAGTTTGGAAGTACGATCGGAAGTACTATCGGAAATACGATCGCGGGATTCCCTATAGGTGATACTGAAGACGCCACAGACCCCCCAACTTTTGCCTGTAAAAACTGGGTACGCAATGCGAAGAGTGTAAAGGGCCCCACAGCCGTTGAAACAGTTGCGGGGATTTCACTATGGTGGTCCAGAACGCTTCAATCACCGACAACGTGTAGGTGGCGGACAAGTTTCGCGCTGTTAGCGCAAGCAAGAGAAGTGGCTCCAAGGCTGCCAATGTAAACCTACAGCCACTCTGAGACATTTTACCCTGCTTCTCACTTTATTTGTCCTAAATATTCCGATACAAACTCTCTTCCAACAGTAGATGTGCATAACAAATTATGAATGTCCGTCTGTACTTAGGAAGCCTCCAAATCGCGAGTAGTTTATACTAGAACGGACGACAACAACATGCGTAAAACGCAAGCTTGGGCAATTGTGCTTACCAGGGAGAAAAATGCCATCTTCATCGCAAGGAGCTGTGAATAAAAAACAAGCACGCGGACATTACAAATTTAAATTGTGTAGCGTACATGCACGTTAATTCAAACTCAAAGTGGAACATAAAATTGTTGGAATTAAGCGGAGTTAGAATTAGCAGGCGGGCACTAGAATGAGAGGACATTTCTACTCACTGCGTGGGCAGAATACAAAAAAGACACCTCTGACCTTTTTATTGCGACTTGGGCGCTACTACATGGTTATGGCAGGTAATGTCGTTAATGTTTCGGAAATAATAAAAATTACCCCATCTTCCCATAGGGAAACACTGAGTATTATGCAAAGCAGCCTCGGGGTCGATTCAAGAGCCCATTAGTTTTCAGTTCGTCGTTTTCGTTAGGTTGAAGTACGTAACTACCGTTATATTTACCGTTTGGTTTTTATGGTTACAACCACACTTTTCACTTGCCGGAATGACAAAACGGGAAATTGCGTTGACTCCATGGCTGTTTCGCATACTACGCAGGGTTCCCCTACGGGAAGATGGCGTAATTTTATTGGAGGGGGGTGGGGGTGCTAGAGTGGATAGGCAATAAATCAAGAGAGAGAGAGATGTTCTGCGTGGTATAAATCTGTCTTTGTATTACGCATTATTATCATCATGTTCATCGTAGGTGACGTCGAGCTGTGGTTGGCGTTCCGCTTTGATTATGACCGCCTTATGGTCTGTGAAATGTAAAGTCAAGGGCTGTTGTAGTGGATGAAACCTAAAGTTGCTGAAGATGAGGTCGATGCACGTTCCCCGGATGGTTGTGGGCTGCTTGTAATCACGGCCCGCCGAGACTCGCCGACGCACGCCGCTGCCGACGACGATAAAACGTCGAAGGCGCCTGAAGCGTGCTGGTCTCGTGCCGGCCCAGGAAGACAACAGCAACACTGTCGCTCCAGGAGCCCTTAAAGGGGAAGCGTGCTCGCCTCGTGCCGGCCCCGGAAGACACCGGCAACACTGTCGCTCCAGGAAGACACCACCGGGTGTTTAGCAAGCCGAGCATGCGCAGTGGGGGTGTGGACGGCGCAACAAGGAAGGGACATAGCCCCGACCATGAGATGCTTCGCATCTAATAACGGCATGCGCCAGAGCAATTGCGCCGGTGGCGTGGCACCCTCTGTAAAAGCGAAATGAGCTCTTAGACGAGCTTAGCGCGTACAAGCGCGTAGGACCACGCTGTTGTTTTGTAGCTTAAGCTACAGTGGCCGAGGTTGAGCAGCTTCGCGTGTGCAGAGAAGGGCCGTTCTGCGCAAGCGCGAGGGGCATTGGATTGGATTCGATTCGTACTGGATTGGATTGGCTTGGCTTGGATTGGATTGGCTTGGAATTGATTGGCTTTGAATTGGATTGAATTGGATTAAAGTGGATTGTGTTGCGTCATAGCCGCGGAAGACGCACTGGCGCCGCCGTGTGCCAAGGTGTGCGCCTCGATTGCGCAATAGCCAAGTCTGACGCTGCGTCGGAGCCGCTTGATAGGCGTTTCACGTGGCTCGTGAAGAGCCGTGCTCAGCGTGCGCGAGGAGTAGTGACTGGACAGGACTGGGACTGGATTAGACTGAATTGGACTGGACTGGACTGGACTAGACTACACTGGAGTGGATTGAACTGGATCCGACTGGATTGCTTGAACCTTATCTCACGCTACGTATAACCTGGCATAGCAGAGCGAAGCCACTACATTTTTTTTTCTGTTTCGTTGTTTTGCATGTCTAGTAAATATGGTTTGGTTTGGATCTGCAACACATTATAATCACTCTTCGCCGACTACTGTGGTGAAGAGCGATGCAAACCAGGTGATCATAGTTGAAATTAACCGTTCTGGATACCGACGATTTCGAATTATAGGGAGTTTCCCACTTGAAATATACACAGCTGTGCCGGCTTTCAGGATGCGAGTTCGAATTAAACGGAAGTTCGAATTAACCGAGTTAGAATTAACGACCTTTCCTTGTACTTGGGCTAAATAGGAAACTTTGCGCAGAAGTGCACCTGGAAAGGATCATTCAAACATTGCTTTATTGCTGCCTCCCATGCTTAACAAGGGAAAAGGATAATTTTATTGTGTACATACTTAGGGGTTGATTTCGTGCGCGGACGCATGCATGCCGTATGTGGAGGGGTGGGGGTTCCGCTTGCAAGTAAAGAAAATTTGAACTCCCATACGCTGATTGCCGATCAACTGCACCCGCTGGATGAAAGTAGCCGTCGCCTCAGTGTAGCAACGTAGCCAGCCAGCTCACTCATGAAGTAATGAAAAAAAGAGGAGAATTCACGGACTGTGCGAACTAGCGTAATTGGAAGCCGCCCTGTTAGTGCTTCGTTTGTCTCATACGTCAGCGCGCAGGCAACCCTAAAATAACATTTATACATAGCCTACAAACTACGAAACGCCGCCATTACGGGTGCATCATTCTCAGTGTGCAAGGCGCTGCTCGAAATGAGAGAGGGACATTGGTTCCCAGTCTTCCTCCGAGCAGGCTGTGCACCAAGACGGCAGCTACGGTGACCTAAATCCCTGTTCACGTATTGTGTTTCAGTATTATGGGACTCTCAGGTGAGTATTTTGGAATAACTGGCATGCACCAAGTTCCCAACTAGCCTCACAAATATCTGATTACCTTCCTAAGTGTTACTTAGTGCAGGAGACGTGATGGCAAATGTGTAATAATCCGGACCGCAGGTTCATGTTGTTAAATGGTGCTGCTCTCACCTTGTTTTTAAGCTTTAGAAACAAGGCTTCAGTTCAAAATGAAAAATAACACTTCTGTAGCTTTCCAAAAAAGGCTTCGCTTAAAAAAATCTATGTACTTTTTCCACTCTGAATGTACCGCATATTTTTCTATCCATGTGCCTGGAGTACGCGCACCTGAACGTTCCTACTCCAGTGCAGTGTAGTCAGCAAAGTGCCGGAAGCCGATGTACTGATGTTGTAAGCGCTACCGTGCAGTTATTTTTGCTTTATGAACTTTGTAAAGCCACCCTAACACAGTTTACAGATTATAAAATAGAATCACATTCATGAGGGCACAAGTGTTGTGATTCAGTTGTAACTTTGCGACCGGTATACGAGGAGCCCTCGGTGGACTGACCAACCCACTGATTTTGCCTGAGATTCGGCAAGCAGCGCGATTTGCGCAAAGACACCAACGACAAAAAACACTTCTCATGTCTCAAGAAACGTCCTAAAATCGGTAAGGAGGAAAAACAACTCATTACTTACACTTGTGAGTTTACACGTTTATTCTGACTACATAGTTAAAATCGACTCACAGTGGTTGCAATAGAGCCTAGGGCCTCCTCGCTTAAAGGTGTACTGACACAAAATTTTGAAGGCAAGATAACTTCTGAGATAGATTGGTGTGAACACACATACATCATCTGCAAAATATCAGTGGCAAATGCAGCCTAGAACATATTAAAAACAATTTTAAAGTGTGCGAAACGCAACCCAGCAGCCAGCAGAGGACCTCGCGCAATCGACATCCCGTGAATATTTTGTATGCAAACATCTAAAGACGTCACGAGTTTGTGTTTTCCGCTTCCGCACTGCCGGCGTTTCTCTGCAGCTCGCCGCTCCGATCGGAGGGCGGAGCTTCTGCCCTCGAGAACGAACGACCCGATCGTTGGAGGCGGAGACGCCGTGATTTCGTCGGCTCATCGGGCCGCTGGCCGCGACCAAAGTTCTACAGCGACTCCAGGCACTCTCTTTTATTAAGGTTTATTTACATTGGCCCAAAAACGCGCCGGAGACACGAAAACCCTCTGAGCGAGCCGCATGGTCGCTGTGCAGGCGGCGGCCACGGCCGCGAAGTGGCGCACGTAGCTCGAGAGATAGCTTGTTACCGCTCCACGAATTGTACCCAAGTCCCAATCATGACAGCTATACGAGAAAGGAGTTAATGATGCGTTGGCGTGTTGCATTAAAAATTGTGATTTGCACCGCTTACGGGAGCCGCAATCGAATATCCGCCGCAATACTAAGCTGAACACATGTGTTGGTGGACCTGTAGGCAGAGCGGCCGGCTGCCTTAACCGCGCGTCTTGCCACGCATTGTCTCGAGCGTCGCGCGTCGTTCTGTAGCCGCAGCACCATTTTCACTCGCAGCGCGTGCGTCACGTCCACGGTCGCTTCTTAATTAGGCGGCTCACGAGATCAGTACGCGGGGGCATTCGCAGAAACTACCGGCAACGCGGATTGGACAGTGCTACGGCAGCTCTGCACTGCTCCTCCGGCGGTCACGTGGTCAGCTTTGTTCACACAAAATCCATCGGTTCGCGGCACACACTGAAACAGAAACTGCAACTGGCCGTATCGAAAAATGCCTTTAATTAAAGAGCCGCCGCACGCTGAAGCAAATGAGGTTTCTACAGGTGATAAGTAAGTCCCTAGCTACTTATCGCAACAAAAAAAAAAACAAGATGAAAACTTTTTGTGTCCGTGCCCCTTTAAGTAGGCACCCGTATACCCGCAATGCTTACAAATTTCGTAAAGCCGACATTCCTACGGTGAAATAAGGATATGAAAAAAAGACACAACATTGGATAGGAAACTCACTACAACTATTTCACGCTTGGGAAATGCTCTCTGCGTTGATCTGCGAGGTTCCCAAAACAGTCGGGGATATAGTACGGAAGAAAATATATATGAGCACACTCGGCCAATCGCAGCTTAAACGTTGCTTAAAGTCGTGTTTTTTGGATGCTTGTTCATATGGCCATACAACAGGCCCCGCAGAAGAAAACTTGAAATTGCCTTTCTTTGTACGGCTCCTACTACAAACAAAAGCCTGTACCAATAGAAAAAAGTCCCGTTAGAAAATACAAGCTCTTAGATCGTTTAGTAGCGAAATAGAAAGGAGTGTATAACATCTTCGGAATATAAAAAATTAACCGAGATATATAATATTTTGCGAGAACATATAATAAATGATATATAATTGTTTTTAATGTTCTGCGCTAAAAAATAAGCTGTTATGAGTAACGTTACTTTAAAGGTAGGAATAGCGGTTCAAGGAAGTTCCTAACGCCACGATTGATTGGGCTAAAAGGTTTTTATTTTCACTAAGCTTTCTGTGCTGCAAAATGAGGAGGGCTTGCATTGTCCAAAATAGGCAAATAAGGAAGGACAAGTAATCAGTATGTAAGGCCGTTTGGGCAGCCTATAAGCATTACTTAATGTATATGTCCCGCACCCAGATCAGACATAGTTGCGAAGGCGAGAACGTTTTGTGAATTTTTCAATCAAGTACGTTTAGTGTACGAGCCAAACGGGGAGATATAAAAAAATTCTGTAAAATTTTTTCTAATGGGTACACTCTCTTTCGCCACGATAGAGAGAACAAATGTACCCCCTAATTGCAAAATGGAGGTGCTTATATTTAGTCTTATCCAGGCTCCAAGTCTATTTCTCGGCTATAGTCTGCGCGCAGATATACAAAACGAGACACAGTGAGAGAGAGAACAATAAAAGATTTTAAAATGCTTAGGTAACCTATGACAACAGCGCACTCACTGTCCTCCCTCACCATAGTTGAGAAAGGTATTTTCAGGGCTAGTTGTATATTACGTTAACAACGGAAATAATTCCATTTCGCCGTTGGTTGAACCAGGTGAAAACATTGAGAGAGCTTCCTAAGTAATACAAAACTTTAGGTTACTTATCTTCTTCTGCTTCTCCAATGCTGCACTACAACTTGTGACGAATGCTTTCGCTGTAACGCCAACCCACCAACCCCTTCGGTGCCAGTTGACGATTTCAACCATTTATTCTCACGTTACTATTAGAGTTATTGATTAGCCATTCGTTGGTTGTTCAAGGGTTTTGCATAGCGCCCAAGAAAACATTCGCGTTCTTCTCGAAAGACAACAAAATTCAGGCATGCCAAACGTTACCATTGTTGAAATATTCACAAAATTCAAAGCAGCTTTTAGCTTGTTTTGTAGCGAAAGCTACACTAGGTTAACTCGGGTGCTCTTCGCGCGGTGATCTTGGGAGCTAGAGGACAAACCACCGTGGCACAGAGCAGCGGCCCGCTGGCGGGTAGAGATAGGCGGCCGGGGAGAGATGGGCGTAATCTTGGATGAAACCAACCCGAACTTAAACAAAGACAAAGGAAGTAGAACACAAGTGCAGCCGCTGGTCTAGCAATAATGTTGAATATCAAGGATGGTGAATATAGGCACTCAACGTAAAAAAATAAAAACACTGCGCATGAGCGAAACAAGTTTACAAAAGCAACGGTGACAAGGTAACTAAGATAGACACCGGCAACAGTCAAGGCCCACCCAGATATGCAATCTCTTTGGGATTACGAGACACGCTTGCTTGGTTGACGCAAATGTCTCGTCTTTTTGCAAGATGAAACGGTTCCATAATTTCTCGCAGCGTTTGTTCACGGTGCCTAAACAAAATGTCAGTGGCAGGCAAATTAGGATAACATCCGGTTCACTTAGTACAATGAGAAGAAAGGTGGGATGATGGGGTCCTTTAAGGACAGTTCATGCTCTCTCAAAGGCGCGTTGATACGACGTGTGGTGTTCCATCTTCTCTGTGTCTGTTTATGTTCGCGCTGGTTTCATCCAAGCATATGTCTTTCCAACAAGCCCAGCTCGCAACCCTTCCGCCGAGCGATAAGCGAGGAGGGAGCTGGGACATGTGGGGACTCATGTCGCCACCGGGACAAGGAAGGCGAGGAGGCCGCCACCGCAGTGATAAGCGCGCGGCAGAAAGGAAGGCGAGAAGGCCACGTGCGGCGAAGAGCCGTGTGCGATGGAGCATGATGAACATCCAGCTGTGGCCGTTAGTGCAGCGGTGCGGCCTAAAAACGCCTTTAGGCGAACAGAGATGATGAATACACAGTGTCGGCAAATCATTTGCATGTCGTTATATCATTGCGAAACCACACCTCGGCCACCCCATGAAAATGGGTCTAGCCACGGCAGTGGAGCTTTCGTAATCAACCAGGGTTACCCAAAGCTAAACCACAGCAACTTTTTCCTTCAAGACAACTGCGTCGTCTTTGGCTACGTGACAATATCTTCAGAAATTTATTTGAGATATCTCGTATTAACAACAGAGCGACAGGAGATAAGGGCTGTGTGCACCTAAAACTGCATACTTTGGTTCCCATAGTTTGTGCGAACGTCGGGTACGGTCTTTTTCTGAGTACGAAGATAGTATATAGTTTCTCGTGTTTCCTGAAGGGAGGGATTTAAGCGGTTTCGGTCTACGTGCTGGAACAGAAGAAATTGTATATATGTTTGGATAATATGATTGTATATATTTTTAGAGGGTGTGTCGGCCGATCAATCGGATTGCCACGATAGCCTTCTATGGCAGGCAAAGCTTTTTTCTGGAGCAGTAAGAGTTTATGATAGTTTGAACCAGTTGGAGTGCCCCAGACCAATAAGGAGTTCGAGAATTTGGAACAGAAGAGCTCATACTATATCGCCAACTTCAACCATGGAAGCACTAGGTTTGCGAATCTGTATAAACACGCCACAGCCTTACCTTATTTCTTAATGATCATGGATACATGAACTTTCCATGAGAGGTTTTCATTGAAGCAAATACAAAAATATTCAATTTGTGGAACTTGAAATTTTGTGCTCAGAAACATAACATTTATACCTTCTTGAATATTGATATTAATCGGTCAAAAGATAATATTTTGATAAGTTTAGGCTCAATGTCTCATTTTCTTGCACCACGGATAACTTGTTAAGTAACAGTTTACCTTCATTTCGTGTTATTTAGCAGACGTGGCAGTAACAAAAGCATTGGTATCGCTTGCATACACGATAAGTTTCGGTGATTCAGGTATTTTACAAATGTCATTTATATACATCATGAATAAAAGTGGCCCCAGAAGAACCTAGCGGAACCCCTTGGTTGATAAGTAAATTACCTGAAGGGGTATTGTTAGCAAGTACGTACTGCATGAGGTTGTTTAATACCTACAGATTAATTTCAACACTACAACTCGGACGCCGTACTCCTGAAGAGTTATTTTAATGAATGTCACGCTGCACGCATCAAAGGCTTCGTGAAAGACCAAGATAACGGCGAGAGTGTATCTGCGGCCTTCAGTGTTTTCGATGATTTAGTTTTTATGGTAAGTAATTCTTGTTCTGTACTTCTCCCCTTAAGGATTCCTTACTGTGAATCAGATATAACTTCAAATTTAATAAAACGAACTGGTCGAGCCCGGCCTTGATTGCACATTCGAACAATTTTGTAGAATCGGTGGTGCAGAAGTTATCCTATGGCTAATAAAGTTTCATCTCCAGCCTTATATATAATTGGGTTACCCGAGGTTTTTCTCGCTCATCTGCAAATGTTTCCTTTCCACACATAAGGTTGATAATATAGCACAATACTTTGCATATGAATGCAAAGACATATTTTAGTGGTATGGTTTGTATTTCTTCATGTCCCGAGAACACCTTAGTTCTTATATTGGTTATCCTCAGAGCAACTTCCTGGGAATGGTTTGTGCAAACGTTATATAATTTACCAAGGGGTCAATAAGAATCAATAAACTTACACGCAAATCATTCGCTCTTAAAAATTAGCATGGCGTCTGGCATAAACGGTCATGCAAATCGACAGCCGGCGCCGGTGCCACCGGAGGTACTGTTATCAGCCATGACACACGTTTCTCCAACAGCACAGAGATACCTGGGATAACCTCACACAGGGTATCCCAGGCACAAAATCTTTTCGGGGAAGATCTCGTTCTTTCGCACTCATCCTGGATACCTGTGTCCCAGAGTGTAGAAGCAATTGTAAGCGCACAGCATTGACTAATAAGTCCAGCGAGCTTCATAATGCTTTGTTGGGCGAGTAGGTGTATGGCTTCACAAAATTAAAAAGAGCGGAAAAGACGAGGGCAGAGAAACAAGGTAGACTGGAAGAGCACTCGTCCAGTCTACTGTGTTTCTCTATCCTGTTTCTTTGCGCTCTTTTTAATTTCTGGCGCGTTTTTTTGCGCAGGCACTGTTGAAAGATTTTCACGCAGAGTCCAAGAAGTGGATCTTTGCGAAATCAATTTTTGGAAGTGGGTCACTGTGAGGAGCGGCGTCGGCTGGTTTTTTTGGGTATGCAGGTGTTATTTGTAGGTGGAGACGAGTGACGGAGTGAACCGGACTTACGAGACTGTGGTGTCAGTGAATTCCCAGTTCTGTACGGTGTATGAAGAATGGGTAGGAAATAGAAATGGAAAATAGTGGGTTCGGATATTAAATGCAGGAGATTGCCCCACACTGCCCTCGCTAAATTAGGTGGGTGGGGGGGACGCAGGACATCATTTAAGAAATTTGGTCGTGAGTTTGCGGGAAAGGGGTCTAGGAGAACCTGTCTGTCTGTTTAAAATCGTTCAAAAAATCTAATATCCAAATAATCCCAATGTCCAAATTGTCCAAATTGAAATGTCCAAATAATCTGTTCAGTGGTGTTCGGAGTGCCACAGGGGATACGCATGCCTTGATTAGGTGACGAAGGAAAAAACTGTTGTCGTTTTGCAGGGGAAAGGTTCGTAAGTGTCATAGCTGTTCTAAGCGGGCTTGTCGAGAGCGAGAATAAGACTTGGGAATGGGAGTGTGGTTGACCAGGGAGGCGAGAAAGTCTTTCCTTTAATAAGTGAAATACGTTCGTTCTGTAAACAATGAGAGATTGGGTAGGGCTCTGAAGACGAGAAGCTTGGCTGCAAACTACTCAGACTTGTGGATTTGAAAAAGTGGTTGCTTAGCTTTTCTTTACAAGTGTTCGTGCTTGTTAAGCAATCCTCCTTTCTCCCAAAACGCACCTTGGTCCTACATCTGAGATGTAGGATCAGATCCGCAACCACTGCCAAATTTCATCTTCGTAGAAGCAGCCGCCGTGCTCTCCCACAGATATAATTTGGGTGAGGACGCTGTGCAAATATATATAAACAGTATTTACAAGACATGGACTATACCAAGACTGCCATCCAGTACAGACCACCCAAGCCGAAAGACTAAAGTGCGACGCTTGCGCATTCTCCATGACAGCCGATCAATAGTGAGGAAACAGCTTGTCGTTCTTAGGCTTCCCATGGCAAGGTATAAAATGAATAAAGAACATAATCTGAAATAACCAAACCACAGCTTTCTGGATTGAAAAGGATATTCTGGATCTCTACGTGAATAAGTCGATTTCGCGAAAGCCAACGTACGAGCATATGCTGGTTTCCCCATGGCCAACGACATCGGTACTCCGAAGCTCTGGCTTGGTGACATGCCCTACAACGGCAAGGGAATTTCGAACAACGTAGAATGTATATTACATCACAAAAAGTACTTATTCAGAAAAAGTACTTCTATGGGCATCCGGGCTAAAACAGATGTTGGCAAAAATTTACGCCGACCAAACATTTTCTGCAAAGAATATTGTGTGCGGACAGAGAATGGACGAAAAAACTTTTTCTGGCGCTGTTTCGCTATGATCACGTGCCTAGAGAGTGTATAAATATACAAGAGTAGACGAAACTATTCAGTGGGTAGTGTCAGCAATGTCCTTCGTCTTTCGTTTGTGTGTGTGTCCTGTGTGGTATTAGGCTAACGACAATATAAGTGATGATGACCCATTCGCTCAGATTCTGTATCTTGTAACGTTACCTTCCCAATTTTTTCCAACAAAGTGTACGTGACTGCTAGATGCTTTTTCACCTGTTGAATTTCAATGTTTACTAACGTAGCCGAAGCCTCTCGCCACCGCCGTGCGAGCGTCCCCCTCCAAAGGTAACTTTTCCTTTCCTTGCGGTCTGCCACAGGCTTGTCGACAGTGCGCCTTTTGTGGAAGACGGGTATTGGCGACGCTGTCGCCTGTTTACTAGGGGTGTATTGCCCCATCCTCTTCAACGGTCACTTTTCGGGGGAACGCTTACGTGTTCTCCGGCCGACTCCTCGCATTAGTCCTGGCGCCATTGCCATCTGCTCGCTTGGGGGGGCCTTTTTCCTCTCTTGTGAAGAACGCGGTGGTTCCCCTTCTTTCCCTCGTCCGGGGGTGCTCTTGGCGTAAGAATCTTTTGAAAATAAATAGTCTTCTCTTGAAGCTGCAAACCAGCTGTACGTCCGATTTCGTGCCTCCTTAAGCAGCCGACATTCCGGGCTGCTGCAAAATTGGTAACCCGAAAAACGTTCTAACAAACACGTCGCCATGAGCTCCAACGACAACACTGCTGTCTCCACGCCTGCAGTCTTCGCCACAGAACGGAAGCAACCAAATTCTTGTTCTAAAAATCCAAGAGTTTGGTTCGGCAAATTAGAGGCTCGTTTTCAGCTCCGGCAAATCACCTCGCAGTTGGCGAAGTACCTTCGCGTCTTCGGAGCTCTGCCCCCAGAAATCGCCGACAGTATCGACAACGTTGTTGTTTAACCCCCCACACAAGCGGAATATAACACCCTCAAAAAGACAGTGCTAGAGCGCCTCGAGGCGCCTGAAAAAAGCAGACTTCAGCAGCTCTTATGTCGGTAAGAGCAGGGTGACCAACGACCTTCCGAACTGCTGCGCCGGATGCGGCAACTACTCGGTGTGCACGCGCGTCAGAACGGCCAGCTCTAACTTCATGAACTTTTTCTGCAACGGCTGCCCCAATCGGTGCTGCGTGGTTCTCGCGAGTTCAGATGAGACGTCCCTTGATTGACTGGCGCCACTTGCCAATCGCATCACGGAATACTCCACGCTAGACCTCGCACCCTTAGCTGCTGAAGAACACACGAACAGGCAGGTCGACAGTGACGCCTTGAGGAGAAAGTGCAACAACTTACCGAGACCATGCAGCACCTTTTGCTGTCTGGCGCTTCCCAACGGGGTGAGCGACGACGCAACCGATCCCCTTCAAGACAGCCAAGCTCTTCCCAGAGAAGCCAGTCACGAGATAGAGAGGAGGGAGTTTGCTGGTACTACCGTCGTTTTCGCGCGGGTGCTAGGCGCTGCACTCAACCTTGCTCGTTTCCGGGATACGCTTCGCCCAGTCTTTAACAGCGGCTTACGACATCAACCCTCCATCCAGCCGCCTGTTCATCGTAGTCGACCTCGTAAGGAACTTGCGCCTACTAGTCGACACGGGAGCCGAAATCTCTATTGTCCCGGCAACCCCCGAGGATCGCCGACGTAGCAAGAGCGTATCGTCGCTGCAGGAGGTGAACAACACTGCCATCGCTACGTACGGCTGCCGCTCGCTGACAATAGACGTTGGACACAGGCGCCTATTCCGGTGGGTCTTCGTGGTAGGGAACGTTAATTTCGCCATACCCGCAGCAGACTTTCTGAGCAGCTTCAACCTGAGTGTGGGCGTACGTGACTGTGGCCTCAAGGATGACAACACATCCTTCAAAGTACGTGGTTTGGAGTCAAACATCTGCTCATCTGGCATCTGCGCCTTCCAGCCAGTATCTGCCTCCTACCACGTCCTGGCCGAGTTCTATTCTCTCACCAAGCCCCGAAACACGGAACAGCCGGTGAACCATAACGTGATTCACAGCATCGTCACCACCGGGCCACCAGTCACTGCCCGGCCACGACGCCTGTCCAGCAACAGGCTTCAAGCTGCACGCAGTGAGTTTGAGCATATGCTGCAGCTGGTAATTGTTCCCCTTCGTCTAGCAATCATTCATCGGCGCTACAGATGGTGCCTAAAGACGACGGGGACGACTGGCGTTCCGTGTGGTGACTACAGAGACTTGAACGCATCGACAACGCCGGACCAGTATCCTCTGCCACACATTCGCGATTTTGCGTGGCTGGCAGGTACGAAAATATACAGCAAGATCGACCTCGCAAGCGGCATACCACCAAATCCCCGTAGAACCGGAGGGCATACCAAAAGCAGCCATAACCACTGCTTTCGGCCTTTTTGAGTCTTCCTTTCCTCTTTGTCTACCTGAATGACATTTTGGTGGCCAGCAGAACTCCTGCCGAGCACGGACAGCACTTCCTCCAGCTCTTTCAGCATCTGGATGAGCACGGTCTGGTTTTGAAACCACAAAAGTGCGTGTTTGTAGTCGAGGCTCTCAACTTTCTCGGCCACCATATCACTGCTGAATGTATTATGCCATTGGAAGGGAGGGTGGAATCCGTCAAGAAGTTTCCCGCTCCAACATCTGCCACAAGCTGAGAGTTCGTCGGGTCCTTAAACTTCCACTGGCGGTTCATTCCATCTTGTGCTCGAGTACTCCAGGCATTGACCGACCTGCTGCGCGGAGACGACTAAAATGCACCAGAATTTTGTTGGTCTGACGAATACCAGAATGCTTTCCAGAAGGCTAAGGAGGAGCTGGCCGCGGCTACCCTTCTCATTTATCCACTGCCTGACGCGGCTACACGCCTCATGGTGGACGCCTCCTCCACATCGGTCGGAGCAGTGCTGCAGCAACAGGAGGGTGCACAGTAGAAGCCACTGGGCTTCTTTTCGTTACGCCTGAAGCCTTCAGAATTGCGGTAGAGAACTTTTGGAAAGGACAGGCTAGCATTATTTTGTTCTATTAAGCATTTCCGCTACTTCCTTGAAGGTCTTGAGTTTTAAATCTTGACCGACCAGAACCCCTCACCTGCGTACTGAACAACAGTTCCTCCTACTCAGAATGGCAAAGTCGTTGGCTCTCATTCATCTTTGAGTTTTCTGCAGACATCCGCCACGTTCCCGGGGTCGAAAACGAAGCAGCTGACGAAGCAGCCTTGTTTCGAGTCAACGCTTCAGGTACAAAAGCCCTCTACTTCGAGGCGATTTCCGCGGCTCAGAGGGAGGGCACTGGTTTGACGAGGCTGAAGGTGGGAGATCTTCACTCGTGCTTTTGGAAATTGCACTTCCCTACGTTCAGGGCACAATAACCTGCGACACCTCCCAGGCAAAGCCACGACGTATCGTCCCTCTGAATTTTCGCCGAGTGGTATTTAACTCTTTCTGCTCCATCAGACACCCATTTGTCTGCACCACCCAGCGGGTGATAACAGAACGCTTCGTTTGGCCCGGAGTCAACGCGGACGTGCGGCGTTGGGCTCGGACATGTGGAATGTGTCAGCAAGTGAAAGTGACTCGCGACGCTTGGGCTGCACTACAGGAATTTGGGACTCATGAGTCGCGGTTTGACCATGTTCACCTCAAACCAGTGCGACTGCTACCGCCCTGCCAAGGTTTCAGGTACCTGCTCACATGCATCGACAGATACAGCCGATGGCCCGTAGCTATACCAATTGCGAACATACCAGCTGAGACCGTCAAACATGGGTGTCCCGCTGTGGCTTGCCCGCCCACATAACAACTGACCGGAACGGTAATTCCAGAGCATTTTTTTTCCGCGCTTTCGACCCTCCTCGGAACGAAGCTGCAGCATACAGTCGCCTACCTCCACGCCAGCAACGGAGTGGTTGAGTGCTTGCTGAGGCAACTCAAAGCTGCACCTTCAGCGAAACGCGATCGCCAGCACTCGGTGGGAAACCTCCCGCTCGTTCTTATTTGGCTGCGCTCAATGGAGAAGGAAGACCTCAGCTTTAGCGTAGAGGAAATGGTTTACGGATCAACCGTGCACCTCCCGGGACAATTCTTCTGCGGCCAGACACTTTCCGTCCCAGAAGCCTCCGACCACATCGAGAAGCTGCACGAATGGCTTCCGAAACTCAGGCCAACAGCATCTCGCATCGCCCGCAACAGAAAGGCTTTCCCTTTTCTTGACATAGACTCAGCTACACGTGTTTGCGCAACACGACGCAACGAAGCCGCCCCACACTTCGCCGTATGACGGACCTTTCATAGTTTTGGGACGTAATAACAAGACCATCACAATCAACGTGTGGGGCCAACGTAGGCGTCACCGTCGACCGCGCCAAGCCTGCTCATATTGATGTTTCTGTGCATGCAGCATCTCACGCTCGTTTTCAGTGATAACCAGCGGACACCTATTCGCCATTCAGCCGGTAACTGCTGCCTTTCTTTAAAGGTCCGCAATCTCAGGGGGGAGAGTCTGTAGCGGAAGCAGCTCGCCAACGTCGCGAAAGCGGTGCCCCCCCCCCCCCCTCCGACGGGGACTTTCCCATTCTCTCCCGTCTGCCGCCGGCTTGTCGAAAGTACGCCTTTTGTGGAAGACGCGTATTGGTGACGCCGCCGCCTGCTTACTACGGGGGTATTCCCCCGTCGTCTTCAACGGTCGCCTTTCGGGTGAAAGCCTAACTTGTTGTCCTGCCGACTCCTGGCATCAGTCCTGGCGCCGTTGCCGTCTGCTCGCTTGGGGGGCCTTTTTCCTCTCTGTTTTGAAGGACGCGGGGGTTCCCCTGGTTTCCCTCATCGGGGAACGCCGGTGACGTCCCACGACGCCGATAGCATCCCCCGCCCAGCTCTACGTCCACTTTCTCGCCTCCTTCAGCAGGGGACATTCCGGGCGGCTACACAAATATACATCCATGTCCTGCAGCAGTTGCTAACAAAGCGAAGTGTATCTGCTAATCAGTCTGTCTAGCCGAAAAAATTACCCGTTCGGTTACGGTTCGGGTTCGGATGAATACATTTTGTTCCGGTTTACTTGCGGTTTGAAGAAATCACAACAAGAACCGGTTTGTAAAATTGAACCGGTTCGGGAACTGGTAAAGTGAGTTAAAATATTGGTGAAGGCTAAGCAAAAAGACGCTTTGCAGTTTAAACAGACCGGAAAACTAAATATAATTTTGCTGCATTCAAAATACTGCTTTTCCCGATGAAATGTGCGCAATTTTAAGACCAACGGTAAAGAATTAGGCCTGATATTTATTAAACACATGACATGGTGAACATTCACCAGCTGCTACACCAGCAGCTGGTGTAGCAGCTCTTATCTTAGTGTTGCAGCTCAGCCTTTATTTTGTCTTACGGATTTCTTAGAATCGATAAGGGCCATAGCTTGTAAGGTATATACTTTTCTCCTTTTGAATTTTGTCGTTGAAATCACAATCTCCTCTCTCATATCATCCATCGCCTAAGTTATGGCTGGGCAACCGTCCGATGCCCTGTGTACATTGGCAGGCGACATGCTTAAATCACAACGCCTTGCTTGTTAGTGGCCACGGGCGTTAGGGGCTCGGGCTGTCGGCGTCTCCTGTCGTCTTCAACTGATGTAGTCACGGTCGTAAAACACGAGGACACTGGTTTTCCAACGCCTCAAGCTAGAACGTAACACTTAATAAAAAAAATTTGTACAATGGATAAAAGCGGTTCAAAACAAACTAACATGATTTCAACATTTATGGAACGCTCTGTGTCCTCTCCAGCAGTCGTCAAGAACAAGCAGAAACTGTTTCTAGAGGGGTTATGATTCGTGTTGCACTAAAATACCTTCCGGCTCTCCACGGCAGGCCTGATGGGTTCGGATGGTCGGTCGAAGCAAGGACAGGCATACTTACCGGTGCCGGGGCCTCATTGATCACCGAGTACGAGCAGCCAAGGCGAGAAGCGGGCATTGCACTGCTCTATTGTTGACCCTATCCACTATCCTAAACTGGGGCAGATGGTTGCAAGCAAATTGCTTAAATCTGGTGAAAGTCTAGAGAGGGCGCCACTGCCTCAGCAAGCACGCAATTACTGCTCTCACCGGCGCACCTCTGGCGCCCAATCAGCGCGCGCCGTGGGGCTTTTCCTTTTCACCCGAACCACCTAAGAAGAAGAACGGCAAGAAAGAGACTTGCCCTATTTGAATGCAGTGGAATGCATGCTTCTCCCCTTCGCAAGTTACTGGTTAGGGGAGATGCCCCGGGTCTTTTGATCAGCAAGGGACTTTTGAGCATTTTCACAGCAACTCCAAGTGCAGCCTTTTATTCAGTGTCCAAAAAGCCCAGGTTTGGGAAGTTGTGGAAACTTACGTATAAACTGTGTATAATATTCCGGAAGGCAGGCGGAAGTCCCCGGAATGTAGGAGGCGCAAAATAATCCTTTGCAGCAGGTTTGGCCGCTTCTTGAGCACTGAAAATATAAAACAATCACATTCAAACAAACGCACCGTGGCCCCCAAAATCATCATCATCATCATCAGCCTAGCTACGCCCTCGGCAGGGCAAATGACGTTCCCATAGATCTCCAATTATGCCGGTCCTCTGCTAACAGTGGCCAATTTATTCCCACAAACCTCCTGATCTTATCTGCCGACCTAGCCTTCTGCCACCCCTTTCCACGCTTGCCTTCTATGGCGATCCGCTCTGTTACCCTTTATGACCAACGGTTATCGTACCTTCACATTACATGCCCGTCCCACGCCCATATCTTCTTGTTACTTTTTTCTAATTTGTCCTTAACACGTGTTTGTTCCCTGACCCATTCCGCTCTCTTCTTGTCCCTTAATGTTACGACTATCATATTACGTTCCATTACTCGCTGAGTCGTTCTCAATTTAAGTTGAACCCTGAGGCTCCAAGTTTCTTCCCTGTAGGTGAGTACCGGTACTGTGCATCTGTCATACACTTTGTTCTTCAGTGGGAATTAAAGGCTGCCATTGATTATCATAGAATGTCTACCGAATGCGCTCCACCCCATTCTTATACTTCTAATTACCTCTACCTTATGGTTGGAACCCGGGGTCACTACTTGCACTAAGTAGATATTTCGCTTGCAACTTCCACTGCCCAGCCACCCACTTAAGGCAGCTGTACTCTGCCGAGGTTATTGCGGATTACTTTAGTTCTCTACACATTTATTTCAGGCCCACCGTTCTACACTACTTGTCCAGGGCGGTAAGCATGATTTGCAATTCCTTTCCCAGAGTTACTTCGCAAGGCGACGTCATCAGAAAATCAGAGGTTACTGAGGTATTCGCCCTTAACCATTGCGCCCACCTGTTCTCAATCCAATGTTGTTAATAGCTCTTGTAAACAGGCCGCGAATAACATGGGAGAGATTGTGCCTCATTGTGTAACGGACGACCTTTCTTATCGGTAATTTACCACTGTCCGTATGGAGAACGATGGCAGCTGTGGACCCATTTTAGATATCCTGTCGTATTCTCACATAATGCTCGTCTACATACCGATTTTGGAATGCTTGAATGACTGCTGTGGTTTGGACCGAGTCAAATGCTTTCTCATAAGCTATGACGGCTTTGTATAAGGGGTTGAGTATACTGCGCGCATTACTCTATCACCCGATAGATCGTGGGAATATGTTCCGTGGTTGAATAGCATTTACAAAAGCTTGTTTGTTCATTGTGATGTCAGAAATATACGGTACTGTTCATATCACGCTGCCATAATAGCTAAAATGATAATAAACAACACTCATTACAGAAATACTGAATGTATAGGATTATGCGCAGATACCGCCATGTCACGAAGCCAAAGACGACGCAGTTGGATGGAAGGAAAAGTGAGGTTATTTGAGCGAACTTGTGCTCTCCTCTGACAACTCGAAAATACACAGGCGGCGAAGCAGCAAAGAAAGTCACGTGCGCAGGCGAGTGTTGGCGAATCGAACACCACGGCGTCTGCTCTGCGGGCGTTTATCTCTTGGCGCGACTGGTTCTCGAACCGTCGAAGTGCATCCAGAACACTTTAGATCAAAGAATTTCCTGGGCTGTTGAAGTTAGTTCGGAACACTCTTCCTATCAAAGGAGATAATACGCGCGGCATAAAGAAAGGAACATACGCTTCACTTGGCCCAGGAATAACAGATAACACAGCCGGGCGCAGCCGGTTGGAAAAACAAAACATAAACAAACCCAAACAAACAATCAGTATACTGCGAGATGTGAATTCTCTGGGGGAACGCCTTCTTGATGTAGATGAGGCATATCATGAACCATGCTGGACTCAGAACACCCCCTGGGACCGTCTTTTATTGTCAGGTACCGCTACCGTCTTGTATTGTCAGGTAGATGTACCGATCCTTGAGATAATCACCTAGCCAAGCCTGGAGTTACCGTCATAGTCCTACGAACGCCATCTTCTTTCTAATTGCGTCGTTGGCCCCAATCCCAAATGCTGGCTTTATATCCAGGAAAACACAAAGGGTGAACAGTTTTGCAGTTGTTTGAGGATAAATATCTGTTACCACGCCAGTCACATTGTGAAAGCTACTCCTACCGTTCCTGAATCCTGACATCTGTTATGGAGAAATATCTGTTTTGAGTTCCGAGACAAGGCGCCGTAGTACCATTTTCGCCATTACCTTTCCAATGCAGATTGATAGAATAATTGGTCATTAAGGCTTCATATAAATCAAGGGAATTTTTCTGGCTTGAGAACCTGTACCAGGTGAAGAATTTTGTAGCTAGCATCAACAGGGTTTGTCGGAGACAATGTGTTATATATACCGAAAAAGTGCTTAAACGCCTTGGGTCCAGATACCTGAGAATCATATAACGAATTCTATCAAATCCAGGCGAAGAGGTAAAATGTATGGATGTAAGCACTGGAGATAGCTCATTGATGGTAGAGAGCTTCTATATTATCACAGCATTGTGGTAAGAATCCACTGCGTCAACTGCCCGGGTATCAGTGAAGGTCTCTGTGGAGCACTGACTTATTTGCAAATACAGTGGAACCGCGCTGGTACGTCCCCCGGAATTACGAAGACGCGCTTCTTACGACGAATCACTGTGGTCCCAGCAAACTTCCCATATAGAGGGAGAGAGAATAAACTTTAATTAGTCCAGAAAATGCTTGAGAGAGGCGTCCTCATTCCAGGATGCCTTGAGCTCTGGCCGCGTCGACAGCCCTTTCGATCAGGCGCAGCTGATCCTCGAGGCCGGAGCTGGCCAAGGCTCTCTCCCAAAGCTCTGTGGAAAGGTGGAGGTTAGGGGGGTCTAGGGTGAACTTGTCGCAGCCGCCCACTATGTGTCTGAGAGTCCCAGGCTCTCCACAGAAGGGGCAAAGGGGAGAAACGTGTGTCCGGTCAATGAGGTGGAGTCTGGTGGGATGCGGGAAGGTGTTGACCTGCAGGGCACGCAGTAACCTTTCCTGATTTCTCGGTAGCGATTTGTGTGGCGAAGAGTAGGTTTTACGGAACAGCCTATAGTGTTGCGTGATTTCCTGGTAGGTGACAAGAGGTTGCATGCGCTCGGGCTTCGGCTTCGGCTTCACCAGCGCTTGCTCGGCGGGTCAAATCTCGAGCCACGAGGTTGGCGATCTCGTTGCCGGGGATTCCGCTATGAGCTGGTGCCCATACAATCCTCACTGGTCTTGTTGGTAGTCTCTGATTGATTAGACGAAGTGTTGTGACGTGCAAGCGACCGTTGGCAAAGTTGCGGCACGCCTGCTGAGAGTCTGAGATTATAACTTTGGCGTCGATTTGGCTAAGCGCTAGTGCTATCGCCGCTTCCTCGGCTTGGAGAGGGTTGTGTCCGGGAATTGAGATGCTGCACCTGCGCTGATTATTTAAAACGACGGTGGCTGCCATGGCTTATCTTCCGGGTAACAGCCTGCGCCTGTGTAGGCGGTAGATGGTGCATGTCCGTACAACATAAATATTGCCCGGGCTCGGGCTTCTCTGCGATCCTCGTGATGCACAGAGTGCATATTGCGTGGTAAGACGGGCACTATGAAGTGCGTTCTAATGGAGTGGGGTACGTTTCCAGTAAGGAGAGGTGGGTGGCTTAGTGGGGCCGACAGCGCCAGGCGTGAGAGGATGAACCTCGCCGTTTCGGTTGCTCCTAACCTCAATCTTTGGCTAGACAGGTGCGCCTCTATCAACTCCTCGGCCGAGTTGTGGATGCCAAGTCGGAGGAGTCGTCTATGGGAATGTAAACTTCCCATAGAAACAGTGCATTAAAACCCCCGATATTATGCCGTGCTGGTGCACGGGGTTCACTTCATACGAGGGACCCTGGTGTGGGTAATATGGCATTTTTTCCATCTTTTACGTTGCTTCTCCGCATCGTCCCGACATTTATTAAAGACGATAGTGTTTCTTGGGCTACTTAAACCCAGAAAGTTTGGTCTGTCTGTCTGTCGGTCTGTCACTCGATTCAGCCACCCGGTCAAAGTGCTACGAAGTCTGCGCAATAGCCTTGCTCACACAAAAATCTAAACGTCTAGTCCAGTTTGTATGTTCATACTTGTCAACATTGCTGAACATGAACAAGATATTACGCAAATATAAGACAGAAAGTTAATACAGGAGGGATATTTACAGCGTTCCTTTATAACAAATTTAGAGATGCTTGATTTTTGCGAAATCAAATACTACACCTACTGCACAAAAAAATTACACTGTCGTTTGCTGTCGCCGGCGCCACTATAGCTTCTGGCGGCACTTTGAGAATTCGAGCGGCAACAGTTAGGAAAGATTCCACCATATACGTTCCACGATCTGCTTGGAACGCACGTGGACTAGGGCAACTTCGGGTCTATAAGCGTTGAAGTAGGGCGCCTCGATTCGTCTTCGCCGTACTGCAGCGCTTGCATCGAAGCACCCGGCCTGGGGCAGTGGAACGCGGTAAATATAAATTCGCTCGAGCAACCTTTAGTGTGGTTGCCTTGGGAGGAGAGCGACCGACGAGAGACAACATGAGAGGTGAACGGGAAAGGCAAGGGAGGCATTGATTTGGCAAATGTCGACAAAGACTATCCTCTTTTGTCGACATTTGCAATGAAAGGATCAGATACGAGGCCAGTTGTTCTTAACCCTGTTTGGCGCTGCTTGAAGTACAGAGATCTGCAAGCAGGTGAGACAACTTGCTCAACAGACGCAAGCAAGAAAGCGGGTACTGGTGAGCGGGAGTTAACGTTAGACGACCCCACGCAGCAGCTCTACGCCAACGCACCAACCACGAGAAGTCATAGTTCCATGTTCAGGTGGCTAGCGGACCGCGAATTGGAAGATCCCATCGAGCCACCGACAAATGGACTACGACGCAACCCAACGGTGATGATTGGACACTCGCTTTCCTCACCCGCTCAATCCAGAGTATTTCCTTTCACGACGCTCTGTAACCTTCTCTCTGCTCTCTGCTTATCAGTGTCTTTCAAAGCAGCGTTGTCACTCCGCTTCTTTCTTTGCTAGGGTGCCTATATTCATATGCGCCCGCCGCAAATGTGGAGACAGGTATACGTTGGAACCGCCATTTTGGGTCCCTCGCTGGCCACCACACAAGGCCCTGTAGCAAGACCCCGCTATAATTTACGCTGCAACACGGTTTACTCCCGAAGTTTGAATCATCTTATTTATTTCGAGTTGCTGGGTCTTGAGAGAAACGAAAACACCTAAGTGTTTAGCACTTTGACCCAATAGGGATGGCACGGGACCGTTCAAAGGGTGTCTCCACCCTGTACGTGAATTCCATTTTTCTATCTCAGCCTTGTACTATTGTTCATTTCGCTTTGCCCTGGCAGTTTCACACTCGCCCTTTTTCCTCTCAATTTGCTCGTACACGTCGGCTTCAGCTTCCGCGGTGGGCTATAGATACCCCAGTATGGCACGGGTGTCACGTATCGCGCCGCGCTTGGCTGGAGGGCTAGCTCGGCACCCGTGGAGGGGAAGGGGGCGCAACATAGGTGTTTCTTATTTCTAAACGTGGTATTTCGGACAAGAGTTCACAAATCGCAAGAGAACGCATCGTATATAGTAGTTTAAATATGTCCTTAGCCAACCTGCGGCATGAGACCGTCTACAAGGCCGGCATTTACCCGCACCCCAGTCATACGACACCCCTGTCATACGACGCTTTCTCGCGGTCACTTGAAGTCGAAATGTCGGGGTTCCACTGTATATTCCCCAGCGTTTACTGCGCGGACTCCACGCTTGAGAACTATAGAAGAAAAAAGGTAGATCTAACTGGGTGGGGCTCTCATGCTGCGGAAAACCTGTAATATGCCTGCCGGTTATTTGCGGGGATCCAACCTTCAACAAAACTGTACCCAGCGCTATCTGGCTGCTTAATAATATTCTTCATATAGCACTTGTGCGCGCGGATGGAAGCTCGCACATCTCCGACGAATATTTATTTATTTATTATACTCTAAGCCCTTTCGGGCTGTTGCAGGTTGGGAAGTATATCATACAATAACAATTCTAATTTCGCAACGGCAGATTCAACTGTCTACCTCTTGAAAGAAATCTGCGAAATCGGAGTTGCACTTCACAATTGTTCTAACAAGAAAAGTGTTCTTAAATGTGTCAATTATTGGTGTGTACGACTTATTACCTTTTGAATGATTGTTTTGTGATAAAAGTCTTCCAGGTGGATGCAAATAGAGATTAAGGTAATAAATTGAGCTTATTGTAAAGATGACACAAAACGTTTAGTCACACTATTTTTCTACGAATTGCACGCTGTGGGAGCTTAATCTCAGAGATCACAGATGTTTGAGAGCGCCTTTCATAAATGAAAAAAGATAAATTGCGCTGCTGCGCTCTCAATACGCTGAATTTATTTTTTGATATTGGTGGTGCCGGTCCCAGATTACACAAGCGTAATCTAAGGTAGGTCGAACAATAGTTTCGTACGCTTAAGTTTAAGTTCAGGAGGGAGTAACTCCGAAGTTTAATTTCCGGACCACTCCTGAAGTTTCATTTCGGAGGCCTTGGCCCAGCAGTCGGTGTAGATAGGCTGATAATAATAATGATTACCTCTCAGTAGTCCAAGTTTTCGCTGGGCTGATTGCCAGATATGGGGGAAACGTTGATTCAAATTTAGGGTATTTGTAATTGTCACTCCAAGATGCTTTATTTCTGTGGATGTTTTGATTGGGTTCATGTTCGCTGTATAGTCGAACATGAAGCGCGTTTTCTAGGCTGATTGGCAGATATGGGGAAAACGTGGATTCAAATTTAGGGTATTTGTAATTGTCACTCCAAGATGCTTTATTTCTGTGGATGTTTTGATTGGGTTCATGTTCGCTGTATAGTCGAACATGAAGCGCGTTGGATACTCCCGTGCAGGGAGAATTTTATTGTTGATTTCTATACCTATTGTGCACACCAATTGTACATAATCTGTTGCAAATCATTCAGTTAAGTTTGGTCGGAGATATTCTTTATACGTGTCGACAAAACACATCGTCAGCAAACAATAGCATTTCGATGATGGAATGTCTACCACTTGCAATGACCATAATGTGCAGAAGAAACAAAACTGGAACTCAAACCGAGATTTACACCCCACAGGAAAAAATGAACAGAAATGATGGACGTTCTCCAGCTATTTCCCGAATATGGGCGATTTATCAAGTGAGGTAGAATCCGCCCAACTATTCTTAAGTTGACACCGTAACGTGAAACTTATTTCCAAGTTTTGCGTGACATACCCTGTCAGAACCTTTTTATAAATATAATGACATAACATCAAATTGTTCTTTAGAATTCACGGCCGCTGCAAAATATAGAACTGTTATAAATAACGGTGCCACAGCTGAAAGACGACGGCGAAAACCATGTTGTTTGTGGTAAAAGAGGATGGTATTTTCGAAGGACGCAAGAAGATATTTACCAATTACGTGCTCTGTCACTTTCCGTACTGTACGTGCACTGAACGTGGGCGATAGTTTTCAACCATATGCTTCTCTGCTGATGAAGCAGGGGCACAATCGTTGCTAGCAGCCAGTCACGTGGTACAGCACCAGTTTCCAATGAGGAGGCAAAATTTTGGCCAAGAAACTGCTACCCATGCGCAATAGCGCTTTCAAAACTCGGTAGGTATTTTATCGGGCCCTGAAGTCTTCCTGTCATCGAATTTTAAAAGCAGTTTAATTATACCTTCCTTAGAGATAACAATGTCATCTTCGTAAAGTCTATTGCGTGTATATAGCGCAATACCTATATACCAAGGTCATCCCCGTTCGGCATGTACTGGTACATAATTGTTTAAAAAGTTGTTAGAAGCTGCAGAAACTGAAACGGGAGCACTGCAAATCTTTTCATTTAAAGGTACCCCGGTTGGAGCCGGCCTTGAAGCATCCAATTGTCTCAAAATCTTCTGAGTTGAAGTTTTCAAATAATCAGCCAACGCATAGCGCGATGATGTTCATAGTGCCATCAAGTGGTGTGTATGACCTTAGTGGTACACTTTCGATTCCCGGCTGCGGCGGCCGCTTTTCTGATGGAGGCGAAAAGCAAAAACGCCCGTGTGTACGATATTTCCGCGCACGTTAAAGATCCCCAGGTGGTCAAAATTAATCCGGAGCCCTCCACTACAGCGCGCCTCATCGCCTGCGTTGCGTCGGCGCGTTAAACCCTACAATCAATCAATCAATTAGTGGTACACTTTGCCGTGTTGATGCTGATTTGGTCCGAACAATAGCAGCTGTCAAGTTTTCCTTCATTGACAGGCAGAACAATTATATTCTAATCGGTTGTATGAAGTACCTTAGTTCCCACAGTATACGTTTCGCAAAGAGGGTCCTCCACTGATTCCTTAAGTTGTGGTGCATGTGGCCATGTGGTCGCTACCAAAACTTTCTACATTAGAACACCAAGACTGGAGGACCGCAGGGAACCACCATTCATAGTAATTTCCAGCACTTCCGAGGTTTTTCAACGTTTGCGTGCCGGCAATGCGTGTTTCCCGCGTCGAGCTCCGCTTCCCCGGCTACACGGAATAGACGCCTTCCCCTTGGCGTTGTTTTGTTCGCCGGAAGCGGAATGGTGTGCCTTGCAGTCACCTGTGAGCAAGTGCAGGGGAGGTCTAGGTCGAAATATCTACCAAGAGCTTCACGCTGAACTTTGCTCTCCGTGCAGTATACCCGTTCAGGGGAAGAAGGTTGCACGATCATTATTTATTGTTGCTGCTGTATATTTGATAATAGCTTCCAGTGCGACATTGAAAATTATAAAGGGGAAGTCCTGACGAATTCCTAGTAACACTTGGCTCTGATCCGTGCTCGCCTAAACTGATGAAGCGAGTACCTCCACAAAGGGCTATCCGATTGCCCGCAAGATTCGGATATTGCCGTGACCAAGTATTTATGGTTGTCAACGAGGGGTCAGAGCTCAGATAATCCCTGGTTTAGACAACACCCATTCCAATGAAATGCAGTTGCTCGATTTTGAACGATTCGGATGCTCCCTGATTCGGTACTGATCAGATGGTTTACAGCCGTTCCTATAAAAACGGCGAAAAGGTGTTCAGGAATATAAAATTCCTTGGGCCACATTATGGAAAGATGTTGGTGGCATTGAACGCCCGGCTTCAAAGCGCGTGACAAATGAGCAGCTCGAATTTGTCCACGGCTCTCCGCTGGATCGAGGCAGGTGCATTTGCTGGGAACGTTTCTCGGCAGGCTGCTTAGGACTTGCGGGCCAAGCGGGAAGCTGAATAACTTGTGACGAATGCAGTTGTAGCGGCGGAAAGTTATTCTTGCCATTCTCAATGCCCATAGACACTGGCGGACTTTGCGGCTTTGTCTGACCTTTGCACGGGTTTTGGTTGCCAGAGCCTTTCCCAGATCAGACCACCGAGTGCTCAGTCTTCTAGCAAACCTTCTCCTCGCTCTTGTGTTGCGGTTGTTGGAAGGGTGGGCAGTACGCGATATTGGCTTTAACAGTTTTGCCAGAGCTTCCATAGAGCTATTCAGCAAACTTACATATCGCTGGAATGTGCAAGCTCAAGTTTGGTGGCCCCCGCTGTGGAGACGACCATGACCTGAAGGCCTTTACTTCAACTGAGAAACGCTGTCCAAACTGTGGCAGGACTCATGGGGCTGTCTTCAACTTTTGTCCGACGTTTCGACAAGAGAGAAGCATTTACAAGTACAAGAGCCAGAACAAGGTAAATTACAAGGCAGCGAAGGCAGCGGTGTAATCTAAAAAACACTCCAAGCGTCGCGACCCCACAAGAACGCCAGAAGAGAGAAAAAGCAGAGCAGCGATTTTGTCTTCGCTGAGTTGCGGCACATACCACCGCGGATGCCTGATCAAGTTCCTCAAGTTGCAACTCCTCCCGCTAATCCTACTGCCACACGGCAGCGCGCCTGGACATGTGCCAGCCAAGACCGCATGAGCCAGCCAAGACCATCCAGTAACTCTGGTGCATCAATATTCTTCTCAATTAATGCCGTACGGTCCGTTCTAGCACCTTTCGCGTCTCGTGTGACTCGTGCTATTCTTACTTTACTTGACACCATTAACCCATTCATCTGAAAATGGCTGTAACTTCTTCTGGGAGTGCTATGACGGTGCCGATGCAAATTCTTCGAAATCAGGCAACAGTATTCCAGTGGAATGTTTGCAGACTATCATCCCGGTTGTCTGATTTTACGCAACTCATCAGTAAGCATAGGTTCCCAGTCATCGCGATTTCTGAATCCAGACTGCGTCGCGATGTCCCTCTTTCAGGACACTCTCGGTATCGGTATTTGACGAGCTGAGAAAGCAGCAGAGTGCTCCTTGCTATTCGTAATGACTTCACTTTTCTAGGGCGGATTGTTAATCCAGATAACTCGAATGAATATATTGCGGCTACGGTGAAGCACAATCACGTGACTTTAACTATATTCACTGGATACATTGCACCTAAGGCAAAAGTTCAAAGTTAAGCGCTTGCAAGCCCTCTTGGGCGCTGCTCCGCCGCTGCACTTGCTTACAGGGACTTACAGGGACTTGCTTACAGGGGAAACCGTCTGCTCGATGTGGCCAGCCAAGCAGGACTAGCAGTGCAACTGTGGTTGCCCCACGTTCTTTCGGGGCAGGGCTTCAAGCGTATTTAGGGGTAACCTGAATAAATAAAAAAGAATTCGATGTGACTATGGTGTCCACTTTTCTGCTGCCTGTCGCATCCTGGTATCCAGACCTTGAAAGCTTCGGCAGCGCCCACATCCCAACGTACACCATGATTGATGGAATCGGCTGCGGTACCATCAAGCGGCCACTGGCGGCTGTAAACTGGACGACCTTCCGAGAAGGGTGGAAGATAATGCTGACGCATTGTCAACGAACGAACAGTTAGCGGAAGCTATTGCCAGGGCCCACTCACAGTAAACGCGGCAAAGCTTGGTGCCAAAGGCCTTGGCACCAGCGGACGGAGAGTGGAGAGCGGAGAGCGGAGTGCCGTGCGAGAAACACGCTATCACCAGATGAATTTCGAGCTTCAAGGCATGGTTAGAACCGCATTCAGAAGTGCTTGAATAAGCTAAGACAGCGTTGGAGAGACGTTTGTTTCAAGATTGATCCCCGCAAACTTCTGACTTGCATTTGGGAAGTTTTCCACAGCCTGAGAGCAACAACGAATCAAGGTCATCCGTCACTATTAATAGTTCTCCAGCGTTACATCAGTGAACTGGGCGTGAATGACGAGTTTTCCGCCAAGGTGACAGCACCCCGGAGCTCTGCAGTGATTTCAGAGGTTCTGGCTGATTGGCCCTCCACAACGAATGCTACACTCAAGGGTGAATAATTCAATGTGCATGAGGTAATCACAGCGTTAGCGTCCGTTTACCTGCCTTCTTCGCAAGGCGCCGAGTGCGATACATATTTAGCTTTGCGACAGCTCGGCAGTGACGCCGTCCAGCAACAGCTTACCTTCTGCAACCAGTCGCGGCAGACATGCCACGTGGAAGCAAGCTTAAAAGTTGGTCGGCTAGTAGCGGTCCTTAAATCAGGAAAACCGCTCTCTGACATCAACGTTTACGGCCATATTGCTCTACTGAGCTGCATAAGGACGTTAATACAGAAACTGGTGCTGCAGACTCATGTGGGGAATTTTGAGGACCGTGAAGCGTATTCCCCTAGAGATGTCAGGTTTCAGAGAAGGAATAAGTAGCATGGACAACGTCATGGCTTTGGTGAGGGATATTCATCGGCAGAAGGCTGCAAAAAAGATCATAGTATCTGTCTTCCTAGACATAAAGTAGGTTTTTAACGAAGTTGCTCATGAAGGTATTCCAAGGGTAATGACGTTTGTAGGGCTACGAGGGCGACGCACATTTGTCTCTGTGACTGCTGGCAGAATCGGTATGTCTATATGACGATCAATGAAGGCGACACAAGGCGGCATGAGACCACACAGGGCGTCCCTCAAGCCGAAGTTGTAACTCCTGTCCTGTTTAACATCTGCTTCATCCGCATGACGACAGTACTATCCAAGATGTCAACATATCTCTCTACGCTGATGATATTTGTGTCTGGGCTGCTGGGAAAAACCGGAGATGTATGCGATCCAAACTGCAGAAAGCTCTCCTTTCACTTCAAAAGTATCTTAGTAGCTGCGGATTGCTAATTTACCCAGAGGAATGTGCCGCAGTTGCCTTTACCAAACGGAATGTATCACGCTATGCTCTGATCATAAATAATACAGAAATACCATACGTTCATAAATATCAATTTCTTGGAGTAACACTAGATTTATCCCTATCTTGGGCCCCCAATTTCCGTCACCTCAGAGAACGCTGCAATCATTTATGCCCATTTTCCGGATGCTGCAGGAAAAGATGGGGCTGCTCAGTGTCTTCACATTGCGACTCTATAAGGCACTATTTCTTGGCCTTCTGCTGTACAGCCTCCCAGAGCTGACTGGATTGTCAACGGCAAGCTTCAGAGTACTAGAGTTTGCACAGGCTCAACTTCTACGCATCTTCCTGGGCCTTCCAAGGCGCGCATCCATGAATGGAACTAACTGCAAAGCAAGGTGCATGTCAGGCCAGACATAGGACCCCATCAAGGTGCATGTCAGCTCAAGGGATCCTTCGCACCAGCCTCCATCACGTAACCCGGTGTGCTGACCATCCTGTTCGGCAGCCGTTCGGCACCCCCAGTGCAAGCGGCTTCCGCGTGACGGGGCTACTCCTTTGTCTCCGATTCAAAGGTCACCTTTCGGGGGAAAGCTTAACATGTTGTCCGGCCGACTCCTGGCATTAGTCCTGGCGCAGTTGCCGTCTGCTCGCTTGGGGGGCCTTTTTCCTCTCTCTTTTGGACGACGCGGGGTTCTGCTTGTTTCCCTCGTCGGGGGACGCTCTTGGCGCATCTCTTGAAAATAAACCGTCTTGTCTTGAAACTGCAAACCAGCTCCACGTCTGCATTCTCGTCTCCTTCAGCATCCCACAATAAGGGATGCTATAAAATTGGTGACCCGAACAACGCTCTAGCGAACACGCCGCAATGAGCTCCGATGACATCACTGCTGCCTGCAATCCTGCAGTCTTCGCCACAGAACTGAAGCTACTAAATGTTTGGCCAAAAAATCGAAGAGTTTGGTTCAGCCAAGTGGAAGCCTGTTTTCAGCTTCGGCACATCACCTCGACGTCGGCGAAGTACCTCCGCGTCGTTGCAGCCCTGACCCGAGAAATCACCGACGCTATCGACGATGGCGATAAATGAAAGAGGGACGACTTGGGTGACGGGTAGTTCTGTGTAAATGAAAGTTAAAATTTGGTTGTTGATTCGTTCCCCTTTCAGATTCTTTTAATGCGGTCTTTATTTGTTGCTTTTTTTCTGGAAAAGAAAACGCATCATCTAGACTTCAACGTATTTTATGGTGTGCTCACTGATTTTTATCGGCACGCTGTAAATGGAATCTGATGAAGATGTTACCAGTATTTCTTTATACTAGCATTTGTGTTGATTTTCGTTGGCAGGGGTGTATGCAAAAACTTCGGTTCATACGTTGTGTCACTTGTATTTGTTTATTTTTTTACGCAGCAGCCATCTTTGTTTAAATATAAAAACGAAACTCTTTGGATCTGTTTTAAGTTGTTGTAGAGTGATCTCTTGTTGTATCTGTTGTTTTGATCATTGCAACTGTCGTAAGTTGCGTTTTAAAGAGTGCGTAAGTAGCTTTCTGTATTACTGTATAATGGTGTTAGGCAGATATTTTTGTATTTTTGCTATTTTTCGTGCAGCACTCGCGTTGTGTATTATCACGTTTTGTTCTGCTGTGCCGTGGGCTCGAACCGCCATCTAGGGCCCAGTCAAACTGTTTGTTTTCAGCTTTTAGCCCTGGCGACTATCGAGGCAATGTTTTCTGGAAAATAAAAGATGAATTGAAATGAAGTTTGGTTTCACCCCCTACACAAGCGGAACACGACACCCTCAGAAAGACGGTGCTAGAGCGCCTCGAGGGGCCTGAAGAAAGCATACTTCAGCAGGTCTTATGTCGGGAAGAGCTGGGCGACCACCGACCTTCCCAACTGCTGCACCGGATGCGTCAACTACTCGGTGTGCACGCGCGTCAGAACGGCCAGCTCCGACTTCGTGAGCTTTTTCTGCAACGGCTGCCCCAGTCGGTGTGCGTGCTTCTCGCGGGTTCAGACGAGACGTCCCTTGATTGACTGGCGCCACTTGCTGATCGCATCATGGAATACTCTACGCCAGACTTCGCGCCCTTAGCTGCTGAAGAACACAAAAACAAGCAGCTTGACTGTGACGCCTTGAGGAGAAAGTGAAACAACTTACCCAGATCATGCAGCACCGCTTGCTGTCTGGGGCTCCCCAACAGGGCCAACAACAACACAACCGATCCCCTTCAAGACAGCCAAGACCTTCCCCAGAGAAGCCAGTCATGAGATAGACAGGATGGAGTTTGCTGGTACTACCACCGTTACAGCACTGGTGCTAGCCGCTGCACTCAACGTTGCTCGTTTCCGGGAAACACTCCGGCCAGTCGTTAACGGCGGCCTACTACATGGGACCTCCACCCAGCCGCCTGTTCTTCGTAGTCGACCGCGTAAGCAGCTCGCGCCTGCTAGTCGACACGGGAGCCGAAATCTCTATTGTCCCGGCCACCCCCGAGGATCGTCGACGTAGCAAGAACATATCGTCGCTGCAGGCGGTAACTAACACTACCATCGCTAAGTAGGGCTTCCACTCGCTGGCAATAGATGTCGGACTCAGGCGCCTATATCGCTGGGTCTTCGTGGTTCTGAACGTCAATTTCGCAATACTTGGATCAGACTTTGTAAGCCACTCCAACCTGAGTGTGAGCGTACGTGACCGTTGCCTCAAGTATAACAACACATTTCTCAAAGTACGTGGTTTTGAGTCAAACATCTGCTCATCTGGCATCTGCGCCTTCCAGCCAGTATCTGCCTCAAGGCAGATCGTGTCTCCTCTTGTCCTCTTCTCCTCTTCTCCTCCCGTCTCCTCTTCTGTGTCCCGTCTCTAGCGCTACTTAAGATGAATCTGCCTCCCACCATGTCCTGGCCGAAATCTATTCTCTCACCAAGCCCCGAAACACGGAAATGCCGGTGAACCATAACGTGATTCATAGCATCGTCACCACCGGGCCACCAGTCACTGGCCGGCCACGACGCCTGTCCAGCAATAGGCTTCAAGCTGCACGCAGTGAGTTTGAGCATATGCTGCAGCTTCTAATTGTTCCCCTTCGTCAAGCAACCATTCATCGGCGCTACACATGGTGCCTAAAGACGACGGGGACGACTGGCGCCCGTGTGGTGGCTACAGAGCCTTGAACGCATCGACAACGCCGGACAAGTATCCTCTGCCACAAAATCACGATTTTAGTACGGGGCTGGCGGGTACAAGAATATACAGCAAGATCAATCTAGTAGCAGCATCCACCAAATCCCCGTCGAACCAGGGGACACAGCAAAAACAGCAATAACAACTCCTTTCGGGCAGTTTGAATTTGTCTGTATGCAGTACGGCTTCGAAATATGCACACAGACCTTTCAAAGGTTCATAAATGAGGTCACCCGGGGTCTTTGTTCTTGTTCTTTTCTACCTGGATGACATTTTGGCGGCCAGCAGAACTCCTACCGAGCACGAACAGCACCTATGCCAGCTCTTTCAGCGTCTGCATGAGCTCGGTCTGGTGTTTAAACCTCAAAAGTGCGTGTTTGGTGTCGAGGCTCTCAACGTCCTCGGCCAGCACATCACTGCTGAAGGCATTATGCCATTATAATTGAGCGTTGAATCCGTCAAGATGCTTCCTGCTCCAACATATTTCCGCAAGCTGAGAGAGTTACTCGGGCTCGTAAGCTTCCACCAGCAGTTCATTCCTTCTTGTGCTCGAGTACTCCAGCCATTGACCCACCTGCTGCGCCGAGACGACCAAAAAGCGCCAGAATTTTGTTTGTCTTACGAACACCAGAACACTTTACAGAAAGCTAAAGACGAGCTAGCGGCGGCTACCCTTCCCATTCATCCACCGCCTGACGCTCCTTTACGCATCATGGCGGACGCCTCCATCGGTCGGAGCAGCGCTGCAGCAACAGGAGGGTGCACAGTATAAGCCACTGAGCTTCTTTTCGAAACCCCTGAAGCCTGCAGAATTACGGTAATGCACTTTTGGAAGGCACAGGCTCGCATTATTTTGTTCCATTAAGCATTTTCGCTACTTCCTCGAAGGTCGTGAGTTTTAAATCTTGACAGACTAGAAGCCCCTCACCTGCGTATTGAACAACAACAGTTCTACTCAGAACGGGAACTTTGTTAGCTCTCATTCATCTATGAGTTTTCTGCAGACATCCGTCCCGCTCCCGGGGTCGAAAACGAAGCAGCCGACGCCTTCTCTCGCATCAAAGCTTCCGGCACAAATGTCCTGGCCACGGCTCAGCGGGAGGGCACTGATTTGACAAGGCAGAAGGGTGGTTGACCTTCACGCGTGCTTTTGGAAGTTGCACTTCCCTACGTCCAGGGCACGATAACCTGCGACACCTCCCAGCCAACGCCACGACCTATCATCCCACGGAATTTTCGCTGAGTGGTATACAACACTATCCACTCCATCAGCCACCTATTTGGCTGCACCACCCAGCGGCTGATAACAGAACGCTTCGTTTGGCCCGGAGTCAACGCGGACGGCAGGCATTGGGCTCGGACATGTGTGACGTGTCAGCAAGTGAAGGGGACTCGCCACACTTGGGCTGCAGTACAGGAATTTCGGACTCATGAGTCGCGGTCTGACCACGTTTACCTCGACTTGGTGGCACCGCTGCCGCCCTGCCAAGGTTTCAGACACCTGCTCACATGCATCGACAGATACAGCCGCTGGCCCGAAGCTATACCAATGGCGGACATACAAGTTGAGACCCTCGCGCCGGCCTTTACTCAGACATGGGTGTTCCGCTTGGCTGCGCTACCCGCATAACAACTGACCGGGAACGGCAATTCCAGAACAACCTTTTTCCGCGATTTCGACCCTCCTTGGCCCGAGGCTGCAGTTTACAACCACCTACCGCCCCGCCAGCAATGGAATGGTTGAGCGCTTGCACAGGCAAGTAAAAGCTGCAGTTGCAGCGAAAGTTGATCTCCAGCACTAGATGGAGAAGCTCCCGCTAGTTCTTCTTGGCCTGCGCTCAACGGTGGAGGAAGAACTCGGCTTCAGCGTAGTGGAAATGGTGTACGGCTCAACAGTGAACCTTCGGGGAGAACTCTTCTCCAACCAGACGCTTTGCGCCCCAGAAGCCTCCGACCACTTTGAGAGGCTGCGCGCGTGGCTTGCGCAACTCAGGCCAACAGCATCTTGCATCGCCCACAACAGAAAAAAATTCCCTTTTCCCAAACAAGAAGTCGTCGCCGTCGACTGTGCCAAGCCTGCTCATATTGAGGTTTCTGTTCATGCAGACACTAACGTACGTTTTCAGTAATAACCAGTGCACTCTGACCTTTCGGCATTAAGCCAGCAACCGCTGTCTTTCTTTAAAAGCTCCGCGATCTAGGGGGGGAGCCTCTGTAGCGTAAGCCATTCGGCACTCCAGGGCAAGCGCCTCCCGCGAGACGGGGCTATTCCTTTCTCTCCGGTCTGCCGCCAGCTCGTCGACAGTACGCCTTTTGTGGGGGTCATTTCCCCGTCCTATTCAAAGGTTGCCTTTCGGGGGAAAGGTTAACGTGCTGTCCGGCCGACTCCTGGCAGTATTGCTGCGCCGTTGCCGTCTGCTCGCTTGGGGGGGCCTTTTTCTTTTCTCTTCAAGGAAGCAGGGGTTCCCCTTCTCTCCCTCGTCGAGGGACGCTCTCGGCGTCCGCATCTCTTGAAAATAAACAGTCTTGTCTTGAAACTACGAACCCGCTCCACGTCTGCTTTCTCGCCTCCTTCAGCAGCCGACATTGCGGGCTGCTACAACCTCATGTACAGACCCTCCTACGAGCCAACTTCGAACGCCCAATCAAGCATGCCTTTACGCCATGGAAAGGCAGGGGATATATGCCTGACCTTATCAGGTATAGGCAAGACATCATCTCTTCCTGAGGCAGCACTGTTATTCTTCAGGCTGGAGCATAGCAGTTGGCCTTATCTTGGCCACGTTCACGTGTATACAGACGTGTCCGTGATGCCTGACTCGTCAGCTATTGGAGAGCAGATGCCGTCGGTGGTACTAACCGTGAAAGAAAAACTCCGTCGCAAGACTTCGTCCAGCTTCACTGAGTTAACTGCTATTAGGGCGGCACTCCTTCACATCCCCAATAGTCCCGCTAACGCTCAGCAATGAGTGATCTTTACCGACTCGTGGCCTGCCTTACAAATACTGATGAAGCCATTCCGCTGCTGCAGCCAACTTTTGCGTGATCAACACGCATTGCACACAATTGAGCGCACTGAATTTCGCTTCAGTGTCTTCCAGGTCATTCCGGAATCCAGGAGAATGTCGTCTCTGAAGCAGTAGCGAAAGAGGCGCACAATCTGCCTGTGTCTATTGGTATCCCGCATTCCAGACAAGACGGAAGTAAGGCCGTGAATGCGCTGGGATGGAAACTGCAGTTGAGAGCTTCGCAGGACCCTTTTAGGATACCCATGCCTCTGCAAGTGATCGACCCAAAGTGCAAATTTCCAGTTTTCGCGAGGCCTACAAAAGCAAACAGAAGGTGTCCATCCCCGACTACGCCTGAACGTTGCCTTCACTCTTCACTGGTTGTTTTCTTTTTAAAATAGGCTGGGCGGACTCGCCATTGTGCTCTGTATGCTCTTTGAGGGATGACATACGGCATATCTTGTGTTACTGCGCGCAGCAGACAACTCATCGCGAAACACCGAAAGGAACACTTGTGCGACTGTTACGCGAAAACTCTGGAGAGAGCTGCATCACTTTTTTTGTCTGTGGCAAAATCATGCTGACATGGCGCGAGCGACAAAGGTTCTCTTAACTTTTTTGTCTGACTCGAGATTTTTCGAGGTACTTCAACGTTGGGATCCTCAGAGTTTTTTCCCTTAGTGCTTTGAATGTTTTCTACGTTCCGAACTGATTTTATTTCCTTCTGCCTGTAATTCATTGTTGCTGCGTATTTCTCCCCCTTTTCTTTTCTTTTTTCGCCTCACTCTGTCCACCTCCATCTGAATTAGCAAGCCCTGCTGTTTGTGGGAATAACCTGTTCAGTGTTCATTTAAGCTTTCTCTCTATATATATACAATCCGCCAATGCGTGCTGCCCCCAAGAGCGCGCGCATAGTAGATGTCTCCGTAATATCGCCAACACGCGGACAGCGGGACGCCATGTGTCGTTTTTTTTTTCACGTAGTCGTAGATTAGCATAGTGTGCAGACCGTAAAGATGGAAACAGGACTTGTGTTAGTAGCAAATACAATCCGCACTGTCTGAGTTTGGCAAACACCAGCGATGATCACACTGGTGTTCGCTGTCGCAAGTTTTCTGAAGTTCATATTCAGAGATACCGTGTGGGCGTCCTCTGATCCCTTCAAGAGCACAGTTCTGTGGGTGGGATGGGTGACGCGCACCGGTCGTGTCTGCAGTGGCATTTATCTTCAGGAGGAGTACTGTGATATCGGTATTTTATTGCGGTATTGCAAGTGGGTTTACTCTGTAACTTGGCAACAATTCCAAAGCCCGATCTGGTGCATTTATTTATACGCTGTCCTTTAGCGCGAGAAGATAGAAGCATGTGATACTTCAGTGGCGTTTACTGGCTGGAGAATCACAGTAAGCCCATGTTTCGGCGTAGTCGGAATCAGTGTTGACGGGAAGAGCAATTTTACGTTTATGAAACTCGACGACGCTGTTTATTTGTAAAAATAAGTTGAAGCTTGTTGTCTTCGGGTGAAATCATTACATTGTTTTGGCGTACTCGTGAGTCACAGGGTTAAGGGAATTAAAGGAGATAGAAGCGGCGGAGCTGCCGTCCCGGTTCACGCTACCATGGGTGTAATCAGCGCACATGGCCCCATTCACATCTTGCGGTGCATAGAGTTTCATACTCATACATACTAGAGAGAAATCTGTCGCTGCAGTTGCGAGCCGCCGCGGGCGGCGCCATTGCCGCTAACGACGTTCCTCGCTTGCTTGGCTTAGTTGGCCATTTGCCAGCTTTTTGTCTCGAGGCCATGATCAACAAAAAACGGGTAACATTATTATCATGTTCATCGTACCTGAAGCTTCTACATAATTACTGACAATGAATCTTATGGGAGGCTCAATTTTATAATAACAGAACAAATTTAATTAACATTCTACAGCAATATTGTTGCTTTTTTGCAGCCAGAGTCAACTTTTCAGCCTGTTCATGAGCCACGCCAAGGACAAGTGGAACGTGCCTGCCCGGCACATGGCGTAACGCTCGCCGAAGCACCGCTCCCCTCATCAGTGGGCCCAGATTTCTCTCTAGTATATGTTAGTATGATACTCTATGTTGCGATGCCCTCCGCGTGGCTTACGCATTTCTCGGTTGCTTTGCTGGAGCATAAGGGGCAGGTGTGAGACGTAGCCTCGCAAGAGTGGGCGTAGCTTGCGTGTAAACGGGTACGGCGCGTTGCCGGAGGAGGTCAGGTGACACCGCGGTGTTCGCGAGCAGTAAGACGACGCCGGAGCACACCATTCTAATCACGATTAATTGCGGGGAACATTCAGTTCACAGAAATAAACTAAGGATAGCACAGAATGATTTGGAGAATCTTTCCCTTCCTCATTCATTGTGGTACTTAACGCGCCGAAGCTGCACTTGGGCTATCAGGGGCACCGTAGGGAAGAGCTCGGTATTATTTTGACCACCTGGGTATCTTTAACGTTCACCGAAAGCTGAACAAGAGGGCGTTTTTTCTTTGTGCTCCTGTCAGTAGAGCAGCCGCTGTGGTCATGATCGAACCCAAGTACTTAGGCTCAGCGGCACAAGGGTGGTGGGCATTTGCTTAAAGTACAATGCAGAAACGTTTCATACAAAATTATTTTCGGGAATGCACTTCGTGCAGCTGTGTTTCCCGACGGTTCTTCTGTCAATGTTTACTGAGCCTAGTACGCAGTCATTAGTCATGGCAGCTTCTTTTTTCACAATCACTATCCATGCTACTTCGGCACTCCCTTCCCATAAACTGAAGGTGTAGACCATTGAGACGAAGGAATCACACAGGCCATGGCGACGTTGCGACGAACACATGTTTTTTTCTAGGAAAGCATCATGATGACTGCAACTGGAACGTGCATGTGGTGACTTCTTCACTTCTTCTTCTTCGCTTCTTCTCCTTGGTTTTCTACATCTTCCCACCCGCGAGGTTGAATTGTAGCATCCCTCTATGGAGTACAAAAGCTGTACCGGTCTCCTGACTAACTGCCGGTCAAGTGTCTTCAGCAAACATGCCCTGAATAGGCCGTCTTTGCTTGGAAATATCTTCTCAACTTTGCACAGCTTCCAATGGGCTCGGTGCGGCTTGTCCCCAAGTAAAACTATGTCCCCTTCCTTAATCGTTGTGTTGGTGGATGACTTCAAGCTTGCGCTTCTTAATTCTGCTAGGTATTCCTGCTACCATCTTTCCCACAACGCTGCTGTTCTTTCCCGGGAGTTCTTCTATAAAGCTCCTAGGCATGTTTTGGCGGCTGTGGGGTCTTGATGAAGTCTCTGTCTACCGCCTATTACGTCGGCCGGTGTAATTGGCAGTGGTTCGTTTGGGTCGTCGTATACATATGTGAGCGGCCTGTTGTTGAGTACCCCTTCAGCTTCCACAACGATTTTCTGGAGTGTTTCTTCTGTCATAAGCCGTCTTCCAATGGTCTTTCTGATGGCTGACCTAAAACTTCTTATCAGTCTTTCATAAAACCCGCCCCACCAGGGTGCGAACTCGGCTATGTACTTCCACTTGATGTGAAGATTCGTTGTAAATAGGCGTACTTTATCGTCCTCCATCGTCAGTATTTTACTGATATCTTTTTCCGACCTTTTGAATCATCTGGCATTATCGCTGTAGTTGGTCTTGCACACGAATCTCCTAAAAGCGTGTATAAAGCACTCAGAGGATGTGCTCTTCATCAGCTCGAGATGTACCGCTCGTGTCACCGCACACGCGAAAATGACCATGTACATCTTTTGCTCAGTGTGTCCTTTTTCCTCTCTAGCGTACAGTGGTCCAGTGAAATCGACTCCTATGACTTTAAAAGGACTTGATTGGGTGATTCTGTCAGCGGGCAATGGCGCCATTTCCTGAGTCATCGGTTGAGCGTTGAATCTCCAGCATGTAATGCATCTCATAATGATCATTCGGACTAACTGTCGGCCTTGAACTACCCAAAAATTTGTTCGTAATCTGGTCAACGTTACACAGACGCCGCCGTGCATTGTCTGATGATCGACATGTCGTACCAAAAGCTCAGAAAGCTTACTGTTTTTCGGCAGTACGATTGGGTGTTTCTCCTCGAACCTTGTGTCGCATCGCTGCAGCCGTCCTTTCACTCTGATTACACCTTCAGTGTCCGTGAAAATTCCGATGCCATGCAATTGGGATGCGCTTTCCTTTCCGTCGCGCCGTTCTTGACCGTTTCGCCTGAATGCATAAGTTCTGTTTGCTTTTGCCTGATGAGAAATAATTACGCTTTGTTGAGTTCTTCTGCTGTTATAGACCTGATGTTTTATTCTTTCGTAGCTTCCAAGCAAAACGTAGCACCTATGCGGCGATCTTTAGTGCCTTAATATAAGATCCGAACCTGCTCATGTCAATAACTTTTTCTTGATTATCGCACGACGTAAGCGTACAATGCTCCATGTTCGCTACCTCCTTTTCTTCCATATTGTTTATCTGGGCTTCATATGCCGGTCTCTCACCAGATCCTATTAGCCAAACTGGACCTTTCCACCAGGCTTCTGACGCAAGCAGTTGTTTCTTTTTTATCCCTCTCGTCATCAGTTCGGCACGGTTTTCCTCACTTTTTACGTAGCCCCATTGGTTTGCACTTGACTTCCTCTTGAATTCATTTACTCGAATTTAAAAAAAAATGTCCTTGATTTTGTTTTATTTAACCCAGCAAAGCACTATTTCTGAGTCTGTCCAGAACTTGATGTCTTTGGTTTTTCCGACAAAGTTGTCCACGATGTATTTGGCTAACCGTGCTGCGACCGTGGCTGCCCGAAGTTCTACTCTTGCGAGTGTTACGTCCTTAAGCGGTGCAACTCTTCCTTTACTCATTAGAAGCGTGGTGTTCTTGCTTTCATCTATATGTGGTCACAAGATCTGCCGCTGCTCCGTATGCTGTTGGGCTTGTATCAGAAAATACGTGCCGAGTCGATAACTCTTCCGCTTTTCAAAAGGAGTGTGAGCATCTTGGTAATAAAATCCCGTCCAGCACCTCCAGCTCTGAAATCCACTCCATACAAGCTATTCATTATCCATCTGGTAAAGGATCATCCCAGATGAATGACTCTTTCCAAAACATTCTGTATTTGCAGTTTTGCTCGTACGCAAAAGAGTGTCAATAGCCCTACGGGATCGTACAATCTGGCAGGGGCTTGTAAAAGCTGACGCTTTGTTATCTCTGCGACATTTATCTCTGAACTCCAGGCCGTGCTAGGAAAGGTAATTTTGTTCTCTATGAAATTCCACTTCATTCCCAGCACTTTAGGTTTTCCTTCTTGTCTCAGTCGCCGGTCTAGGTATTCCCCTTCCTGTCAAAGACACTTCGTAGGGTTGCATCACCAGATGTCCACTTCCTTAAATTCATTCCGGCTGCAGCAAATATCTTCGTGCCTCGTTGCACATGGTTTCTGCTGTTGACATATCTGCAGCCTCTAGCAACGCATCATCGACGTAAATTCCTTTCTTTAGTTCACCCACTGTGTTTGGGAACTTTTCTCTTACTGCATCTAGATGATGATGAATAGTTGCAGCTAACAGAAAACTACTGGGCTTCGTGCCGAATGTAACCCTCTTCATCCTCCAGGTCTCAACTGTCGGGAGCTCTGAGTCTTTGTTTGGCAGTTCCTTCCACCACAAGAAACGAAGTGCATCTCGATCGTCTTCGTGGATGGCTAATTGAAGAAAAGCTTTTTCCACGTCTGCAGCCATCACTATTTTGTGTTGCCTGAAATTCATCAATAGGGATCCGATGTCAGGGTTACCGTTTGGTCCATTCTCTTAGTTGTCATTCAACAACCGACCTGCCGTGCGACTCGCAGATGAATTAAACATGACTCGAATCTTGGTTGTCGCTCTGTCCTCTTTAATCACAGCCTGATGTGGCATATAGTAAACGAAGTTTTTCCTCTTTTGTCTTCTTCCGTGCTCACTTTCTCAGCTATACCTGATTCTATATACTCTCGTATTTCCTTTGTGTATGCTTGAAGATTTTTGGGGTCCTTAAGTAGTTTTTTGGTTACCTGTAAAATTCTCTTTTCGGTGACCGACTTGTTTTCGTCCAACGTGACGGGTTCCTTCCAAGGAAGCATGCCTTCGTAACATCCGTCCCGGAGAGCCATGGTGTCTTTCATGTACGTATGTACTCCGACGTTGTCTTTTGTCTTCGTGTGACCTATGTTGTCGCTGATGCCTATTGATTCTAGCTCTAAAAACCTTTTTACTTCTTCGTTTATGTCTTCATTCGTAGTGGTTACCTTCAGTACCATCTATGTTGACGAATTCATTGGTTTGGCTCGAAATCGTGTTGGCCCATGTAACGTCCACCCTAAAACCGTTTTCGCGGCGAATACTTTGTCTTGAAGCCGTTTTGTTTGTCCCGTAACGATCGCCCAATAATAATCCGCTCCGACGAGCAACGACGTTGTTAATGGGGCCCTTGTCTTCTGATACTGCGTCAGGTCATCTGCCAATGTCAGTCCTAGAGCTTTCACTTCGTGCACTACTCTCTTCGGTGGTGATGGTAACGTGTCTTTAGAGATCATGTCTGTTTCCAGTGCATCGATTATAATCTCTTCTCCGGACGGATGCCTCTTAATGTTCACCTCCCCAACCCTCATTTTCATTTCTTTCTCGCCGCCACCGAACGACCCAACGGCTAGCCTCTCCATCATTTTCTCCGTGCGTACTAGTTTCTGCACAAAGCTTTGAAGAATGAAGGATCGTTGGCTCCCGGTGTCAAGCATTATTCTAGCTAGCTGCCAGATTTCTGCCCTTGCGTCCAAGAGAGAGCAGTTTGTAGCAAGATGCACGAAGAGATGTTTGTCTGTTGAGTGTGCATTTTGCACGACCAGCTGGATGCAGCTTGGCGTGACTCTTACTGGCTCTTAGGCATCGTTTCTGCATCGCTCCTATCGTGGTCGCATTTTCTGGGACAGCACATTGAAGTGGCGTGTCTTCGTTTGCAGGTCCTGCGGCGAACGTTGGCTCGACAAATCGCGCCGTACGATTTGGTCTGGTGCATCGGAAGCATCGGTTTTCCCGTTGAAGCACAGCCTTCTTTTCGTAAGCGTAATGGTCCGTCGGCAGTCTTCTGCATAATGTCCTTGTTTATCACAGAATACGCACTTTTTGCTTGCGATGCTCTGGAAACTTGACGTCCTGCACGTAGGTCTGACGTTCGTCCTGGATGCGCGATGGTCTTCCGCTTGGTTGTTGCTTAGGTCGTGAAATTCTCCTTCTCTGCTGCTGATGTGAATTCGCAGAAAATTTATGTCTCTGGATTGTTTGAACACTGGCTTCCGACGGAGATAGCGATGATCCCGTGACGTTGTTTGTTTCTTTGGTGGCTTCCTTCATCTTGAAGTCCACCATCATATCGGAAGGCAAAGCTTTCTTGATCAATGTCAGTAGCATTGGCGCGTAGCTTCCCAGTTTTACTCCCAATGATTCGAGTCCTCGTTTGTTGAGCTGTACCTTGTTATAAAGCCGCTTGGCTCCCGTTAAGTCTTTCGTGCTCTTGACAGCTTCGAGACTTGTAAGGTCCTTCATATAAGCATCTCGCAGGTTCTCCTCTTTGGCGAAGGATTCCCGCAGCAGTTCTACGGCGTGGTCATAGTTTTCTTCTGACAACTGCAACCCTTCAACTAGTGACGCAGCTTCCCCTGTTAGCGATGCCAGCAAGTAATTGAATTTTTGCGTCTGTGGTATGCTCTCACTGCCCTGTATTGTCGTTTCGAATTGATTCCAAAACCGGGGCCATAGCTTCCTGGTTCCGTCAAACTTGATCATTTCGAGCCTTGGCAGCTTCACTATGTCACTTGGTTCCGTGCGGTTAGTAGCTTGCATGTCAATATTGGCATTGTTTTTTTGAGCACGATGTGCTGTGCGAGAACTCAGCTCGTATTCCTCGAGTTTCAAGTCAATCTTGGATAAGGCATCTACTATCTTCAGTTCATTATCGAGCACTCTTTCAAATTCGGCTTCGGCATTTTCTATTGTCAAAACTTGCTCTATTTAGCTGTCCACTTGCTTTATATCCTCCGAGAGTCTTGTCACTCGGTTACGTAGCGTTACCAATGCACTCCGATCTACCTGCGTCACAAGCTTCTGATCAACCTCAGTAACAAGGGTGGTAGCCTGCACTCGCAGGGCTTTGCGCTTCTTCACGGGTATGTCTCTGTTCATGTTTCTACGGAATACCGCACTGAGGCCTCGCCTGTTTTCGTGATCCTGCGATGCTATTCCATGGCCTTGATCCTTCCATTGACGCTTGTCCGATCAACGTTAAATTCCGGCCAGCCCGTTGACGCTCAGGAGGCTGGCAGCGTCAATGACGTAGTCTTCCCCGAATCCTGCTCACGGCACCATTTAGACGAAGGAATCGCAGAGGCCGTGGCGACGTTGCCACGAACACATATTTTTTCTAGAAAAGCATGATGATGACTACAACTGGAACGGGAATGTGATGACTTCTTCAGTTCTTCTTCGCTTCTTCTCCTTGGTTTTCTACAGAAGGCCAACCAAGATTACGGGCGAGATATTCGGTGCATGCGCGTTTTTCTTGTTTTGTTATACCAGCTATGAAAGCGTAATAAGCGAATCAGAATTTACCGCGCACTCCGCATTTCTTCCTGTTTTTTTCTGATGCTTTACAAAAACAGTTCACTCCAAGTGATTTTTTTTCATTATTTTTCATCTTGCCAGGGAAGAAATTGCGCTGAAAGTTTTTTTACGCTTGATGTTCTATCAAACGTTCTGCAGGATGCGAGGAACACAATGGAAAGTGTTACCAAGACGTTAACTGCTGTGAACACTTATTGGGCTACATCCCGGCGAGCATACGGGGCAATGTTAGGCAAGTAAGAATTTTGTGTTTAAAAGCTCTTATTGAAGCGCACAGTCCAGCCCGAAGTTTTGCCCTTCTTCCATGGTGAGTCAGAAAAGTCAAAGCGCCACGGACCAAGAAAAAAATAACGAAACAAAGACATCTTGAGCAAGAGCGGTATGCAGTGAGGGATAAATGCAGCACAGGCTGCTGCCGTGGCAGCGGAAATATGTAAAAAAGTCTCTGTCCGTCGGTATACAGTAAAGTTAAAGTATAGCACCGCATATAATAAAAGCTTCCTTTTTCAAACAGCAAGCGAAAGCCATATCACTTAAAATATTAAAAAGTATGTCATATAAAAACTACTGTCACATACTTGGCGCATGAAAAAGTCGCATGCTGCAGTATGGCGTTTGTTTAGAGCAGGCGAAAGCTGCCACTTTTTGTAGCGTGAGCTACACTGGCCGAGGTTAAAGGGACACTGAAGTGAATTTGTCAAGCTCCCGTGTTTGCTTGCACTGCGTAGACTGGCTCAAATTAGCACACTTTTCATCGTTTATCCGGTTGACAAATCGGTAATTATTTTACAAAGCGCGAAAGAAGAAAAACTACCATGTGCGGTTTGCGGCGGCCGCACCAACTAAAGCTGTGACGTTGGGAGGAGCGGGCACCGTGATTGGACGATGCCCAAGGTGATTAACCGAACAAGTTTCGGTTTCGGTTTCGGTTCTGTAAAACACAACCGGTGGCGTTGTTGGATGGGCATTCTCAATAACTCAGTAATCGTCGTACCGCGCTTCTGCCATGTTGTCAGCTGTAAAAATGCACCAAGATAAGCCTCCCAGGACGGCTTGGAATCGCAGCATTCACTAGCCGAGGCCTACGCAGTGCATGGATGCCCTCCGCGTACCCGCAGACGCCCAAATTTCATGCTCTTTTCCCCCATATTTGGAGGTTGCCTCACTCATGCCTGTACCGTAAAAAGCGTGTTCGCACCAGGCCAAGGGTCTGTTCATTCTGGCCTGTGCCCACTGCCCGCAAGCAGTCGGTGCTTATGGTAACAGCACGCCAACGAGAACTCGCTAGCGCGCCAGTGCCAGCCTGCGCGCGTTCTGTGAACTAGTGGCAACAGCACGCCAACGAGAACTCGCTAGCGCGCCAGTGCCAGCCTGCGCGCGTTCTCTGAACTAGTTGGTGGAGCCATGAACGTTGCGGCCCAAAAAAAGGTGAACTCAATGTAGAAACCATCGGCAGAAAACGAAAAAGTTAACTTACAAAAACAAAAAAGCACGTACCCGCGCGGATTCGAACTCGCGACTCGCAAAACACTCGACGGTGACTCACCTAGCGCCGCAGGCCACTCGGCCACAGAACGGGCTCGGCCAGCCTTGGTAATATAAGGTATATATTGTACAACAAGTTGACACTTTTATTTAGTTTTGGCATTTCAAGCAGCTTAGGTGACTATTTGTTGTATTGCGCTCGTGCAGTAAGCGTCCCCCGAGTTTCCACAATAGCTCACGTCTAGCAATTGCATTTCGTAGACGGAAAAGCGTTCGCAGATGGGTAGTCGTGCTGCTGACCGCTGTGCTTGTTCGCCCAGCGCAAAAAAGTGCTTCCCGCACCCTATTTTTACGCTGTACGGTAAAAATATCAGTTGATTTTGCTTCCTTAGTACCTATATTGACTTCGCTGACTCTTCTCCCGCCTTCAAGAGGCCTTATATTTTCCTACTGGCGTACCAGTCAGCGAAGCGTCGCATGTGCGCTTGTGCAGCGCTTGTGTGAAGCGACCTTGACTTGGAGCTAGATACAGTGTACAACTAACCAAGTAAAGAAAGGCCCATTCTTCCATTCACAAACGTGTCCTGGCTTCGTTTCAACTGAGCGAACGAATTGCGACGACCCGTCGGCGGCCGGCGGACGAAACGCTCTGCCGATTGACTCTGTCTGAAGGCCGGGGAGCCGTGCAGTAGCGCAGCTAATTGCGAGCTCAGCTCCTCACGGCGTCACACGAAAACGCCGCAGAAAATGGGCGAGCGTAAAAAGAGGAGGACAGCATTTCCGAATTAATTTTTCTACTAAATAAAATCGCGTAAACGCGCCCAGAGTGGTCGTAACATGGCCTGGGGACTCCGGACTACAATTTGCGCAAGTAATCCCGCAATGTTTACATATCACTTCAGTGTCCCTTTAAGCAGTTTCGCGTGGCTCCTGGAGAGCCGTGCTGCGCATGCGCGAGGAGCATTGGTGTCAAACGGTACACAGAACGTTGCTCGGTGCCCGGCGTCTCTCACAGACCACACGCGTCCAGCATCTTCGCTGACCTCCGTGGCGGCCCGGTCCACGTGATGATCGTGCGAGGGATGCCGGGTGTGGAACGGATGGCTCGTTCGTCGAAGCAACACCGACGTGCACCTGTGAAACCAGCTTAGCTCAGGGGCGTTTGGTGACGCTGCGCCAGAGCCGCGTGGTAAATATATGTGTGTCACGTAATGCGTATACCGTGTGTGTGTAATTGAAGCAGCAGTAAGCATAATAATCAAGCTTATCCTAGACAACCAGGACAGCTAAGATTCACCAGTGCAACCTTAGCTGGCGCTAGGTATTCCCTGGCATTGCCCAGCCACGCAAATGCTTTTTTTTTTGCTCTGCACACTAGTCCCCATATCATGAGGGTGTGTGCATAACCCTGACCTTCCACGCTTTCCTTCCCCCCTCCCCTTTCGTGAGCTGTAGGAGAACCTTAATACCAGTGACCACCTGGACGTCCAGTAACTACTGGCATCTAGGGCGTCGGTCGTCCGGTCATCAATTGGATTCCCGTACTACGGAACCACTCCTACCCTATGGCTCATTAAAGTTTCGTACTACTACTAACATACTGGGTTCTGTTGGGTCACATTATTGCCCTTTCTTATTCACGAGGAATATCGAGAATGTTTATCAAGATTAGAACGAGATTACACGAATGAGAAGTAGAAGACACTTAGAAACGGCTGGCAGCGCTCGCTGTCCTCCTTCGCCTCCCGAGGCCGAGTACACAATACCTGACCAGTATGCGACCATTCGGATGGTTATCCCCAATGGGCTTCACATTGCTGGATATCGAGACAAGTGAGGAATTCGAGTGTGAGGAAGTCTTTGGCAGCGGTTAATTCCAGAACCTCCTCACCCTGTTCGTCGTGTTCGCCCTGTGGGTCACACAATGCCACACTCTCGCCTTTTCCCTTGCGTGCGTGCGGGCGCAAACTGTGAGAGGCAGCCCGCAAGGCTCGCCGCTCAGTCCCCTACTGTGGAATATTGTGATCCACGACCTACTATGCCTTCCTGTATCGCCGGATGTGCACCTCCAAGCTTACGCTGACGACACGGTCGTTGTAGTCAAGGTAAGACGGGGCGGGCCATTGAGCATCTTGCCAATGAGACCCTGAGCAAGTGTCAAAATGGACACGCACGGCTAAGCTGCAACTCAGCCCCACCAAATGTACTTGCCTCCTGATTTATAGGGGAGAGCGGGGAGCACAGCGGAAGCCGACAATCAGGCTGGGAGAAACAACATTGCAGCAGGTCACAGAATTAAAGCTACAGGGAGTTGTCGTTGACAGGCACTTCACATTCGTTGCCCACGCGAATCACCTGCGCGGCCGAGTTGAAAAGATGTCTACTGCACCCATCGCATTTGCGAGGTTGCACTCGGTTTTAAACCGAAACAATCTCCGGCTCCTCTACCACCGCATTATTCTGCCAGCCATCACTTATGCAGCAGCGGCATGGTGGGGTGACGGGCCGCATTATTCGCTTAAGGTAAAGATTCACTCCTTGATGCGATCTACACTTTTTATAGTTACTGGTGCTTACACGACCACCCGTACCGCAGCGCTAGAGGTGTTGGCCGATTCACTACCTTAGTCCATCCATTTTAGACATTATAACGCGTATTTTCAATTTGTTTCACCTTAAACGGCCTGTTGATTTACCCAATACACCTGTTTCTCCAACGGAGGTGGACCACCCTCTAGACTGGACGTGCTGTCATCCTGCTCTTCGTTTAGGAATCCCGCACAACAGAATTGACTCTCAAACGGATTCTCGACTCTTTACAAGTCCAGGGTTACACGTATATACGGACGGGTCTTTCACCATAATATCTACTTGTGCCGCATTCGTCGTGTTCAGTGCTCCGAACGTTATAGTAACGACCCAACGCTTCCGGATTAGCCCTCCCACAAGCTCCTATGATGCGGAAGCGATTGCTCTACAACGTCTATTCCTTTACCTTCAAAATAAAACCCCTTCGAGCACTGTTGTCATCTATCCCGACTGTTTATCCCTACTGCTTGCTCTCGAAAACCCCCTCAACACATCGGACACTATTCACCAAATTCATAACAGCTATCGAATATTGGTTTCCTCTGCTGTTGTCTTCTTGTTTCACGTTCCTGGACACTCGGGGGTGTGGGGAAACGAGCTTGCCGACTTCGTTGCCAAAGCTGCGGCGACCATTGGTGAAGAGGTGGGAGCGCGTGCTTCAAAGCACATCGTCAGGGAGAGATTTTTGAGGGCTGGTTGGTTAGAGTGGCAGGAGCGATGGAACACCGACAACGCTGACACTGAGGGGCTTCGCTGGGTTCCCAGCGTGCTCGCTATACGCGCTTCTTTCTTCCGCCCAGACGACTCACCCACATAGTTACCGGACATGGCCGTTTCCCGCACCACTTCCAAAGGATCGACTTGCTCCCTGAAAACAGATGTTTTTGTTGACAGCTTGCCTCTTCAGTAAGCCACTACCTCCGGGATTGCACAAGCACAGCCTCGATTATAGCGATGTGTGTAGCGATGCGTGTTGTTTGGGGGTGTAGTGCGAGCCTCTGTGATTGTTACTCCTTGTTTGTGGCCTCTTCTGATGGAACTTAAGGTGCTGTGAGTGCTTGCTACCTGTCCTGAAGTGGACAGCTTGTGCTAATCCTCAGATTATCGCGGCGGTGCTGTTCTTCGGGGTGAGCTTCTCTGTAGCTGGACTCAGTGGTGGAGACAGACTGCCTGAATTCAGAAATGCGGATACTGCTTCTAGCAGTTTTGGGTGTTAGAGTTTGGGACCTCTTCAAACTGTAGTGTGGTGCTCTCGTGCTCTCTTCGTGTTGTGATTGTCATGTATTTTGGTGTTTCCTTATTCGAATAATTGGTTTTTCTTGAAATTTGCATTTCGGGCGCTAGCCCCTGTTCATTTATATCTGATTGGATGCAAACCTGTCATAGCTTTGCTGGTGTGGGTGTTGTTAACTACTTTTTCTCTTGTTTTATTTTGGAAAGGTCAACACAGAAATAAATTGAAAAATGGGGATTCGTCAGAGCCTATCACTAAAAACCTGTGGAGCCAGCAGACATTCCTAAGACTGCCATCGTTACACCATCCGGTCTCTTCGAATATGTCCGCATGCTCTTCCGCTTGCGTAACGCCGCCGAGACCTTTCAACGTGCCATCGACGAGGTTACCCGTTCTTTAGATTTTGTCTTTGCCTAAGACTTCAGCTTCTTAATCACAAGCTCATCACCATCTGAGCCCACAGTTCACTTGCGAGCCCTTTTCACTCGGATTGACGAATATGGGTTCGTCATAAACCCCAAAATGTGCGTCTTCGGCGTGCAGACCATCGAGTTCCTGGGCTACTTGGTCACTCCACAGGGCATCAGACCTCTCGACACGAAGGTGAAGAACATCCAGGATTGTCCACAGCCAACGTCAGTTAAGAAGCTGAGAGAATTCTTGGGCCTGCCAAACTTTCACCAGCGTTTCATTCCCAAATGTGCCGACCTGGTCCAGCCCCTCACTGATCTGCTGGCCACCAAGACAGGACCAGCAGAGCACTTCGGGTGGTGTGAGCAAGCAGCGTCCGCCTTTTCTGCTGCGAAAAAGGCTCTCTCCGACGCTGCCATGATTATACACACCGTTGCTAACGCTCAACTTCGCTTTATCACCGACACCTCCAGCCTGGGGGTCGGTGCTGTGGTTGAGCAGTTGGTCTCCGGTTGGCAACCACTTGGTTTCAGCTCTTAGAGGCTGATGAACTGACGAGAACAAAGCACAATACCTTCGAACGCGAGCTACTGGCAGTCTATCTTGGCATAAAACATTTCCCGGCATTTCCTGGAAGGCAGGGAGTTCTACAACCTTATGGATCACAAGCCCCTGACGTTCGCCTTATAGCGTAACTACAGCTCATACTGGTCGCGTGAGATCCGACACCTCTCCTTCGTCTCGGAGTTTACTGTCGATTTGCGACATTTCAGCGGCCCGATCAACAATGCTGCTATTTCACTGTCTCTCTTCGAAGCCGTTTCGTCTTCACCCAAGGCGATTTCCATGAAAGAGGTTGTTTCTGCACATCGACAAGTCAATGAGCTCCAGCAACGCCGCTCTGACACCTCAACGCTGACTTTCACAGATGTGCCGTTGCCGTTCACCGAAGGCACAATCACATGCCAGACATCAACCGGCGTCTCCCGGCCTTATGTTCCACCGGCGTTTCGTCGAGCCGTTTTCGACGCTCTGCACGGCAAGAGTCACCCGGCATCTGAGCAACTCTGATGATGGTTGGGTTTTTATGGCGCAAGGCCGACTAAGGGCAAAGAGCGCCAGAGAAAAGTTTATTTAATGAAGTGAAGTGGTTACCACAACAAGGTAGGTAAAAAAAAAACGTGTCAACCGAACATAGTAAAATCAGTTAAAGATAATGGTGATGGCTGGTGTATAGGGCCAGATTTGATTATGCGTGATAGGAAATGATGTTTAAAAACTTAACGTCTGACAAATAATCAAACACACGTTTCACAGAAACACTGGCATCGTCACCTAGAAACAGCGATGGATGTAGTGGGATATGTTGTCTGTAGAGTTCTCTGAAGTGTGTGTCGTGTTGTGTGAAGTGCCTTGCATGTCATTAGTATGTGCACTACGGATAGGGCCTCTCCGCTCCTGCTGCACAGAGGTCTTGGAGACCCCGTGAGAAGGTGCGAGTGCGTTGCATGAGTGTGCCCTATCCGTAATCTAACCAAGGCGACTTCAGAGTATCTCTTGCGTGTGTCGGTGGTGTATGGTCCCAAGTGAGGTTTTATTACGTGTAACTTGTTGTCTGTTTGTTCACTCCAGTGTGTTTGCCATGTTTTGCGAAGTTGTTGTCTGATGTGTGGTTTCACGTCGGTGTAGAGTAATGTGGTTATGTCTACTGTACTCAAGAGTGTAGGAGCAGCAGCCATTCGATCCGCTGCGTCGTTCACGGCTGCACCACAGTGGCCAGGGACCCAGCAAAGGACTAGTTCAAATTTGTGGACATACACAGACATAATACCCTTTACTATTAGATTTATAACGTGATTTTTTGAAGACTTTGTTGACGACAACGCCCGCACAACACTGAGTGAATCTGTATAGATAATGGATTGTGGGATGTGGCTTTGAAGTATATGATTAACAACAAGAAGTACACCATAAGACTCTGCCGTAAAGGTGCTAGTATAGCTGTTCAGAGTTTTGGTGACATTAAGGCCGGGTCCATGCGCAGCGCAGGACACAGAGGTGGTAGTCTTAGAGGCATCCGTATAAAACTCAGAGCACTGATACTTCTCCTGCAAATACAAGCAGTGCTGCTGAATTGCACATGTGGGAGCTCGGTTTTTATCTACATGTGTGAAAGATGTGTCGCATGACAAAGGGCGGAGATGCCATGGTGCTATGAAATCTGTTACAGAACTTTTGATGGTGTCTAAAAAGGAGACAGCAAGCTCTGACGCTTCCTCTCTAACTCTGTAAGAGGAGGGCGCAGAGAACGATGGTCGATTTAAAAGGAGTTCAGTCATGGAGGTATCATGAAAAACTGATTTAAAAGGATGGTGAGGCATTGATGAGATTTTAAAAGCATAAAGGAGGTCTGTGTATGCTCGCTGACGTTCTAGGTTCCATTTGTTGCACTCTACATACGGGCTTTCAACTGGACTAGTTCGGAAGGCACCACACGAGAAGCGGAGCCCTAGATGAAGCACAGGGTCCAGCAATCTGAGGGATGTTTTAGTGGTTGACCCATAGACAACGCTACCATAGTCCAATCGTGAACCTATTAGGCTGGAAAAACACGTAAAAGAAGTTGTTTTTCAGCACCAAAAGAGATGTGCGACAGAACCTTCAGGATATTCATTGTTTTTAAGCATTTAGGTTTTAGTTGTTTTATGTGTGGGATGAATGTGAGCTTTTCGTCAAAGATTATACCTAAAAACTTGTGTTCCTTTTTGACAGGAATAGAGACACCGTGGAGTCGAATGTCTGGATCCGGCCGAATGCCACGCCTCTTGGAAAACAGAACAAGGGTGCACTTTCCTGGATTAAATTTAAAACTGTTGCTATCAGCCCAGCCGGCAAGCTTGTTCACACCAAGCTGGACTTGCCGCTCGCAGATGGACAAGTTACACGATTTAAAGGAGAGTTGCACGTCGTCTCCATAGATTGAACAGGAAAGTGCAAATTAAAACTCCACCTTGCGGCGCACCGTTTTCCTGCACATGAACCCTAGAAAGTGCAGTTCCAACTCGCACGCGAAACGTTCTTTCAGACAGGTAACTGGCAAGCATGTTCATCATGTTACCCGACATGCCAAAGGACTTCAAGTCGCTAAGGATGCCGTACCGCCAAGCAGTATCGTACGCCTTCAAGATCAAAGAAGACTGTCATACAGTACTGCTTGTGGAGGAAAGCATCTTTGATATAAAACTCTAACGCAACGAGTGGATCGTTGGTAGATCGCCCCGCCCTCAAGCCTGCCTGGCAGCTCTCGAGAAGACCATTGTACTCTATGAAGTAGAGAAGTCTCCTGTTTATCATCTTCTCGAAGAGTTTACACAGGCAGCTGGTCAGGGCAATGGGGCGATAACTGGCAGGAGAGGAAGGGTCCTTCCCTTCCTTAAGGAAAGCCACTACTATGGCCTCCCTCCAAGAGCGCGGAATGTGCCCCGAAAGCCATATTTTATTGTATAGGTGTAAGAGTGTTTCAAGAGTGTCTGGGTGTAGGTGCTGTATCATGGTGTATGTAATCTTATCTGCGCCTGGAGCTGAAGGTTTTCATGTGCTCAGGGCAGCCCTCAACTCATAGAGAGTGAATTCAGAGTTGTAAGAAGTTTTTGATTTGTTTTTGTCGTGTAAGGGTATTTTTCTGCGGATGTTTTGTGTTTCATGAAAGTGTTTGTGTAGTGTGCTGAACTAAACACGTGTTTCAAGTGTTGTGCAAGTGTGTTAGCCTGGTCCTCCAATGTGTCCCCTGTTGTGCTAACCAGGGGCAGGCTTTTGTGTCTGTTGTCCTTTGAGCTTGCGTATACGTATCCAGACTTTGTGTGTGTCTGTGTATGAATTAATGGATGTCAAAAAGGTGTGCCAACTCTCTCGTTTTGCCTCACGGCGCACGCGTTTTCCAAACGCCTTGCCTCGTTTAGCAAAATAAGGTTACCCGACGTGGGGTACCGACGAAGGATACCCCACGCCTTGTTCTGGGCCTCTCGCGCCCGCCTACAGTCCTCATTCCACCACGGCATCCTCTGGTTGCGCGGGGCACCAGAGGCGTGGGGAATGGACTTTTCGGCGGCGTCGAAGATGTGCGCCGTGAGGAGTTGGGTAGCTTCTTCAACGTGTAGGTGTCCTATGGATGTGTGGTGTAGTTTGGATGTCTCTGTAAATGTATTCCAGTTAGCTCGTGCTTCATTGAACCTATTATGGGAAGATGGACTGCATGGGCCTTTACCTATGTATGTTAGTGAGGTGGGGAAGTGGTCACTGCCATATGGGTCAGTTCCCACTCCCCACTCGACAAGGGGAAAGAGAACTGCGCAGCCAATAGCCAAGTTAAGACATGAGTATGTGTTGTGACCTATGTTATGGTATGTAGGCTGTTTATTGTTGAAAAGGCATGCTCCAGAAGATGTAAGGAATTTCTCTATCAGGCGACCTCGGGCATCCGTTCTGGAAGAGCCCCAAAGAGAGTTGTGAGCATTAAGGTCGCCTGTAAGGATGTATGGTTCGGGCAGCTGGTCAACCAGCGCCTCCAAGTCGGAGCTCGTAAGTGCAACATCAGGAGGAATGTATATGGAGCATACCGTTATCAACATATTAAATATTATTGTGCGAACGGCTACAGCCTCAAGGACGGTGTTCAAGGTGACAGGGTGGCATGCTAAGAATTTGTGGGCGATTACGGCCACACCGCCAGAAGAGTGTGTGCAGCCATCCCTGTCTTTCCTGTATACCAGGAAACTATTTAAGGAATTTGTGTGTTTGGAATTTAGATGTGTTTCCTGGACAAACATTAAACTTGGCTGATTGGCATGCAGAATCTCATACACGCCGTCAAGATTATTCAGAAGGCTCTGCAGTTCCATTGAACAATATTTTCTCTTCCCATTATTTAGTGTGAGAGCTACTGGAGTTTGTATGTTTATGTGTCGTCTTTCGGGGCTGTGACTCTTGGATTGGGCTTTTTCGGCCTTTCTGTAGGCTTGGACGTCGGAGGCCGATCCTTGCACTGCGTCGCAGGCAAGAATGGCACGACGTCCATCTCGTCGTCCGATGTCCTGGGTGTGCCCGTCGAACTGGGCCCCCAGGACTTGGCCCCCATTCGGGGGCCCTTCGTTTGACCCGCCACCGCCGCAGATATTGGAGGCACCATAAGTGGCACGGGCGGTGCGGTGGCAGGGGGAGCCGGTGCGGGGCCCGTGGTGTCCATGGCACTCTCCAACGCACTGGAGGACGGGGAGGCAGGGACGGGAGCGGAGCGGGCCCGACGGAAGAGGTTGCCACCACAACCGCGGCTGCCTCAGGAAGCGGCGTGGTGGCGGGTTGGGCTGCCAGAGGCAACCCAGGGGGGGGGTGGGGGCGGGACCAAGTCCGACTCGCTGTACTGGGTCCCCGCCGAAACCAGACGCCGCTCCGCCCCCTGGCGAGCTGCGTCGGCGTACCTCCCCAGGGGGAAAGAGGCGAACCTCTTCCGCGCCTCTGGGTGGGTGATGTTCTCTGTGACTTTTACATTTATGATTTGTTTTTCCTGCTTAAATGTCTCGTGGGGCCCCTGGCAGTTAGCACAGGTGAAACTCTGGGTGTTGCAGTTTTCGGATGGGTGGTCATGTTGGCCGCATTTTGCACAGGTAAGGCGGCCGCGGCAGGAGTTTGTGCCATGCCCGAACCGTTGGACCTTGAAGCAGCGCCGGGGGTTCGGGATGTATGGGCGGACAGAACAATGTATGTAACCGGCATTTATAGATTCTGGAAGGGTGGATCGATCGAAGGTCAGGATAATGTGTCTCGTTGCTACCTGTCTGTCATCGCGGCATATTATTATGCGCTTTACAGCCGTGACGCCCTGATCCCTTAAGCCCTCCAAAAGGTCGGCCTCGGTCTCGGACATGAGATCTGCCTCAGAGATCACACCCTGACAACTGTTTAGGCTGCGGTGGGGTGTGACCCTGATCTCCAGATCTGCCATGCGGGTTTGTTTCAGGAGGATTGTGGATTGCTGCTGAGTTTTTACTTCAACTAGCACTTCACCAGTTCTCAGCTTTTTGGCGTCATATGTTTTGCCGATGATACCTTCAAGGTATTTAGAAACAAGAAATACAGATTGAGAGGAAACCGGCTTCGATTTGTCCACAGATTCAATGATCGAAAAACGAGGGTAGTTATCTGGCTTTGGGAGCGAGATAGAAGGCAAAGGAGGAAAAGATACTTCGGTGCGGCCCCTTTTTGGGGGCCAATCACAGTCGGGGTTTTTTTTGAAAATGCCATATAGCATAGTATAAAAGCAGGGAGGCGGGGGTACTTTCTTCTTTGACCTTACCCTGGTAGCCAAGGAGGTCCCGGAGCTCCCTGCCTGGTAAACAGACAGGGAGCCCATCCGCCGGAGCTTGACCTGGGCTCCGACGGCCCCCGTTTGAGGTTTCTACCCTTCACCTTAAAACACATCTCCACGGTTGGATCCAGCTTATGTATGGGGGCTCGGGGTCCGCGGTGTCACCAACACCGTCACCAGGATTGCTCAAGGTGGGGCACCTTGAGCAATCGGCGGCATCTGAGCAACTCAACACCTCGTCACAGGTCAGTGGATCCGGCCCTCCATGAATGCCGATGTCCGCTGGTGGGCACGCACCTGCCTCCAGTGCCAACGTGTCAAGGTAACAAGGCACACAGTAACTCCTGCCTCGTAATTCCATCAGCCAGACAGCCGTTTCGCGCACAAGCACTTTGACCTGGTCGGCCCCAGTCACCGTCGCAATGCGCGAACTATTTGTTGACGTGCGGGGATGGCTTCACGTGCTGGCCAGAGGCAATCCCGATACCGACACAGTCGCCCAAGCATTTCGTGGTGGTTGGCTGCCCATTTCGGCTGCCCTGCTGTTGTCACTACTGATCGCGGGCGTCAATTCCAATCCGCCCTGTTCACCGTACTCGCTGCCATCTTCGCAGTACGCCACATACACGCCACTTCATACCATCCGTCTGCACAAGGGGATGGTGGAACGTTAACACCGGCAACTCAAGGCAGCTCTCACCACCAAGGACCAAGCCAAGGGAATATGGGGCCGACCACCTTCCCCTCGTCTTTCTCGGACTACGGTCGGATTTTAATACTGACATGCGTTGCACATCAGCCGAGCTGGTGTACGGCTGCCGTGTTTGTCTGCCGGGCGACTTCCTCACACCTCCGCCTGCTGATGGACCTTCGGAACCCGCCGGTTACGTGGCTTCGTCGCCTTTTCGAGCATATCCGGCCCGTGCATCCTCGACAGCGCATCGACCACTCCGTCTTCATGAGCCAGGACCTTTCCTCCTGCACTCACGTGTTCGTTTGCTGCGATGCTGCCCATCGACCCCTCACTCCCGCTTTTAATGGCCCATACCGCGTCATCGAGCGCCACCTGAAGACTTTCACCCTCGATATCAATGGCCGCCAAGACATCGTCGCCACTGACCGGGTAAATCTTGCATACGTCGCATCTCTCCGACAAAGCCAGATCTTTGCCGTCTCAACAACCATGCCCACGAATTTCCACCTTCAACGGTCGAGAACGCACCCGTGGGCTTAAACAACGGCCGCCGGCTCGATGGGGGAGCGTTGTAGCGGCGCAGGTCCGCCGCGCCTAAACGACGACGACGACGAAGGCGGAACCGCGAGGCGCACGCTCACGTGTGCTCGCGCTGGAAAAATAAAACTCATTTCGTGCCCAAACGCTGTCGCTGCTGGTTGTCTCTGCGCCGGTCGCGACACCCCCATCGAGTTCATCTTTCCGATCTAACTCATTTTACACTATCTCTGTGCTGCTATTTGTGTCTTGCGGCACGGCAGCCTCAGCTGTCTCGCCATTCGACACATCGCGTTCGCGGCGTGGCTCCTCGATAACCGCCTCTTCGCCGTCCTCTCGAAAACGCTGCAGCGCCTCGGCCCCGGCAAGCACGTTTACTACGTTGACGCACATCCTGGGGAAGATGAGGGAGGTATCACGGCTCTCGTCGGACCCCTAAACTATGAAGTCGTCACGATCGAACCAGACGTAGATGCGATGAACGACCTAGAAACTTGATCTACTGCACGAGCCATGTACTTCGCTATCACCCATTTAGTTCGTGCGCAAACACCCGTCATCATCGTCGCCGATTCGCAAGCCGCCTGCAGACAATTGATCAGAAATGACCTGCACCACCGCACAGCCCGCCTCATCAAAGACGCGCTCGACTGCAAACCGTACACGTTCCACATTACTTGGACTTTTGGGCACGGGCTTATGGCAGGAAATGAGCGGGCGCATACGCTCGCCCGAGCTACTATTTACCGGGCACCTGGCCAGCTTTCGTCAACCTTAAGCAATGCACAGCCGTCTTTCGGCCGGCACGAATACCGCGAGTATTTTCGATGCAGCGCAAGGTACATCCCTTTCCACATCCTGCACTCACAAGGCGGCAGTCCGTCCTCCTCCGACAGATACAGACGAGCACATTACCCACTGAACATCTCACACATCGCTTTCGAAATTTACCCGCCACCCCTACTTGCTCGTTCTGCAGAGGTTACCGAAACATATTCCACACAATATGGGCCTGTGATCGACATCCAAAGTGGACCCGCATCCCGAGTCCAACTCTGGAATCCTGGGAGGTAAGTCTGGCTGACCCCAGCGCTGCGACACAGCTCCTGCTGACGTCTATAGCGGAGGAAGCCATGGCCACGGCTTCCCAAGACGGCGCCCTGGACTAAGGTTACTTAGAAAAATAAAGTTTACTTCCTTCCTTTCTTCGACCGCAACGACAGGTGGTTCTTCTTGGGCCGTTAACTTCATTATATCGTCTGGGCCTCTAACGTCGTAAATGTTGCCCAGGATGAGGCCATACATGGACCTATCCATACAAGCGGTGGTTACCCTTCCGCTGAAGTAGGGAGTTTCCACCTCGATCTGTGCTACCGGCAACTCTAGCATTGAGCCGCCCATAAAGTACGTAGGCTTTGTTTCACTAAAGAACTCCTCCTATCAGACTAAGTCAATTAGTACCATAACTGTGCTTGTACCGCTGGAGCTCAAAGCAGTAATGGTTTTACCTGAAAAGTTTCCCTCAACCGCTGGCAGTGTCTTCGACGCAAATGTCGTAATGGCACCCGCGACGTGAATTTCCTTTCCCCCTTTTGGTTCCTGAGAGCCATCAGTAACATCGTACTGCTTCGCAGCCCTGGCTGATGCGCATGTTCGCAAATCCTGGCGACTTTCTTTGTTGCTGGTCCTGCATGTAGCAGCCATATATCTAGCTCACCCACATACAAAACACCCGTAAGCACCATTCCTCTTAAACGTGCTCCAGCAGTCCTTGGCAATGTGCCCGAACTTGTTACAAGAGCAACATTTCAGCGCGGTGTTTCGGCTCGTCCTGTTTCTGTCCTCTGCCGTGCTTCCGAAATGTCCCTTAACCTTTTCTGCAAGGTTGGTACGGAGCCACAGGAGCCTATTCTCTCCTTTCATGCTCCGAACAGCTGATGAGGAGTTGAGCTTCAAGCGCTGAGCATAAACATGTGCTGCTACTCTCCCCAGCTCCTCTCGGCGTGCTTTCTCCTCTCGCTCAGCTTTCTCTCGCTCGAACCGAAGATGTCTCTTTGATTCTTTCTCTCCTTCCCTTTCAGCTCATTCACCTTCTTCTATTGCAGCCTCTGTTGCTATCTAAACGTTCTCGTTTTCTGCCTTTTCTTTCTGAGCGACCCCCTTTCACAGTTAGACTCCTGACATGCCAAGCTGGCAGCCCAATGCTATAGGTTTCTCGAGATCCATGATTTCAAATGTACTCCAGTCTAGACACAATGTCCTAGCCTACAGATAGGTACATGTACACCGAGAAAGCTAACGAGAGCAACAACTCATACGACAGTAGAAATCTACGCGCGAAAAGGTATAGTCTCGTTCTCTTCCTGAACGCTCACATCAGACGTCCTTTCGGGGACGCCAGAAATTGTCACCGCTTTCTTTATAAGGAGCGCTGTTAGAAGATATGGGGAGTTGATTCAAGTGAGCAAGCAACCCTACCGGATCTACAGGGCACAAATGACGAAGAGAGTTGTCTAATCTGTAGCTTTCCCCGACCAGAGCGGTAAGAATTAGCCAAAGCCTTGAACGAAACAACAACAGAAACACTTACATTTGAACAAGCAAAACACTGTACAAGCACGAAGCATGAACGTTAAGGAGAGGCAACATCAAATACAAATGCGGGAAACAGTTCAAATGCAAAACGTACAACAAGGAGCTTTAACCATGAATATAACGAGGTAGAAATGTTCAATAAAAGCAAAAGAGCTCGACGCATCTGAGAGACAAAGTCTCACAATATGCACCGACTAGGCAACGATGCACCGCTGCCGAAGTCGATTCGGCTATCTGTGAAGCGTGACTTCGTTGTAGACCAGAGGGTCCGAGAGGGTCAGTTTGATTCGAGGCCCGGGAGCAGATTGGAGTCGTTCAGGCGGCGGGTCGCCGATGGTGGTGCACACACTAGAGAAGCCGTTGTCCCATCACGATTTCCAAATCTAACTAGTTTGTCCCCGCTCGGATTCTCTTTTTATAACCCTCCCACGCGAAGAGAGAGGGCCCAACTCGCAACGTGCCCGCTACCATCGAGCGCACAACTTTCCTCTTTCTCCCTTCTGGAATCGTCGGCGTGCCTTAGCAATGGCAATGCTACGCTCACCCCCTCGAAAGGGCTAAGGTTCGGCGAAAGCTGAGCGGCCGATGTTTTATTTTTGTTATTTTCTTACGGGATATTCCGGCGAGTGCGCGGAGCCATAGATGCCTCGTCCGAGAAAGTTCCAGGGTTTTTCCTGGGCGAATTGAAATGAAATGGAATAAATCGAACGCTGGGTAACCAGAATTTTGGCGTTGTGCAATAATGGAAAAAAGCTGTACGATACGTTTCGACACCTTACGCTCAAATTTGTGACCCTCCCAGGCGACTGACGCTCCTGAGAATATGCCGGAGCTGAATTAGCTTCCTCAGACACCACCTCTTTGGCGTCATATTTCATTTATTTTGGATCGTCAAACATGAATGCGTTGAGATAACTTATAAAAAGCATACAGTACGTAGTGAATATACACAGATAATGCCGTAATAGTTGCTTGCTTCCTGTTTATCCGACTGAGTTTGTGCCTGAGTTTTGTTAAAAGTGTCAACCTATTTTCAAATACTGATCTTGCAAGCACAGCCTGGCATCATGGCGGCACCCGTGTTTACGCAGCTTGAAGGGCCAGCTTTATCCGCCGCGCTGGTGTTCAAAACATTACAGAATAAAACCATTTCCACTAAATTACTCCCTCGTGGGAACACAAATTGGTCTAGCAGAAGCCTTGCACCCATTTTACACCGTGGTGGTTTCAAAGCCATTGAGTGTTCATTTTCCACAATTCTACGCAGCGTGCTTATCGTGACGAGCACTTTATGACACGCTTTTAACGAAAAGAGAATATTGCAGTGCCACCTATGTGTGAGGTGAGAGCGTGAACTAGCGTTGTTGGCAACGAACTTTTTTGTATGTGAGGTGGTTGATGGTGACGTAACACGTGGTATTTACCTCGCGCAGCTCGTTACAACATCCAACAGGACATTGGAATGCCAGGCCTATTTGACAGGGAATGCTTTGTTTGTTACGTGCCTTTTCAGGTAAAAATGAAGGTATTTTGGCGCACCATGATTGATGGAAATGCAGTTGGGATGACCAGGGAGGCAAGACATAGCAGGAGCACTCATAATGTGCCGTTCTTTGCTGTTTGAGTGGCTTTAAATCAGTTCTGATTGTTTTTATCTTGTACTGCTCGAACATTGTTTGATGGGCTTCTCTTGCAACCTCCCGTACTACGTTCACGGCTCCCCTAGCCTCCCTGCTGTCAGTCGCCCGGGCAGTCCACTGATGTTAGCACGCCACTTGTGGCAATTGAACAGTTTTACATATATTCCTTTTATACTTGTGCAGACGGTAGGTGGTATACCTATCTATCTCTGCACGCCTAGTACGCCATTTCCTAGTACGGGTGAAAATTCAAAGTAATTATAGCATGTGCTGGTACTAAGCACAAAAGAAAGCTGGTACAGGTTCATTTTAGGCCATCCTTGAGTCGAGTGAATACCTGAGTTACTGGCGAAACAATGAATATATAGACGTATTTTAGGCACTTCTATTTTCCAATTTTATTTTATTATTAATTACCTAAATTCACAATTGACTGCTTCAATTGCAGCCCACCGTTTTTACTTATTCCGCGACGAGTTGTGACGCACTGCTAAATTGGCCTTTTTGTCCAGACTACGCATGGGGACGGATGGAGGGCGAAGGAGGAATGGTGTACTTTGACCTGGTTTGCTTTATTCCTACGATTCCAGGTTGAGTCGCATGGCTACTTGAGGTCCCCAGCAAGATTTTCTGCTTGAGAACACGAACACATCGGGGCTCCCAGAATACCCGCATGTCCTGTGTGAACTGAGGCCACCGTATGTTGTGAGGCTTCGTCGTTGGAGCTGTCCAGCTGTACCAGGTGTATGCGATCCCAGTAGGAAAGTGATAGCAAGAGATAGTGCTGGAATGTGGAGGCCTTGGGCATTCCAGTATGCATAGGGGTTGCGGATATAGTGGTGAGCTTGTTCCAAAAGACCTTACGTCTGCGTGTCTGATCACAGCGGCATTTTATCTGGTAAATTTTGAGCAATGACGAGGAAGCTCCTCACGAGCAGTAAGTAGTGCACAGATGCGTATCAAATGTTTTATGTCGTGGCGCGTTCGATCCAATATAAGGCTGCCAACGCCTAGTAACAATTGTGCTGGACCCCGAGAAAGAGCATGCGCCTTTTTGGTTTTTCTATTCGCGTTTGACGAGGCATCCAGTCACGGATGACATGACGGCTAATATGCTTTACCGTGTACGGGGTGCATCATGCGCGTGAACGGAAACGAGGTTGCCGATATCGCAAAGGCCAGCTTGGCTGTTGCTGGTGAAAATTATGTTTCTGAACGGCGCTCAATCAGCTCGAGAGCTCGCGCCTGTATTTCGGCTCTCGTATGATCTGGCACATTGATGTGGCACGCAGCCTGCTCTGATGACCACCCCATCCACATGGTTTTGCTATTCTAGTGTTTGGAGGGCACGTCAGTAGAATTATGTGGTTACGAGAATTCGAACGATGTGACCATCATTATCTTTTTTCGGTTGCTTTGGAGTTCATGTTGCTACGGGCAGGACCAACGGCCGTAACAGGCTAGGGAGACCCGTTAGTTCAAACCTCGTAAACTCGAGGATGTCCCTTCCTTGCCTTGGGGCTGGGAACTGCTATAGAGTACTTCATGGGGAGCTGTGCTCTTCTGTTTTAAAGTAGTGGGCACCAATATTTGTGTGCGCAGACGCACTCGCAAGGAAAAGTGACTTTCTCTGGCTGTGTTTTTGTTAGTTTTATTTTGGGTACTCCTGCATGATTTTTTATGAAACTTTAGCCTCCAGAGAAGATCACCAACCCCGTTGAAAAGGCCGTTGTGGCACTTAGCCCCAGACCGATGAATCTATCTCGGTCACGGCGGCATTTTTTTGGAGGCGAAAAGCAAAAACACCCGAGTGGAGGTTTCGCCGCACTGTAAAGATCGCCAGTTTGTACAAAATGCACACCAACTGCAATTCAGTTGTCCAATGCGCCATTTTACTTGCATTTCAACGACACATTTGTGGCTGGATAGTATGAGTAAATAGCGAAGTGGGAACTAGGGGAGTTCTTGGTAGCACCGCAGACAACACATGTCCAGCAGGTTACACACTCCACAAATAGAGCAACAGGAACAAAAGGTGAAGGTCAAGAGCGAATTTACATAAACAAAAACATTTCCCGTATCTACAGAAATTAAAGAATGTTTGTAAAGTGACATCTCGGTTTTACGCGCCGACAGCCCGCAGTGTAGAGGCACATAACTGCGTCGCAAGGTATAACTGCACGGTGCAGGTCGGTGCACTCGGTGCAGTTGGGCGCTCTCGAGGCAGTTCGGTGTATTCTGTGCAGTGCGGTGCACTTGGTTCTGCACGGTTTGAGGCTGCTCAGTGCAGTCGCGTGGTAGGAGCAAACGCGCACGAAAATAGGCGTAGCCAGCGCCATGTTGTGCCATTTTCGATGGCACGCACACTTACTTTGTTTCCCAATCCCCCTGTTCGCACAACGTCGTACAGTTAATTTACGTAAAATTTTAATTTACAATTTACGTAAAAATCCCTATGGCAACATATGTACAAATATCTTATTAGTTTGGTACGACTACGTTCGGTAATTATTATAGAAAGCGAGGATAAGGCCCAAAAAGTAGGTTACTCAGTCACCCAAAAAGTCAGTCACCCGGAAGGAGTGGTATCCGGGGAAAATTCAGCAGACACTTAGGTTGGCCCAGCAAGCCGTGCAAAAGAAAATAACCATAAAACTTCACGATAAAAAATCAGCTTCACCAAAGAAAAACACAATAAGGTGAGACAGTGTGGATTGTGAGACATAAGACTGTGGGTTTGGCAGGTCATGCATGGGGAAAGTAATTGCAGCTACACTATGAGTTTCACTGGGTGGTTCCCCAAGCACGGCAACAATATTTGGAAACTTAGCGCTTGATACAGGCCAGTATAACAAAATACGGGCCAAAAATGTAACGGCTACAGTTTGAAAACGCGTTGTTGTAATACATGAGAGAGGTATTAGTGCTACCCTGGCACACGTATGTAAGTGAAAACGGCAGTTTAACTAAAAATTTGTAATGTTTAAATGGGCTACGCTAACGCAGTGTATTAATTCTCACCTCCCTATAAATTCGTTGGCACGCCGCATCCACCTCCTGGACCGCCATTTGCGCCAGGAAAAAAATAGCCAGCGCCACGTGGTATCTGAAAATCTGTTTCAAAGTTTACGTCAGTTATTTCTTTTCAGGAGTAGTTGTCTTGAGTGCTAACGTTACAAAATGAGCGCTGTAAATTATACCATTATTAATTTCTCAAGCATGCTTTTTCACAGGCACAATTACTGGACCTGGGGTAACAATTCTCTCAAGTTAGCGCATAAGTGGCAACTTTGCTGGTGTGATGTGGGGTAAGCAATTTTTTCTTAAGAACAGCAATTGCCCGGATGTAGCGATCTCCCACCTTAACGGGTCATATTCATCCGTGTTGAATTGCCAAGCTAATTTTACCTATAATGTTCGATGTAACAAACTCTGTGTCAGAAGTGTTTCCGCAAAATAACTTGCCCCTTTTGCGCACTTTTCGATCCATTCTGGTTCGCATGACATCTAACGTGCATGTTTTCGCGCTGCAGTATTCCGTTCGTATTTTGAAAATAAGGACTGATTTTAAACAGCTCCCTTAGGCATAATGTAACTAGCCATTGTGAAAGTATTTCCTGTAAGTAAGCCAGCTTTTAAAAAGTTTTCTACACAGACTAAAAGTTACCGCAAACAAACAACCTTTCAATCAGTCAGTCAAGCAATCAGTCGTCGTGGTTGTTTACACCGTATGCTGTCCAAGTATCACATCAATTGTCTAGACAGGTGGTTGCTTGAGCGTATGTTTGCTCGCTGTGACGACACACCGGCGCCTTAATAAACAATTGCGCCCATTTGTTGTTTCTAAAATTTTGCAAAGTTCATCTCAGCTCAAGCAACAACAAATGAAAGGTGATAGTTTTGCGGACGCCAGAATGAATTACGCAGTACGCAGTGTTACAGTATTTGAGTATTTGATTTTTATTTCTTGGCAAAACCAAGGGGAGGCTGAGACTAAAGGCGGACATGCCCTGACAGGGGCCTCAGCCACCCGAATTTACAGCGTACATAATAACGTCTGTTCACAAATTTAAGCATAATAGCACAATCGTAAAACACAAATAGCACAACGCAAAGTCATTACTACATTTCCTATGTAATATACAGAGCATAGGTCTAAAATTCACAGAAGGATGACAGTGTACACATAAACGCAGTAATTCGTACGCATGAAGTTTCATCAATTACACTACTATGTCACAATTACGTATGAATATATTTTTGTTCGTAATTGTTTTCAATTTCTACCTTTAGGGGAACATGTAGACATATATTTCAAACCCTTAATTATATATCAGTATTTCAAGCGTTTTGCTTGAGTATTACTTCTTTGACCTGTTTTTTAAACGTAAGTTCACTGGCGTCGAAGTATAATTTTTCGCCCAATTTATTTTATATTGCAGCTGACTGATACAGGAAAGATTGCTTACAGAAAAGATTGCTCACCATAGTTCGTTCTTACTTTTGGAATGTGCCGTTATGTATGCCTGAGATGCTAGCCAGAAGATTTATTCTTAACTTGATTGTGGGTCTTTTGCTTTTAAATGGTGTGCAGGACCTTCATGAATAGATTTGGTCAGCTCGAAGCATTGAATATTCAGTAAATAAAGGACTTCTCCTAAAATCTGCGTAACCTTCATGATAGTCCAAATATATGCGCAAAATTCTTTTTTGCAATACAATGATCTTTTTATAATTGCTTTTAGTTGTGGTCCCCCACACCAAAACCCCGTAGCATATGTTCGAATAAATGAGAGCGTAATAAAAGTTTTGTTTCAAACATAGTGGTTTAAAGTGGCCGATTCAATATATGAGACCTATACTTTTAGGAAGTTCGGTGGACAGGTGAGCAATATGCGTATTCTACGGAAGTTGTTCTTGAAACCAAACACCTAAGAACTTCGGTTCCGTCACTCGGTTTCACATGGTTCCATTGAATATAATCGGGATTTCTTTCTCGACATTTTTATTGTACAGCCTGAATAGAATGTAAGTTGTCTTTGTCGCGTTAAGTTGCAATTTATTATCTAATAACCAATTTGATATTTGTTCCAAGTAAACATTTAGCAAGGTGTGAAGTTTAACTATATTATCAGATGTGAAGAATACCGTAATTACCCGATTCTAACGCGCCCCCGATTCTAACGCGCACCTGATTTTTCAGGCAAAAAACCGAAAAAAACTTGCACCTCTGCTTGTAACGCGCAAGGAATTTTGTGAGCAAGAAAAACGAATGCGAGAGAAACGGGCGATTTATTTCCCGAAGTAATCTCACTCAGCTCACTCCTCGTCGCTCTCCGAGAGTTACTTGTCGCCGTCCGCTGACTGCAACATCTCGTCATTGGTGCCGTCAAGCGCGTTCGCGATGCCACACTTCTGAACGAACGTTCAACCATATTCGATGGGATCGTGGCCCACGCCTCGCATGCCCATCCCGAGAGCTTCTCCAGATGCATACGTTTCAGCCAACCGCTCATTGTGAACGCGTGGGAGCCGCTCGTAAGCCGCAGAAGCGGCGCACCTTCGTTGCTGCTGCTGCCATTGCTGTTATCAAGCACGCAAGTGGAATAATTTGACGATTTGTGTGAACGCCGAAAGAAAAGCCTAGGCGCCTAGATCCGAAAAATTATTGGTAAAAGCTTTGGCGCCATCTTGAGATGGCGATGGGTGGAACAAAATTTCAGCTGTTTCGGCAGTTTCGGTTTCGTATCCGATTCTAACGCGCATGCGATTTTTCGGCCTATTTTTGCGGAAAAAAGGTGCGCGTTAGAATCGGGTAAGTACGGTACGTTAGTGTCATCCGCATACATTACAAGTTCTTGCGGACCTTCAATATTTATGATGTCATTCACATAAACTATAAACTGTAGCGGGCCTAACTTGGACCAGTGCGGGACACCTTGTTTTAGCTCTAATATGTCTGATGCAATGAAGTTTAGTTGAACAAACTGATTTCTTTGAGTCAAATAGCTTTTTAAAAGGTTACCTGCCACGCCACGTATTCCATATCTCTCCAATTTATTTAGCAAAATATTATGATCTATCGAATCAAATGCTTTTTTATGGTCTAAAAACAGTCCAATTGTGAACTGCCTGTTTTCAATGTTTGCAATTATTTTATCTTTAAAGTACAGTAATGCTTGCTCTATTGATTTAGATTTTTGGAGGTCATATTGATTCATTCAAAATTACCTTGTGTTTAAGAAAGAAAGTCGATAGTTTATTATAGATTACACCTGCAAATACCTTGAAACAAACTGTCAGGACAGATATTGGCCTATTATTTAATACATGGTCGTGTGCTCCCCCTTTATGAATCGGCGTCACTCTAGCAACTTTAAGTTCCTTACGAAGAACACCGGTGGACAGACATAGATTAATAATGTACGCTAACACGTCACTTACTTCTTGTGCCACGCGCATAATCGGAAGTTCGGAAGTAAGATCGGAAGTACGATCGGAAGTTCCCTATAGTTGAGACTGAAGAGGCCACAGACCCCCAAACGTTGGCCTGTAAAACCTGGGTACACAATGCCAAGAGTGTAAACTGCCCTACAGCCGTTGAAGCAGTTGTGGGGATTTCAGAATGGTGGACCACAACGCTTTAATCACCTACAACGTGTAGGTGACGGACACGTTTCACGCTGTTAGCGCAAGCCAGAGAAGTGGCTCCAGGGCTTTAATGTCAACATACAGCCACTCTGAGACATTTTACCCTGCTTCTCACTTAATTTCTCCTAAATATTTCGATACAAACTCTCTTCCAACAGTAAATGTGCATAAGAAATTAGGAATGTCCGTCTGAAATTACGAAGCCGCCAAATCGCCAGTACTTGGTACCAGAATGAACGACAAGAACATGCGTAAAACGCAAGCTTGGGCAATTTTGCTTACCCGGGAGAAAAATGCCATGTTCATAGGAAGAAGCTGTGAATAGAAATAAAATCACGCGGACATTAGAAATTCGAATTGTATACAGTAAATGCTCGTTATTTCAAACTCAAAGGGTAATATAAAATTGTTCGAATTAAGCGGAGTTCGAATTAGACGATGGGCGCTAGAAGGAAAGAAAATTGCCCCTCACTGCGCGGGCAGAATACAAACAAGACACTTCTGACCTTGTTATTGCGACTTAGGCGCTATTACACGGTTATGGCAGATAATTTCGTTAATGTTTCGTAAATAATAGAAATTACACCATCTTCCCATAGGGAAACACTAAGTATTATGCGAAGCAGCCACGGGGTCGATTCAAGAGCCCATTAGTTTTCAGTTCGTCGTTTCCGTTAGGTTGAAGTACGTAGTTACCGTTATATTCACCATTTGGTTTCCATGGTATCTACCACACTTTTCACTTACCGGAATTATGAATTGGAAATTGCGTTGACCCCATGGCTGTTTCGCCTACTACTCAGGATTCCCCTGTGGGAAGATGCTGTAATTTTATTTGAGGGGGGTTGGGAGTGTGTTAGAGTGGATAGAGTGGAGAGGCATTGAAGAGGGAGATAGATAGAGAGACGAGGTACGTGGTATAAAGTTGTCTTTATTTAAGCATTATCATCATCATGTTCAACGCAGGTGACGTCGAGCTGTGGTTGGTGTTCTGCTTTATGACCGCCTTGTGGTCTCTGAAATGTGAAATCAAGGGCTGTTGTAGTGAATGAACCCTTAAGTTGCTAAAGATGAGGTCGATGCACGTTCCCCGGATGGTTGTTGGCTGCTTGTAATCACGGCCCGCCGATACTCGCCGACGCACGCCGCTGCCGGCGACGATCGCTGAAACGTCGAAGACGCCTGAAGCGTGCTCGTCTCATGCCGGCCCAGGAAGACACCGGCAAAACTCTAGCTCCAGGAGCTAATAGAAGGGTAAGACACCACCGGGCGTTCAGCAAGCCGAGCACGCGCAGTGGGGGGGGTGGACGGCGCAACAACAACAAGGGAGGGACATAGCCCCGACCATGAGAAGCTTCGCATCTAATAGCGGCGTGCGCCGGAGCCTTGGCACCGGTGGCCTGGCGCCCTCTGTAAAAGCGAAATATTCTGTTACACAAGCGTCGCGCGTACAAGCGCGCAGCACCACGCTGTTGTTTTTCTGTTTCGTTGTTTTGTATGTCTAGTAAATCGGGTTTGGTTTAGATCTGCAACACATTATAATCACTCTGGGCCGACTTCTGCTGCAAAGAGCGGTGCAAACCAGGAGATCATAGTTCAAATTTACGGTTCTGGATACCGACGAGTTCTAATTATGGGGAGTTTCCCCCCGCTTGAAATATAGAGGGCTGTGCCGGAACGAGGGTGTGAGTTCGAATTAACCGGAAGTTCAAATTAACCGAGTTAGAATTAAGAAACTTTCCCAGTACTTGGGCTAAATAGGAAACTTTGCACAGAAGCGCACCAAGAAATGGTCATCCAACATTGGTTTATTGCTCCCTCCTGTGCCCAACAAGGGAAAAGGATAATTGTATTTTGTGCATACATAGGGGTTGATTTTGTGTCGGACGCATGCATGCCGTATGTGGAGTAGAAGGGGGGTTCCGCTTGCAAGTACAGAAAATTTGAACGCCCATACGGTGGTTCCCGATCAACTGTCCCCGGCGGTTGAAAGTAGCCGTCGCATCAGTGTAGCAACGTAGCGGGCCACCTCGCTCATACAGTAGTGAAAAAAAGGAGAATTCACGCACTGTGCGGACTCGCGTAATTGGAAGCTGCCCTGTTAGTGCTTAGTTTGTCTCATAAGTGAGCGCTCAGGTACCCCTAAAATAACATTTATACATAGCCTGCAAACTACGGAAACGCCGCCATTACGGGTGCATCATTCTCAGTGTGCAAGGCGCTGCTCGAAATAAGAGAGGGACATAGGTTCACAGTCTTCCACCGAGCAGGCTCTGCACCAAGACGGTAGCTACGGTGACGTAAATCCCTGTTCACGTATTGTATTTCAGTATTATGAGACTCTCAGGTGCGTATTTTGGAATAACTGGCGTGCACTAAGTTCCCAACTAGCCTCACAAATATCTGATTACCTTCCTAAGTGTTAGTTAGTGCAGGAGACGTGATGGCAAATGTGTAATAATCCGGACCGCAGGTTCATGTTGCCTAAATGGTGCTGCTCTCACCTTGGTTTTAAGCTTTAGAAACAAGGCTTGAGTTCAAAATGAAAAATAACACTTCTGTAGCTTTCCAAAAAGGCTTCACTTGAAAAAAATCTATGTACTTTTTCTATTCTGAATGTACCTCATAATTTTTCTATCCATGTGCCTGGAGTACGCGCACCTGAACCTTGCTACTCCAGTGCAGTGTAGTCAGCAAAGTGCCGTAAACCGATGTACTGATGTTGTAAGCGCTAGCGTGCAGTGTTTTTTGCTTTATGAACTTTGTAAACCACCCTAATACAGTATACAGATTATAAAATAGAATCGCATTCATGAGGGCACAACTTGTTGTGATTCAGTTTTAACTTTGCGACCGGTATACGAGGAGCCCTCGGTGGACCGACCAACCCACTGATTTTGACTGAGATTCGGCAAGCAGCGCGATTTGCGCAAAGACACCAACGACAAAAAAACACTTCTCATGTCTCAAGAAACGTCCTAAAATCGGTAAGGAGTACAAACAACTCATTACTTACACTTGTGAGTTTACACGTTTATTCTGACTACATAGTTGAAATCGACACATAGTGGTTGCAATAAAGCCTAGGGCCTCCTGACTTAAAGGTGTACTGACACAAAAGTTTTGAAGGCAAGATAACTTCGGAGATAGATTGGTGTGAACACACATACATCATCTGCAAAATATCAGCGGCGTATGCAGCCCTAGAACATACTTTAAAATCAATTTAAAGTGTGCGAAACGCAACCGAGCAGCCAGCAGAGGACCTCGCGCAATCGACATCCCGCAGATATTTTGTATACAAACAACATCTAAAGACGTCACGAGTTTGTGTTTTCCGCTTCCGCACTGCCGGCGTTTCTCGCCGGCTCGCCGCTCCGATCGGAGGGCGAAATTTTTGCCCTCGAGAACGAATGAACCGATCGTTGGCGGCGGAGGCGCCGTGATTTCGTCGGCTCATCGGGCCGCTGGCCGCGACCAAAGTTCTACAGCGATTCCAGGCACTCTCTTTTTATTACTTTTCATTTACATTGGCCCAAAAAAGTACCGAAGACACGAAACCCTCCGAGCGGGCAGCATGGTCACTGTGCAGGCGGCGGCCACGGACGCGAAGTAACGCAGGTAGCCCGAGTGATTGCTTGTTACCGCTGCACAAAATTGTACCCAAGTCCCAATCATGACAGCTTATATAAGAAAGGAGTTAATGGTGCGTTTGTGGGTTGCATTTAAAATTGTGATCTTCACCGCTTACGAGAGCGGCAATAGAATATCCGCCGCAATGCTAAGCCGAACAGAGCGGCCGGCTGCAGAGCGGCCGGCTGCCTTCAGCGCGCGTCTTGCCACGCACTGTCTCGAGAGTCGCGCGTCGTTCTCTAGCCGCAGCAGCGTTTTCACTCGCAGCGCCTGCGTTATCAAGGCCACGGTCGGTTTTTGTTAAGCGGCTCACGAGATCAGTACGCGGGGGCATTTGCAGAAACTACCGGGAACGCGGATTCGACAGTGCTACGCCAGCTCTGCACTGCTCCTCCGGCGGTCACGTGGTCAGCTTTGTTCACAAAAAATCCATCGTTCGCGGCACACGCTGAAACCGAAACTGCAACTGGCCGTATCGAAAATGCCTTTAATTAAACAACCGCCGCACGCTGAAGTAATGAGGTTTCTACAGGTGATAAGTAGGTCACTAGCTACTTATCGCAACAAAAAAAAAAAAAACAAGATGCAAACTGTTTTTTGCCAGTGCCCCTTTAAGAAGCAACTTGTATACCCGCAATGCTTACAAATTGTGTAAAGCCGACATTCCTACGTTGAAATAAGGATATGAAAAAAAAAAAGACACAACATAGGATAGTGAACTCACCACAACTACTTCACGCTTGGGAAATGCTCTCTGCGTTGAGCTGCGAGGTTCCCAAAACAGTCGGCGATATAATACGGAGGAAATTATATATGAGCAGACTCGGCCAATCGCAGCTTATTACGTTGCTTAGAGTCGTGTTTTATGGAGGCTTGTTCATATGGCCATATAACAGGCCCCGCACAAGAAAACTTGAAATTGCTCTCTCTTTGTACGGCTCCTACTACAAACGAAAGCCTGTACGTATAGAAAAAAGTCCCGTCAGCAAATACAAGCTCTTAGATCGTTTACTAGCGAAATAGAAAGGAGTGTATACCATCTTCGGAATATAAAAGAATTAACCGAGATATATAATATTTTGCTAGAACATATAATAAATGATATATAATTGTTTTTAATGTTCTGCGTTAAAAAATGGGCTGTTATGAGCAACGTTACTTTAAAGGTAGGAATAGCGGCTTAAGGAAGTTCCTAAAGCCACGATTGATTGGGCTAAAAGGTTTTTATTTTCACTAAGCTTTCTGTGCCGGAAAGTGAGGAGGCTGGGTAGGCTTCTGTGCAGAAGTAGCGGCGTTGAGGGTTCCGTCTGCCAAAACGGCCTGGGCTCTGTAGCTTGCCAAATAAGGAACCAGAGTTGTGTGGCCTCTTCGTTGCACAAGTAAGCGCGCGCTCAGTGGGCCGACTCGTTTCTGTTTTCGTTTGTCTCTGAGACCTTGCCGTTGGGAACCAAGTGGGTTTCCGGTTATGAAGGTCGGCCTCCAGGATGCGGGCCGCTTTGGGTGAGATCTCCCCTTTGGCATTCCTTACTGTGGTGCATCGGCAAGCGCCAGGGTATGGCCACCTCCTTGCCTCCTCGGGCCTGACGCACTTGCCAGAGTGCCTCAGTCAACTACCGCCACGGCGTAGCAGTCGACGAAGTGAGCGCAGGGTTCACGCTGAGTTTGCGAGGGCCTTGGCTCGGGCTTGGCTCCTGCCTTTGTTGTGTTCTGGGTGAACGTTCCTAGGTATTGGGTTTTAGGGTGGCAAACTTCGTTGCTGAGCGTGCTCTTGTTTCCTTGCTTCGGTTTCTGATATGCAGTTTTTCAGGATTTTGTTCATTTTTTTAAACAAGAACGTTTAGTGTACGAGCCAAACGGGGAAGATATAAAAAAAAATTCTGCTAAAATTTTTTCCAATGAGTACACTCTCTTTCGCCCACGATAGAGAGAACAAATGTACCCCCTAATTGCAAAATGGCAGGTGTTTATATTTAGTCTTATCAAGGCTCCAAGTCCATTTCTCGGCTATAGTCTGCGCACAGATATACAAAACGAGACACAGTGAGAGAGAGAACAATAAAGATTTTAAAATGCCTAGGGAACCTTCAACAACAGTGCACTCGCTGTAATCCTTCACAATAGTTCAGAAACGTTTTATCAGGGCTAGTAGAATATTACGTTAACCACTGAAATAAAGTCATTTCGCCGTTGGTAGAACCAGGTGAAAACATTGGGAGAGCTTTCCAAGTAACACACAACTTTAGGTTACTTATCTTCTTCTGCTTCGCCAATGCTGCACTACAACTTGAGACGAATGCTTTCGCTGTAACGCCAACTCACCAACCCCGTCAGTGCCAGTTGACGATTTCAACCATTTATTCTCGCGTTACTATTACAATTATTCAGTAGCCATTCGTTGGTTGTTCAAGGGTTTCGCATAGCGCCCAAGAAAACATTCGCATTCTTCTCTAAAGAGAACAAAATTCAGGCATGCCAAACGTTACCATTGTTGAAAAATTCACAAAAGTAGCAGCAGCGTTTAGCTTGTTTTTAGCGAAAGCTACACTAGGCTACCTCGGGCGCTCTTCGCGCGGTGATCTTGGGAGCTAGAGGACAAACCACCGTGGCACAGAGCAGCGGCCCGCTGGCGGGTAGAGATAGGCGGCCGGGGAGAGATGAGCGTAATCTTGGATGAAGCCAACCCGAACTTAAACAAAGACAAAGGAAGTGGAACACAAGTACAGCCGCTGGTCTAGCAATAATGTATAATATAAAGGATGGTGAATATAGGTACTCAACATAAAACAGTAAAAACACTGGGCATGAGCGAAACAAGTTTACAAAAGTAACTGTGATAAGGTAACAAGATAAACACCGGCAACAGTCAAGGCCCACCCAGATATGCAATCTCTTTGGGATTACGAGACACGCTTGCTTGGTTGACGCAAATGTCTCCGTCTTTTTGCAAGATGAAACGGTTGCATAATTTCTCGCAGCGTTTGTTCATGGTGCCTAAACAAAATGTCAGTGGCAGACAAATTAGGATAACATCCGGTTCACTTAGTACTATGAGAAGAAAGGTGGGATGATGGGGTCCTTCAAGGACAATTCATGCTCTCTCAAAGGCGCGTTGATACGACGTGTGGTGTTCCATCTTCTCTGTGTCTGTTTATGTTCGCGCTGGTTTCATCCAAGCATATGTCTTTCCAACAAGCCCAGCTCGCAACCCTTCCGCCGAGCAATAGGCGAGGAGGGAGCTGGGACATGTGGGGACTGATGTCGCCACCGGGACAAAGAAGGCGAGGAGGCCGGCACCGCAGTGATAAGCGCGCGGCACAAAGGAAGGCGAGAAGGCCACGTGCGCGCAGAGCCGTGTGCGATGGAGGAAGATGAACTTGCAGCTGTGGCCGTTCGTGCAGCGGTGCGGCCTAAAAACGCCTTTAGGCGAACAAAGATGATGAATACACAGTGTCTGCAAATCATTTGCATGTCATTATATCATTGCGAAACCACACCTCGGCCACCCCATGAAAATGGGTCTAGCCACGGCAGTGGAGCTTTCGTAATCAACTAGGGTTACCCAAAGCTAAACCACAGCAACTTTTTCCTTCAAGACAACTGCGTCGTCTTTGGCTAAGTGACAATATCTTCAGAAATGTATTTGAGATATCTCGTATTAACAACAGAGCGACAGGAGATAAGGGCTGTGTGCACCTAAAACTGCATACTTTGCTTTCATAGTTTGTGCGAACGTCGGGTACGGTCTTTTTTCCGAGTACGAAGATAGTATATAGTTTCTCGTGTTTCTGAAGGGAGGGATTTAAGCGGTTTCGGTCTACGTGCTGGAACAGAAGAAATTGTATATATGCTTGGATAATATGATTGTATATATTTTTTAGAGGGTGTGTCGGCCGATCAATCGGATTGCCACGATAGCCTTCTATATCAGGCAAAGCTTTTTTCTGGAGCAGTAAGAGTTTATGATAGTTTGAACCAGTTGGAGTGCCCCAGACCAATAAGAAGTTCGAGAATTTGGAACAGAAGACCTCATAGTATATCGCCAACTTCACCCATGGAGGCACTATGTTTGCGAATCTGTATAAATGCGCCACAACCTTACATAATTTCTTAATGATCATGGATACATGAACTTTCCATGAGAGGTTTTCATTGAACCAAATACAAAAATATTTTATTTTTAGAACTTGTAATTTTGTGCTCCCGAACCTAACATTTATACCTTCCTCAATATTGATACTAATCGTTCAAAAGATAATGAAGTAGGTTTTTGATAAGTTTAGGCTCAATTTCTTATTTTCTTGCAACACCGATAACTTGTTTAAGTACAGTTTACCTTATTTTCTGTTATGTAGCAGACGTGGAAGTAACAAAAGCATTGGTATCGTTTGCATACACGATAAATTTCGGCGATTCAGGTATTTTACAAACGCCATTTATATACATCATAAATAAAAGTGGCCCCAGAAGAACCTACCTGAACCCCTTGGTTGATAACTAAATTACCTGAAGGGGTATCGTTAACAAGTACGTACTGCATTCGGTTGTTTAATACCTACACATTAATTTCAACACTACAACTCGGACGCCGTACTCCTGAAGATTTATCTTGATGAATGTCATTCTGCACGCATCAACGGCTTTGCGGAAGACCGAGATAACGGCGAGCGTGTATCTGCGGCCTTCAGAGTTTTCAATGATTTTGTTTTTTATGGTCAGTAATTCTTGTTCTGTACTTCTCCCCTTAAGAAATCCTTACTGTGAATCAGATATAACTTTAAATTTAATAAAAAAGAACTGTTCGAGCCCGGGCTTGATTGCACATTCGAACAATTTTGTAGAATCGGTAGTGCAGAAGTTATCCTATAGTTAATAAAGTCCGTTTTATCTCCAGCCTTATATATTAGGGTTACTCGAGCTTTTTCCGCTCATCTATAAATGTTTCCTTTTCACACATAAGTTTGATAACATAGCACAATAATTTGCATATGAATGCAATGACATATTTCAGTGGTATGGTTTTTGTTTCGTCATGTCCCGGGAACACGTTATTTCTTATATTGGTTATCCTCAGAGTAACTTCCTGGGAGTGCTTTGTGCAAACGTTATATAATTTACCAAAATGGTCAATAGGAAATAAATAAACTTAGACGCAAATCATTTGCGCTGAAAAATCAGCATGGCGTCTGGCATAAACGGTCATGCAAATCAAGGGTTTCGAATTTGCAACCGAACTTCACGAAGCATTACGTACCAAGCATTACACCGATAAAATACATTTTGACATGTGAAAAGCTTTTGATAGTGTACTGCATAACCCGCTGCTCCTGGAAGTAATGCATGGGAACTTGATGAAAATGTAATTAGCTGGATTCAAAAACATGTATCCAGATGGGTGAAATCTATTCCCTTTAACAGCCATTTATCGAAAAGCAACATTTGTTAAATTGGACGTTGTGCACGGCCCTTGCCTTGGCTCCTTTGCTCTTGTTGTCCTTTAGAACAATGTAGCGAGATATGTTATTTCATCGATGCGGCTTTTTGCTTGTGATTGCGCTTTGTAAACGATGATATCTACACCAGAGGGTGCTACTAATCTTTAGGACGACCTGATTAAGCTTATTGAGTGGTGCGACATATAGCAAATGAAGGAAAATACCAAAATGCTCATTCACGTAACGCTTTCTCTGCTTAACCGAACACCCATTAGAGCTTCTGCAGGAAACGGTAGTGTTCTGCGAACGAAAGAAAATTGAAACACTCAGGTGTAGCTTTATGTCAATTGTCATGTTGAACTCATAAACATTACAATACGAACAAGGCCTTTAGAAAATTTAGGTTTTCGAAAGCGCGGTTTCCTTTAGCTAATTCTGACACTAGTTGGTGGGTTTACTACATTGAAGAGGTCTACCCTGTAATAGCCATCAATTGCCTACAACCAACCCCCTCACCCAGATGACAATTTGACTACTTTTCTCAACGCAGTCCTGAAGAAGGTTGCAAGGTTTTTTTCCCGTTCGCGCTAAGGAGCTCAATGTGAATTCGTCCTTGAAAATCCCCTTAACCTCCTAGGTGATAGCCTGCGTTATGTATAATATCGTATTTTTTGTTTCCATTCAGAGTATTAAAACTACTTGCTATTTCCCTCGAAACCACTGTTTTTTCCACACAAAAATTAAGTCATCCCCTCGGCCTATCAGTACAAGATTTGAATCAACTACCAGCCAGTAAGGTACCATCTTACTTTAGGCCACTTCACTCAGATACCTTCAGGCGAAATGTACTACATATTTCTTCTTTCCTTGAACTTCTTCTTTTCAGGCAATTTGTTGGTGCTGTTTGGTTTGTGGTTAGTTGTTCGTTTTGTTCGCTGCATTTGTACCCTGATGATGACAGTGCCTTTTCTTGTCGAGTTTTTAGCCCTCATAGTTTATGGCTCTTAGTGATTTACGGAAAAGATGAACATGGAGCGTACACACACAAGGGGAACGAAAGGTACCTACATTCTGATTCATACATAAGAAACATATGCGTATAAGTTGTGCGTGTTGGAGAGTTCACAATATAACATACATACTTTGTCACTGGGTATTCGTAATTGTACGTAATTGTTCATAAACTTCTCTTCCAGTTGGCGTCCTTTCCCAAACCTATATATCAAAGTTGAGACGCTGGGAATAGTGCACTGAATAGTTTCGTTTTGCCTTAGTGTCTTTTTTGAATCGAAAAAACCACTGCGTCCAAGCATACTCACCATTAGACTTAGGGGTGCAGAATTTCTTCCTTTTATCTAACTAGCTTTATAACCACATTAATGCTACGCATTGCCCCAACGGTCTCTAACAGCACTAAAACATTTGTTTGAGTAATATTCGAAGTAAAACCCAGAGATCCAGTCCTATTATAGTCGCATGCATCCCGTAGGGCCCCTTGTGCGTATTGACAGCCAACGGGAATCCCTAATTGTGTGCAGCTCTATGGTGGACTAATTACGACAAGTAACAATAACTTCAAATCCCGTGATGGCCGTCGGTATATTGGCCTACAGGGTATCGCTGGGTAATACCGGCAGTGCTGCATACGACTAAACGGGGCTTCTTGTATTTTCCAAGAAATGAAACAAATGGAGGGCAGTATAGTTCCATAACTTCAAGGAGGGAGCAAGTTTTACTGGATCCTTATTTTCGGCGCTGTGTTATAACGTTCTGAAGGCTGTACAAACACATAGAATACAACAAGACAAGCACAAACTATCGGTTGCAATATTCATACCCCACAAACACTGGTATATAGGTTGTGAAAAGCCCGAACAGCAACGTGAGGTGAAACTTCTGAACAATACGTACAACAGTAAATTTTCTGTGTAAAGCTATATACGTTACTTTGTTGTCCACTCCTTTGTTTTTTTTCTTTCGTACGGAACTGTTAGATCTGTATGAATGGAGGTGCGCCTAGTTCGCGTTACCCTTGTGGGTGTCCACTGAATGTTCATGGTCCTCTCAAATCACAAAGCGTGATCAAACATGAATACCACAAAACACATAAACCATTGCAACTGACAACTGCTTTTCTACCAGCAGCGCTGATTGAGTGGACCAGTGCGGGCACCTCCACGAAAACAAGTCCCGAGAAGCCGTGGTTTTCGTGGCTGCATGTGCTCTAAAAATATATTAGGAGATTTTCTTAGACTGCTCTACACGACGTTCAGGCATCTCCGCTGGAGAGACACAGCACGGCACGCACGCACTCAAAGTTTGTGTCTTCGTCCGTAAGGTAAGTCTCAAGGCAACATTTTCTGTAATATTTGATACCGCTGGAACATTTCTGTCTTGTATTGACTTAGGAAGGCGAAAAAACTTCTCTTAAAAGAACATAGCTGCGGTCTTTATTAGAAAATGTTCTTCGTTTTACTTTCTTTTGATTTACTCGACTTGAGGAAGAACATAATTGTGCCCTCCATGCAATATAGTTTTTCATTCGAAGACCCTCAGCGAACCGAAAAAATCAGGCATACCTTCACCAAACGAGGACGATGGCTGAATGCGAAGCTTTGTCCTGACCGATTCTTTGGTTGTCGTTCAAGTTTTTCAAACCGCTTAAGCCATGTCAAAACGGAGCAAACCGATAGACGCCGGTTTCATAGCGCGAGGGACCCAGATTCAATTCCAGCCACTTGAAGTATTTTATTCTTTCACTACGGCGGTTTCACATTACGGGCGTCGTTAGTGAGAACCCTAAAGATTGGGTTTACTAATTATGCACGTCTTGAAATAAAATTTGTAGTGTTACGTTGCTTGAAATAAATGCACTTTTTTACAATTTCAGCCTCATCAAATGCTTCCTAACCAAACGCTTGTGTTTTTGGTTTACCTTTTAAAAGGCTGTGAAAACACCTTGAAAGGGATTAAAATTTTTATATTGTGTTATAACAGGTATATGAACCACTAAAATTGCTTCGTATTAAGAGAACGTTATGTAAGTCCTTACTACAGTCAATTTCAAATTCCTTGCTCCTAACCAACCTTAATTAAACTTTTCTCTAACTGTTGCGAAACGTTCTTTTTTTTGCTTTCAGATCCCTAAACTAAACATGGAGCTTGTCCCTTCGGTAAGAAAAAGCCTCCTACGTATTTTTTCTATGCGACATTTCGCGCTTACGGTGATTAGAAAGTATTGCTAACGACATTTAGAATCGAAGTAAAAGAACCTGATTTCTTTTGACAGTGATCGCACAGAAAAAATACTTTTGCAGTGATAGTTTTGTGTAGAAGTACTTGTTCTTTTTGCTGTGAAGAAGGCTGAGGTGTACAGCACGTCGAACAGTAATTCGTAGTCTGGGGTGGTTGCAGCACTTTTTCTGTATGTCTACCTGCTCACATCACCGGCGTGAACTTGTTCTACTGCAGCGGCCACTGTGCGCATGGCACACCATGTATCCGAAATTATCAGTGCATTTACCAGCCTTCAACGCACCCGATGCCACTCGCAGAACTGCATCTTTGGTAACCGGATTTGGAGGGCATTACGACTTCAACGAGGACGTACCTATGAGTGAGGACATTGTTCGCTGTGCCGTAAAGGTGCATCAGTATTTGAAAACTATACGCTTAACCTCATAATTATTTAAAACGCATTTGCGTCTGCTTGAAGAAAGATTATATAACAAAACCCCCAAAATAAAATTAGTGAAATTTTGAACTGGTCGTTTCTAAAACAACGGCATTTTGGCATGGTTTAGAATTTGGGGTTGGTATTTTTAGCCCGAATCTGAATGAGCCAAAGTACAAAAGTGGATAAAAGAAATTAAAGTTTTACTGCGGAAAGACTAAAATGACGACTCTACAAATTAAGCTGCATGAATAGGTGCATAAACAGGAAGACTTTGCGGTTGAATATAAATATCTAAGCAAATTATGGTATACGAATAAGATCATAAGGCCAACTGAATAAAGCTGTTATTTATGCATGGTGTTCCAGAGAGAACATTTGGTAATTTTAATAATAAGCGTTCGGGTCTGAAATTGTCTTTAAGGGATCAGGTGGAGTGGCGTCAGCGATAAAACGAGTTCGAACTGCTATTTACGGTAACAAGAGCTCATAATCACAATAATATGCCTACTCAGATCCCCTGCAGAGTGAATGCCTCTTTTATTCACCTCCAGTTTATCACCATCATTCGATATCCAGCGTTAAAATTGCAAAATTATATTTTCCTGCAGCACTATGGGATGCGTGTCTCAGTCGTCGGGACGCGGCCATCTCGTGCTCGGCGGATTCAAAGGACCGCAGAGCCATGCCCCCATGATGACGTCACTTAGAATTGTACACATCACTTTGCACTTTATTTTGTCACGGCTGCGATAGAACGCAGGCGCGCGTTCACGGTCCTCCGCCCCGATAAAGCGCGGCAAAACAGGTTATTGGTATTGACTTGTCGACTTTTACTCGTACGCAGTTTCGTAGTTTGAACGCAGCAGATTTAAATTTGGATCTCACGAATTCACATTTTCAAAACAAAACTTCTCGTTTAATGTTCGCCTTAATTAGACATAACGGTGCGTCATCTTTCTCTCTCAGTTCGCACGTCCATGCACCTCTCTCCAACTCATAACTGCTCCAAGCGTAGGAAAATGGCGCAACCGAATATACGTCGGCTTCACCACCCGCGGGATGCAGATTCGATTCCGACCAAGGGAAGCGTTTTATTTTTCGCTGCACCCCCAAAAATCATCTTGATTGATTGATTGATTGATTGATTGATTGATTGATTGATTGATTGATTGATTGATTGATTGATTGATTGATTGATTGATTGATTGATTGATTGCTATTGGTGTCCCCTTTGTAGCACCCGCCGCCGTGGCTCAGTGGCTAAGGCGTTGTGCAGCTGAGCATGAGGTTGCGGGTTCGATTTCCGGCCGCGGCGGCCGCTTTTCTGATGGAGGAGAAAAGCAAGAACGCCCGTGTGTACGAGATTTCGGCGGACGTTAAGATCCCAGTGGTCAAAATTAATCCGGAGCCCTTCCACTACGGCGCGCCTCATCGCCTGCGTTGCGTCGGCGCGTTAAACCTTAGAGTCAATCAATCGATGTACAGGTCCGCGCAGAAGTAAACGGAGCACGGAAGCGGTGGCCGAACTGCATCGCTTCGCCGCGTATGGGCGCCGACGGGAACCATGGAGCGCCGATCAAAGAGTGTGTTGGCACTGCCCCCGCCGCCCTATCTGATATATTTAATCAATGCTCTGCTGGCATGTCATGTTCGTAGAGATGGTCTTCAAAAGGCAATGCTGGGCTATGGAAGGGCGCTGGTTGCATTGTTAGTAGTAGTTGCGTTGGTGAGGGTAATGATGTTGGAGGGCATTTCACCTGTCGTGTACAGCTAGCAGAGCTGGTAGATTTTTTCCAGTAAGTGCTGTTGTCGGGAGTTAACGATGTTTGTCCCCTAGAGTGTTTTGCGTGCTGCGTACTTGTTGGTATCTTTCTGTAGTTGCGTTGTAGAGGTTTAAACAAGTGTTTGCCTCCAGAGCGTTTCGCGTGTCGCGTACAGCTGACTGAGTTATGTTTTCGATGGTCGAAGGTTAAGGCGTAGGCCACGGTGGATCGAGTGCCCCCGTAGGGCCACCTTGTGTATTTGGTTGTCCTTTGTTGTGTTACTATCTAGTTAGCGCCGTGCGCTAGCCTCCCAGCGCGCGTGTGCGCTTAGTGTAGGGCAGATTAGTGCCTGCGCGCACAAGGCCGATGGCAGTGTGAATGTTTCTTTTTTTGTGTCTGGCGTTGCCCTGTAATCTCTTGTTCCTGTAGTAAACATATATATAGGTAAAAACGTAGTCGACCATCTCCGGTGTGATTTCATTCACCCCAGCAATCTCGACACACGTGAAAACTCATGGGCCGGCCACCCTGCTAAAATATAAATAACTGTTGCCTCGTGCCCTTCTTCATTGGTTTTTGATAGCGGATGCAATTATCCAGGGGAGGAGTAATGGCATGAAGCCCCTCTTGCCATTTAGCTTTTCCCACACCAAACTGGTGAAACGCTCAGTAGCAACAACGTGCTTCAGCAATGGTCTAAAGAAATCCTGTGTCCATCACGTGCAGAGCGCTGTGGATGATGAAGATGATGGTTTGATTTTATTGGCGCAAGGCCGACATGGGCAAAGAGCGCCAAACACAAAGTGATTTGATGAGGAGAGAACGAGAGCGCTGTGGAGGCGCAGGTCTCTCGGCTGAGACGCTCAGGATATCCTGAACACGTCGATGTGGCAGTCGTTGAGGCTGTCCGCAGGCGTGAGAAACACGCAATAAAAGCGGCCGGAACAAGTGTGCATGACTGCAACGAGCGCCATAAGACGGCGGTTATACCGTATTTGCGCGTATCGCACATCGGCTAAAGAAAATAGGGCAGAGGTCTAGGGCTCGCGTTGTAATGTCCGCACCAATCAAGCTCGAGAGGATCTGCAGAGATTCATGTCCTGCACAAAAAAGAGCATACTGGCTGTAACGATGGACACCAAAGCAAGTACGTGAAATACGATAGAAGGGTTGTGTACCGCGTCCGTTAGCCTGCGGAAGGGCATATGTAGGTCAGACGGAACGGTGCATCAACTCCAGGTTGCGCCAACATCAAAATAACGTACACAAAAGAAAGGATGGGAACCTCACTGTGGTGAATGCCCCAAGTGTGAGCCATACTTTAGACACTCTGTGATATTGTTTCATTTCCTTCAATCAGCGCACGCGTGAGTGAAGGCAGCTGAAATACAACGAGGCGATTTCGAATGTGTTATCACGACATCGGTAGCCTTGTCAAAAAGGGAAGCAGCGTTCTAAAAAAGAACTGATGATGATGATGGTGGTTCGTGTTTCACGGCGCAAGGCCAACGAGGACAAAGGAGCGCCAGAAAGAAGTTATATAATGAAGCGAAGTGATTACCACAAAAAGGTAGGTATAAAAACATGTAACCCGAACATAGTAAAACAATTAAAGGTAATGGTGATGGCTGGTGTATAGGGCCAGATTTGATTATGCGTGATATGAGATAAGGTTTAAAAACTTAACATCTGACAAATACTCAAACACACGTTTTCAGGGAAACCATGGCATTGGTCACCAAAAAACAGCGATGGATGTAGGGGATATGTTGTCTGTAGAGTTCTCTGAAGTGTTTGTGTCGTGTTGTGTTGGAGTGCCTTGCCATGTTATTAGTATGTGCCCTACGGATAGGGCCTCTCCGCACATACCGCACTGAAGTATAGGAGATCCCGTCAGCAGATACGAGTGAGTTGCATGCGTGTGCCCCATCCGTAGCCTAGCTAAGGCGACTTCTGTGTTTCTGTTGTGTGAGTCAGCTGTGTACCGTCCCAAGTGTGGCTTTATTACATGTAGTTTGTTGTCTGTCTGTTCGTTCCAGTGTGTTTGCCATGTTCTGCGCAAGTGTTGTCTTATGTGTGGCTGGAGGTCTGTATATGGTACGCTTGTTATGTTTACAGTGTTCCTCAGTGCAGCAGCACCGGCCCTCTCGTCTGCCAACTCGTTCCCTGCAATCCCAGCGTGTCCTGGGACCCCGCAGAGGAGCAGCCGATGCTTCTCCGCATACACCGACATGATAGTGTTGAATACAAGATTAATTATGTGGCTTTTCGGGGGTTTATGCGATGATAATGCGCGAACAACACTCAAGGAAACAGTGTAGGTGATAGAATTGGGAATTTGATTTTCAAGGATATGTCGTACAATCAGTAAAATTCCGTACGCTTCTGCTGACAAAATTGTTGTGGGCACGCCTATGGTTCTGGCTGCATTAAAATTTGGACCATGAGCAGCGCATGACACCATAGTGGAGGTTTTAGAAGCGTGACTGTAGAATGCAGCACGTGGGTATTTGAACTGCAAAGAAAGAAAGTGCTGCTGTATTGCATCTCGCGGTACCCGATTTTTGTCAAGCTTTATAAAAGAAAGGTCACAGGACACAGGGCGAACTTGCCAAGGCGGTAAAATGTTCAAAGAGGATGACCTGCACACGTCTAAAAACGAATCACTCAGACCCGAGGCTCGCTCTCTCGCTCGAAGTGAAAAAGGCGGAGTAACGGACGGGCAATTTACAACAGCACAGATTTGGATGTATCGTTAAGGACAGGATAAAAAGGGTGGTTATTCTGAGATGAAATTTTAAAAGCATAATACAAGGCCATGTACGTTCGCTGGTTCTCAAGGCTCCACTTATTACATTCAACAGATAGACTCTCGACAGGGCTAGTGCGAAAAGCACCCGACGCAAGCCGTAGCCCCAAGTGTAGTACTGGGTCAAGCATTCGCAATGCTGTTTTACTCTCCGACCCATATACCACACTGCCATAGTCCAAACTAGACCCAACCAAAGCAGTATAGAGCCGTAGTAGGAGTTCTTTATCGGAACCATACGAATGGTGGGCGAGAACCTTCAGGATATTCATTGTTTTAAGACATTTATGTTTAAGTTTCTTGATGTGTGGAATGAACTTGAGTTTCTGGTCAAACACAACACCTAAAAACTTGTGCTCCTTGTTCACAGCAAGCGCCACACCATTAAGTGTAATGTCTGGGTCTGGAAGGATCCCGCGCTTCCTAGAGAACACAACGCAGGCGCTTTTTGCAGGATTCAATTTAAAACCATTCTTGTCTGCCAAGCTGGCAAGTTTCTTGACGCCGAGCTGGACTTGACGTTCACATATTGACATATTACAAGATTTAAACGATATCTGCACGTCATCTACATACATAGAGTAAGAAATTGTAGGCGGCAGTGCATTCTCAAGGGAGTTCATCTTTACTATGAAGAGAGTGCAGCTTAGAACTCCACCTTGCAGCACGCCATTTTCTTGCACGTGTACCTTTGATAGCGCAGAACCAACTCTGACGCGAAAGGTTCTCTTCGACAAATAACTAATAACGGTATTTAACATGTTACCAGAGACACCGAACGACTTAAGGTCAGAAAGTATGCCATAACGCCATGCGGTGTCATAGACCTTCTCTATGTCAAAAAACAACCGAACTGTTTGTGAATGAAGGCATCCTTAATGTATGCCTCTAGTGCCACAAGTTGATCGTTTGTGGATCTCCCCGCCCTGAAGCCTGCCTGGCAGCTCTCAAGAAGACCGTTGTACTCCAAAAAGTACACAAAGCTCCGGTTTATCACCTTCTCGAGAAGCTTGCACAAGCAGATGGTCAGGGCAATGGGTCGATAGCTAGCGGGAGAAGAAGGGTCCTTCCCTTCTTTCAAAAATGCTACAACTATGGCATCCCTCTAAGACTTTGGAATGTGCCCCAAAAGCCATATCTTGTTGAAAAGGTGAAGAAGTGTTACAAGAGCGTCTGTGTGTAAGTTCTGTATCATTGTATATATAATGTTGTCTGGACCTGGAGCTGAGGGTTTACACGTGCTCAGAGCACCCCTCAGCTCACGAAGTGGAACTCAGAGTTATAGGAAGTAGCTGCCCTGTCATTGTCATGTAAAGGCTTCTTTTCGGCCGTTTGTTTGTGTTTTATGAAAGTGTTTGTGTAGTGTGCTGAACTGGAAACGTGTTGGAAGTGTTGTGCGAGTGTGTCAGCCTGGTCTTCGAGTGTGTCCCCTGTTGTGCTGACCAGAGGCAGGCTGTGTGCTTGTTGTCCTTTGAGTTTGCGTATTCTTGTCCATACTTTCCCTGTGTCTGTGTAGGAGTTTATTGATGTTATGAAGGAATGCCAACTCTCTCGTTTTGCCTCACGGCGCACACGTGAGGCAAAACGCCTTGGCCCGTTTGAAAAAATGAGGTTACCCGACGTGGGGTACCGACGAAGGATACTCCACGCCTTGTTCTGGGCCTCTCGCGCCCGCCTACAGACCTCATTCCACCACGGCCTCCTCTGGTTGCATGGGGCACCAGAGGCGTGGGGAATGGACTTTTCGGCGGCGTCGAGGATGTGCGCCGTGAGGAGTTGGGTAGCTTCTTCAACGTGTAGGTGTCCGTATGTGTGGCGTAGTTTCGATGTCTCTGTAAATGTGTTCCAGTTAGCTCGTGCTTCATTGAACCTATTATGGGCAGATGGACTGCTTGGGCCTTTACTTATATATGTCAGTGATGTGGGGAAGTGGTCACTGCCATATGGGTCAGTGCCCACTCCCCACTCAAGACATGGAAAGAGAATTGCCGTACCAATAGCCAAGTAAAGATTTGAGTATGTATTGTGTCCGATGTTATGGTATGTAGGCTGTTTCTTGTTGAAAAGGCATGCTCCAGAGGATGTTAAAAACTTCTCTATGTGGCGACCTCGGGCATCCGTGCGAGAAGAGCCCCAAAGAGAATTGTGTGCATTGAAGTCGCCTGTTAAGATGTATGGTTCAGGAAGCTGGTCGACCAGCACCTCAAAGTCAGAGCTCAGAAGTGCAAGATCAGGAGAGATGTAGATGGAGCATACCGTTATCAACCTATTAAAAATTATTGTGCGGACGGCTACAGCCTCAAATACGGTGTTCAAGGTGACAGGGTGGCATTGTAAGGATTTGCGGGTGAATATGGCAACAGCGCCGGAAGAGTGTGTGCAGCCATCCCTGTCTTTCCTGTATACCAGGTAACTATTCAAGAAATTTGTGTGTTTGGAATTCAGATGTGTTTCCTGGATACACATTATACTTGGCTGATTGGCATTCAGAATCTCATACACGTCGTCAAGATTGTTCAGATGGCCTCTGCAGTTCCATTGAACAATATTTTCTCTTCCCATTATTATGTGTTCAGAGCTACTAAAGTGTGACTATTTATGTAGGGTCTTTCGGGGCTTGGACTCTTGGAAGGGGTTTTCTGGCCTTCTCTACTGACCTGGACGTCGCATCCCGTTCCTTCCACTGCGATGAAAGCCGGAAGGGCTCGACGTCCATGTCGTCATCTGAAGGCAAGGGGATGCCCAGCGGACTGGGCCCCCTTGACGTGGTACCCTTTCGGGTGTTCTTTGCCAGCGCTGCCAGTGCCGAAGGCGTGGGGTACACCACAGATGGCACAGACAGTGAGGCGGGGCAGGGGGTCACTGCGACTGCCTCCGTCTCCATCTCGTCCAGGCCCTCGCGTGTGCTTCGGGCCGGTGGAGAGGGGGAAACGGTGGGTGCAGCAGCATCCCCACCGGACGTGGATGCCACCACAGCCGCTGCTGGCTCAGCGAGCGGTGCGGAGGCGGGTTGGGCTGCGTAAGGCAACCCAGCGGGGAGCGGGAGTGGGACCAAGTCCGACTCTCGGTACTGGGTCCCAGCCGAAACAAGACGCCGCTCCGCCCCCCGGCGAGCTGCATCGGCGTACCTCCACAGGGGGAAAGAGGCGAACCTCTTTCGCGCCTCTGGGAAGGTGATGTTCTCTGTGACCTTGATGTTTATTATTTTCTTTTCTAGCTGGAACTTCTCGCATTTCCTGGAGTACGCCGCGTGTGGGCCCTGACAGTTAATGCAGAGGAGTTGTTGTGAACTACAATTATCTGTGGGATGGTCATGTTGGGCGCACTTGGCACAGGTTATTTGGCCCCGACACGAGTTAGTACCATGCCCGAACCGCTGGCACTTGAAACAGCGCCGCGGGTTCGGGATGTACGCTCGGACGGAGCACCGGATAAAACCGGCATTGATGTGGTCAGGAAGAGTGGAACGGTCAAAAGTCAAGATGATATGTTTAGTTGGTACTATCTTATCGTCTCTTCTAATGGTGATGCGCTTGACTGCTGTCACACCTTGACTTCTCAAGCCTTCAAGAAGATCGGCATCGGTCTCATTTGCAAGATCTGGCTCCGAGATCACGCCCTGAGAGCTGTTGAGGCTGCGGTGGGGCGTGACATTGATGTCAAGATCGGCAATACGGGTCTGCTTCAAGAGTTTTGTGGCCTGCTGCTCACTATATACCTCGACCAAGATTTCACCGGTTCTTTGTTTCTTAGCTTTATAGGCTTCACCTATAACACCTTCCAGAAACTTCGAAAGCAAGAACACTGACTGCGAAGCAATAGGCCTGGCTTGTTCAAGAGATTCAATTATCAGGAAATGGGGGTAGTTATCAGGTTTTCGGATTGTTGTCATCGTCGGAAGGGGTGGATAGGATACTTCGGTGCGACCCCTTTTAGGGGGCCGAATATTGGGTTTGGAAAATTTAGAAAAAACCATACAGCATGTATAAAAGCAGGGAAATGGGGTACTTTCTTCGCTCGGTTTACCCTGTTGCCGAGAGAGGTCCCGGAGCTCCCTGCCTGGTAAACAGACAGGGAGCCCATCCGCCGGAGCTTGACCTGGGCTCCGACGGCCACCGTTTGAAGTTTCTACCCTTCACCTTAAAACTCATTACCACGGTCGGTTACAGCGTGCGTATGGGGGCTCGGGGTCCGCGGTGTCGCCAACACCGTCACCAAGATTACTCAAGGTGCCCCGTGCGGGTTAAAAAAGAACTAGTCGTGGTAATGACTGCCATGTGTGGGACAGTGCCAAGCGACTCCTATATTTTAATATGTGTATAATCCTAACCTTTTCTGTATTTTTTGTATTTTTTCTGTTATAAATTTCACCCTGATTCAATAAAATTTAGTTGGAAGTAGCACGTGTCCTTGTCTTCTGTCTCCGTGCATTTTTCTGCGATTAGGATGAACGTTATGAAATACCAACTAGCCCGAAAGCAAGCCTTTACTCAAGGAACACGAGCTGTCACAGAAGTCAGCCCGGCAGGAAAATGGTGGGAAAATTCGGAGAGGGGGAGAAGAGGGGTTAGGGGGGAGCAAACGAAGACAGAAAAAAAGAATATAAAGCTAGTGTACGTTAGGCGAAGGTGTCACAAGAAGCGACCACCTGCCGCCGCTCTTTCACCGGAGAGGGCATTCCTGGTCTGAAAACCATAAAATCCCGGCGGGAAAATGGAGGGAAAAATTCCGGGTACGCCAGCCGAAATGCTATTCGGGTTTCTAATAAAACAAGAGGTCATTTCGTTATTTTAAAGCAAGCTTCTTACCTGACTTAAGAAGGGCGCTAACCTGACTTTGATCTGTGTGCGTCTTGATCGGTGCCTGTTAGATTTTATATTGTCTCTTCGTCGTTGTGCATAATCGTGAGTGTGCCCTAATTTTTTCATGCAATTAAGAAAAGGGATGACACCGCAATCATATAGAAGCCAGAGTCGTAGCACGAAAGACACGGGTTCGATTCCGTCAACAGGAAGCCCTTTTATTAGGTGGCACACCCCGCACTTGTTCGTCGGCTCCTTGCATTCTCGTACCTTCCCCCACAATCTTGGTCTAGTATTTTTACTCTCCCCACTTCGGCGAGGCAAGTTTTCAGTGACGGGAGGCACAAATGGAAGTCAAGCTTAACAGTACCGCTGTTAAAATATTTAAATATCCTTTGTCTAACTACAAAAAAATTGCTGAAACGCGATTTCTTCCGCCGCAAAACGAGTGGAACTAAGGTCCAATCTTGTGAGGGATTCGTTTACTGTCGTCTGCGTTTCGACTTTGATAATTATGTCCATTTAGTGTTTGGAACGTGCCCACTCGGGGAAAGTGCACAGGAATGAAGCGTTCACTGTGCACGGGCCCTTGTACTGCATTTCTGAACACTCACTGCTTTACGGCAGTGCGTTTATGCGTACAAATTTGAGTTGATAAAATTTCGACTTTGAAGGAATTGACCTTCCACCACAGAAGAACTCGCATTAAAACCTTTTTTTATTTCACACATGATCATAGTCAAAGAAAAAGTTGGCTTTCCTACAGTGCGTTTTGACATGGCATTGAACGCCATGAGTGATGCCAAGAAAGCTTCGAAATAAACTTACTACACTGTTCTGAGTACATCCTGTTAGCGCAGCAGGTCGGCCTATAGCAAAAATAGACTACATGGATGTGTATTTTTATCATTTCTGTCCTAATGCCCTAAGACAATGTGCTCAGCCTCCAGTAACCAATCATCCCAACTGCCAGTCCTTACCCACACTGTGGTTTGATGGTTTGTGATGTGGGTTGGCGGCCATACCAGTCTCGTCGAACATCGCAATGAACTGGAGCAAATTACAAGAACAAGCATCCACTACGCATGCTCAGTCAAATGCAACGAATCATCACAAATTTGGGCGAAAATATGATCACAAATTGTTAGTTATTTCCAGATACTGCTGACAGCATTGCTGCCCAAGCAGGAAATCTTCCAGAAAAGATGATAACAAGCGTTCAGACAAGCCTGCATCCCAGCACTCCCCAAAATCAGATGGCAAAGCATTCCAGTGTTGATTTTTACAAGGGAAAAGGGATTTTTGAAGTATTTTAGTACAGGCGAAGTACGGTCGCATGGTTTTTGAGGGGTTCAGTCTGGTTAACGTGTATAGGGCAGGGATTAGGTATGTATCACTGTTCAATCAATTTTGTTGTGATAAAGCAGATACAAAAACTTCAGATTGGCAATCTGCCGACGCTTCTTAAGTGGTTCTAACTCTAACTGTTTTAATTTAATATTAACGAATGATCGGAACCTGTAATCACAAATATTGAACCATGCAGCGAGCCAATGAACCTTCCTAAGTATGACAAGCACACATAAGGCGGGTTAGGGAACGTTGTCGTGTAGCAGTATATTTACAAGGGCGAATAAGTCCGGGTTCAGACTGTTGCCGCAACTGCCGTAGTAACTTTAAAGAATGCCGTCATTTCACGTCTGAGCCAACCAACTGCGTGACACGCCGTTCGTTTACGTCCATAGATCACGATATGGCTTTCCCATCGTTGGTCTGAAGATGGCCTAATATTTAGAACAAAACTCAGCGTTACACCCTGCTTCTTCATTTTTGTTAGGGGAGCAAAAGAGTGTGCCCACTAGTCCACTACGTGGCCTTGTTTTAGCTTTCTGCAGGGCGGCCTTTTCCAGACTTGTAACAATGGCACAAACAAGAAATGCTTACAGAATCAGAGCCTCCACGTAATATTGTCGTTTCAGCTTCAGAAAGGATAAAGCCGCCTACTTCGCTTACTTTCTGCTCCTTATATTTCCGCAACCACTAGTATTCATTGACACTGTAAACGGTCAACCCTCCCCCCCTATCATTTGTTCTTGAGCTCCGCCTCGTTATCATCAATAGACCACCATCGGAATCATGATCGACTGACAGCCAGAGGTAGACGACGTCGCTTCCTCTCGGCAAGCACGCGGCCACTCTTTTAGGACCCATCGAGTTCGTGGCAGTAAAGCCGATTCCATCTACCTTAAAACACCAAGATCCATCGTCCTATCGGTGACAATATGCTATGTCCGCATGCAGATTCATTTGTTCATTAACGCTAACTCAAAAGGTCAGCACACTACATATTCAGTCTTTCAGCTGGTGAATGCCGCGTATAAAGAGAGGCGTTTGGGGGACATCCCATATTAGATATGGAGACACAATATAATGCGGGGCATAGGTAATTTTTTCGCACCCGCACACTATATTTGGTGAGCCGTCGTGACTAGTGTAAAGGCGAAATTGGCGAAATCTAACCATAATGAAGTTGCCGGTTTTAATGCAAAAGCACCGACATCAAGGCGGTGAACCAAACGGTGACGGTGACTTTCTTCGATTTAGGGGCGCGAGCCTTCTCCAGCCTCGAGCACAGAAACAGGGGACTAATGTTCCGGCAATTACTTTAAGGAAGAATGACTTCAAAAATGAAATTTATGCTGATATCAAACGCAGCTTGAGCACCGGAAAAATAAAAAAATGCAGAAGTGCAATATCGATATGTTGTTTTATTTATTACGATTTTGTCTTATTTGACGTACCTTCTCTCAGTAATTCGCTAAAGCGTATAGCCTAATATACAATAAATAACACAAAAGCTGAAAAAAAAATGCCATGGCAAAGGTAAGCATAAGAGTTTCTCGCGGTTTTTTTGTCTTTTCTTGATCGTAGAACAACTCCCCTGCAATTATTTGCTCTTCTGCCGAATGATCAGCATTGTGAGCAGTCATGAAGCATTACAAAATTCCCTAGCACTTCCCCGAGGGGGAGAGTGTGTAAGTGCGAATGCACGAGTTGAATTTGCGCGGGTCGGTAATGTTCGCGAAAGAGAGATCGCACACACACACACAACTACAAAGAAAGGAAGATGCATTTATTCACAGACACCTATTTGTGTTGTCCTTGTACTTGATTGCTAGAGCGGATCTCAGCTTTGAAATTTCGTGTCAGTACTCCTTTAAGCGGGTGCATTAGCCCTTCTCACGCCCGATTCCTGGCCAATCCCCCACGTGGGTATGTGCCATGCACAGACACCTATTTGTGTTGTCGTTGTACTTGATTGCTAGAGCGGATCTCAGCTTTGAAATTTCGTGTCAGTACTCCTTTAAGCGGTGCATTAGCCCTTCTCACGCCCGATTCCTGGCGAATCCCCACGTGGGTATGTGCCAAGTAAGTGGGAATGCACGGGTGATGCGAAAGAATTCTTCTTGGCCAATCGCCCTAAGTGGGTATGTGGTGCGGATGGATGGACGGCGGTGGACGCGTGATTCAGGGTCGCTTAAGAAGTGCATTCGCACTTAAAAACGCACTCCTTCCACTGAGGACGAAGACGGTATGCGAGCAGCTGACGACTAAAAATCATCATCATCATCATCATCATCATCACCTCAACTGCAAGAGCTTGTTTCTCCTTATATTACGATTTCTTGAACAATGAACAAGCGCTCTAGTTCAATAATGCCTACCGTCAGTCTCTGCGCCTCTGTGTTTCTATGAAAGGAGGATTGGCCAAGAAGTTGAATCAGCTCTTCGCTTTATCTTGGAAGGCAGAAACACGTTTTCCAGTAAAGTCGGATGGATAGAGCGAGAGTATGATCACAGTGTGTGCCGTTGTACTACAGTGACAACCTTAGGTGCGCAAGCTTTGTGCAAGCGCACCATCTTCCTTTCTTGATGCTCTTTCATGTTGGACTGTAACAGCGCGAAAAGAAGAAGCGCACGAAGAATGCCCAAGACGGGAACACGAATGCAACAGATGAATATTTATCAGCCCTCCCAGCTGCCCATTTTGTTGCACTAACCTTGCATGTTGCGTTCACACGAAAATAGAAAGTGGAAGCGACAGGGCTTCATTTGTGACATTTAATGCTCAATATAATGCCTGGCAGTACCTAGGTGATACCTTTCCAGAACCTTTAGCGCCACCAAAGAAGCTGCAGCATAAACTGCGAACGCTGACACACCACCCTGCTACCAGAAATCGATCGCCCACAGAATTTTGGAGAATGGAGTGGGGCTTCTCTGTACTGTACCGGGCGTTTTCGCTAAAGAAATTTCAGTCTCTTCATCGACGAACACATGATACTCGTCGATCCTCATTCTATGGGCACTCCCACAATTCGCCTATTCTCATTGTTCCGACTATCAGGCGGTCCTGTTCGAGCAGTATAGAGCGATCGGACTGCTCCCCCGTTCCTATAGCGACACCCGCATGATTCACGACAATTCTGGAGCAGCCTTCATTTGACCTCGCGCATTAACCCGCTCCGCGTACAGGCCTAGAGCCTGCCTTGCCACACATAGGGGCTTCGAATCACCTTTTAAAGTTGGCCATGACCCCACAACGTTTCTCTCTCCGGATATGTCATAAATGTACAAATACAGTGAGTTGTGTATAGGTGTTTAGCTATGTTTAGCTCCCCGCGAGTGATACCCGGGGAGGCGAACGCATACTTTAAACTTGCACACTCTGAGCGCTGAGCTATACTCGGGTACAACTTAAGACCGGCAACGATAATTATGACTATGATTGCTATTGGTATCCCCTTTGTAGCGGGGTGAGGACGCGTCATCTTACCAGAAAAGAACTACTGTAGCTATGTTCTATACTCTTCGTTTAATACTAGCGCTGCTCTTAGGGCAGGCACAAAAAACTTATTACGCACAAAGTACTTATTTTTTCTGTTACAGGTGGTAGCTGTCCTAGGCAATATTCCTCTCTCCTCTGCTTTTCGCCAACCAGCCATCTAACCTTCTTTTCGTCGCCTCGACAGCCTGGAAATTTTCCCTCTGTGCTATCCGTAAATCCTAGGGCTTCTGGGCAAGCCTAACGGAAGTTGCCGCTGTGATTCATCAACGCAGCCGGATGTTACTCCGCGCGGCGCAAGTAGTGCGTTATTGGGAATATTTTAAACGTAGAACGAGCCGTTTTTGTGATTTTTTGGACCTAATATGCTTATAAACTACTGCAGCGATAACAAACAAACTACATGAGATAAGGCAGGCGATGTCACACATGCAGAGCAATATCTTTTTGAAGCGTGCGCGCCCGTTGACATCCGGGTCGGTCCCTTACGCGGAGTGATACCGCACACGAGCTACTGCCGCTCTTAACTGGTTCCCGAGTGGAGAATTGTCATTTCTCCAAAACTCGCCAATGCGCAGCGGGTATAACAAGTGTCTGTTACAGAGTGTCCGGTGGGAACTTTCCCTTGCGCAAGTCTGTTCTGTTGATTGATTGATTGATTTTGCTGCTTTGACTCGCAGAAGCTACACCGGGGCCATGAGCGCGCCCTCCTGCTGCACTCTGGGATAATTTTTACACAAGTGAGCATCTTTACCGTGCGCCGAAATATTGATACACAGGTGTTTTAGCTTTACCTTCCGTCAGGCCGCAGCCACCGGGGCCGGGATCAAACCTGCGTTCTTTGGCTGAGCAGCACACGGTCGTAGCCACGGCGGCACCGAGGCGGGTGCAGATCAGTTTTTATGGGCTCTTTCTGACCTTCTAAGTAAAAGTTAGGCAGTCGCGCACTGTTGCTTGTTTTGAAATTATCTAGGGGTGCCTCTTTTTGCAGGCATTCCGCGGCTTCTGTTAGAACCGTGTGTACGCGATTCGTCAGCTGTCCTGCTGGAATACGTGATAGATCCGAAACATTGTAGACACCTCAGACTAAACACTGCTGCAACATGACATCGCGTTTGTTCATAGTGATGGGCTTTAACTTTATACTTAGTATTGCTCAAACTAAAGTGAGTTCATCGTGGCAGCACTGTACAGACATGAATAAAGAAAATTACCAAAAGAATGAGTGGAGACTTTAACCAAAATTGTGGTGTCAGTTGAAGTTCACCGTCCGTTCTCTTTTCTTAGGCGTGTCTAGATGATGAACATACAATCTCACCCGATTTTCAACGCTACTGGAGTAATAAAACAACATCCCTAATGCTCAGATTAGGGACAGGCAAAACATTCGGAGCCATATTATACAAGCGCACCCCGTGAACCAATACAGATATTATACAAATACATTATGCTTAGGCTGCACACTCACGCTGTTGAAAGTCATGCACCATGGTAACGGAATGGAGGCCTCCAGAGAAGAATGAACGGTCATTGTCACCACTCAAGTGTCACCGAATCCGGTGGCCACAAATTTTATTTATTTATTGAGTGATTGTGGTATCCCCTTTGTAACGGGGTAATGACGCGCCATCTTATAAAACAAAACCTTGATATATCTATGTTTTACACTCTTCCTTCAATACTTGCGGTGCTTTTAGGGCAGGCACAAAATGCTTTGGTGTCACAGCAGTCCTGGGCAATATTCCCCTGTCGGCTTTGCGTCCACAAGCATTATAATCTTCTTTTCGTGCCCTCAACAGCCTTGAAGTTAACTTCCTCTGTGATACCCTTAAATCCTAGGGCTGCTGGAAGTCGAAAATTTCCATCATGTCGATTTGGATGCACACACTCACATTCCAACACTATGCGCCGCATAGTTTCTGTTTCTATTCCGCAGACAACGCGTACCCCAGCATTTTGTGTATACTTCCCCACAAAGCTCTTTGTTCTCAAGCAACCTGATCTAGCCCCAAAAAGCAAACCACCGGCTTTAGAATTAACGTAGAAATTTCCCTTCCTGATGTCCAATTTCTCTCCTATGTACATGTTTAACGACGTTTTAGCTTCCATTTGTTTTGTCCTTTTATTTGTTTGTAGCTGTCGTGTTTCTTTCGCACTTCCGCTCAAATCGCGGCATGGCGGCGCCGAAGCTTTAGCAAGTTTGTATCCACGCAGACGTATTCCGTTTTTTTTTTGCCCCGCGGTATTAAAGGGTCACGGCAGGTAATACGCTTGCGCTGAGCTCGATATCAGAGGAGCCGCATGAGCCGTCTGCTCAGGCGGCTCCTCTTCGAAGCCGCACGGTTTTTCTTCGCCGAGCCCAGCACGCGTCCTAGCCATTGCCCGGAATGAAGGCAGCTGCGGTAGATACCGTAGCTACGCTATGTATGACGTCACAATGAAGGTGCACGTACATTTAAGACGCAGATGTTACGAGAGACGCCGAAGGGAGAGGGAGTACTGAAGGGATGGGGGTACGAAGCGGCTTTTCTGGGCCAACGCCGCCTGTATTAACATTGCCTGACGCGTCGCGCGCTTTTCAATGGGAAGGGTAGAGACGCTTAGTTCAGGCACTGATCCGCTATGTGGCGCGTGCCGGCGGACATCTCGCCTTACGTCACTGCTCGCGAGCCGCGAACGCTGCACCCACTTCTACGACGTGTGTCTGTCAGCTTGCCTGTTGGGCTTCAAGGGCCGTTTCGCTTACATCTTAGCCGCGACGGGGCGCTAGTTCTGTGGCGCACTGGGGATCTCGTTCAACGTGTCGCTCGCTTCATAGTTGCTGCATTTTTCCAAAGATAAAGACGGAGGCGGACTGAAATAGTGTAAGAACATACTGATTGTCGGGTAGACATTTAGCTAACTCAAAAACGATATTTTCTGCTGGGGCAGCCATTATTTTACTGATATTTTTCTTTCTGGAGTATTTAGAGAAGAAAAATTGCGTGCACGTTTTTTGTTCAGGCGCTCACTTCTACGATTGCTTTCCATAATATCACGTGCTTGTAAACTTCAGAAAATTATAGAAACAAAAGGATAAGCAGCTGGGACCCCGCCACGCTGTCCGGGCGCTTCTACAGTACAGTCCTCAATTTAGAAGTGCGTACCGATGCGGAGTGTGAACAGCGGGGTCAAAACAATACATAAATGCGGAGGGGATAGAGGTGGGATGCTCCACTCAGAAAATTTCAGGGCCTGTGATCCGAGTAGATAAGCGCGCAAAGCCGGCATCAGCCTGCGGCAGCGCAAGGGAATTTGCTTCGTGACAAAGGAAGTTTTATCAGTGACAGACCGAGACAGACAGGCATGGTGAAACACAAGAAGGCGTAGGAGCGCCGCCTCGGGAACGCTAAACAAACTTTCCACTATTTTGCATATTTTCCGAGAAGCGGCGCTGGCTGGCGGACACGAAAGCACGCTGGAAGGCTACGGAGTGGGGAAGGGTAGGAGAGAACAACAGGAGAGTGGCTGTTTGGCCATTTTTCGCTCACGCGTTAGGCAATGTTTATACAGGCGGCGTTGTCTGGGCTGACGAATGCACAAGGACGGTGTAGCTAGCCTATGACTCGTCCGCTGTAGAAAAAAATTCATTTAATCCCACCCGTCCCTACCCTCTTACACTCCCACCATTTTTCGCCTGGGGTCCATAAATGTACTGTTTCGAGTGTCACGTGTGCGCTATTTAAACAGTGGCGATAATTTATGCAAGATAGTATCCCACCTGCCACCTTTCTTTCCTTGCTCGCTGGTACTCATCTAATATTTTTTTGAAGCTTCGTACTACCCAAAGCCCCCGATGCTCCCCGAGTATCAGGAGCAGAGACTCCAACTCTTAAAGCATTGTATTGTTTTGTCGAGATGCGAACGACGATGCGACAAGGGTAACATCATAGTAAGGGCCAACTCCATATGACAGACATTTAATTTAGTAGCGAACACGCGCACAAGACAGCGATAAATGTGTTGTCAGAAATCGGGGGCATGCTCATTATCACTGGTCTGGAACCTGCGTCGACAAAGGTGACGAACGCAGTTATTAACATAATTTTCTGATTAGTCACGTCCAATTCGACGGGAAATATCATCATCATCATCAGCATAGTTCAATCTGCTTTGGATGCGACGGAGAAATTCTCCCTGTAAATATTGCAGGGTTTGGGTCTCTTTATTTTTCGACTGTATAGAAAAAAATCTTATTGTCTAACTTGTCCTCTAGACAAGATTGATCTAATAAACTCTTCGACAACATGACCTGCCTCCACACCTTTTTGTAAGGGCAACTCCAGTTCATAAATGACCGTGCAATCAAGGCAGGCCAATGAAAGCCGCTTTCTAAAGAGCAACATGGTTTAAACTGGAAACTTCGCCCCTGTCAGAATGGAACAGCCAGATTGACCTCGACATCATAACGCGACGGACCCAGCTTCGATTCCTAGCAAGGGAAGCGTTTTTTTCTTGAGGAGCGTTTTGTGCCGTTGCTTATTATCATCATCGTTTTGTGAAACGCATTGTGTAGCGTTGGCTTTCCCACGGTGCGTTTTGGGACGACATCATACGCAATCACTGACGCGTAAAAATCTCTTCTTTAATAACAGACAGATCATTTTTTCTAAACAGAAAAAATGCTTTGCCCTCTGTCTGAAAACACTACAGTACCTACTTTCACTGTCCTACCACCACAGTACGTACCACCTACTTTCACTGTCATTACATCGCATACCTCATATTCATTACTATCATCGTCATTGTCGGACACTGTCTGTAAAACCCGCATGAATTGCGTCCTCAATGAGACGTATACTACTAGAGATAAGCACTTGACAGGAAAACACGACAAAATTTTGAGTGTGCCCAAAACACTCGGCAAAGTCGTGCTGTATGCCGCAATCCCCCGCCTCCCCCCGAATCTAAATTTTTTTTATTCTAAAATTTGTGCTTTTCAATTGCTTCTGTCATTTCGTCCTTTATTTCTTTGTGTACCAATTCCGGCAAACTGTTTTTGATGCAAATTTTCGTACGTGTCAATCTTTCTACACCGGTGATCTTTGCAGCATCCATCTACGATGAACATGACGGGCACATGCTCTTTTGGTGCTTACCGACGTAGAAGAGGATCCCAGCACCTTTAGCATTCCACAGGCGTCGAAGCGGAGATCAGCTGTGGCTAGCGGTGTCTTGTTTATTTAAGTGACGAATTTGCTGCCCACGCGATTCAGTCATCTTCAAGAAGCAATGGGTGAGTGGCTGAAGCTCTGTCGCTTGGTGTTTGCATCTCGCGTCTAGCTATCGCGTTCCTCAAAGATGTACGCGCCATGAGCTAAGCAAGGATGTGCTTTATTGCCGCTCTCTAGGCTCGTTCAGTTATTTTGTCCGAATAATTGCACATTTCTCGGCGCTCCACTTTTGAGGTCGCTGGCATTTTCTGTCCTGTTTTATGTGTGCCTGCAATAAAAAACTATAGACGAACTTTATACGCATGACGTCGTGTGGTCTGCCGGAAGCCATTATACGCACGACGCGACTGAGGCGCCAATGTGGCAGTTGCTGAAAACTGAAAGAGCCCTCTTCATACGGGTTGGCAGGCTCCCCAAGCCCGTTGGCGGGTTCAACGGAGGCGGCATTCGAAGTTGGGGCACGATTTAGTTGCTTTAGCGATTTCGATCGCGCCTTCTGAGAACTTTAGCTCCGGAACAACGCCTTTTTCGTAGTGAAAGCTACAAAAACAGTGGATGTCGTCAATTCGCGGCTAAGTGTACGACTTGAACGACTGCAAAAGAAACTGAAGTACACAAACGCGACAACAGACTCTACTCGGACATCGCCGTGAGTGTTAATTAAAGCGCCCTATTATTTTCGGAACGATCGGTGCAGTTTGTCGTTGAGTGTCGCGGTTGCTCGCATGACTGTTATGTTACACGCTGATACTTCTACGCATGCCGTTTTGTTTTATTGTCCGGAATATACTGGTTCTTTCTGTTTCTTGCGTGCCGGCGTCATTTTGTCGAGGGGGTCAGGCTCGCGAACCCTTCGCACATTAAGGAAGTTCCTTCACGACGTGTACATAAACCAAGCAGTTCTTGGAACGTTCAGTGCACATTTAGTTTCTAACTTTTAGTGTACGTAAATGTCTAATGCCCAAAGAAACATGAAAGCTGTTATCACTGCTCAACAGATGTGGATGTGCTTGAAATTAAGTGTCGAGGGTATTCATTTTGAAATGGGGAAAATTGGCTTGCATGTGGCCACCGAAATCCGTTTAAAAATAAAATGAAATGGGGGGTGCATCTGACTTCGTTTTTTTTTATAATCTGTTGCGTTTTTTTTATAATCTGTTGCAACTGAACTTGAACCTGTAACTTTCTTAGCGCGCATGAGTAAACAATTTCCCGCATCGTTTAGGCTGTCGGTCAACGTAATCCTCCATGTACATGTTAATTCTAAATATAGGACAGGTGCTTCCATCCCACAGCATTAATTCGGAGGCTGGATAAGAGCACCGTCATTCGTTGTGGGTTCGATGTGATCACAACCCGAGTGCTTCTGAACCGCATTGACTATGCAGATTAAAATCCCAGATAAGAAATACGTGAAAATTATAACGTACGTTTTTTTAGGGAGCTGAACGTTATTTAAGAGCCCCAAATTTCCCATCAGTAATTGGGAATATTGTCGGTGTGTCAAGGACGTAATGTGGCACAGAGCATGTTAAATAAGTCGCATCGCTGCATTCGTAGGTGAAATAAATGCATTATCCGGTTCTATGTCTTGCTTTGCATCCATAACATCAGCTGTGCTTTTTTTATTGCGATACGGAGCACGAAAGCTAAACGAAAACCTATTTCGAGGAGCGTTGTACGGCTGTCATTTGAACCATCGGCTTCGCGACCCGTGGTATGGTACCCGTGATGCGACGGAAAAGGGCGATAGAGCCGTTGGAAATTGGGCAAAACGCTCTATCAGGGCGATTGGGACGGGCGGAGCAACAGCGCGGCGCTGGTTGTTTTGGCTCCCGTTTTGGTGCGTCATTCCCGTCGTGCGTATAGTAGCTTCCGCCAAACTTCACGACGTCGTGCGTATAAAGTCAGTGAAAGCAATATATTAAGTTTGTTACCCTTTGCTAATGGCTACTGAGTGTGCATTAGAACTTATCTCGCCGCGTGGCCAGTGCGTTGTTTTGGCGGGCATGTTCCTACATTGAAGAACAGGGATAGTTTCCATTTTTCGTGCCTAAATAACTGTAAAAATCTACATTTTTCTAACTTGTTGCAGGGTGGCGTGTATCCCGCCCCCTCCAATATCGTCTCCAGGGCATGGGCGCTCAGTTATTTCATTTATTCCCGGTTTTGGTTTCGCAGCTGCGTAATATAGTCTGTTTTGTACATTATTTAAACTAGTTGTTGTAGTGGTGCGACAGTCAAAACCTTCGACTCTGCAGGGCACAACTGCTCCCGACATTTGTGATGTCAGTCAAATGCTTTGTATATAAACCACCCAACCGTTTTGTCAGCGCAAAAGTTTGTCTTCAGTGCATTCAGGACGTTCCAATCTGAACTGAGATCGTCGTCGAGAAGAGAAAAGAAGTTGCAAGGGAGGATGACAACTTTTGAGGGTGTGCAGGCGAAAACCTGCTTAGACCATTTGTTGCTCGGCTCTTGAACCTTCTGTAGAACTTCGCGACCGTCCCCCTCCAAAACTTCCTCCCCAGCTCGTTCCGCGGGCTGGCCATCGCCAGGGCCATCGTCAAGGAATTCGCCCCACTCAGTGCATCCACCTCTCAAGGCTACTACATTTGCATGTGCAGCCACGGCCTCCCCTCCTTTGGCGGAGCTTTGTGCCTGTCACAGCCCGCAGGGTGTCGCCCTTTCTCAGAGCCCTCTCGCAACCTTCCTCCCGCAGTGCTGTATTCCTTTCCTGGCGTCCGAGCGAGTGCTCACGCTTTGGATCTCGACCGTTCCTGGCGCGTGATCCCCAGTTCGCGCAACTTATACTATTTTAAGGGCAGATCACTTTAGGAGACCGGCTTGCCGTAGTAGCTCGTTCGCTGTCATGATATGTAGCCAGAGCACTCATTAGGCATAGCGGTGTAACGCACCCAAACACAGCCCCGCGCCGTCACGCACCCCGACAGAGGCTTCGAACAGATCCCCGCTTTCCTCTCGATTCAGCCTTCCGACCAAGAGTTAACGGCGCCCTTGAACAAGTGGTTTATATAGTCCTAACCATTCAGAATTCCTCAACCGCTGGCACTTGTCATATGTATCCCCGTTATTTAGCCCAAAGAAACCTGCAGGTACAATTGAAGCCCAATCTGTGCAGTCAACCGGCAGCCCCCGCGTCTATTTATTTAAGAACGCCCGTTTGGTTTGGTTTTAGAGTAGTAAGTGAAAAAAGTTACCGCGAAAAACAAAAATCGAAGCGTTCACAGCTGCGCAGCATAGCTCCGGCACGTGCGAGATGAATGCAAGCGCCAAAATAACAGTAATCTCGCTCGCGTTGTTCCTGGCAGAGGGCGCGCTAGCCCTGTGAAGGCGGGAAATTTGAATTGCATTGGACAAAACATGTGATAAATTCATCAAGACATGAGTGAGACAGCGAAGGGAAGAGCATAAGTAGTAGTGGCAATGAGCGGATAACGGCCCCGCAGCCCCTCTGGCGTTTTAATGACTGCTCTACACTTCCCACCACATTCACGTTGAGTACAAATGCTCGAAGTTTTTAGACCACCGATTTCCCAGCTCTGCCTCATGACGCGCATGCTTGAATTATAGACTTTAGGCTTTGGCCTCAGAAGTTGAAACAGAATAGGGCATACAATATTGCTTTAGCTAGAGTCTGTGTTTAATATGCATCGCTACGAATACGATAATTGGAGACCGAGAAATTGGAACGCCTGACTGCATTTTTCGGCTTGCAAGCATTGCAGCTGTGGCTTTCACAAGAAAGCAAATGGGAATAACATTTTGGTCCATAATACCACTCATTTCTTCTTTTTTATTGCAGCCTACAGCTATCAGGTTTTCGATTCTGATGGTAAGTAACCTTACTCTTATTGCGTTGGCTTCACGTGTGCTTGGTGTTCTTGGTTGAAAAGCTTATAAGGGAGTGAGAATAGTAGTGCAAAAACCAACGGTATATCATAAATACCGCCGCTCGCAGCACCCGCTGCGCCTTCTCGATTTATTACGGCTTGAGGTGTGGAATTACACACCCCCTATATAATATTTACAAAGCTCATCATGCACTAAAAAGATGTTTGCAAAAATTCAGCGGACTCACCCTAAACGAGCCTTCTTATGGCACCCCCGCTATTTAAATTTTCACATCTGGAAGCCTCTATGTCGGTATAATCTGACTAAAAAACGGAAGTTACAAAACGTCACAGTGCAAATGCACATTCACGCAGTAGCGATTTCCGAAGATCTGCGATTTTGGAATGAAGGTCGCCAAAAACGCGGATGGTAGAGGTACGTGAATGCCGTTGCACGCGACAAGAAAGCCGCTGGCACTTGGCTTCTCAAATAAATCGTGGGCGTTCCGGCGTGCACCCCACCGGAGGAAATACGCATAACCGAGCACGATCAATTGTCTGGCCGCATGACTTGCTGGTAGTACCGGGCCAGCCTGGAAGAAGTATCGATTCTCATTCAAGGCTGTTTCTACTCTCCACCAGCAGGAGCAGTGTCGTGTGCTTCAAAGCTATGTTAAACCCTTGATGTGTAAGCGTTTAACACGGGTTAAACGCTAGCCATTTCGTTTACCCTACATTACAGGCCAGTTTAAACCTGGTCAGCTAGTTAAACCTGGCGTGTCATGTACGTTAATGCATAGCCGTTATACAGAAAAGTGATATTCCTTGATTAGCCTGCAGGTGTTTCACTCGGCTTCCAGTCATGGCCTTGTGAAATTGGCGGTGCCTACTGCATGTTCAAAATCAAAATAAGTTCGGCAGGGGTGATAGTTCTCTGCAGTACGGTTTTGAATAGATTCTCGTGATATTGTACCTATCACTCCTTCGTTTTGCTCCGTAGATGACATAAAGCAATATCTTACTCCTTCAAAAATACCACTTCCGAGTGTTAAAGGGACACTGAAGTGATATGTAAACATTGCGGGATTACTAGCGCAAATTGTAGTCCGGAGTCCCCAGGCCATGTTTCGACCACTCTAGGCGCGTCTACGCGATTTTATTTAGTAGAAAAACTAATTCGAAAACGCTGTCCTCCTCTCTTTACGCTCGCCCATTTTCTGTGGCGTTTTCGTGTGACGTCAGGAGGGGATGAGCTGGCAATTGGCTGCGCCACGGCTGCGCTACTGCACGGCTCCCCGGCCGACAGAGTCAGTCGGCCCAGCGTTTCGTCCGCCGGCCGCCGGCGGGTCGTCGCAATCAAGGAGGTTAAAAAAAATTGCTTGGTCGCAATTCGTTCGCTTAGTTGAAACGAAGCCAGGACACGTTTGTGAATGGAAGAATGTGCCTGTCTTTACTTGGTTTGTTTGTACACTGTATCTAGCTCCAAGTCAAGGTCGCTTCACACAAGCGCTGCACATGCGACGCTTCGCTGACTGGTACGCCAGTAGGAAAATATAAGGCCTCTTGAAGGCGGGAGAAGAGTCAGCGAAGTCAATATAGGTACTAAGCAAATAAAATCAACTGATATTTTTACCGTACAGCGTAAAACTAGGGCGCGGGAAGCACTTTTTTGCGCTGGGCGAACAAGCACAGCGGTCAGCAGCACGACTACGCATCTGCGAACGCTTTTCCGTCTACGAAATGCAATTGCTAGACGTGAGCTACTGTGGAAACTCGGGCGACGCTTACTGCACGATCGCAGTACAACAAATAGTCACCTAAGCGGCTTGAAATGCCAAAACTAAATAAAAGTGTAAACCGGTTGTACAATATATACCCTATATTAGCAAGTCCTTCGCGTCCCGCTCCGTAGCCGAATAGTCTGAGGCGCTGGGAATTCATTGCAAATGTTTTGCGAGTCACGAGTTCGAATCCCCGCGGGTACGTGCTTTTTTTTTGTAAGTTAACTTTTTTGTTTTCCGCCGATGTTTTCTATATTGAGTTCACCTTTTTTGGGGCCGCAACGTTCATGGCTACACGAACTAGTTCACAAAACGCGCGCAGGCTGGCACTGGCGCGCTAGCGAGTTCTCGTTGGCGTGCTGTTGCCATAAGCACCGACTGCTTGCAGGCAGTGGGCACAGGCCAGAATGAACAGACCCTTGGCCTGGTGCGAACACGCTTTTTACGATACAGGCATGAGGGAGGCAAGCTCCAAATATGGGGGAAAAGCGCATGACATTTGGGCGTCTGCGGGTACGCGGAGGGCGTTCATGCACTGCGTAGGTCTCGGCTAGTGAATGCTACGACTACAAGCCGTCCTGGGAGGCTTATCTTGTGCATTTTACAGCCGACAACATGGCAGAAGCGCGGTACGATGATTATTGAGATATTGAGAATGCCCATCCAACAAAGCCATTGGTTATGTTTTACAGAACCGAAACCGAAACCGAAACTTGTGTGATTGCTAACCTTGGGCATCGTCCAATCACGGCGCCCCTCCTCTCAACGTCACAGCCTTAGTTGGTGCGGCCGCCGCAAACCGCGCATGGTAGTTTTTCTTCTTTCGCGCTTTGTAAAATAATTACCGATTTGTCAACCGGATAAACGATGAAAAGTGTGCTAATTTGAGCCAGTCTACGCAGTGCAAGCAAAAACGGGAGCTTGACAAATTCACTTCAGTGTCCCTTTAATTACCCTAGTAAATGCCGCAGAAAAGCTCCAGCCGCGGAAGAAAAAAATGGCTCGTCCGAAATGCCGCAGAAAGGCTCCAGCCGCGCAAGAAAAAAATGGCGCGTTCGAAATGACGCAGAAAGGCTCCAGCCGCGCAAGAAAAAAATTACGCGTTCGAAATGACGCAGAACATCTCCAGCATACGAAATTAAAGCAAGCGCAAACAGAACAGAACTCCCGCTGCCGCAGTTTCAGGCAGGGAGCGCGCGAGCACTGGAAGACGGGAAATTTGAAATGCAGCAGTGAGCGGATAATGGCGCTGCAGCCCGTTATGACGAATCACTGTTCTGCACTTCCGACAGCTTTCACATTGAGTGGAACGGCTTTACTTTTTTCAAGTAGCCCCTTCCTTTGAAGAGCACCGCCGCCTAGATCCACTTCCGCCGGATTCGGAAAACCTGTTCTCTTTCGTTTGCGTCAGTCGGCATGGGTGAGAACAGTCACGGGTGGTAAATACGCGTACGCTTATGCGCGCTTTTCGAACGATCTTTGTCTGTCGACGTCGACTGTCTGCGTTTCAAACTAACAATGAGTGTATCGGAGCGCCGTAATAACGCGGTTGCGGGAGCAAACAGTGGCGGCTGACCACTCCCCCACAATAGTCTCACAGCGCTACTTCTGCTTCAGTCGCCGAAAGAAAATGAGAGAAAGAATGAAGCTCCTCTATCCTATGTTTACTATACGGCGGACAAAGGCACTAGGGGAGGGGCTTACACATAGCTTGGGAAGCACAGTAACAAAGCAGCTTCATTCAATGCGTACACCAAGGGGCCGCGATAGAGCGGACGCGAAGTCGGTGTCGAAAGCACTGGCAACAAAACATGGTAGCACATGCGTTTCCGTAGCTCGGAAAAACGAAAAGTGGAGGGCTGGTTTGTGCTACTTAACGCAGGCGGTGGACGAAAGCATTATGGAGGGGCTTTAGACATGGCTACTGCAGCACCATGTTCATGAAACCGATATACCGCAATAGAATGGAAGAAAGAAATGTCGACGCCTCAGTATCCGTAGGAACACTGTGGCTGCTTCCGTATAATTATGACAATTAAAATGCCTGCGTCATTTATTTCGTCCTCATGGTTCTTGTTTGGATACCTACTTCGGTGGTGGTTAGGCCACCGTGGATGATAAATGTACGTTTCGATATAGTTAGACAATCTTGATCTCGGAGTAACATTAACCTTTTCAAGTTTCAACTCAGAAACAGTGAAACGCTGAACTACCGGGCAATAGAAATAAAATCACATTAGGCTTTATATGTGAGGTCGCGATATATAAGCAGAACGAATATTTATTCCTTGTAGTTTACTTGTACTTATTGTAAGAATTTTTGCATCTTACACTCATGGACAATTGTTTTATTTGTCGACGGGCGAAGCTGATGATGAAAGAGGCTTCCTGCATATCATACACTCCACCAGATATCCACCAACCCACCCCACTACACCGCATCCCCACACTGTAGCACGCCACCTCGGATTGCTCAAACGCACCAGCAGCCCCCATTATTCGCACCCCAACATTCCAGCAGTGGGAGGACGTGCTGTCCAGCTTGATCCTGGGGAACCAGCGACAGTTGGTGGACAGGGAACGCTGGACAGCCCCCCAACAGGACACCTGAGTAGAGGGCTTCTCCCAATTTCGAGGAATAACCTGCTTTAACTTGAAATAAAGTTTCGCCTGGACCGCCTCAACTCAGCAGCAGGGAAAGGTGGCCGTTACTGCATATATATCACAGATGAAATAAGGAAGTTGAAGAATAGCGGCCGAACAAGCGAACAGGCAGGGAAGTTTAACAGTAGTACTCCGCCGTTACACGGCGGCAGAAATCTGCGCTGGCGCAACGCTCGGGACACAGATTAACGCCGTTCAAAGTGTCAGTGCTAATCGCGAAGCTCAAGGCGCAAGAGGACGAAACCCTTCGATAACGCGTGGCATGAGGAAATGTGTCACACGTTCAGCTAGACATTTATGCTTTCGCATTCATATCCCTGAAAACGGCTTCGCAGCCCTCGGAAACTTTTTTCGTGGTCGATGCACGTCGTCGAGAGCACGAGACATGCGCACTGTGTGTCCCACGAGTAGAGCGGAGCGGAGTCCACAGCTGCAAAGGATTCCCACTTTTTTCACCCAAGGAAGGCGTTTAAGGACAGAGTAGCTCAGTAGATCTGCGAGTGAATTCTTGTTTTGTGATGTGCCACGCGTGTCCCAGTTGCATCGGGAACCTTGTGAGGCGGGAAAGCTTTTATTGCGGTGCTGTGAATGTGAAAGCATGAACGTCGCATCAAACACAGAGATTTTTTTGCTTCTACGAGTAAAACTAAAATGGGCCCCACTTAAAAGAAAAAGAAGCGCCAAGGGTCACGTCACATTTCAACTCAGGTGAACAAGCAGTAGATGGTTGTGCTAGCACTGCGATAACTCGGCACCCATCCACAGGGGCAACAAGACATAGCCTGGTGCATGCAAACGGATGAACATGTGTTGGGGAGCAATTATTTCCAGCTAATGTAACCGCAATAAATATCATGGCAGGCTTAATATTCAATAATTAGAAAATGATATGTGTAGCTATGTGAACTTAGGGTGTATTAAATTGGATTTAAGGTTAAGGTTGATTGGATAAAATGAGATGAATTTATATTGATCAGCGATGAGTGTCGAGAATTATGGTTAGTCAGGTCGTATTATTGTAGATACGGTAGATAAGAATAAATTTATATGGACTAAGTTGAATTACGAGAAAATCAAGTAGGAATTAAAGAATGAATTGGGGTTGAATAAGGTATGTTGGGATTAAAATGGATTAACGTAAATATTTACACCTTGACGTAGTACAAAGGTGAATTAGAATAGAAGAAGGTTGTGGGATAGGTATTGCGGTACAAGAACAAAAATTGAAGTACGAAACAGGAATTAAATTTGCTTAAGAACAGTAAAATATCGTGGCTTCTGTGTGAACGCGTGGACGTTTATACAAAAGGAACTTGTCAGAATACTAAACAAGTCTGTCGACGTCAAATTACTTAGCCACAACAAATTGCCCGAAAAATTCTAAAGCAAAGCTGATCTCGTCGAGTAGTTTCGCCATCTCGGTAGACTTTACTGTCATTTGAGCGAAGCCGCGCCGTATCATTCGCGACGCGTCACGTGACTCACCGGGCAGAGCTGCGCTACAGTGAACTAGAATATTGTAATAGTGGCAAAAGCGGCACAGGGAAATTGAAGCCAGAAATACGGAAATCCGCTAGGGGCGCGGCTGCAGAATACTGGACGGGACATAGTGTAGTAAATGTCCAATCGTGTTCATCTGGTCGCTTGGTTGTGTGCAATTTCACATTTAATAGCGTCGAATGGCGGGTCATTTGTGTGTATGAGCCTTATGGGGGGGAGGACAGACGGTTTTTTTTCCAAAATATCCGGCAGTACCTCACTATCGAGAGGCAAATTATCTTGATGGGGGATTTTAACTGTGTGTTATCTCCGCAGGATAAAACGAGCAGTAGTCCTTATAAAGACGCAAGCACTGAATTGCTGGTAGAAATTGTTGATGAATTTGGTTTATTAGACGTGGCGGAATGCCTCGACAGTGGTCGGGACGTGAGTTTCACCCACTTTCAGGGTACCAGTCACGCGAGGCTGGACAGAATATACGCGTCACTTGATTTAATACCGAAATTCCAAGGTTGCAGAGTACACCCAGTGTCGTTTTCTGACCAGTGCATGGTTAAGTGTAGCGTTGGGCCAAGAAGGCAAGGGACTGCTTTCTCGTGGAACCTTTGGAAATTAAATGCTAAACTCCTAAACGACGAAACGTTCATTATTGCAGTTAAGAAAAAAAATTGAAGAGATAGAAAATGAAGACGGTAAAATTGGGGAACAATGGGAATTATTTAAAGAAGCCATAAAAATTATAGCCATAGGAAGATCCACCTGCATAGGGCACGAAGAAAAAATAAAGGAAAGGACATTACGCGACAATTTAAAGAAAATAACTTTGGAAGGAAAAACGCCTGGGTTGTTTACAGAGGACATACGCAAACTCAAACAGCTACTAGAGATACTAGACGAAGAACGCTACCGCGGGGCACTCGTTCGAGCGAGAGCCGAACGATTAGCAGTGGGAGAGACGCCAACCAAACGGGCGCTTGGAATCGAAAAGGCACGTGCTCGACGAAATACGATCGACAAAATCGAATGGAATGGACGCGCGTCAACCGATATAGACGACATCCACCAGTTTTTCTTTGAATATTATCAGTCTTTGTTTGCGTACCGACCACATAATGTGGAAGGCTTTATAAAAGAGTACCTCAGCCGTATGCCTAGCCTTGAGGATGAAATTAAAGATAACTTGGAACAGCCCATATCTGTCGCAGAAATCAAGTCAGCAATTGATAATTTAAACCCAGGGAAGTCGCCCGGTCCTGACGGCTTAAGCGCGGCCTTTTATAAGTACTTCAAAGAGGACGTATCACCGGTTTTAACGGCGATGTTTTTAGAAGCATTTCGTCTGAAATACCTTCCACCGTCGTTTTCGTCTTCCCACACGGTTCTGATACCGAAAACAGAAGAAACTGAAAAACTAAAGTTCGTAACGGCGTACCGGCCAATCGCTTTGTCGAACGTTGATTACAAAATATTGATGAAGGTGCTAGCGCAGAGGTTACAAACTGTGATCACACTTCTTGTAGGGCCACACCAGACGTGCGGCATCAAAGGTCGCACAATCACAACGAATATACACACGGCGAGATGTGTGCTTGAGTGCTGCGACGCCGCTGGAGGAGCCGTCGCGCTTCTCCAGCTTGACCTTAAAAAAGCGTTTGATTGTGTGTCCCACGATATTCTGTTTTCTGTTCTTGACCATGTAAATGTGGGATCTGTCATTAGTGAGGGTGTTGGCCTGGCGTATAGACGGTGCACCACGCGGTTGATTGTAAACAATTCACTGGGAGCGCCCATTAGCGTGCAACGTTCGGTGCGTCAGGGTTGCCCCCTCAGCCCTCTGCTTTTTTGTATTTATATAGAAACGTTGTGTTTAACCATCATACAAAACAACCAGGTTAAAGGATTTCGTGTACACTCTTCTGAAGTCAAGCTTCTCGCTTATGCTGATGACGTTGCAGTTTTCTGTTCAGACAAGGAAAGTGTCACTCTTGTCGTAGAAATCGTGAAACGGTTCGGTGTTGCAACAGGCAGCTTTGTAAACTGGGGAAAGTGTGTGGGATTCTGGCATGGTGATTGGTTGACAACCCCAGACATTTTCGCCAATGTCACTTGGGTCACCCATCCAGTGAAATACTTGGGTATTCCACTGGAGTTTTACAGAGACAGCGAGCCCTACTGGCGTGCGCAAGCTCGGGAGCTGCGTGAGAAAGCGAATAAATGGAGAGCCAATGGTTTGTCTATGTTTGCTAGGGAAACTGTGTGCAACATTTTTCTGGCTAGCAAATTGTGGTATGTTATGCAAGCACTGCATTGTTCTTGGGTGAATATACAACGACTTCACCGCGTGTTCGCTGTATTTGTGTGGGCTTCTACTTGGGAGAGGACCAGTCGAATGAATTTGTTTCGACGAACCCGCGATGGTGGCTTAGGGCTGACGCACCTTTTTGTAAGACAGCTTGTAAATCGATTTCTGTTTTTGCGGGACGTTCAAGACCCTTTTCTGCGCACAGTACTTCAAGTGCGGCTAATGCGGGCTTTGCCCGAATTCGTAGTTTCTACGAGTAGTATGACAGGGGGAATCTATGGATACTTTAAAGAGATTGTTGTGTCATCCCGTTTTTTGTTTGCTCGATTTTCGATGCAATATTTGGCTAATGTCACGCGGAAAAAATTATATAAGGATGTATGCGATGTGGTCATACCTGTACCAATGTATAGAGTTTTATACTGTGCAGGTCCAGGACAAGATGTTCTAAAAAGGGTTAAGCGAATGGAAGTATCACCAGGAGCGAAGTCTTTCTTCTTTAAACTACAGACGGGCACGCTTTCAGTTGCAACATGGATGGAGGGTAAGGGGATTTCTATGCCATGGGGAACTGACTGCTCTATTTGCAAACAATCTGAAACGGTGGAGCATGTCTTTCTCCATTGTTGGGCAGCAGTGTTTCTATGGGATGTCCTCCAAAGGACACTGCGAAAGGACTTTCCACTGAACCCCCATGGAATACGGTTTTTATGTATCGAGAGAGAGGATGGGGTGCCGTACGATCTCGTCATGTTGTTGGGCCTGCACAGTATTTGGCGGTCGCGCATGGCATGGCTCAACTGTGATGTAGACGCGCGGCCGACGCGACAATATTTCCGCGAAACTGTTTCCAAGTTCATTGAAATTCAGAGAGCGAAGTTTTCTGTTCCTGAGTGGTTGCCAAGGGTGGAACCCCTGGCCATGCTTAGGGAATTTTAAATGACAACGCCAGTCCACCATGGCATGGCGGCCTTTTTGTAGATTGTGTGTTTTCTGTAGCACCTTTATGTTGTGTTGCACTGTCGAAGACCGGCATTAAAGAAAGAAAAACGGGACGTAGTGTAGTGGATAGAGTGTCCGCCTTCCAATCAGCATTCATGGGTTCGAATCTCCGTGCGGGACAACTTAGTTTTTTTTTTGCATATGCATGGGACGCAGGAACAAGATAACTAAACCACACTTAAGGTCAGGATAATATGTCCTTTTTCATCATAATCATCATCATTATCACCAGCCTATCTACGCCCACTGCAGGGCAAAAGCCTCTCCCATTATTCTCCAATTACCCCGGTCCTGTGCCAACTGTGACCAATTTATCCCCTCAAACTTCTTGATCTCATCTGCCCATCTAACTTTCTGGCGCCCCCTGCAACGCTCGCTTTCTCAAGGGATCCACTCTGTTACCCTTAATGACAAACGGTTATCGTTCCTTCGCATTACATGCCCTGCCCACGTCCATTTCGTCTTCTTAATCTCTACTTATATGTCCTTAACACGCGTTTGTTCCCCTACCCACTCCGCTCTCTTCTTGTCCCTTAATGTTACACCTATCATTTTCCGCTCCATTGCTCGCTGAGTCGTTCTCGATTTAATGAACCCTCTTAGTGAGCCTCCAAGTTTCTGCCCCGTAGGTACGTACCGGTAAGATGCAGCTGTCATACACTTTCTTCTTCAGCGACAATTGTAGGGTGCTATTCATTATCTGAGAATGTCTGCCGTATGCACTCCACCCCATTCATCATCATCATCATCATCACCAGCCTATCTACGCCCACTGCAGGGCAAAGGCCTCTCCCATTATTCTCCAATTGCCTCGGTCCTGTGCCAACTGTGACCAATTTATCCCCGCAAACTTCTTTATCTCATCTGCCCATCTAACTTTCTGCCGCCCCCTGCAACGCTTGCCTTCTCTAGGGATCCATTCTGTTACCCTTAATGACCAGCGGTTATCTTGCCTTCGCATTACATGTCCTGCCCACGTCCATTTCTTCTTCTTAATTTCTACTAATATGTCTTTAACACCAGTTTGTTCCCTGACCCACTCCGCTCTCTTCCTGTCCCTTAATGTTACACCTATCATTTTCCGCTCCATTGCCCGCTGAGTCGTTCTCAATTTAAGTTGAACCCTCTTAGTGAGCCTCCAAGTTTCTGCCCCGTAGGTGAGTACCGGTAAGATTGAGCTGTCATACACTTTCTTCTTCAGCGACAATGGTAGGCTGCTATTCATTATCTGAGAATGTCTGCCATATGCACCCCACCCCATTATGATCCTTCTAATTATCTCTGCCTCATGATTGGGATCTGGGGTAACAACTTGGCCTAAGTAGATATATTGGCTTACCACTTCCACTGCCTCGCCCCCTATCCCAAACTGCTGTGCTGTCCCGAGGTTATTGATCATTACTTTGGTTTTCTGCATATTAATTTTCAGGCCCACGGTTCTACTCTGTTCGTCCAGTGCAGAAAGCATGCTTTGCAATTCGTCCCCCGAGTTACTTAGCAAGGCAACGTCATCAGGAAATCTGAGGTTACTGAGGTATTCTCTATTAACCCTTACTCCCACCTGTTCCCAATCCAACGTTCTGAATACTTCTTGTAAACATGCTGTGAATAACATTGGAGAGATTGTGTCTCCTTGTCTGACGCCCTTCCTTATAGGTATTTTACTGCTCTCCTTATGGAGGATGATGGTAGCTGTGGACCCATTGTAGATATTCTCTAGTATTTTTACATAATGCTCATCTACCCCCTGGTACCGTAATGCCTGAATGACTGCTAGGGTTTTGATCGAGTCAAATGCTTTTTCATAATCTATGAATGCTATATATAGGGATTCAGTATACTCCGCGCACTTCTCTATCACCTGATTGATCGTGTGAATATGGTCCATTGTTGAATAACCTTTACGGAGCCCTGCTTGTTCTTTAGGTTGACTGAAATCTAAGGTTGCAGAAATTCGGTTAGCGATTACCTTGGTAAGTACCTTCTAGACGACTGACAGTAAGCTGATCGGCCTGTAATTTTTTAAGTCTTTCATGTCACCTTTCTTATAGATTAGGATGATATTCGCGTTCTTCGAAGATTCCAGTACACTTGCGGTCATTAAGCATTGCGTATACAGGTTTGCCAGTTTTTCAAGTACAATTTCTCCGCCATACTTTAAGAGGTCTGCTGTTATCTGATCCTCACCAGGTGCTTTGCCCCCGTTCATTTCTTTCAAAGCCTTCCTTAATTCTTCGGTCTTTACTGGTGGGATGTCTATCTCCTCTGAGCTACTTTCTTGTTCGGCATTATCCTGGATGTCCCGGCTACTGTACAGATCCCTATAGAACTCCTCGGCCACTGTGACTATTTTATCCCTATTTGTGATGACACTGCCTTGCTTATCTTTAAGTGCATGCATGTGATTTTTCCCCACGCCAAGACACCTCTTCACTGCTTTCAGGCTACCTCCGTTCTTTACAGCGTATTCGATCCTCTCCATATTATACTTCCATATGTCAGCTGTCTTACGCCTACTGATTAACTTCGAAAGCTCCACTAGTTCTATTCTGTCAGCGGGGGTGGAGAGTGTCATGGTTTGCCGTTTCCTAATTATATATTTCGTTTCCTGTGAAAGTTTACCAGTATCCTGTCTAGCCATCGTGCCCCCGACTTCTACTGCACACTCCGTGATAATGCCTGTAAGGTTGTCGCTGGCTTCCTGTGTCGTAATCTCGGCTTCCTCGTTAAGAGCTGAATATCGGTTCTGCAGCACGATCCTGAATTCTTCTACTTTACGTCTTACTGTTAGCTCATTAATCGGCTTCTTTCGTACTAGCTTGTTACGGTCCCTCCTCACATCTAGCCTAATTCGAGATCTTACCATACGGTGGTCATTGCACCTTACCTTTCCGAGCACTTCCATATCCTTCCCGACGCCAGGGTTATCGCATAATATGAAGTCTATTTCATTTTTATGGTCCCCATTCGGGCTCCTCCACGTCCACTTCCGACTCTCCCGTTTACAGAAGAAGGTATTCATTATATGCGTAGGTTATTCCGTTCTGCAAACTCAACTAGTAGGTCCCCCCTGCTATTTCTACAGCCTAGACCATAGTTCCCAACTGCCTTGTCTCCAGCCTGATTCTTGCCTACTTGAAGTCCCCCATAACTACGGTATAGTATGTTTTTACTTTAGCCATCCGATTCCACATCTTCATAGAAACGTTCCACTACTTGGTCGTCGTAACTGGATGTGGGCGCGTAGCCCTGCACCACCTTGATCTTGTACCTCTTATTGAGCCTAATTACAACACCTGCTGCCCTTTCGTTAATGCTATAGTATTCTTCTATAGCGTAGCTGTACCTTTTTCATAGCGTAGCTGTATTACGTTACGCTTTCATACATTTTTCCGTCCCCTTCGTCGCGGGCACTGCATGTCGCGGCGGCCCTATGAATTTCCGCCCCCCCCCCCTCCTCTTCCTATTTTCCTTCTCTCTCTCTCTCGATGCCCTCACATCAAGACGCCATGCGGCAAAGCCAACTTTATGCGCATGTTTTTAATGCGCGAGGCGTCAAAAAAGCGAGGAGTTCATGGCTGTGCGCCTATTTCAGAGTCTCCAAATGCGTTGAAGCGCGAAGCTTCCTGAAACACGTGCTTGAACCCGGCAATGGCCTAAGGAAACAAGCAGCGGTGTAACGTGTAGGAGACTGATCGAATGCATTTGTAACCGGAAGGTGGAAGGAGATCGCGAAGCAACCTTAGAGAACTTGGGGCGGTTAAAGATTATTCAGAAAATAAGAAATAATGTTAAACAGAATTAAAACACGAAACTATAAATGAAATAAATTTAAACCTTAGATAAAAACTTCGCTATGCCGTCGATGTGCTTTTCAAGTCATGTTTTCTTAACACGGATTCGTTCATTGGCGCTCCTTTGCGCAGATATCTTGGCGCCGCTAACAAGAACGTTTTGTACGATGACGGATCAGATTGTGGTAATCCGTTCATTGGCGCTCCTTTGCGCAGATATCTTGGCACCGCTAACAAGAACGTTTTGTACGATGACGGATAAAATTGTGGTGGAAGTAGAGTCTAAGCTCTCTTTTGTTGCATCGATTTTAAAAAAATAAGTCTCGGTCGTCATAAGGATGGGCGTGCCATTCTTCCATCCACCCCCGAGAAGACCAAAAATTTCGGGACACAGAGTGAGCCGTCACCCCTGCAAAACTATTCCTCCATTAGGTAGAGCTCATCATGCTTTGTGTGTATTTGTCCTTGAAGAAAAAATGCTCGTGCCTGCTATGGGATGTCACAAGAGCTCAAAAGCCTGAACGTGCGTGTGCCCTGAGCCACCATTGCCGCGAAAAAGGCTGTGCGGCCCAGTGTTCCTTTCCCTCCACTTCATTTTTGTTTCAACGCGAGAAGGAAGGCAGATTGGGAATGCCACAGAAAATGTAGCCTAGCCCGTATGAGAGCTTGTCATACGAGGTCTTGAGGATGAATTTTCTTCCGAGCGCAACTTTGAGAAGCGAAAGCTGCTTGGGAACAGTTCAGTCAAATACTCCATATCTCTTACAAGTAGGCGCCTTTCGTAGGGGAATAGAGGCATTGGCAATTGGGGAAAGCGTACAACCGTCGTATCTGCTTACGCCCCACTAAACCACTTGGCCGAGAGCAATGCTATGCGGCTCTCAATGCCCAAAATGTAATAGCATTCTTTGCTGAGTACCTCCGCAGCCAGGACCAAGTAACCCCCTGCATTTCCACAAAAATACAGATTTGTCGAAAAAAAAACAGCTTTAATTGTTACAATAGCGTAAATGGGGATAATTTGTCGGACAGCATTTCAAAAAACAAAAGATAAATAAATAAAATAAAATTTTCACAACATTATCGCACAAAATCAAAAATATGCATCTTATACATTTCCTCCCACAACCGAATAATAAACTAAAAATCCCGCATAAGAACGTCAGAAATGCTAATAAAAATAGCGTAAACGCTCCAACTCTGCAGTACGCCTTGCACCTTCGGAAAAAGGTATTATCAGCCAGCTATAAGGCGCTTCATCACTATAATACTAAAGTTTGCATTATTCGAGAAAAGAAACAAACAAAACTTAAAAATAATAAAATAAACCAACGACTTTCGCTACTCATACTCGTATTTGGCTACGAAGAACTCACACTCAACACAAGTAGCACAAGAACGCTAGGCATTAAGAGACAATTCTGTGAATTTCTGCAGATTTTTTGCTGCCAATAATCAACACAAGCATTAAATCAGTCGGTGTTTAGCATGGAGCATTTGTTTTTATTCTTGTTCCTGGGTTTCGAAAAAAGAAAAAAAATAGCCACACGCCAGGATTCGAACCCAGGGTCAACGAGTGGCAGGCGGTGACTGTATCCACTACACTATTTACCCTCTAGTAATCGATGGCAGCGCCCCTTGCGGATTTCCAGTTTTTCGGCCTCACTGCCTCCCATTGAAAATGCCCCTGCTTTTGCCACTCTTAGCTGCGCCTTCCAAGCTCCGTCGGCGGCTGCGTTCGCCCCACAAAAAAAGAAAAAAAAATGGCCGCGATCGCCGAAACTGCCTCCGCTGCCAGCTCGGCGCATGCGCTCTCCACACATGGTTCGCACCTGACCACTTTACTCCGGCGTGCATGTGAGCTTGGCTATGAATGAAAGCGAGAGTGGGTCGTCTTCTCTGAGCGTCTTTCGAGGGTTGGATGCTTTGATCCGTCGTTGGCAGGCGGCGCCTGAGCACCCCGCGGTTTATGCCCGGGGAGGGAGCAGTCTGGCTCGAAAAACTCCAGAAACGGGACCACAACGGTAGCCAAAGGCATGCGTTGGACGAATAGTGTTACAATCACGGCACGTCCTCCTACAACCATAACACAGAACTTCATCCCGCATAAACCACAACCACCCTACCGCACCAATAAAAGAGATAACACTGTGGGATAACACTGTGGAACAAACTACCTGATAATCTAGTCACGTGCTATAAGCGCCAAATTTTCCGCAATAAACTAAAATGCCACATGTCGCATTCTAACTGAATGTGCTGTTTCCCCGCCCATGTTTAAATACTTTTTAACTACTGTATAAACTGTTGTCGTTTTAGATGCGACGCTGAGAGGAGCATCTCTTGCCGGCGGCCCTGTCCTTTCTGCGTCGTTGTCGTCCCCGTCCGCACAGCTGCGTCTCTCCTCCGCTCGCCTCCTGTGCTCTCTCCGATAGCGCCGATAGCGAAAACTCTCTCCCAACAACTGCGCGCGGCGCAAGCGCGCCGTGCGCATGTGCAGCGCTCTCTCTCCGCGGTCCCCTCTCCTTCGGGTGCGCTGTACTCGGCAGCGCGCTGCACTCGGGCAGCTGCGCTGCCAGAGTGCCGCGCTCCGGCCGGTCTCTCAGTCGACGTCGTCCGCGCTACGCGTGCTCTCTCTCTTTCTCTCTTGCATTACCCGACGATTTCTCACGCAATTCGAGTAATCGAACCAACGGAAACGCACAATGAAACCCCCTTCAGCGTCGCATCACACCAGGGTTCCCTCGAGGGGAGGTGGGTGTAATGTTTTTCTCTGGAAGCTTAACCTTTGTACCTGTACTTTTTATTTGCATTTGATAATGTTTACTTTGTACTTTGCATATTGTACCTTTTTTATTATCATTGTTCTCTGAATGTTTACGCTTGGAACACTTTGAGTTTTGTTGTTTAATATACCTTGTACGCCCCCCCCCCCTGAGTAATGCCTTCAGTCCTTTAAGGTGGAATAAATGAAACGAAATGACATAAAACGAAATGAAACGAAAGTAGAGCTAAATCGAAAGTTCACGAATTGAAACCAGGACTTCACTAGGCTAAGCCAAGCTTTTGATTCGCATATCCAGGGTTATCTGAGCTAATCCGTAGCCATCTTTCTCTTTTTTTCTTTGCGCTTTTATACGGCGTGGACATAGTTCTGTTCTCATCCGGGCTCGGAGTGTTCGTGTACGACGCCCTGGGAATCCATGTGTTTTATACTTGAAAGAACCTTCATGAAGATGATGACAGTCGCTGTCTTTCTATGAGTGGAGACTTCTGGGTAATTTTATGTTCTCGTATCGCACGTCGGCCGTTTCGTTTCGGTGAATTGAAATTTTCCACTCACAAGCAAAAGTCCCGCGAGGATCCGAAAAACTGCTGGAAGTATGTAACAGGACGGAAGATAGAGTGCGTACGCGAGAGCTAGGAAGTGTTTAAAATCCGTGTTGATCTTCGTGCAGAAAAATGGAGGGACCAATAATTGAGGGCAGTAATTTTATTTTCTTACACTCCTAAAATGAGGCTGGGTGGGACACAGCAGTAGCAAAACTTTTTGTGTCATGCTGATAACTTGAAACGCTGCATTCGTTTTTTTGGCATATATTCAGCAATAAATTGTATATATACAATTTTGTATTGTATATATACAATTTTTTTTGCACCCGTATTTGGTGCCACTTCCATCTTTAAACCTAGTGCACAATTTACATGGGAGCTACTCGGTGCTTCCCAAAAGGTCAGCAACGGCAAGTACAACAAATTAGTCAGGCCTGTGTAACCTAATAAAGTAGCGCCAGGCGGAATGAAAGTGTGCAAAAATATCCTTGCGACGTCTAAGGACTTTGGATCCGGTCTGAATGTTAGTGCTATACCAAATTTAGGCTCATGTGTAGGCTTATGAGAAACAAGGAATCTTGTCACGCGCTGGCGCATGGTGACTAAAACCATATACCTTTTCTATCATGCATAGTGTATGTATTATTTAATATTTGGTGAGAAGGTACTGCCGACCTCTAATACAAGGTCCTTCGGAGGACAGGGTTGTAAAAAGATAAAAAAAGATGTGACATGAACAATCAAAGGGATGAGAAGATATGTGGATTTAGGCAACACTGAAACATGTATATGCGCAGTAATTTATGCAGTTCTGTCACCTTCCACGAATAAGAAATGGCTAATCTGGGAACCGATTGAAGGATTTAGGAATAGTCTGCATATCGCTGAACGTCCTGGCACGATTTTTTTTAATGTTGGGACTTCCTCTCCCATTTACAACCTATATATTGTCTTGTGTACGAGTAAAGTATTCAGTTGAGAATGTGGGCTTGTCGGTGTCCTTCCTATTCTGGCGCGTTTTTGTCTTCCCGCGATATAATCACCATGGATCGTCAGTGAGCCCTAAAGGCGGAGGCCGATAAATTATCGTTAGTAGAAACAAAAGTTCCCGAAGATAAAAAAGTGCGATATCTGAATTAACGCACAAGTACGCTCTTTTGAGTGGGTATCTTGAGTACATAGCAAACGACATTCGGTGAAACGCCCGTGAGTGTGTGACCGCTACGATCACACACTCACAGCCGCTTCACCGAATGTCGCTCATGGTCCGTAACCGGTTCACCTACGTGGGTGCGTTTTAGGTCGCTGCCCTTTAGTGGCCGTCTCTGGGCTGTGCCGGTTGTCGGCGTAACCGAGGTAAGGATGGCCTGTACCGAAGAGTGAAAGAAAAAGCGAATGATGAAAGAAAGCAAACGGGGAGAGGGTCGCGAAATTGGGAGGGAAGGGCGGTTAGCCGTGGCGGCGCGAGCCAGGGCTCTCCGAAGTGTGCGGTTGGGGTGGGGAGGGGGCAGTATGCTGTGCCCGCACGAGGCGCTCGATGGCGCGACGCTTCGCGAAAAAGTGAGGGGGGCGTGCGCGTGACTATGATGTGCGTTCGCTTAAGACGCACTTCGCGGTCTCTTCCTGAGACACATTTCGCTGCCGTCGAGAGAACTCACTAATGAGGGCTGCCACAGCCCACTGCTGCTGAGCCCAAATACCCCATTCTAGAGTATCGTGATCGCCGTCCGATTTCTATCTTTACATTCAGCATTAGCGTGAGGTCACCCTCACGTAGAAACTAAGGAGGAGAGAAGCAACGCCAAACTCAATGTACGCCGAACTGTTTTTACCGGTAACCAACCTTCTGTAAATACAAGAGATACCAGGTGCACGTTGGGTCATCAAGACCAAATGAACCATCGCAGCTTCGGGGATTCATGCTGTACTCGCACTCTGTAGGTTCTGGGTTCAATTTCATCCTGCTTCAAATGTGTTACTTCTCTACTGAAGTGCAATATTTTCTTTTTACTTTTTCTGCCGGGTCGTCTTTGAATGTTTTTTTGCCAAAGGAACGGCGGACGGCGGGTTCCTGCAAACTGGCCATAGGCTGCCTGACAAATAGAAACAGTGCATTTTTCGATTGCAGCTGCGGAAGGAAGCTCAAATTCTCCGTTAAACACAGACCACAGTAGTTATCGTATAATTTGCTTCGTCTGAAAATCTAGGACCACTGTCACGTCCCCACAACCACACGCGCGACAAAAGGTGCTTTTATCTTTGTTGCGTCATGTTTGAACGTTAAGTACAAGGTCGACCAAGTAGCGGCGTTGGTCCACCTGACCGACCATTCTAAGCGGTGCCATGTATGCGTTGCAGAGTTCAATGACGCACGTGTATTATTATATTAACCAGGCCTACCGCATGTGCAGGAAAGTACAGCCGGTAAAACGCTTGTCTATAACAGCGATTTCAACTTCAACCAGCCACATCCGAAAACTGCCGAAACATACTCGTTCCAAACATGTCGGAGGCAAAAGCGCAGGGCTAAGACTTCAGAATTCCGCAGTAGTCTTATTCAAATCCCGCTCCGGCGGAGCAGGATAGGGCTGAGAGTAAGAACGCTGTGTTATAGACAAGCCTTTTACCGGCTGTACATACAGTAGACTCTCGATAAACGGAACTTCAAGGGACCGAAAAAATTAGTTCCCTTTTACAGGAGTTCCGTTTACCGAGATCGATGTATGAAAGCGCAAATTGGTGTGCGTACACACTATCAATACCATTTCATAGAACTCGAAGCATCAGAAGGTGAATGCAGCTGATAGTTTTTCAGAAAGCACGAAAACTAAAAGAGGTTTAGGCACAGCACTCACAATGTTAATTTGGCAACAATGAGTCCCTGAGCATCAAATGCATCAATTATGTTTGTTTGAGTCCTTGCAACGGCACCTTCACGGAGGCTAGAGGCCTCAACTTTGCGAGTGCTTACGAGCCACCGAATGTAGAAGATGGCAACACGGTAATGAAGCGCGAATGGCACCACGATGGCACGAACGAGGCAATAGGAGCAGAACACCGTAATCTCGGCGTCTTAAATCGACACCATACGACTGGAATAAGAACTGCGATGTTGCATTCGTTGCGCTAACACGGCTGACCACAAACGAGACGAGGCTCACGAGGAGGGAGGAAAAAAAACAATCACGAAACAGCCGGAACCGTAAAAAGCTGATTCTCATGCCAATTGATTTCACAAGAAGTGCCATTTCTGGTTCCGTTTAAAAGGTGACGTGGAAACTTTAGCTCCGATTACCGTGACTTTTTTTACGTTATCTGAATACAAAACCAACCAATTTACCGGCTACTGTTCCGTTTAAGCGGCAATACCGTTTACGCTATTTCTGTTTCTCGAGATTGTACTGTAATTGTAAGCGCATGTCTTCGATTACTCTCATTGAAAAGGTGTTTTGTTTTTACCAGAGTGCATGCGCTATACATATATTTTGGCGTGTGCTTTTTTGTGTGGGGAGGGGTGGGGGTTAGTAACTGTGATGGGAGAAAGGTGCGGTTTAATTCTATCAGAGTATATTCTATCAGAGTATTAATTCTATCAGAGTATTTAATTCTATCAGAGTAAATATTATAGCTTTTTTTTTGTTTCAGAAGCAGAGACTAATTTCTGGTTAATTAGGGCACAATTTATAGTTTCTGAAAATTGCATTTCTGTCAACTTTTTCTCTCTTCCAGAATTCCACTCCGTAAACTCACAGCCCACGCCCGCAGTGCAGACTCAAACAAGTAAGTGAGATAAAAAATGAGCACCCGGAAGTTCTATTGGGCAGCCGATAGGGACGAGCTGCTAGAGGCTTCAGTTCCCCTTTAGTTAACCACGTGACAATATTGATTTATACTACGTGGTAGAATTTCCCAACATTCAAGAAAAAAGTAAACGTTTTCAGCACAAGTTTGGGGTTTACGGCCACTGTTACAGGGGTGCAGATAAACCAACGCAATTTGGCTTCTCAAAATGGAAAAAGGTACTCACACGTGTTCATTTTGAAGGCGAAAGCCTGCAGTGTCTTAATCGACGAAAAGCAGTCGTATTTTTTGTTACTTATTTTTCTCTTCATGAAAATGGCCGCCGCTGCACAAAGTAAACAAGAAAAGCGCATCTCCGCTCAAATGAATTTTGAACCCGGGTCTGTAGATTAGAAGCCCAGGGCTTCACGAAATGTGCTATCTCCACCCTCCTTTCTTTATGGATCTTTAGCACACAAGTCAGAAAACGAAAAAATGATTACAAAGTGCGACAGGACACCACGGGGTCACTTGCTGGTGTGTCAAAAAGTTCGAAGCCTTGGCACTCTTTACAACTCGCTCAACCAATCAGGTGGGCAAGGTTATACACTTCTAATGCGTTCCGCACACTTCGGCAGGACAACTGTCTACTTGGCCTCACAGCAACATCATTATGGCGGAATTTCATTTGAAATTTCTGGTGTTATGCTAGGCCACCAACATTAAAAGATCATACGAAACTCCGCCGTTATTTTGAGCGACCAGGGATTTGATATCGTGGTTATTGAACTGGAAATCATTTTTTCCTGTTCTCTGAAGAATGTACCCAAATATTCACCCCCTCCAAACAGTTATAAACGCGCGCTCTGCTGCCAGTGGCTTCTTACACAGCAGACAATTGGGACACCAGAGAACAAACATTTTTTTTATTATTCAAGTTTTAACGGGTAATATTCACGCGTGTAACTCAAAGAAAAACACCCTCCGAGGTGGCTCAGTGGCTAAGGCGTTGCGCTGCTGAGCACGAGGTCGCGGGTTCGATTCCCGGCCGCGGCAGCCGCTTTTCTAATGGAGGCGAGAAGCAAAAACGCCCGTGTGTACGAGATTTCGGCGCACGTTAAAGATCCCCAGGTGGTCAAAATTAATCCGGAGCCCTCCACTACGGCGCGCCTCATCGCCTGCGTTGCGTCGGCGCGTTATCCCCTACAATCAACCAACTCAAAGAAAAACATTTCACATTAGGTGGCGATCTTTGTTTTACACGCTGACATACATCTTACCCTGACACTGCAGTGTACATAGATCTGCACAAAGAAATCGCAAAGTTGAATCAATGTACCTATAGGGCTTTCTTTAGGTGCACAATAGCGAAATACGCAAAAGAAAGCCATGAAAGCAAAAGTATTATCGCAAGTGCAACATAGGCTATCTCGGCACGTTATTAGCGTAGAACAAACGTCATTTTTGTTTCGTCGTGGTACGCACGCCCTTGGGGGATTGGCCAGGAATCGGGAACTCTGAGAGGCAATCTGTCCGCTTTACAAAATTCACAAAAGAATAAATTTGCGACGCAAAGTTATCATAATAGCGCTTTCAGCGGTACCCCTGAACGATATGGTACCTGAGAACAACAGGTGCATTTTATTGACGCAGAACCAGGAATATAGGAAAGTCGTGGACGATTTCCACCTGCTCGCTGACGTATTTGGCGTCGTAAGACGAAGTAACAAAATTAAAAAAAGAAACGCGTACACGGTGTAGGAGAAAAGAAGCTGGTCGGATTAACCGCCCTGAAAGACAAACGAAGGCGAAGAAAAAGATTCACATACGGTGTAGCAGTAAACAAGTGTATATTAAGTATCCCCAGGCTTTCGTTCGTCCTCAAAGCAAGCAAGCGAGCAGACAAAAGCGCGTCGAGCAATTTCTTTCGCTCTGATGTAAAAATGGCTGCGGCTTAGCTCCGCTAACCTTAGATATGCAAAGGAAAAGCTCGGCTTAGTCTGGTTGAGTCTTGGTTTCACTTGGTTAACCTTTGATTGATTAGCTGCATTGCCGACCACGTCTCACAGCCGTACGGTCCATTCAACGTTCACAGGAGGAGGCCGGGAGAACGCGGCGTTCACTGGGTTCATTCATGACGAACGCACCGTTGCTCTTTGCCGGGCGCGAGACGAGTCACGTTGCCCGAAACGACCCAGCGCAGCATGCATGGGAGGCTGCGGGGCTGGTTGGCTGCTTCGGCCGCAGCGGCGGTGGCGACCGCTGTCGGTGCCCACAGGCGCCAACAGCGGGCCCGCGAATCACGCGATGCGCTCCGAGGGGTGTGTCGCCGGGGGTGTGTCTGCGGTCAAAAGGTCATTTGCGCATCCTCCATGTAATCGCTGGACGAAAGTAGTAAAGCTTTGCTTTAAGGTAGGTCACCACCTTCAAAAAAAAATTACAAGTGTAGCCCAAACGTTATAATTATATTTTTGCCTTCTAAAGCTTATACAGTTGGAAACTTTTAATTGATGAAATTGCTAAGAATGTATAACAAGAAAATTATATAAATCAGAATGCGCGAAAATAAGCATGTTGCGCGAACAGTCACAACAACAAAATGGTAGGTACGATTCAAAGACGACTTGGTAGGAACGTAATGAAGACAATAACTTGTGCATCTAACCTCCACGAATATCACATCTTCAAGGTAAGTTTCGTAATCATAAAAAGACTTAAAATTTTGATATCCGGCACGCTTGGCTTTCACACAACTGGCCATAATATAAAAAGTTACATATATTTTTAAGTCATTCTGCTTCATTGCATAGTTCTATATATAAAGAAAGAGCACGCAAATGTTCGTACGAAAATAATCACTACAAGCAATGTTATCACTGTTCGCGTAACTGATGGATCAAAAAATCAAGTTTTGAGAAAAATGGCTTCGAAGGTTCAGATCTATTCTACGTATAATCAAGAACAGTGAATGCGCCTAAAATCAGTCAGGCTCATAGCTTTCTCCCTCCTTGTAACAGGCAGGATCTCCTTTTGGCCAAGCTGAAGCGCAGGTATTTTGTTTTGCCTGTTTTGCGCCTTACAGTTGACTCAGTTACGGCGTTCATCATACGGTGCCAGTTAGTGGTCAGGCACGACATCCTCGTACTATAACTGTAACTGCAGACTATAAAGTACTATAACTGTCTCCTTGCAAGACTTGAACTAAATCCGCGAAATTAAAACGGCATACGTGAAACTACGGCAGCCAGACACAAACGCATGGCAAGGCAAATGCGCGCAACGTGAACAAGAGCGTGCCACCTACTGCCGTTTAGAGGAAATTTTGAAATAAATCGAATGTACGATATCCCGCAAAATGTTTCCAAAAGCTTAGAATGTACCTAAATAAATTAGCATTACGTAACGTATATACAAAGAAACATTTCTGACGATATGGCAGATGCTGCGGAATCGGAAACCCGCAGTTTCGGTTTCGGATGCGTCTCGGAGGGGCTAAAAAAGGATCATAACTTTTGAACCGATTAAGATAACACCACAATTTTTTTCTAAATATTCTTTCATAAACAGGGGTGTTGAAAATGTAAAACTAAAAAAAATCGTTATTTAAAAAAATTCGTTTTTGAAGGTGGCGGCCTACCTTAAAATATTGGCTGGCTATTAGGACACTCCCCAATGGGATATTTAAGCGTAGCAGTAGTGCGCTGAGGCAGCACTCACTCGTGGGTTCTTTCGACGGCAGCGATGATGAGCATCTGCGTCGGCAGCGTGAAGTGCGTCTCGGGAAGGGACCGCGACACTCGCATTAGGTAGGGAATGCTCACCATCGTCACGTGGAGGCCCCCCAAGTTTTTCTCGAGCGTTTCGCCGTCGAGCGCCTCTTGCGGGCACGGCATGCTGCCCCCTCCCCTACCGCACACTTTTGGAGAACGCTGGCTCGCGGCGCCACATCGAATCAACCTCCTCTCTTAATTTCGCGTTCGCTTTTTCTTTCACTCGTCGGTCTTGCCATCGTTCACTCGGTAATGACGACGACGACGACGCGGCTCAGCCCACAGACGGGCAACGAAGGGCTGCGACCTAACAGCAGCCGATAATGTGACCTTCGCGTAACCGGTAGATCACAGTGCCTTAACAGCTTTCCATACTCTATACGCTCTGCCACTGGATTAGTTCTAGCGACGTACTGAAGTCTTTTCTAGGGCTCAAACGTTCTAGCTCCTCCTGGTCAGGGTCAAACTATTAGTGTTTAGATGTATTGATTGATTTTGATTGATTTTAGGGTTTAACGCGCCGACGCAACGCAGGCGATGAGGCGCGCCGTAGTGAGGGCTCAGTTTAAATTTTTGGACCACCGGGGAAATCTTTATCGTGTCCCGAAATCTCGTACACACAGGCGTTTCTGCTTTTCGCCTCCATAGAAAAGCGGGCGCCGCGGCCGGGAATCAAACTCGCGACCCCGTGCTCTAGTGTTGAGATGTAGTTAGAAGCCTAATTCTATTCACAGAGGCTGTTGTAGTGGTTAGTTGGCGAAGTTTTTTGTAATCGCGGCCGGTGATATTTGCGTAGAAAGAAAACTACCAACGAATTTCGCAGCACGACAAAAAAATCAATCCTCCTCTACGGCGAATAGACCATATATATTTCTTGTGAAGAGTAGTAAATTTTTTGGGAGCGCAACCTCTAGTCCTTCAACTGGTGTGTGAATAGTACTTAAAATGGGTCTGTTTAAGTCATATATGCATTCAATGACGCGGATATTTCATTACTATTCTCCTCCACTTCTTCTACCGACATCATGAAACTAACGAAGTTTGACGCAAGCTCCTAATAGGGTATACACACGTGGCCTGTTATACAAAGAATTTAATGGCGGTATTGGTGGTATGGCGAAGCCATTATCATGGCCTTCATGAGCCTCACTATCATCATTACTAACTAGCTCGCACTCAGAAAACTCTTGTCACCTGGCCTGGAGCGGCACCCGGTTCTATGCTACCGCACCTCACCGTGGAACAACCGTCACAACCCAGTAAACCTGGGTTCTAGCACTTTTTGGTCGCTTATTGGCGGTGAGGGCGACCACGGGCGGCGCTGCGAAGCGCGTGTTCGTGACTTCGCCTTAGGGATTCTTGTATTTGTCGTCTGCTTCCCTCGGGCTCGTTTTCCGTGCTGTTTCGTTGCGCTCGGTTGACTTTTAATTCCTGTCCGCACCAGATTCTGCATGTGCGTGACTAGTTATCATACTAACAGATTTAAAATTGTGTACGCTAGCTAAAAACGTGATTTGAAATACAGTTTCTGACACCGCCCCGGATGGAACATTGGCGGCTTCACCCCATGCCTTGCGATGCCCGTTCTGTCGCGAACGCAACGACACAAAGCTAGGCGCTACCTTCTGTATCGCGCCATCTTTCAAACACAGGGAACCGCCAGATGCGAACAGCCGCAAACAGCGAAAATGAAAAACGGAAAGAAATTCCAGGCCTTCGGAATTATTGGCTTTGGTAGACGGAATTACGATTCTAGGTAGTCGTACGTGCACAGTTGGTAAAACAGTGTTCTATCACATCATTTACGTAGCCTTGGCATGAGAGTATGCTGGCATGCTCTATGGAGTGCAAGAAATTTAGCTTGAGTTCCAGATAACCTACTTTGTGTATAGGTGCCTGGTGGTTTTCTACGAGGCTTATAACCGGTATGAAGGTTTATTGAGCAAAGCGTTGGCAATCGAGAACGATACCAACAATAACGTGGACGGTTCAAGCTCAGACGCTGTGCTCGTATAAAGGGCACGGTGCATCCTCCACAAAGCAATCGTGGTTTCAATATCGTCTGCTATTTGTAGTTCTAAACCAAATCAAAGGGACTTAGGAATGACGCACCCATTTGGTATTAGTGCTGTTCTGTCCTTATAAATGGTCAGTACGCAGTGTAAACAGTTAGTACAGAGAGGAGTTAATGCTAGTGCATTTCCACCACTTTTGCAGGTGCGCCGCCATAAAATGTTTCCGCCACAACCCAAACGGGCGCGCACGCGCCCTCACGTACGCATGTATGCACACACACACGCGCGCGCACGCACAACCCCGCACACACGGGTACGCGCGCGGACGGACACGCGCACGCATGCAGGTATGCTGATAACATATACGGTAAAGATGCATTAACAGTAGGTTCGTTCAGGCCTGTACGGATCTTTACGGTAGATTTCCCAAAGCCTTGCTTCCCCATATTCTGAAATGCGTTATAGTAAAACTGCTCCCAACCCGCACGGGGCACCTCGAGCAATCTTGGTGACGGTACTGGCGATACCGCGGATCCCGAGCCCCCAAACATAAGGTGGATCCAACCGTGGCGATGTGTTTTATAGGTGGAGGGTTAGAAACCACGAAAGGGGGCCGTCGGAGCCCAGGTCAAGCTCCGGCGGATGGGCTTCCTGTCTGTCTACCAGGCAGGGAGCTCCGGGACCTCTTTGACTACCGGGGTAGGTCAAAGAAGAAAGTACCCCCGTCTCCCTGCTCTTTCCCCATGCCATATGGATAATTCAAAACCCCAAAACTTATCGGGGCCGCACCGAAGTTTCCTTTTCCCTCCCTTCCAACAATCCACATTCCGAAACCTGACAACTATCCTCGATTCTTGGTTATCGAGGCAGTTGACAAAAACCCTGTTTCTTCCATGTCCGTATTCTTGATCACTAAGTTCCTGGAAGGCATCCTCGGAAAATCGTTCGATGTAAGAAACTCCGTACCGGTGGAAATCCTAGTCAATGTCAAGAGCAGAAAAAAGCCACTAACCTCCTGTCGCAAACCTGCATGGCAGATCTGGCCATCAGAGTCACTCCCCCCTCGTAACCTCAACAGCTCTCAGGGTGTGATCTGGAGACCGATTTGTTGAATGAGACCGAAGCTGATCTGTTGGGAAAGGGCCCGAAAGATCAGGGTGTAACTGCAGTGAGGCGATCACCATCAGACGAGACAATAAAGGAAAACCCCACAAACCCTATAATCCTGACATTCAACAAATAAAACTTCCTGAGCACATCAATGCTGGGTTCATTAGGTGTGGTGTACGTCCGTACATACCTAAAACCCCCGCCGCTGCTACAAGTGCCAGCGATTCGGGCACGCTACAACTTCTTGTCGCGGCAAAACGACCTGCGCGAAATGCGCCGCACATGACCACCCTACTGAAAACTGTGACTCTACTACCTTCACCTGTGCAAACTGTCAGGGGCCGCACGCGGGATGGTCCCGCAGCTGTGAAAAGTTTTTAATTAGAAAAGAAAAACATTAACATCAAGGTCACTGAAAACATCACCTTCCCCGAGGCGCGGAAGAGGTTCGCCTCTTCCCTCTGGGGAGGACGCCGACGCAGCTCGCCGGGGGGCGGAGCGGCGTCTGGTTTCTGCGGGGACCCAGTACCGCGAGTCGGGCTTGGTCCCACCCCCGCCCCCCCCTGGGTTGTCTCAGGCAGCCCAACCCGCCTCCGCACCGCTCGCTGAGCCAGCAGCGGCTTTTGGGGGGAACCACGTCTGGTGGAAGCGATGCTGCATCCTCCCTTCCACTCCAGCGTCCCAAACCACGGCGAGGGCGCAGAGGAGATGGACATGGGGGGGCCAGCGGCAGCTCCCACCGCCACCGCACCGCCTGCGCCACCGAGGCGTTCCTGAATCCCTCGGGGGTTGCGGGCAAGGAAAAGCGCGCCCCAAAGGGTTCGCGGTCCAAGGAGCCTGATCCCTCAGGCGCTCCGAGGACATCCGAGGATGAAATGGACGTCGGTCCGTTCTTGTCTGCGGTGCACCGCAAGGAACGCGTCCGACGCCAAAGCCTCCCGACAAGCAAAAAGACGAGAGTCACAGCCCCGAAAGACGACACATAAACAACACATTCCAGTAGCTCCGAACCCTTCATAATGGGAAGAGAGAACACAGTACAATGGAACTGCAGAGGCCTTCTGAATAATCTTGACGACGTGTATGAGATCCTGCATACCAATCAGCCAAGTGTAATGTGTGTTCAGGAAACACATCTGAATTCCAAACACACAAATTTCTTGAATAGTTACCGGGTATACAGGAAAGACAGGGATGGCTGCACACACTCTTCTGGCGGTGTGGCCATAATCGTCCGGAAATCCTTAGCATGCCACCCTGTCGCTTTGAACACTATCCTTGAGGCTGTAGCAATACGCTTAATAATATTTAATAGGTTGATAACGGTATGCTCCATATACATTCCTCCTGATGTTACACTTTTGAGCTCTGACTTCGAGGCGCTGGTTGACCAGCTGCCCGAACCATACATTCTAACAGACGACCTTAATGCTCACAATTGTCTTTGGGGCTCTTCTCGTACGGATGCCCGAGGTCGCCTGATAGAGAGGTTTCTTAGATCCTCTGGAGCATGCCTTTTCAACAATAAACAGCCTACATACCATAACATAGGTCACAACACATACTCACATCTTGACCTGGCTATTGGCTCTGCAATTCTCTTTCCATGTCTTGAGTGGGGAGTGGGCACTGACCCATATGGCAGTGACCACTTCCCCACTTCACTAACGTATATAGGTAAAGGCCCAAGCAGTTCATCTTCCCATAATAGGTTCAATGAAGCACGAGCTAACTGGAACACATTTATAGAGACATCGAAACTACACCACACATCCATAGGATACCTACACGTTAAAGAAGCCACCCAACTACTCATGGCGCACATCCTCGACGCCGCCGAAAGGTCCATTCCCCACGCCTCTGGTGCCCCGCGCAACCAGAGGAGGCCTGTGGTGGAAGGAGGACTGCAGGCGGGCGCGAGAGGCCCAGAACAAGGCGTAAGGTATCCTTCGTCGGTATCCCACGTCGGGTAACCTTATTTGTTCAAACGGGCCAAGGCGTTTGGAAAACGTGTGCGCCGTGAGGCAAAACGAGAGAGTTGGCACACCTTCTTGACATCCATTAATTCACACACAGACACACACAAAGTCTGGACACGTATACGCAAGCTCAAACGACAACAGACACACGCCTGCCCTGGTTAGCACAACAGGGGACACACTGGAAGACCAGGCTAACACACTTGCACAACACTTCGAACACGTGTCTAGTTCAGCACACTACACAAACACTTTCATGAAACACAAAACATCTGAGAAAAAAAAGCCCTTACACGACAAAGACAAATCAAAAACTTCTTACAACTCTGAATTCACTCTCTATGAGTTGAGGGCTGCCCTGAGCACGTGCAAACCTTCAGCTCCAGGCGCAGATAAGATTACATACACCATGATACAGCACCTCACACCCAGACACTGTTGAAACACTCTTACACCTATACAATAAAATATGGCTTTCGGGGCACATTCCACGCTCTTGGAGGGAGGCAATAGTAGTGGCTGTCCTAAAGGAAGGGAAGGACCCTTCCTCTCCTGCCAGTTATCGCCCATTGCCCTGACAAGCTGCCTGTGTAAGCTCTTCGAGAAGATGATAACAGGAGACTTGTGTACTTCTTAGAGTACAATGGCCTTCTCGAGAGCTGCCAGGCGGGCTCAGGGCGGGGCGATCTACCAACGATCAACTCGTTGCATTAGAGTCTTATATCAAAGATGCTTTCCTCCACAAGCAGTACTGTATGACAGTCTTCTTTGATCTTGAAAAGCCGTACGATACTGCTTGGCGGTACGGCATCCTTAGCGACTTGAAGTCCTTTGGCATGTCGGGTAACATAATGAACACGCTTGCCAGTTACCTGTCTCAAAGAACGTTTCGCGTGCTAGTTGGAACTGCACTTTCTAGGGTTCATGTGCAGGAAATCGGCATGCCGAAGGTGGAGTTTTGAGTTGCACTTTGTTTATTGTAAAAATGAACTCTCTTCGGAAGGCGCTACCACCATCGATTTCCTGCTGTCTGTCTGCGAGCGCCAAGTCCAGCTTGGTGTTAACAAGCTAGCTGGTTGGGCAGACAGCAAAGGTTTTAACTTTAATCCAGGGAAGTGCACTTGTGTCTTGTTTTCCAAGAGGCGTGGCACCCGGCCGGATCCGGACATTCATCTCAATGGTGTCTCGATTCTTGTCAAGAAAGAACACAATTTTTAGGTATAATCTTTGAAGAAAAGCTCACATTTTTCCCACACATAAAACAACTAAAACATAAATGCTTAAAAACAATGACTATCCTGAAGGTTCTGTCGCACATTTATTTTGGTGCTGACAAACAACTTCTTTTACGTGTTTTACCAGCTTGATAGGCTCACGACTGGACTAGGGTAGCGTTGTCTATGGGTCACCCACTAAAACATCCCTCAGAATGCTGGACCCTGTGCTTCATCTAGGGCTCCGCTTGTCATGTGGTGCCTTTCGGACTAGTCCAGTCGAAAGTCTGTATGTAGAGTGCAACAAATGGAGCCTAGAACGTCAGCGAGCCTACACAGACCTGCTTTATGCTTTTAAAATCTCATCAACGCCTCACCATCCTTTTACATCAGTTTTTTATGATACATCCATATCTCAACTTGTTACTAATCGTCCATCAGTCTCTGCTCCCTTCGCTTTCAGAGTAAGAGAAGAAGCGTCGCAACTTGATGTCATGTTTCAGACACCATCAAAACCTCCGCTACTGAACTTCTAGTACCGTGGCAGCTTCGCCCGATATCATGTGATGTATCTTTTACAAGTGTCGAGAAAAACAGAGTGCCTAGAAGCGCGATCGTGCAACATTTCTTGTCCCTGCAGCACAAATATAAGTGTGCTGAATTTTACACGGATGCTTCAAAAACTGCCACAACTGTTTCCTGTGCTGCGCATGGTGGCACCTTTAATGTCTGTAGAACTATGAATAGAAATACAAGTATCTTTACGGGCAGAGGCCTATGGCATACTTCTTGTAGTTAAACATATTGTTCTAAGTCGAATTCCGAAATCTGTAATTTATACTGATTCTTTAAGTGTTGTGCGTACATTATCCTCACAGAAGTCTAAAAACGATGGGGTCAATGCTCTCATTAGTACTCTTATGTCTGTGCATGCGTTAAACCTTGAGGTGACCGTGTGCTGACTGCCAGGGCACTCTGGAATTCCAGGTAATGAGACCGCAGACCGAATGGCGGCCGCTGCTGCCCTTACAACTACCGTTGACATAACAACAATCCCCTACACCGACCTCAAATCACACATCAGAAAACACCTTCGCACAACATGGCAAGCGCACTGGAATCAACAGACTGACAAAAAACTACACATTATAAAGCCACTCTTGGGAGCATACACCACTGATACTCACAACAGACACAACGAAGTTACCCTGGCTCGATTACGGATAGGCCACACGAAAGGCAAAAACATTCCCACCTGCTCACGGGATCTCCAAGACCCATGTGAGCGGTGCGGGGAGGGCCTATCCGTAGTCCACATACTATAACATGCAAGGCACTTCACAAAACACAACACAAAAAACTTCAGAGAACTCTACAGACAACATATCTCACTACATAAATCGCTGTTTTTAGGTGACGATGCCAGTGTTTCTATGAAACATGTTTGATTATTGTCAATTTAATTTTTTAAACCTTATCTCATATCACGCATAACCCATCTGGCCCTTTTACACCAGCCATCACCATTACCTTTAATTGATTTTACTATGTCCCATTTACATGTTTTTATACCTAATCATCAAACTGCTCTCAAGAGAGCAAGAATAAGATTGTTTTTCAATTCGTAGAACATCGTCCGGAGCAGGACAAAGTTTGTGCTTCACGCCTGAAGGGGTAGAACATAATAAAGAGGTGACTGGATATATTCATCGGTTTAGATTCTTGTTATACTGAAAATTGGCACGTAAACCATTTATTGCTTTTTTTAGCGACCATGCCAAGCCTTCAACAACGCAATCATGTCACTATTCGAGTTAAGAGTCACTTCGTTATGATAACGACGGTTACGTTAGAAATTCGGGGCACAAAATCCGCTTCGAGTGCTCTGGACAACGTTTCGCCGTGGCGTAGCACAAACCTTCTCACTGCATTTGCATGGGAATGCAAATACAGTGAGAAGGTGCCGATAACCCATAAATGCACCTTCTTTCCCGCAGCCATAACATTAGCCATTTTGAGAAGAAGGAATTGTATGCCATACAATCTGAAGTAAATATTCACACCAACATTGTGAGCCTCCCAAACATCCGCAAACCTCATAAAAACATGTTTGTGATGGTGCAGAAATTTCAAGCGTTGGGCTCAGAAAAAACAATCGTCTGATACAAGTCAACAGCAAAAAAGCTGCTTAGCTTTATTTGAAAAATCCCGGCCATCTTCTTTAACGGGAAACCTGGGGAAGGGCGAAGCATGCATTCTATGGGTGCATATCTTGGTGCCTTGGCGTTTTTACCAACGGAGATGGAGTGGAGGTAGAGGTATACAGCGTTTCTGCACAAGTCTTGTGTCTTGGAAGCACGATGCGTCCTAGCACCAGTCGTAAACGAATGTCCCGGTGCTTTTTATTACGCGTTACCAAGAGTTTCAGCACGAAGAGTAAACGAATGTCCCGGTGTTTTAGTACTGTGACTACAGGAGACGACAATTGCTACGATGCCGGCCGTAGGCGCCGACAGCCCGAACCCCTAAGGAGCTTCACCCCTGACATTCCTGGCCATCTCCCCTAACGTTATACCTGGGGAGGGTGGAAGCATGGAGTGTATAATGCATTCTTGGCGCCTTAGGGCGTTTTCCACGGGGTTAAACCGTTGAGGGTAGAGGAATGCAGCTTTGCTCTTAGCGTCTCGCGTCTGTGAAGCACGAAGCGTTCTACCGCGGGGCGTTGGATAACGAGTGTCGTGGTGTATTCTTTCAGTACGTGTTTTTGCCCACTGAAATGACACGTTCTAGCGAGAGGCATTGGAAAACGAGTGTCCTGGTGTGTTAGTATCGTGACTACATCAAACGACTACGACGACACGAGGCGCCGAAAGTAAAAGCCCATAAGGCTTCTGCCCTAAAATTAGACAGCCATTTTATTTCCTGCACTGCGAAGTGCGTTTAGGAGCCCGCTCCTTGGTAGGGAGTATTGGAGACTCCATGGCGTACTTAAGAGCCTTTCCAAAGTAGTTAAAGGAAGCCTACGTTTTTTAAATATTTATCGAAGAGCTTTGAGCACTAAACCTGGCAAATAAGCTAGAAAGGATGAGTTACACACACCCTTTTGACCGATGCTCTTAAGAAAGTTCTTCTCTCTCTCCTCGTGTATATAGCCTGTGTGGGATACATCTTAAAATTATTAAGATGTGTGAGGATTTGGGAAAATAACTGGATTATTGTAAATACCCTTATTAACGCACTGAAGCATCAAAACGGGCTATTTCTAGCCCAGGTACAGCTGCCCTTCCCAGGCAGAGTGTAGCAGCCGACAGCGGCCCGAGTCACAAAGCTGTTACCAGGAGCCAGGGGGCGCCACTCAAGCATCTCATCGTCAATAATTCATGACTCGAACGTGATATGCTTCCCTATGTCAGCGCCCGGGGGCTACCGCAGCCACTAGGGGGCCTACAGCAAGCAAACAGCATCAATGGTCCAACGAGATCTATCTGAGATTTTTCTATTTTACTCAATTACCAAGCTTTCCGCATTGTTTTTCGACCCCAAGAGTTACTTTTATGTCAATGACAAATCGTCTCCGGAAATCAAGTACTGTGTTATCCGACACAAACTACCAGATGACCTCAATAAACAGATCCAGTTTCTGATCCCTGGCTCCATCGAATACGACGATCTAAATGACATCATTTTCGACCATTAAGGTATAGAAGTACAGCAGTCGATTATGGTAACAGAGCGTACTGCCGTTACTCTCGATAGTCTTCCTTCGTTGCTTCCGCCGGTCCCGGTAGGACTGCCCCCCTGTCCCCCAAGGTGATGGCGCCTCACGCTGAGCCGACATGTAAAGCTCCCGGAGCTCTAATGTCTGCCATAGCTTCATGCCCGTCGCTGCGACATCTGGCTCCTTCAACAATAAAACTACTTCTGTGTCAGCGACATGTGGAACCAGTCGCGGCGCTACCATTTCGTAGCGACGCGGCTACCAGACGGGCTCCTCACACATCTCTGGCTACCAAAATCTGTGCCACCGATCTGCGACGTCTTCAAGTTGCTGTTCTCGAGCGCTAAACCCTCCCAGGCAGCCTCGTTCAATCTGAAAGCGCCTGCTCTCGTGGCCCACCCATCATTGTCATGAATACGCCGGTGCCATTTTTTACACCACCAAGCCTTCTGACGGCACCTGCAGATGCAACTTCGCCGGAGTGTTTAGCCTCGCCTCTGCAAGAAACGCGAGCCCCGAAAATCACTTGCAGCCATAAAAAGTCGACCATTCACTTCCTATATTCGACGCAACTTCATGACGAACTACCGCGCGATGCCGTGTGAATCCGACGGGAATCCGACGCTACTGCAGTTCCGACGCAGGTACCGTGAAGTTCCGACGTGACGTCCAGAGATATCAAGCGAAAAATACGTGATGAGCGAACGTTCTGGTTAATTCCGGAACGCACGAATAAGTGACCTCATCAACACATAGAGGATTCGCGTTTATTTTGCTCACTCATTTGCGCTAAAGCCATCGATTTTATGCGGTGGGTGGTCTTTGCGGTCGATTAGTAAATTGGATATTTCACCTCTAGTGTGAGCGGCGTTTCGGGGGAGGGTGTTCTCTCGGAACATTACGGGAATCATTCAAAGTCTCTGCAACGCCAACTCCCAGTGTGGGTGTTCAGGTTCCCCAGGCCGCGATCACTCCATCACACCCACGACAAGGCTTCTCTAGCAGGTACTTCAATTCCCCTGGCGTTCCACAGAGGCTTCTGCTTTCTCTGACATTGAAGTTAGGCGTGCTCTTTTCCCAACCATACAGTGCAAGAGTCTGTCTATATCCCTCGAGGTGTCCGCTGACGCACTCCCAGCCTCCACCACCATGGTGCCCCCCCGTCCCGGACGGTGCTTCACTGCCAGCCTTAACTGCGCCGTTTGAGCAACCCCAGCCATTTGACCTCAGACGGCCCACCGGACTTTTCCTGACTACCGTCAAGCACTGTGAATTAGTGTAGATGTTTCTCAGCGATTACTATATGTCCCATCTCCTCACATTCACCTACCGCTGTGTACTTTCAGCGCTTTTGTATCCTGCAAAACTTTCGCTTTAGTTTACCGCGCAGTGTAAATCACGTGTCTAGATTTCTTTTTAACGCGCTGCGCGCTGAGAAGAGGGATTCTATAGTGATGCCACCATCGTCGCCTTCGTCAGCTTCACTATCATCAATGCTACCTAGCTCGCGCTCAGAATACGCCTCGTACGTGGCCTGGAGTGGCACCTTGTTCTACGCTGCTCGCCCTCACCACAGCACAACAATCACGAATCAAACAAAAGACCACACTACTTTATCGACCACCCCCACCGGTTATGCATAGACGGCAGAGTAAGAAATAGTGATTCTACCCTGTAATCAAGTTTGTTACGATTGCATAAAAACCTGAACTAGCACCAAGTAATGGTACGTTCACTATAACTTTCACATAATTTTCACCTCTAATTTCATGACTGGTATGTTATGTAGAATTACGGGTGCTGTACACCAATACTGTAAATTCATGCCATATAAAATTGAATCCTTGCTTTACTACACTCACCTTGTTCGGGGAGCTATCAGAATTGAGAATAAAAACGTTGTGTGTTCCAGGAAAAGACATTTACAAAAGAAATTCACAAAAAATTCTGAATTATTTCGCGATAAGGTATAACAAAAAGTTTTCGACTTAAAGACGCAAAATAATTGAATGAACTAAAAGATAACTGTAAAAACGCTCTAATAACCAACGGAATCTTGCTGGATGAATCGCAATGCACGCGCGTAAACATGAACACCGCAAGTGTACGGTTCCTATTTCCTGCACCAAGAACTGTTTTATTGGTCTATTATTGAGCTCCCCCGCCTTCTCACTGCGCAACATGCACAAAATGTGGACTTGACACGAACATCGCTGAAAACAGTGCAGTTAGTTCCTTCCGTATGATTTCTTGTTTTTACCCTTGTAATTAGATGTTGTCACTTACACTTCATGAAGAGTTTGTTTGTATGGTCAGTTGTTTATGTACATTTTTCATTCAAGTGGAGGAAGAATATTTTAGGTGCTCAATTTCTTCACCACCGTAATTTTTCGTCGTATTTTTCATTTGAAGTAAGCTTTGCATTTCCGCGTTGTTTCTTTCTTGCTTTAGTTCTATGTTTGATGCATGCTGTAGGTGATACAGTGCGCTGCTCAATGAAACGTGAGTCTCCGTGTTGTACAAAATGTTTTTTGCATGCATGAAGTCTGTAAATTCGCACTCCCTGCCACTCTGCCACTCACTCACGGAACGATTGGAGAGTGAAGTTGTTGAAATGCAGCTTCTTGCTATTTGTCCGCCCATCTTCTGCACGGGAAAATAAACAAAAAGCGCCAAATGCTCTGAATTGCGCGTCCGGACTCGCGCGCTTTCCCCCTCCTGACAACATTTTCGAGCCGCTTTCAGGGGGAAGCACACACCGGGCAAACATTCTTAGAACAATATCGGTAATAAACTGCCTATCTTTCGTTTTGTACGTTTGAAATTTTCTCCTGCCAATTGGCTGCAGGCTGCGTGACAACGCACACACCCCAGATACGAAAAAACCACTTCCCGGTGCGTGCCTTTGTAGTTATGGTACAGCGGCTAGAATAGTAAGTATGATGACCCCGCCCGCTTCGGCGTGACACACCTGGTTTGTGAGACTGGAGCCATGCCCTGTACATCCTACAATGACGGCGTCTTTCTGAAACCAGGAAACAAAGGTCCTCTAAGCTATCCATCTGCAGCTCGTTGTAATCGAACCACAGAAACAAATGTCGCTTCGAGCGCACGCGCAAACGAGAAAAGCTTCTCCGAGGGTTAAAGAAGACCGCCATTGCGCAGAACTTGGTGAACCTTGCGAACTGTTTGCCAGCTTGGTCAGCAGAAACGATCAGGAGCTCATCAATGTAGTCTTTGCAGGCATTCTTTAAAACGCTTTTGCGTGCAACGTAGCCCAACATATAAAAAACTAGTCGGGAGTCGCTCATTTTTTTGTGGGTAGTGACGATCGAGGAGTGGTGCGGACTTTCGTTCGGCAGATGCTTCGTCAATATTTCCGCGGCCCAAAAGGGTGTCTAGTTGACGGGCTGCATCCTAATTGCGCTGCAGCAATGTCAGTTCTCCTCCTTCAAAGTTTCCACTGTGGGGAGGTTTAACCAAGTCATAAAAACTGACGCAGTTCCCTGTCAGCAAAATCTGGGCAGCAGTAGGATGGTCGTTGAACCCAGAAAATTGCCTGATAATGCCAAACAGTTTCTCCAGGCAGTCTTCGCTGAGCCGGCATGTGAGGAGGTAAGTAAATCCGCACTTGTACTTCATGAAGGTACCTCAAGAGGTCGAGTGCACTTTGAAGGACGCATCTTATACCCTTGGCAGCGCTTGCTGAAAGAAATCGCGCTTTCGAAGTGGGTGGCCGCATGAGCCTCCTACTGGCTAAGATACTCCAACATATCCTTACGGCGACTCTCTTGTGTGGAGCCAGGTTTAAGACTCTCCGATGGTACACCTGGTGTCCTGGGCTGTATTATCTTCCACATGAGTAGTACAAAGGCTTCAGTTGATGCAGGGTCACCGCCACGCTTCATTATTCCGTTATTGTAGAAGAACAGATCAGGAAGCACCGGCGGACTTAAAATTTGAAAAGCCAGATTTACCATCATCCTTTCGATGTTGTTGGGATTCACGTGAGCAGCAGTAAAAACGCATTCACGCCACTCACATGTTCAGCTGAATAAGCCATTTTGAACAAATTTTACTAAGTGTGGCAAATCAAAGATAACAAAGAGGCTCCTTCCCTTTTTGACGGGGTGGGGTACAGATGACTTTATGGATGCCTAGCAGTCGGATATGTGAAAAAAGTGCCACATAGAGCGATTCTTTGGAGCCCCATCGCCCTGATGTAGTCCACCTTCAGCCCAGCTTTTCCTGCCACAAACGCGGATACTAGCAATATTGTTAGGAGGCAGATGTGAAAAAGAAATCTATTTACAGATTATTACAGCTGACGGCCAAGAGACCAAAGCCAAGAAATCCAATGCAGGTCGTGCCAGTCCGGTTCTGGGCGATCTCTTTCTTGTCACTTCGGCTTGCCGTGCGCACCCACTGACGAGTCACGTACCCATAGATGAAGTGTAGGATGAATTGACCACATGGTGATCCAGTCCATTGCTATGTGAAATGTTCCGGGCGTTACGTAGCAATATCTTCGACAGAAGTGCAGCCTTCACATTTCCTCTAGAAACAAAAATTCCAAATATTTGATGCCAAGAACCAGCAACAAACTGAAACACGATCACGAGACCACGGTCGCAGGGAACATACTTGTCGCTTTCCGGTGTGAATTTTTGCAAATCGACCAGCCCGATAAATATCCGTCCTGCACCAAAATTTATATAATCAAAAGGCTTTTCACAATCAAACCGCTGCGACGTTTCAGTTCATCCATGTATTTTCTTTTCCTTGCAATGCATGCGATGATAGGAGAGTTGAATCCAAAAACACTGCCATACCTGCGCCTGTAGACCTTCAAACAGCTTCGGCTTGGAAGCATCAGTACGCCTTTCTGCCCAACATGCTCGTACAGTCTTGGGCTTTTCATTCGCATTATCAAGCATTCCAACAACCAATTCTGATTGTAGCGCGTTCTTTTGACTAATTTGCTTCGAGCTGCTATAAAGCATTGTATTACAGCAAGTCTTTGTTTCGGTGGCAGGGATTACAAATGGTTTGCGTGGGTCTCTCTTCGAGGTCTCTGCTATGTTGCTTGAGTTTCTGAATAGTGTGCATGTTGAGTCAGAGCTTAGCTTTGAACGGACGAGTGGTTTGGGCTAGCATTCTTCTCTGCTTTGAAATGCGTGCTGCTTCGTTCTGGCTGCGATGTTTTCTGGATCCTTAGTTCAGAAGAGATTTCCTCAAATGCTTGTACGGAACGCATGGCTTGCGTTTGGTGGAGATTAGCTGGCTTTTCTTGCTCGATGGGGCCATGTCGATGACCAAAACCTTGTTACTACCAATTGCAAATGGAAATTCGTGGACAGTGCGAGCACCCAAACAGTAGCTCATGGCATCAACTCTTCCGAGCACCAACGCAGGTCGTCACATGCGACGTCGTGTTGCCTCACTCTTTTGACGAATACTTCGTGCGATGCAGCCCAAAGAAAGCAGAGCTAATTGGCCAGTGAGCAGAACATGCTTATTGTGCGCAGTGCCACACGCGTTGTGAGCCACACTTCGGGGTGAAACACTCAGCGTGTGCTTTCCCCATGCAGCCGAAGGTACGGCAAAGTTCTTGATCGAAAACGAACGCGAGGGTTCTTCAGACTCTGCACTCTCAAGTGGATCACTATTGTTGGCGCACTGCTGGCTGGGTGGGGCTGCGGGTGCGCTTCTTGCTGGACGCTTCCTGTTCTGGGGAAGTTGTTTCGACAGGTACTTTGGAAGACTGGGGAACTGTGTGGGCACCGCCCCCGGGAGCAACATAGGACAGGCTCTGTCGATTAATACAGCTTCTTCATTCGGAGTATGTTCAAAGGGCCGGGAGATCTACCGTTCGTAAAATTGAAGCTCCCCACCTACCTTAGCGAAAGGGTATTGCTCGCGACTGCGTAGGACGGGTCCGGAACGCCAACAACGACAGTTTCTTTTTGCAGGACATGTACCCCGCAATGCAGCCCGGCACAAAATAGGGGCTCTGCTTTCGTGGCATTACAGCACATTTGAAGTTGTTACACTACACGAAACAAGCGCTACTTCTCACTGGTCGAAGCGGTGACCACATAGCAGACAATAGCGGATGATTTTGTGCGCGCTCGCCCGGCGACATGTAAACGACGACGCACGCCGTCTCGTGGATCCCTGTCGGTGTCCTCAAACCGCTGCGCAGGCGCTGCATGCCGGTAATCAAAATTCCCTATTCTTGCACTGTAGTTATGATGAACGCACTGCCTCCCGAGCAGCCTGGTTAACATTAGCCAAGCAATTTTAAAACAAGAAGACTTGGAGGAGGTGAGAGAGCCAGGGTGTGACAGGTATTGAGGAAGTGAAGTTAAAAATTCACGCATCTCCACGAAGTGAATCATGACGAGTGGGCTAAGCAGTGGCGATCGTTCTTACCGTAAATCACCCGTGGCATTGCCAACTCACGCATGTAAACGAGTGACAACGCATGTGTACAGTATATACAATTCCAAATAAATTTAATCCCAAAATATTCAATTTAATTCAATCCAATTCATTTCAGTCCAATCCAATCCAGTGTTCCTCGCGCATGCGCAACACTGTGTACATGGACGCCAAGCCCCGAACAAAGCGAGGTTCTAAGGTCTTCGCCCCTAAAATTGTGCGAACGGGGAGAGGGAGAAGTATGCTAGTCCGAAAGACGGAGATGGAGAGAAGAGCGTAGGCACATACTTGCTGCAATTCTTGTTTTTGAAAAATAGATATTGCAGTTGAATAACCTACTGGTGACTGGCAGTAGCCATTGTTCATGCGTCAGAAGTATGGCTCTGGTTAGGTGGTGGAATAAAAAAGTCGGAGCATTACGCCCATTCAGCAGAACCCCCTTGCAGTTTCTTTTGCACTTTCTGCATAGAACCGCACCTAGGTTCCAGTAAATCCAGTTGTGCGCTTATCGTTTGCCCTGCGTTCTTTGTGGAGTCAACCTTTTAGCGGCGAAGCACCTTAGGGAGTTGAGCTGTCGGCGTCTTTTGTCATCTCTTGTATTCTTAGTATGAAAACACCGGGACACTCGTTTTGCCACGCCTCGTGCTAGAACGTTTCACCTCCCTGGGCGAGCAAACGTACTAGAAGAACAAACCGGGGGAATTGTTTTTCAACGCGTCGCGGTAGAACGTTTCACCTCCGTGGGCAAAAACGCGTACTAAACGAACACGCCGGGACAATCCTTTTCAGTCAGCTGGAGCTAGAACGCTTCTGCTTCAAGACACGAACTTTTACAGGAAAGCTGTAAACCTCTACCCCTAACGGCTTCATCTCCGTTGGAAAAATTACGGCCCTCTG